>OX457028.1:3277052-3525109 GCA_949752745.1 Protula sp. h YS-2021 | reverse complement strand
ATTATAAATACGAATTGTTCAAAGAAAACGTTGAAAAACAAATAAGTGATATTAGTAACAAGGATGATTCTCGCTTATATGACAGTGACCGTATTTCCAGTTCACGTTCGCGCATGGACGCACAGCGCTCTGTAGCTAGCGCCCTCGGCTCGTCGTATTCTCGGCCCACCGAGACCAGTAAAGACACATTTTCTGAAGTGTTTGAGGAATTCAACGTCGTAAGGGACTCGTTAAGCAAAGTTAAACTTCCAGCAGAGCTAAAATTCAGTCCAAATATAACTGGAATTAATAGCGAGGATAAAGGCGCCTATCGAATAATTAAAAGCTCTGCGTCGTTTGTAGAGACTAACCTGAAAATAATCGGATTGATTAAAAGTGGAGAAATTAAATCTCTCGACGAGGCTTTAGAGGACTTGATAATTTGCAATACTGCGCATATCAAGAGCCTCAAAGAGGAGCATGCCACACTTTTAGTACAAGGGAAGTTTAACAAGGACACAGCTTTTATGTACAAAGCACTTAGAAAGGATAATAGCTCCTTTACTTCTGATTCGTTAGAAACGTTACAACTTGCTGCAAATCTTACCCAATACAACAGAAGAGATACCGATCAACACCGTGGTAGAGGACGTGGTCGCGCTAACTTCCGTGGACGTTACCGGGGTCGTGGGTCGTACGACGTCTTCAACCGATTTGTTCAGCAAGACATCCCACGAGACAACAGACAACCGGAAGACAATTAATCTTGTGACATATTCCATGACTTTGTTTATTTTTACCGTCTGGTATTTGATACAGTATTTTAATTCAGCATAGCCACTGGTTCCCACAGCATTATTTTGAAAATGTACTTCTTTGTTTACTAGTTCTTAATGTGAACTGCCATTTTTTTCATGTAGCCTAAGTTGCATTTATTATCATGTACTGCTATATCGTTCAATGGCTGATAATGTGTTTCGTTGCGAACTCGCTCAGGGATAATTACGAGGCTTGGTCAAATATTTGTGATAACCCTGTCATTTTAGATTGGATAGCCAATGGTGTGCCTTTACCATTTGTAAACAAACCGGAATCTTTTGAGATTCCGAATAGATCTCTAAGCAGTGAACACGAAAAGTTCATCGACGATGAGATTAGCCATTTGCTAGATATTAAAGCTATTGCCAAGGTTAACCACAAACCTACGTGTGTGTCGCCAATTCACTGCGTTAGCAAGAAATCGGGTAAATTTAGACTTATTGTTGATTTACGCGAAATTAACAGGCATTGTGTTGTTCCAAAATTCACAAATGAGAATATTGAACATGTTTGTGATATCATACAGAACGATGATGACCTAGTCACCGTTGATTTAGAAAATGGATTTTTTCATGTAGGTGTAAATCCTGAATTTAGAGACTATCTGGGTATAAAATGGAAGGGTCGGTATTATGTGTGGAACGTACTTCCGTTCGGTCACGGGGCAAGCCCCTATTACTTCCACAAAGTGCTAAGACCAGTTATTCAATTTCTCAGACAGTTGGGCCTGCGAATAGTGTTCTATGTGGACGACGGGATATTAATGTCGAAAATAATGGACGGTCATTTGAAAACAATGTTGACAACCCTCAAAAGGTTAGGCTGGTTCATAAATTACAAAAAGTCAGCCCTACTTCCGGTAAAAACAGTAGAATTTATAGGTTATCGGATTCACTCTTCAAGCCGAAATCAACTTCCATTCATTCAGGTACCGGTGAAACGAATAAGGAAACTGAAATACGATATAAACAGGATCCTGAAAAACAATGCTGTGAAGGCCAGAAAGCTGGCTTGCATAGCTGGTCAGTGCATCTCCATGACCCGTGTCATTTTACCCGGAAAACTTCTTCTCCGGAATGCTTATCGTCTCTTAGCGACCAAAGTGACGTGGTCACAAAACCTAATTATCGACAGTTCTACGAAAAAAGATCTAGAGTGGTGGTTACAAGCCCTCAAAGGATGGAACGGTTGCCCCATAAAACCGAAATCCATAGATCTTCAAATAACAACCGATGCGAGTTCGACAGGCTGGGGAGGTTTTACGGGGCATTTTCAAGCAGCCGGATTTTGGAACAAAAGGATGAGCTACAAGTCTTCGAATTACAGGGAAATGATGGCAATACTACTGACTCTAAAATCCTTCAGACATCTCACCAAAAACAAAGTGGTTCATGTATTATCGGACAATATAACAGCAATAGCAAACACAAACCATTTAGGTTCACCTCACAAAGAGCTTTCACAATTAGCGCGGGCGATTTGGGCAGAAGCGTACACAAACGGAACGCACCTAATTTGTTCTCATATTTCCGGGGTACAGAACGGTCTGGCGGACGAGTTATCAAGGTTGCCGAAAAAATACGAGTGGGAAATTCACCCAAGTCTTTTTCACCTTATAGACTTAATGTGGGGACCACATACGATCGACAGGTTTGCCACAATGACCAATACAAAGTTACCCAGATACAACAGCAGATTCCTCGATCCGTTTTCTGCAGGAGTGAACGCGCTCGCCCAAACGGACTGGCAAAAAGAAAACAATTTCGTCAACCCACCATTTTGCCTACTTGGAAAAGTATTAAATTTGATAGAAGATCAAAAATGCACCGCAACTGTCATAGCCCCGATATGGAAAGCACAGATCTGGTATCAAAAACTGAAAAGAATGTCCATTGCACAACCAATACGACTGCCAAAGAGAGTAAACACAACACTTCGCCCAGGTCACGTGATAGAGCCTCAGAAAAACAAGAAATGGCGGATGTGTGCTTGGCGTCTATCTGGTGCGAACATGTAATCTCAAAAGGTTGGCCACTGGAAGCTGCTCTGCGGATACCGTTTTGTGTGGCTCGGTCAACCATGGATTCGTACAATAGGGTCCTAACGAAATTCCACAGATACTGTGTAGAAAATAATGTCAGTCAGTCAAAATCGGAATCAGTAGTTGCCGCTTTTATGTGCGATATTGCGCAAAATTCAGACAGACCAAGATCTGTTCTACGTACAACCCGTGCTGCCCTGAATCACTTATTCAACTTGACAGGTGGCCCAAATCCTTTGCTTAGTCCAAATATTATCAATTTGGAAACTGCACTTGTAAAGAGTGGAACGTTATCTCCACTTAACAGGTCATCAGTTATGCCGGTCAAACCCTTTTATTCGCTATTCGAACAAATGGGCGAAAATAGAGCAATGGCCATAAAATTATTGAGGCTAAAATGCATAACTCTGCTAGCTTTGTCGATGATGCTACGCCCTTCCGATATCGCACCGAAAGCTGTCCACGTTGGGACAACCGATTGTGAAGATTCGAGATTCATACTGTCAGTAGAACAAGTCAAATTTGAAGAGGATGGTAAAATGACAATAACTTTCTTCGGTATTAAAAATGATACCCATCGTGAAGGTTTTGAGGTCACCATACCACCATCGAGTATACCGGTATTAGACCCAATCAGCTGTTTAAAGACCTACATCGAGAGGACAGACCATTTGCGACAGCCATTTGGACTCCCGGCACGTTCGCCTCTTTTCATTCAGCTTTGTAAGCCGTACGGACCAATCTCAGCTTCAACGGTGGCTAATATCTTAAATGAGGCTATAACTTTAGCCGGGCTCGATAATCGAGGTTTTTCGGCAAAATCTTTCCGCCCAACGGGCGCTACGATATCAATAGAGTCCGATGTCCCCCCTGAGTTAGTTATGAAAATTGGCCGTTGGAAGACACGGGAAGTGTTTTTCAATAACTATGTACACAAAGTCGTACCGGAAGTGTTCGTCGACAATATTTTGTTACATGAGTAAACCTAATTATAACCATAATACTGTATAATTACCCATCCGTTTTATGTTAAGAAATGCGTAATTTAATCTCTCTATTAGGCTGGTTAAGTATATAATCGTTTTATTCACTTAACCCCACTTTACACTTAAACTCCGCAGTAACGCAAGTTTGGGAAATTGTAGTTACAAGGGGTTTAGTTGTGGAAATAGTCTTTGCGCATGCGCAAAGGGTCATATCCTGTGTTAACGGTAAAATTGTGCTATTGACATGTCTTCTGATTTCGTACCGTTTTTAGGCTTATGACATAGCATTATTGTGAATGATTGTGCTGACGTATAATTCGGGAATACAGGCTGGTTAAGTATATAATCGTTTTATTCACTTAACCCCACTTTACACTTAAACTCCGCAGTAACGCAAGTTTGGGAAACAAAGCTCATAGTTTATCGATTACGGCATATATCTTTCATCCCATAATTGCACACGTTTTACACCTGAATATTTAACAATATGAAAATGTCACTGCATGAAGCATAAAACTAACTTACCTCACTACAGGCTGTCCAAGATTCACAAAACATCCAATGTCAAAAGCAAACCTTGTGTTCGTTTTGGAAGATTGAAGAAGTAAACAAACGAAAATGTAAACAAGCTGCGCAGTGGTTTTGACAGCTTTTTGTTTACGAAAAATTTCAAGCAAAACGAACAGTAAATGAGTGTTTTTATCGCTCATTACGGCACGACCTAGGAAATTTTGATTATCACACTTATTTTACATATTTCAAGGAAATATAAAATTCTATTGATAAATATGGTTTTAACTCAACTTGTATTTCAATTGGACATAAATATCTATATCTCATATGCGTTTTGGCAAATAAGTTAAGGAAATGCATTTGTTTACATTTCCGCCATCTTGTATCTGACTTTCTCCTTAGAAATTTCCTGAGACTAAAACCATCTCTAGATAACGAGAAATTATCCAAAACAACAACTCTCATTCTTCCAAGAGTCTCTTGATTTGCCGAGACGATCAAAAAGAATGTAAACTATATTGATCATACTATCCGCCATTTACTGTGATATAAAAGGTGAAGGTCACATCATGATGGAAATGATGAAGCTCAAAAGGCACATCATTTCGATCATAACAAACAAAACCGGAAACACATGCCAAGCACGTTTTTTTGTGATGTGAAGTCCAAAACGAACAGGAAATCTCCATCATTTACATCATTTCCATCCAAAAGTAGAATAAACGAACACAAGGAAAGACCGCTGAAAGGACATCCGTTCAGCATTTGTCTATTGAGATACCGAAAGCTCCCATCCCGAAACTCTATTTTATTACTTGGTTGGTACCGGCATATTGCAGTTGATTGAATAAATATATACTGCAGATTTCTACATGATGCAAAGAATTACAGTTAAGTGTTTTTTTATGTTCTTAGAAAACTAACATATTTACTTGAGGCCAAGTTTTAAGGTTTATCAATTATAGTGTTTCTTGCAAAAAGAACTGAAAAATTACTAAGTATGGCAAAATATAATAATAATAATAATAATAATAATAATAATAATAATAATAATAATAATAATTATAATAATAACAATAGTAATAATAATAATAATAATAATAATAATAATAATAATAATAATAATAATAATAATAATAATAATAAAAAACGTTTCAACCAAGATGAAACCTTCAAAAAACGTTTCAATGTTTACCGGGCGGTCACCCCCCTTTTTCTTTTCAATTTTTAAATGTGTACCCTCACAGCATTAAACTGTTAAAGTATGAAGGAAATATCAATTGTAGGTGGAATACCCGCATTTCCCTTTAACCTGGGCCCATATGCATAAAAATATTTAACATCAGCCTGTTAAAACCGTTGTTAGGTTTAACACCACTGTTAGCTAACATATGGTTGTCAAGTCGTGTGCATAAAAGGTATGTTAGCTGACAACATGCCGTTAAAGTTAACAACGGTTTCTGCTTGGTTGCTAGTCTGTTCATGTACGTCGTCTGCTTATGTAAACAAACATAAACAAACATAAAATCGACTTTATTTGTAAAATATGTGGAGTGGCTACGAAGAAATAGCTAGTAAGTAAATTTTAATATATAAGTGTATGCTATTTTAAGCTTCAATTGCATCATGTAGTGCATAACAGAAAATTGCGCACCATTGATGGGCGATAAATAATGATTAATGGCTAGATTTTGTTTAAACAAAAAGACAAAACAAAAACCAAAAATCAAATCGACATCACACATGTTCCCCCTTTATTGTATACTGTAGTTGAATTATTAAAAAATTATGTAAATATTTATTGAATTCATCTTTTAGACACTAAAGAAGCTGCAAAGTACGAGGAACAAAATAGAGAAGTTGAAAATTAAAAGTTCAGACATCCGAACTGGCAGCCAGAGGAACACTCTGAATTGTTGGACTTCTGTACCGAAAATGCCAGGATTCTCGGCAGCAAGTTCTGCGATAAAATTACCAATGAGAAGAAAAACCGTCTGTGGGACGAAATTAGTTCTAAAATCAGTACAAAATATTTAGTGCCGCGTTCCAAAAAAGAGTGCAAAGACCGGTGGTCTAACATAAAAAGGGAGAGCAATAACAAAGTAAGAAGCTATATAAAAGAAAGTGGAATGAGTGGACTTGGCCTTCGCACAAATCTATTTCCATGTGAGGATGATTTCAAGGTTGCCGAAACACAACCCAGGGCCAAATTGGTGGGAATTTGTGGTGGGATCGACATAGATGTGTCAGAAGAAAATCAGAAACAAAATGTGCTACAGTGAGTTAATACTACTACTACTACTACTACTAGTAATAATAATAATAATAATAATAATAATAATAATAATAATAATAATAATAAAATACCTACAATAAGGAAAATTGAAAAGCATTACAGAGTTGGCTATGTTTAAGGTTTGATGACACACAAGAAGCTGTCATGAAAAACGGAAAGTCTGCTGAGTGCAGTGACGCAGTAGGAACAAAGCTTATAAAGAAGCTCGAAATGTTCAAATCAGAGCCAGTGAGTATATCTTTAATAAACAATTCTTACACACAGTTTTTACAAATAGTTGTGACCCGTAGATTGTGTAGAATATATAATTGAAAAATTCACATGAAATTGGGAAAACAAAATAAAAATGGCAATGTGACTGTAACAAGCATTTATTTTATATTTTAATCAATACTAGTGTTTAGTCATGTTACAATATACTTTTCAATTATCCACCTTTTACAGATACAGCGCAGGAAGTACAAGCCAAGGCCCAGCGATCAGACTGAAAAAAACTCGTCAGGAACTTATGGAAGTGCAAATAAGGCATTTAAAGTCTGAAATGGAGATATTTGAATTAAAAAAAAATTTTGAAACTCAAAATACAAGAGAAAAAAGCTATGATTGAATGTAAGCAAGCTGCTGACACAATCCAATTAGTTACGCAATGTGCAGAGATCGAGCATTGAAACTTTTTTTTTCTTAGCATTTTAACTGTTTTATTTCACATGTTCAGATGTTTTAAAAATGTCGCTCAGCAATGAAATCTCTCATTCCACCATTTTCATTTCCCAAATACAGTAGCAGAGGTGGCTGTGGTCTTTGTTGTTGCGATGCTGAAATAGATTATTTAATTGTACTATTTATTAGCTCTAAATGTAATAGGTGTGTTTTCAACTTTTGCTTCTAAGAAACAATAGTGAAAATTCTGCCTTATTTGTGTTTTATTAATAAAAACTTTTCGTCGCCCTGAAAGCCTAGCGATAAAACATACAGTCAAAAGGAACACATTCACACTCATTTCTAAAGTTGTATCTGTTGACATATTGTTAACGACTTTGTGGAATTGTTAATGTTTTCTGTTCATGTTAATGATTTAATGTTTTCTTTTAAATTAACACTAAGTAAAAATATTTTGTTACCGTCATCTTCAATTTCTGGCATGTTCATGGCTTTGGCAACGTTATGCAGGGCAAAGCAGCATACGATTACTTTGCAGGCTTTGTCAGGTTTCATGCTTTAATAAAAAAATTGGTAACATTTTTCGTGTTTTAAATGTGTTAACCACATCGGGCGCCCCCTCCCCCTTCGGCGAAAAATTTGTTTACCTTCTTTTTGTGATGCAAGTAACTAAAATTTACGTAAGTCTGTAAACTTGGTTATTATTCTCAAAATTACCATACATCTGTTGTTGACAATATACTATGGCTGACTTTTGATTTTTATGTATTTCACCGTGCAGTATTGAAAATCTTCTCTTGATTTGTCCAAAGCATCATTCTATAATCGTGCGTGCCTTTCGCAGCTCTCTGTAAAGTAAAAGGTAAATGTTAACTTCGCTCATTGTCTGCAAAATGTGTTGTATTGCGATTTTTATTTGTTTATCCTGATGCACATATGTAATAAACATGTCTACTTCACTTTTTAACTGATTGTACCTGTTAAAGTTTTCCATATTCGCCTTTCCTTGTAACTGGTTCTCTCTGTATGGCGGTATAAGCCATTTACTACAGGCATAGCCACTGTCCGCCAATATTATGCCCCTTCTTCTTCCTGATTCGAATTCTGTGTACAGTTGACTATCCTGTAATAAATCATGAACTTTCACCGTTGCCTGTGACGAATATTAAAATGTCCTTCGCTGCCATCTATTCCCCACTAACTGTTCTCACTTTAGCGACCTGGTGCATTCAAATTGTACCCGTATCTAACTACCCGTACCCGCACCTACCCGTACCCGTACCCACCCGTACCTACTCGTACCCGTACCTACCCGTACCTACTCGTACTCGTACCTACCTGTACCCGTACCCACCCGTACCTACCCGTACCCACCCGTACCCGTACGTACGTATCTACCTGCTTCCTACGTACATACCTACTTCCCTAAATTTTTCTATCATTTCATTTATTTTTCCCCGGTTCTCTCGCAGTCGAAATTTTAAAATATTGCGCATTTTATTCGAAACACCCAAAGTGTGATTTGTCTTGTTGCTATTTAGTATAACCAATTCTATTTCCTGTCCCTTATAGATTATGAAGTTGTGAAGAACCGGAATTATCGCCCGTTTATAAACCCGAAAACCTTGAATGCAAACAACTTACGATATTTTTATCATTCTTCATATATACAGAAAGCCTGCTTTTCCTAGTGCGCAATGCGAACTTTTATATCGTGTTTCAGTTAATTAAACATGAGGCTTGTAACGTGAACTGTAAACAGAGAATAAGCTAATTTCTGTTTGTTTTTGTTTGCATTTTTTTTAAATACAAAGTCACATGACTTTTGCAGCAGATGACGTTACAACTTTAAAGCATGGCGGACATTTTTGATCGAAAAAAATCAATTGTACTTACTTTTAGCACTGTGGAATCGTGAAAAGAACCGGGTTTGTTGGCAACCACAAACCATAATTTTGCTTTCGTGATCACAAACAGCTTGCATATTAATGGACTGGTATGAATTTCGATTAACGTAAGCCGGCTCCTCTTCTTTGCATGGTGCGATAATTTGAACGTATGTTCCATCGATTACTCCAACAACATTGGGGATTCTGTGCTTTTCATAAAAATAAACTTTGCAATCTTCACTATCTTCTGGCCATTTGATCAACTGCGGTGTCACTGTACTCATGCCACAAGCAAAGCTTGAAACACATCTTGAAACTGTCGACTGGTGTACTTGGCAAATACCATCCCCAATAACTTGATGAAAAGATCCCGTTGCAAGGTATCTTACTGCCAAACATATTTTTACATGCCCCGGCAAAGCATAGTTACGTTTTGTTTTCGAATGAATGTCTTGCAGACTGTCGCTTAGAAACAATATCCCTCTTCTGGTAAATCTGTACCTTGAATAAAGTTCTTCGTCGCTATAATAATCAATTGGGTCTGTTTCTTCAATTATATCTAAAATATTCATTTTTCTATGCCGTTGTTAAGTTCTTAACATAGGTCCAAGGGTTTGTTACATTTGCGTTGTTAAATCCCCACTTAACATAGGTTTTAACAGCGGTGTTAATGTATGCATATCGCTGACAAAAACTTAACAGTGCTGTTAGAGTTAACATAGGTTATCGATGTTAAAGCCTCTGTTAAAGTTTTATGGATATGGGCCCTGGCCGCCTTACATTCATTTATTTTTTATTCAAAACAATCATCTGCAGACGCGCCTGGACCGATTTCGATTTATTCCCTCTTGTAAAATTCGTTTGCAACTGCACGGGTATAAGCCTAGCTGTAGCTTTCTGGAAGTTTCTGTCCTTTTTTCTTCTTTTTTTCTCTTCCGTTTTCTTTTTATGTTCGGATATTTTCCAGAAAACTTCCCCTACAGCGTGTGACAGAGGAAGATGAAATTTAATTGGCACACGTGTGGAGGGTGACGAGATCTCGGCGAATCTGCATTTGTTTTTACTTCAACGGTAAAGGTTAAAGTGAAGTCAAAGTTATTTTATATAAAAGGGTTTCCGAAGAAGTCCTAGCGTTTGAGTCAGCGGAGGTTCATAATTAGTACACTTCCCAGCAAACATTTAGACGTCAGAATGACGTCAGATTGACGTCGTGACCCGACGTTTCGTTTTGGTTGTATATGAAATGGAACCGACGTCGGGTTTTCAACGTCAGAATGACGTCGGGCTCCGACCTAGATCCGACGTCGGAATTATGTCGGTTTTAGCTTGTATATGAAATGGGAACCGACGTCGGATTCCGACCTGAAACTGACTATAGTTATATAATTCATAGATAATTAATCATTCAACTGCTGTTGTAAAATACATACGAAAGCATTTTTCATGTACATTTTTACAATCTAGGAAGAAAAATACCGACGCGCTATCAAAATTCTAAAAATTTCATGTAAAAATTACGTTTTTCAAAATCACTTCCATTTCCGGCCGTTTTTGTAACGTCGGAATGACGTCAGAAAACCGATGTCGCCTCGATGGTGGAATAAAGTCGGGTTTTAGGGTAATAGGTCAGAATATGATTGTGAAGTCGTCGCGACCAAAATACAACTTTTTTTCAACCAAAAAAGACGTCGGTTGTTTGGTGGGTTATAGACAATCATTGGTCTCGTTGAAAGTATTTTTGACGTTGATCTTAAAGGTCAAGGTCAAATTCAGGTCAAATATTTTTCAAGGCCTATTAATCGCGAAATTGGCCAGAAAAACTCAAATCCCAGTTTAAATCTATCAAACGCACTCAGTATGTCGTAGAATGCCATCCTGAATTTTGATCTTGAGAGTCAAGGTCAAAAGTCGTATGACCTCATGTACCGTTAGCGGTCATGGTCAAGGTTTTTCAACCGAAACAACGACAAAGGTACTGCGTGACTTTGAGCTTCTTGGTCATACTTTAATGCAAATAATATTTTCGTGATTTCTGCAAGTGGGTGGGTATATAGCGGTATTCTGTCCAGTTTTATCTATTGGTTTGTATTCGAACGGTTACTGTAAGTTATTAACACTTGACAAGCCTTTGGCTTGCAAGGGTTATTTGAATTTGTGCCAGCAAAATTCGTCCTTTTTTTCTTCTTGACACTTTTTTTCGATTTTTTGTGTCTTCTTCTCCTCTGGACCCAACGACCATGAAACTTAGGAATTATGAAGAGCTTGATCTGAACATGTGCATGTCACTTTTTATTTTCGTCTTTGCTTTCGTTTTTTTTTTGTTTAAACGCCATGTGAAAAGAGTGTTTTTTTTGCAAGTAAATGCGTAGCATTTAACGACAGCACAGCATACAGCATAGCTATGTGCGAGCTCTCACTGCGTAAATAGATAACAAGGCGTATGCCTGATCAGTCAATAAAACTTTCAGTCAACAGCAACCAAACACTACTCGGCTTATAAGACGTATTCAAGCTGTGTTGTTTGCAATATATTATTCAGGAAATAACCCATTAAAGGAAGTATTTTTGCGCTTTAATTTTTGTCAATTGTTTAACATTTCGCTAGCGAAATGAGGTTCTAGTTTCAATTCAATTCAGATCTTACCGGTAGAAAATTGTCTACTGTCCTGAACCGCTTTTACTACAAAACTGCAAGGGAAACGGGGATAATTACATCACCAAAGCATATAAATATTAAGAGGATCAGGATCCCACGACTGCTGTAATTGCGCCAAGTTTCCTTTTCCTAGCTCCAGCTGTTTTTGAAGAGCCTTCTGGAAACCTATGAAGAAATGGTACGAAAAAGCAACAAAAAATAGAGAATTTTGAGCAAATTAATAACTCCTTGGGTCTCCGAAGTGTAGATTGGTGGTCCCTTATTATGGGTATAATTCCAATATGATTCAGGCACAAAAAGAGTCCGTATATCCGTAATAGCTAGTTTTCTTCGGTACAGAAGGTTTTTGTAACAAACTGATCGTGAGTACCCATAACCGGAATTTGCAGTCACCCGTCTGTGCTTGCGAGCACACATCTATTGTATAGGAAATGTTGTGAAATCAGGCCTGAACACAGAAATTTAAAATGGATGACGCATAACAAACTTTTCTGTATAATATTCATTTTGATAGATTTTGCAGATAGCAAAAATGCGCTTAATTCAGTTTATAGTATTTTATTCCCAGTATATACGACAAATAGTATAGTTTTCTTTCCTTTTTTCACAAGTTAGCCCATAGCAAGTGAATAAACTTAAAAGCTTATTACAGAGTTGTTTTTATCAATGAAAAGCCTCTAGGAAAACCCATGAGAAAGAACTGACATAAAGCAGGACGAATGACATCTAATAACGCTGTTTGTGCTATTCAACATCCTTGTTTAAAAAAAAATCCTCAAGGAAGTGCATGAAACACGCTAAGCAGTGTCTTTCACTGTTTCGGCACCGTTATCTATTCCACTGGAAGTGCACATACAAAGGAACTTTCAAAACACTTGCGTGAATCACACACTTAGATCATGTGGGGTGATTCATGATGTCTTTTGCATTCTATTTAATATGTTTTCACTAATCAATGTGATTAAGAGTGAGTTTTCAAATGAATCAGATTTCAAATGCTTTGGTCGATGCTTCGGTACTTCTAACCCGCTCCCTCTCAACCCCCTCCCCCCTCCCCCTCCCTCCCCATCCCCGCCATGCGCATAAGGAACAGGAATGATAAGAGAGGCACATAAAGCATCATTGTGGGACGAGTGTAAATTTAACACAAGCTAAATATGATCCTCATTCAACACTCAACAAACAAACCAGGAATTATTGCAATACATCTATTCAATATATTAAAAGTAAAAAGCCTACATTGTGATTAACATTGTGGTGCTTTGGAATAAGTTCACTATGTTTCGCAATGCTGTGTTTATTTTCCTATTGGTTACGCACATTATGTCTTTATTTGACATTTTACAAGGTAAGCTGTATATGCTTATATGATGCCCAGTTTTATAAATTATTAATTATTTAAAATTTATATTTAACCAGATAAGTTCTCTTTGAGAAGAAAAGTGACAAATACCCACTTAAATATACAGAAACAGCTCTCGAAAATCTATTGAATATTAACAAACCTTATTACTCGTATAAGGCTAAAAAAATTGTTTGAAGGAATCGGCAAAAATTGATTTACTTTATATTACAAGGATAAATTCGTCAGTGATTTTCATCGCCTTTCAATTACTGAGAAAATCACTGAATACAAAAAAAAACTGAAATGTTTTACTTTTTATATAGTAGAAATAATTACATCAATCTATTTCCAGCCTGTGATCAAGAAACTGAATACATAGCTCTTCTTTCTGACGACGCGCTCTCAGGATCTAGCATTTATAACCCTGACCGTGGTTACGCTCGATCACGACTCAACACTGAAGCCAGTGGTTGGTATATGGGCGCCTGGGCTTCAAGGACAAATTCTGTTGGAGAATATATCCAAGCTGATTTAGGTGAAGTACGACACCTGACCGCAATTGCCACACAGGGTCGACAAGATAGGGCCGAATGGGTGACGTCATATCACGTGAGATACAGCGTAACTGGGTCAAATTTGGATGATGACAGCAATGACTTGGAATTCATTGGTAATAGTGATCAAAACCCAATTGTAAGAAACACATTTGATCGAACTGTACTGGCCCGCTATATCCGCGTATATCCTCAAATATGGCATGAACACATCTCAATGCGATGGGGAGTTTACGGATGTAACTTTGGTAGGAACTTTCACATTTTTCATTTTAATTAATGTTGTTTTAAAATAAAGCTTGCAGACTTAGGAGTGGTATTGTATTACTAGTTTTGGATGTAAAACTATTTCCTGTTGTGCATAGTGGTTGTGCTTAAAGACAAATGTTTACACTTTCATAAGAGTCAATTTATTCTCAGCCAGTATATAGTGTTGTGGACAATTCCCTTCAGTCACCTATTGATGCCAGATACGTGCGCATTCATCCTGAAGCTTTCTACGGTTACATATCAATGAGATGGGGAATCTATGGCTGCGATTATGGTGAGTAAACGCACCTTTCATATATAAAAAGCACACATCGACATTCACAGTTTTCAGATCAGAAAGTTTAAGATCAAGAACCTTGTTTTATTTTCCTTTTATTTTGTTCTCGTTATGTATTTTTTTGCAGAAAGTGATAAATGTGCATCGAATCCATGCCAGAATGAGGCGACGTGTGAGAACAGTATGAACGGGTTTACGTGTTGGTGTCTTAGCGGCTTTACTGGTACGCTTTGTGAGACAGGTACGATCATAACAACAAATTGCAAAACTGGTGTAAATCTGGCATTTGAAATATGATTTTAAAACCCATAATCAGCGTAATTTGAAATTCCTTGATAGAATAGCTTACCAAATACTGTTTAATGACATTTTTCCATTACTTTCCCATTATCAGATCAGCGTTCTACGACTTAGTTACTCTGGTAGATAAAAAACGAGATTACTGGAAATATCCAGTAATACCACTGGACATCTGGATATATCCAGTAATCGCCATTACAAGTTTGAAACGTTTGGATTTATCCAGAAGCTTCCAATAAGTCAGATTAAAAACAAAAAAATCAATAAAAAATAATAAAACATCGGATTTATCTAGAAGTCTCGTTGTATTTCTGAATAAAATCATAAGCTTTTGCTCTCTTGAAAATCCAATGAATCAGAAAAAAAACAAAAATATCAATAAAATAAAAAAAAAATAAAAATAACGTTGGATTTATCTAGAAGTTTGGTGGGACTTCTGGATAAAATCAAAATTTTTTACTATCTTGAACCACCAATGAGTCACAAATAAGCAAAAATCATCACTAAAAAATAAAAAAAAATAATAAAACAAAGATTGGATTGATCTAGAGGTCTCATAGCACTTCTGGGTGAAATCATACGCCTTTTCTATCTTGAACCTCCAATGAGCCAGAAAAAAGCAAAAACAAAAACAAAATATAAATAAAACATAAAATAAATAAACATTGGATTTGTTCAGAGGTCTCACGGGACTTCTGGTTAAAATCAAAAGCCTTTGCTATCTTAAACCTCCAATGAGTCAGAAAAAAAAACAAAAAGAAATAATAAAAAATCAATAAAAAATATAAAAATAAAGAAAACATTGGATTTATTTAGAAGTCTCATAAGTCTGGATAAAATCAAAAGTTTCCAATGAGTTAGAAAAAAGCAGAAATAAATAGATAAATAAATAAAAATTAAAAACATTGAATTTTTCTAGAAGTTCCATGGGAATTCTGAATAAAACCATACGTCCTTAGTATCATAAACCTCCAGTGAGTCAGAAAAAGAAAAAAAAACTGAATTTATCTAGAAGTCTCTTGGGACTAGATAAAACCAAAAGATTTTACTGGCTTAAACATTCAATGAGTCAGAAGAAATCAAAAAGGAGAAATCTGCAAGTTTCCAGTAATCCAATACCATTTGGAAATCCAAAGAAATTCCTTTACTATCTCGAAAAAAGCATTCAACAACATTCATATATCATCAGTCACACAGCTACGACAGCTGTTTGCATTGTTTTCGTATCAGCTGATGGTCTTGTTAAAAGACCATAAGTTAAAGATGATTCTGTGTTCGTGTGCTCTGTTATCTCGCCATTATTCGCCATTGAAAATAAAACATGTGTTCAAAACTGCACAGTACTGTTTGTTTTGAGCAGCATGCATGGTGCTGTAATACGCACATGGTGTAGACACTGTCTTTAAGGTTGACCACGCCCGAGGCATAGATTGATGCCTGTAGCTTTGGCGTTGAATGTGATTGGAGCGCAGCAAATTTCAGTTCTCCTGGAAGCTGGGTACAGTTCATACATGAACAGTTTGGATAGAAACGGCTTTGGTCTTCTGTTTAAAAAATCAACATTTTCAATGGAGAAAATGTTATCACATTGTAAATCTGCAATGATGGGTTCAATTTGCTTGACAGTGAGCAGTTCATAATGCTCCCAATCTGCACTCGCTGTAGCCATTGTGAAACGCTCGTATGCAGTCTTAGATAGGACACGCTCTATATATATGGCATAAATCACAAACAGAGGCATGGCTTTTGTTATATCACAATGTGTCATGGACAAACTTTCCCTCCCCCTCCTCCCACCGTAAAAAACTTTTGTGATTTTGCATATTCATCCGTTTCAGACAATTCTGAGCAACTTTGGTTTTTTAATCCTCCTCATCCTCCACCCCATCCCCGCTTATGGGAAAATTTTTGATTCATGCGTAGGCATATGAAATTTAGAAATATCATTTCCCATCTGATGATAGATTATCTGATTCAGACTCATATGAGTGCAGCCGTAATATGTAATATGTATTTGAACAACTTTGTTTTTTTAACAGAGCGGCTTCACTTGTCTGCTTATTTCCGGTAATAGATATTTATCGACAGTCTGATTGTTTGCAAACTTTTGCCACAGAGGCAATAAAGTTTAATAATTTTCATTGCCGCTGCACAGACGTTCAAATGTGATAGTTTATCCAGCGGTGTCCAGGTTGTTCTATGGCTTTGGCTGAGTCTGAAAAAAAACTCTGCCATTATCTCTGAAATGGCCTCAGTTGAGACCTCATCACCTTATAGAATATATTGATTAGGTAGAACTGGTGATGACATGCCATTTTTGTCGTTGTTGTTGCCATCGTTGTTGTTGTTGCTGTTGTTGTTGCCATTGTTGTTGTTGCCATTGTTGTTTTTATTGCTGTTGCCATTATCGTTGCCATTGTTGCTTCCTTTGTTGTTGTTACTATTGTTGAAATTGTTGTTGTTGTCATTGTTGCTGTCGTTGTTGTTCGAAAACTTACGAAGCCAACAAAGTCTTAAAAGGCATTATGGCAAGCACACACTTCAGAAATTATGGAGAATGGGAGATAGAATGGAAGACTCCATAAAAATCCCTTTCATGGAGTCTTCTATTAAACGTCAAAGAGTCAATATGGCCGAAGTTGATGCACTTGCTTGTATAGAATGTGGTGCGTTATACAAAAGCGAAGAAGCTTTATCCATGCATATGAAGCAGTGTGGCGAGGGTGACGATCACAGCAGTTGTGACAGTGAGTCAGAAATAGTCTCTGTTTGGCATGATCAGTATATGATGACTCTAAGAAATGCAAGACGAACCAATTAATAACAAGGGCGTTCTGGGTAGCGCGTGGAATTTATTTGTCAGTTGGTTGAAGTTCTGGAGTGCGGCCAAATTGTTTGTCATTATTTCAACGGTATCTGTAAAGCAGCATTCAGTTATTTGACATGCTATTTGACGGGTGGTCTGTGAACTGCTGCACCCCTTCCTTTCCCACAACTGATATTTAAAAGATTAGGATGTCTATTATGTTTAGTTCACTCGTATGTGACAGTCCTCCTACTATATAAACATGGATTTTCGCGGCATTTGGCATTCTGCCGCGGAATTCCAATAAATTGTACTTGCTTAATTCTGTTTGAATCTTTTTATATAAAATCTGTTTAGAGCGGTTTAAAGCTGTTTAAGACCTGCTCGTGTTGATTTTGAAGATGGAAAGAAATAAAACAGCGTTGCAAAATTACCGCGGCAGTTTCAATTTGGCCTTTGATTTACTACAATGACCATGATGACAAATTTCAAGAAAAGGCTTTAGAATATGAAGAACAAGGGCTTGAAGATGTGAAAGAGCAAGTGATGACTTTCGACCTGTTCATAAGCGTCGACTACAGCAACTGTTTATGAGGCTATTCAAATAAACCCAACGTCTAGAACAAAGTGAACATTATCAAAACATTTTAGAAGACTTAAATTGGTTTGTTGATGAAAAACATTATGAGAATTCAAAGGCACTAAATGCGGCTATAAGGAAAAGCAATGCAATCTTTGAAGAGCTTCTACATAAATAGAAGGATGATGACAGCAGCGACGAAAAAGTGACATGGACAGTGAGGTGAAACAGAGTGAAATAGATGAAAAACAATAGACTAAGTTGGCCAAACTTTGTAATATTATTATTAATTTAAGCACAGTTTTCAAAGTGTATCAATAAAACCATCAAATAGATGTCTTGCTTTTTTATATTAAAACACAATTTTAATGTTCTTTACTTATGAAATTGCAAGAAGATAAGGTCTCTCGAGCGGTGCTAATTCACCCGTAAACTTTTCATTTTTATGTTTTTCATTGTTAAAAAAGGAATCCCTGGCGCGGTGTTAATTTACCCGTAAACCTTTCATTTTAATTTTTCTCATTCTCATGGACGGTCCCTGACGCGGTGTTAATTCACCCATAAACCATATATCACATATATCATATATTATATATCATGTATCATAATTAAGTATTGGATTATTGTGTATTATAGTCAAATATTGTTTAAGAAACAAATAAAAAGTTGAAAAGCATCATATAGGTTTTTTTCTCATTTTATTTAGAATAAAGACAAAAAATACATATTCTGCTAATACATGTAACATATTAGCCAACTCACAAGAACTTAAACTTATGTAAGTATTGAATATAAGTATTGATACAAGTAAAGGTGCTCAAAAGAACAAAAAAAAACGCTATCGGTGTGGACTATCGTTGCACAAATGACAAACTTGTCCGGCCCGTGAATCAAAATGCCGAAAATGCCGAAAAATTGGTCACTGGCAAAAGTGTTGCAAAATCAACTCAGAAGATATTAAAGATGAAAGTGGATTTCTGGAAACTGTTGTGTCACACATGAGCGAGAAAGAATATGAAATTGAGCTTGTGACAAACGAGAAAAAGTGGAGTGGAAAATAGATTCTGGCGCGGATGTGTCAGTCCTCAAATACTTATTTATAAGAATGTTGAGGTAGACATTCCACTCAAGAATTCGGACAAAGCTCTTACTGGAGTCAAAAGCCAGCCTCTGTGCGTCCTAGGAAAGTGTCAGTGCTAAATGATTAATCACAATGAGGATAAGTGTGTTTAAAATGTGGTGGATAGGCGTAAAACACCCTTGCTGGGAAAACCAGCTATCCGTAGGCTGAGCATTCTGGAGAGGACAAAGAAAGTTTCACAAAAAAACCCACAATGTCAGAATTTTCAAGGCATTTCCTAAACAATATACAGGATTAGGAACAATAAAGAATGGCAATTACGATATCAGGTTGCAAGAAAATGCACAGCCTTTCAGTGTGTCAGCACGAAGGCATATATCACAGCCACTACTTCTCAAAGTTAAACAAGTGCTTGACAAAATGCTTGCAGACGGAGTGATCCGGAAGTTGGGAACTAGTGAGGCGAGTGAGTGGTGTTCCTATAGTTAATGATGACCGCAGAATCTGCACAGACTTAATGGAGTTGAATTAATGTATTATCCGTCCTCGATTCAACCTATCAGTTGTTGATGAATCGCTGTCAAAACTGCCGGGTTCCATATTCACAGAACTCGATGTCAACAGTGGTTTCAATCAGAGCTTCTTGTGTGAAAAGGCGCACTTACTGATGACATGCTTTACGCTCTGGGGTCGTTTCTGCTATCCTAAGTTGTCGTACGGATTCATTTCTGGTCCTGAATTCTTTCAGTAGAAGATTGACGAAAATCTCGAAGGCATAGAAAACACGAATGGCCTGATCGACGATATTTGTGTATGTTAAGTGAGTTAAGTGAGTCAGGTCTAGTTATTATATTATTTATAGATTTAAAGAGCTGTCTCATAACATCATGTGCCTGCACATCAATCAGCAGTTGGCAGTCGGCAACATCAATCATGCATGGTTACGAATATGTCTCATTACATTAGTATCCGCCTACAATGTTCACAGGCCTACAGTCATCTCCCTTTATATTAGTACAGCGCTGCTCCATTACCATTATATCACTGCTCGCTTTGGAGTAATGGACCCAGCAATCAGTAAATTTCTGAGTGACGACTCTGTCAACGGGATAAGGTCTTTTTAGAGGGTAGAAAAACAAAAGTTGCTCAGAATCGTCTGAAACGGATAAATATGCAATAATTACAAAATTTTCCCACGGTGGGAGGGGGAGGTCCAAAACCGGAAATGACTCAGGTGGGTTGAAAAACTAGGACACATCAATATTACCAAATTATATCCATACATAGTACATATTACTGATTCACTCATTTTACGTGATTCCAGTCTAGTTATTCTGTCAAGGGGTTTCACATCATTCCTATGATTTAAGAGCATATGCCTGGACGTCAATCAGCTGTCGGCAGTCGGCAACATCCGCATGTTTGATAATAATAGTATCCGTCTTCACTGTTAGGCCGTTCCTGGAGTCATTTCCTTACATAAGTGCAATGCTGTTCCACTGACATTATCACTGCTTGCTTACGACCATGGATTCAACAATCGATAAATTTCTGAGCGACAGCTTCTGCACTTAACATGAGCTCAACTCGGGATAAGGTCTTTTCAGGCCTTAGCCTTGGGAGTATGAACTCTTCAAAGGAAAAATGGTGACGGAGGAAGCGCAAAATATGCTTGATCAGTATAATGTGAAAAATGCTGGTGGCAAGCGGTCACATTCTGAAACTGATCAGCCGCCTGCAAAGAAAGCTTCCGTGAAACAATAATCACCGATCCTGCATGATGAATTTATTCTTCAAGCTGAAGATATTTTAACTGATGAGATAATGAAAGTTTTTCAGACTCTGTCAAAACTGAATGAATGTTGATGGGTGTTTTGTTACCTTAAATATGTTGTTCAAATTTTGTTTGAATGTTATTTTTCACAAGCGGAAAGAGTGAAACCGTAAATCAGATCATGATTTATAGCTAGATTTCAATAATATTTTGCGTGCGGTTTTAATTCCCCGTTGTAGGAGCGTGCGACCCACGTCATAGTTTTATGTGGTTTTGCTTTAATTTTCTCTCGTTTACACAGATTTTCCATCAAAATATTTTGGGCTACAAAAGTCCAAATAAGAGATTAAAGGCAAAAAATATAGACGTAAATTATAGGCGAAGTGATGGCGTTATTATTGTTTAAATACAAACGTATAAATGGTACAAATGAAAATGAATTTAGAATGGGCCTGAACGGGACAGAACAAATCCAAACCATATAATAAGAGCAATAAAAATGATCAAGAAAGGAAGTAAATCGAAACAAGTCAAACGTTCACATTGATTTCATTCTAGCGGTTCTTTTGAAATTCTCTTTTGACCTTGGCTTGAAATTCCCTCTTGACCATCTATAATTCCCTTTTTATTTTAATGTGAACAAGAGGGAAATATTTGCATAGCTTGACTAGCACCGCCCCCCCCCCCACAAAAGCAAAAAAAGCAATATTGGAAATATAAAAACCAAATTAAACTTTCAGGACGTAATTTAGATAGATTATCCCATTTTCATTATTTTATTGTACACATTCCACTTTTTGTTATAGATGTTGATGAGTGTACCGCAAACCCATGTGGGATTGGAGCAACATGTATTGACAGGCTATATGAATTCACGTGTGAGAGAGAGAGAGAGAGAGAGAGAGAGAGAGAGAGAGAGAGAGAGAGAGAGAGAGAGAGAGAGAGAGAGAGAGAGAGAGTGGCGAGTCTTGCAGTATTCATGTGACAGAAATTCATATAATATACACTAGAATTATATGCAATTACAATTCATGTATTTTTTCAGATATTGACGATTGCGCTTCTCATTCCTATCAAAACAACGCTAGTTGTAGAGATGGCGTGAATGAGTTCATGTGCCTAATTTCCTGATTTCCAAACCATGATATTAAACCATGTCTAGTGAACTGAGTAGAAACAGCTTTTGGAGCTGCTTTGTGGGATAAAATGAAAACAAAACTTGCGTTATTCTGAATTAAGAAATGTTTGAGTTTTTATTGCATTGGTTAGATGTAGATGAGTGTGCGTCAAACCCATGTTTTGATAGCAGCACGTGTGAGAACTGGTTTGGAACCTTCCAATGTCACTGTAACACCGGCTTTACAGGAATATTATGTGAAAATGGTGAAATATATGGTTATATAAATCAAAACTAGTAATTGTAAGAACAAGTAAATGGTTCAGTAAAATGGGTGCTATACTCAGCAGTCGCTGTGATTGTATCTTACAGAACTCAGAACTTAATGCAACAGTTCTAATCTTCCATATACCTTTTACAGTGCAATGATTACACACCAGTCTGTCCACTGGTTATAAAACTATTTTGCGCAGGCTTCAGCATTGGAAATACGTGCTTAACGAGATTTTGCTTCTGTTGAATAGTGTCCTTAATGATTCCATACAAAAACATAATAAAAAAATCATCAACGTAAAGATTTAGCTAACATGTAAATAGAAATAGTAAATAGATATTCTAGCACAGATAAACGCAGCATTATGTACACCCCTAATTTTTGCATCAGTAATTTTATCAAACAAATTTTTCACGATGTAGCCAATGGAATGGTTGTAGGAGTCGCTAAAATTTCCCGTATTTGTCCACTTCTCCATTGTGCTATGTTATCCATATACTAAAAAACAAGGAGTATCACTGCGAGAGCAGCATAGAACAGTGAAAGGACGGACGAACCGATTCGCATGCAAACGGATAATACTTCAATGTATAGTACTCCTTCGAAGCCGATAGTACTTATTTGCAATATACCAATAACAATATTTACAATATACCAAACTTAAGCACTTAATATGCACGACCTGATCTCTGATAGTACTACACTGCCATTGATTGATTCGACAACAACATGAAATAAATGTATTCATGTGACAGAAATTCATATAATATACACTAGAATTTTATGCAATTACAATTCATGTATTTTTTCAGATATTGACGATTGCGCTTCTCATTCCTGTCAAAACAACGCTAGTTGTAGAGATGGCGTGAATGAGTTCATGTGCCATTGTCTTCAGGGGTTCGAAGGGAAAAGGTGTGAAAAAGGTGCGGTTTGTTGCCTGTTCTAAGACGCTTCTTATAAGCAAGCTTCCTGATTTCCTGATTTCCAAACCATGATATTAAACCATGTCTAGTGAACTGAGTAGAAACAGCTTTTGGAGCTGCTTTGTGGGATAAAATGAAAACAAAACTTGCGTTATTCTGAATTAAGAAATGTTTGAGTTTTTATTGCATTGGTTAGATGTAGATGAGTGTGCGTCAAACCCATGTTTTGATAGCAGCACGTGTGAGAACTGGTTTGGAACCTTCCAATGTCACTGTAACACCGGCTTTACAGGAATATTATGTGAAAATGGTGAAATATATGGTTATATAAATCATAGTCGTTACTACTAAATCAAAACTAGTAATTGTAAGAACAAGTAAATGGTTCAGTAAAATGGGTGCTATACTCAGCAGTCGCTGTGATTGTATCTTACAGAACTCAGAACTTAATGCAACAGTTCTAATCTTCCATATACCTTTTACAGTGCAATGATTACACACCAGTCTGTCCACTGGTTATAAAACTATTTTGCGCAGGCTTCAGCATTGGAAATACGTGCTTAACGAGATTTTGCTTCTGTTGAATAGTGTCCTTAATGATTCCACACAAAAACATAATAAAAAAATCATCAACGTAAAGATTTAGCTAACATGTAAATAGAAATAGTAAATAGATATTCTAGCACAGATAAACGCAGCATTATGTACACCCCTAATTTTTGCATCAGTAATTTTATCAAACAAATTTTTCACGATGTAGCCAATGGAATGGTTGTAGGAGTCGCTAAAATTTCCCGTATTTGTCCACTTCTCCATTGTGCTATGTTATCCATATACTAAAAAACAAGGAGTATCACTGCGAGAGCAGCATAGAACAGTGAAAGGACGGACGAACCGATTCGCATGCAAACGGATAATACTTCAATGTATAGTACTCCTTCGAAGCCGATAGTACTTATTTGCAATATACCAATAACAATATTTACAATATACCAAACTTAAGCACTTAATATGCACGACCTGATCTCTGATAGTACTACACTGCCATTGATTGATTCGACAACAACATGAAATAAATGTATTCATGTGACAGAAATTCATATAATATACACTAGAATTTTATGCAATTACAATTCATGTATTTTTTCAGATATTGACGATTGCGCTTCTCATTCCTGTCAAAACAACGCTAGTTGTAGAGATGGCGTGAATGAGTTCATGTGCCATTGTCTTCAGGGGTTCGAAGGGAAAAGGTGTGAAAAAGGTGCGGTTTGTTGCCTTTTCTAAGACGCTTCTTATAAGCAAGCTTCCTGATTTCCTGATTTCCAAACCATGATATTAAACCATGTCTAGTGAACTGAGTAGAAACAGCTTTTGGAGCTGCTTTGTGGGATAAAATGAAAACAAAACTTGCGTTATTCTGAATTAAGAAATGTTTGAGTTTTTATTGCATTGGTTAGATGTAGATGAGTGTGCGTCAAACCCATGTTTTGATAGCAGCACGTGTGAGAACTGGTTTGGAACCTTCCAATGTCACTGTAACACCAGCTTTACAGGAATATTATGTGAAAATGGTGAAATATATGGTTATATAAATCATAGTCGTTACTACTAAATCAAAACTAGTAATTGTAAGAACAAGTAAATGGTTCAGTAAAATGGGTGCTATACTCAGCAGTCGCTGTGATTGTATCTTACAGAACTCAGAACTTAATGCAACAGTTCTAATCTTCCATATACCTTTTACAGTGCAATGATTACACACCAGTCTGTCCACTGGTTATAAAACTATTTTGCGCAGGCTTCAGCATTGGAAATACGTGCTTAACGAGATTTTGCTTCTGTTGAATAGTGTCCTTAATGATTCCACACAAAAACATAATAAAAAAATCATCAACGTAAAGATTTAGCTAACATGTAAATAGAAATAGTAAATAGATATTCTAGCACAGATAAACGCAGCATTATGTACACCCCTAATTTTTGCATCAGTAATTTTATCAAACAAATTTTTCACGATGTAGCCAATGGAATGGTTGTAGGAGTCGCTAAAATTTCCCGTATTTGTCCACTTCTCCATTGTGCTATGTTATCCATATACTAAAAAACAAGGAGTATCACTGCGAGAGCAGCATAGAACAGTGAAAGGACGGACGAACCGATTCGCATGCAAACGGATAATACTTCAATGTATAGTACTCCTTCGAAGCCGATAGTACTTATTTGCAATATACCAATAACAATATTTACAATATACCAAACTTAAGCACTTAATATGCACGACCTGATCTCTGATAGTACTACACTGCCATTGATTGATTCGACAACAACATGAAATAAATGTATTCATGTGACAGAAATTCATATAATATACACTAGAATTTTATGCAATTACAATTCATGTATTTTTTCAGATATTGACGATTGCGCTTCTCATTCCTGTCAAAACAACGCTAGTTGTAGAGATGGCGTGAATGAGTTCATGTGCCATTGTCTTCAAGGGTTCGAAGGAAAAAGGTGTGAAAAAGGTGCGGTTTGTTGCCTTTTCTAAGACGCTTCTTATAAGCAAGCTTCCTGATTTCCTGATTTCCAAACCATGATATTAAACCATGTCTAGTGAACTGAGTAGAAACAGCTTTTGTAGCTGCTTTGTGGGATAAAATGAAAACAAAACTTGCGTTATTTTGAATTAAGAAATGTTTGAGTTTTTATTGCATTGGTTAGATGTAGATGAGTGTGCGTCAAACCCATGTTTTGATAGCAGCACGTGTGAAGAAAAAGCCTTTAAACATAGCCTTATATACAACTTGTTGAACAACATGTTGAACATGTTCAACTTGTTGAACAACATGTTGAAGAACATGTTGAAGAACATGTTCAACAAGTTCAACATGTTGTTGAACATGTTGTCTACGCCTAGGGTTAGGGTTATGCCGCTTAGAGGAGTCTAACGTCATGACGTCTTTATGACGTTATCATGACATCATTATGACGTCATCACGTCATCATTATAACGTCATAATAACGTCATTCGAACAGGCGCGCGCTTTACCAAAAAAAAAACTGACTCAGCAGAATTTGTTTCTGTTTGATAGGTATGAAATGCATGTCTCACTCTTCCTTTTATGTTACTTCGATGAAATCAAAATATGGTGTGTAACTTGCTCAAAAATGCCAAACTTGTTAAAATTGCTAAAATTTCTGACTCACCAATTTTACCAAGTATGGCATATTTGAGCAAGTTACAATAAATGTTATAATATTGTTATAGATTTAAGCTGTATATATTTAAGTGTATTTAATTGTATTTAAGTGTATTTAAATGTATTAATAAACCTATTCAACATATGTCTTGTTTTTTCTTTGCTTGAACTACAACTTGTTGAACAACTTGTTAAACAGCATGTTGTTGGACAAGTCGAACATGTTCAACATGTTGAACATGTTCAACTTGTGCAACAACATGTTGAACATGTTGTTGAACATGTTGAACATGTTGTTGAACATGTTGAACATGTTGAACATGTTGAACATGTTGAACATGTTGAACATGTTGTTGAACATGTTGTTGAACATGTTGTTGAACATGTTGAACATGTTGAACATGTTCAACTTGTTAAACATGTTGTTTAACATGTTGAACATGTATTTGAACATGTTCAACAACATGTTGAACATGTTGAACAACAGCTTGTTAAACAATTGTTGTACAATTGCTAAACAACTTGTTGAACAATAGTTTGACGTAAAACTTATTCAAACACATGTTTGAATGGTGGGCGCGCGCCATTCCAATAACCCACCTATGCACAAACTACTGTAAAACTAAGACATCAAACTGAATCCAACGGTGAAATTTTCATGCAAATCGGTCAACCATAACGAAAGTTATCACACTTTTCCCACTTTTTAAAAAGTTAAAATGGCAAATGTCAAATTATGCATACAGCCAGCTGCGCAAATAGCCCATGACTACATTATAACAAAAACTAGATATAAAACTGAACCAAACAGTGAAAGTTTCATGCAAATCGACCAACTATAGCGAAAGTTATCTCATTTTTTTCACTTTTTACAAAGTTAAAATGGCGGCATGTCACATTATGCATACAGCCACCGGTGTAAATAGCCTGTGACTACATTATAACAAAACTAGATATAAAACTGAATCAAACAGTGAAATTTTCATTCAAATCGGTCAACTATAACGAAAGTTATCCCACTTTTTCACTTTTTACACAGTTAAAATGGCGGCATGTTACAAATATAAGTTCCACACTTCAACGGAAGTCCGTTATTTCAAATTACGAAAACAAAATGACGTTTCGTTTACGCACACTCTGCTGTGACGTTTACCATTCATCATGACGTCATCCCAACACGTGCGCGCGCTCCATCCAAAAAACTGAAGCAGATAGAAACAAACAGACACTATGACGTCACTTCCGGTCCAGACATGATGACGTCACTTCCAGACATGACGTCACTTCCGGTCCAGACAGCACTTCCGGTCCAGACAACACTTCCGCTCCAGACAACACTTCCGCTCCAGACAACACTTCCGCTCCAGACACCACTTCCGGTCCAGACGCTATGACGTCACTTCCAGACATGATGACGTCACTTCCAGACAGTATGACGTCATAAAGTGCGCTAGAAACGGCATTATATACCTACTTTCAGCTAACATGTAAATAGACATAGTAAATAGACATTCTAACACAGATAAACGCAGCATTATGTACACCCCTAATTTTTGCATCAGTAATTTTATCAAACAAATTTTTCACGATGTAGCCAATGGAATGGTTGTAGGAGTCGCTAAAATTTCCCGTATTTGTCCACTTCTCCATTGTGCTATGTTATCCATATACTAAAAAACAAGGAGTATCACTGCGAGAGCAGCATAGAACAGTGAAAGGACGGACGAACCGATTCGCATGCAAACGGATAATACTTCAATGTATAGTACTCCTTCGAAGCCGATAGTACTTATTTGCAATATACCAATACCAATATTTACAATATACCAAACTTAAGCACTTAATATGCACGACCTTATCTCTGATAGTTCTACACTGCCATTGATTGATTCGACAACAACATGAAATAAATGTATTCATGTGACAGAAATTCATATAATATGCACTAGAATTTTATGCAATTACAATTCATGTATTTTTTCAGATATTGACGATTGCGCTTCTCATTCCTGTCAAAACAACGCTAGTTGTAGAGATGGCGTGAATGAGTTCATGTGCCATTGTCTTCAGGGGTTCGAAGGGAAAAGGTGTGAAAAAGGTGCGGTTTGTTGCCTTTTCTAAGACGCTTCTTATAAGCAAGCTTCCTGATTTCCTGATTTCCAAACCATGATATTAAACCATGTCTAGTGAACTGAGTAGAAACAGCTTTTGGAGCTGCTTTGTGGGATAAAATGAAAACAAAACTTGCGTTATTCTGAATTAAGAAATGTTTGAGTTTTTATTGCATTGGTTAGATGTAGATGAGTGTGCGTCAAACCCATGTTTTGATAGCAGCACGTGTGAGAACTGGTTTGGAACCTTCCAATGTCACTGTAACACCAGCTTTACAGGAATATTATGTGAAAATGGTGAAATATATGGTTATATAAATCATAGTCGTTACTACTAAATCAAAACTAGTAATTGTAAGAACAAGTAAATGGTTCAGTAAAATGGGTGCTATACTCAGCAGTCGCTGTGATTGTATCTTACAGAACTCAGAACTTAATGCAACAGTTCTAATCTTCCATATACCTTTTACAGTGCAATGATTACACACCAGTCTGTCCACTGGTTATAAAACTATTTTGCGCAGGCTTCAGCATTGGAAATGCGTGCTTAACGAGATTTTGCTTCTGTTGAATAGTGTCCTTAATGATTCCATACAAAAACATAATAAAAAAATCATCAACGTAAAGATTTAGCTAACATGTAAATAGAAATAGTAAATAGATATTCTAGCACAGATAAACGCAGCATTATGTACACTCCTAATTTTTGCATCAGTAATTTTATCAAACAAATTTTTCACGATGTAGGCAATGGAATGGTTGTAGGAGTCGCTAAAATTTCCCCGTATTTGTCCACTTCTCCATTGTGCTATGTTATCCATAAACTAAAAAACAAGGAGTATCACTGCGAGAGCAGCATAGAACAGTGAAAGGACGGACGAACCGATTCGCATGCAAACGGATAATACTTCAATGTATAGTACTCCTTCGAAGCCGATAGTACTTATTTGCAATATACCAATACCAATATTTAAAATATTAAAAACTTAAGCACTTAATATGCACGACCTTATCTCTGATAGTACTACACTGCCATTGATTGATTCGACAACAACATGAAATAAATGTATTCATGTGACAGAAATTCATATAATATGCACTAGAATTTTATGCAATTACAATTCATGTATTTTTTCAGATATTGACGATTGCGCTTCTCATTCCTGTCAAAACAACGCTAGTTGTAGAGATGGCGTGAATGAGTTCATGTGCCATTGTCTTCAGGGGTTCGAAGGGAAAAGGTGTGAAAAAGGTGCGGTTTGTTGCCTTTTCTAAGACGCTTCTTATAAGCAAGCTTCCTGATTTCCTGATTTCCAAACCATGATATTAAACCATGTCTAGTGAATTGAGTAGAAACAGCTTTTGGAGCTGCTTTGTGGGATAAAATGAAAACAAAACTTGCGTTATTCTGAATTAAGAAATGTTTGAGTTTTTATTGCATTGGTTAGATGTAGATGAGTGTGCGTCAAACCCATGTTTTGATAGCAGCACGTGTGAGAACTGGTTTGGAACCTTCCAATGTCACTGTAACACCGGCTTTACAGGAATATTATGTGAAAATGGTGAAATATATGGTTATATAAATCATAGTCGTTACTACTAAATCAAAACTAGTAATTGTAAGAACAAGTAAATGGTTCAGTAAAATGGGTGCTATACTCAGCAGTCGCTGTGATTGTATCTTACAGAACTCAGAACTTAATGCAACAGTTCTAATCTTCCATATACCTTTTACAGTGCAATGATTACACACCAGTCTGTCCACTGGTTATAAAACTATTTTGCGCAGGCTTCAGCATTGGAAATACGTGCTTAACGAGATTTTGCTTCTGTTGAATAGTGTCCTTAATGATTCCACACAAAAACATAATAAAAAAATCATCAACGTAAAGATTTAGCTAACATGTAAATAGAAATAGTAAATAGATATTCTAGCACAGATAAACGCAGCATTATGTACACTCCTAATTTTTGCATCAGTAATTTTTATCAAACAAATTTTTCACGATGTAGGCAATGGAATGGTTGTAGGAGTCGCTAAAATTTCCCCGTATTTGTCCACTTCTCCATTGTGCTATGTTATCTATATACTAAAAAACAAGGAGTATCACTGCGAGAGCAGCATAGAACAGTGAAAGGACGGACGAACCGATTCGCATGCAAACGGATAATACTTCAATGTATAGTACTCCTTCGAAGCCGATAGTACTTATTTGCAATATACCAATACCAATATTTAAAATATACCAAACTTAAGCACTTAATATGTACGACCTTATCTCTGATAGTACTACACTGCCATTGATTGATTTGACAACAACATGAAATAAATGTAAACAAAAATGATTACACATTTTGTTTACAAATGCCTTTTTATTACTTATGTTAATAATATAGTTTTCAAATGAATAAATTTATTTCTTTTCATTTCAGACACAACCGCTGAAGATTTTGAATCGTGTGAGCATTTAAGCACGTGTACACTTTGTCTTCATGTCACTTGATATCACCCTGTGATTTTAGTTGATATTATATATGCACACAGAGGCATATACCTTATAATTGAAATTAGGTTTGCTAGAATCACTTCTATATTATCCATTGTTCCTAATAAAATATTGCTAATATATTAACCACAAAATCAAATAATATCTAATATATATTTATACCAAGGGTAAATTCTAAATAAATAATCCATTTCATGCATAAAATTCATTGCATAAATATCTGGACACATACAATTTTAATTAAATGCCTATCTTATTTACAGTTTCGACTGGCGCAATATCGACAGTGGCTGTCCTGACCTTTTTGCTACTGATATCTACAATCACTATCATAGTTCTCATCATCAAGTTTAAGCAACACCTCAGTAAAAACAAATTTATTTATTGCATATCTAGTTATTGTTGGCAATAACATCCATCAAGCTAATTACACAATTTATTCATTTTCTTAAACCATTTTGAGTATTTTAAGGTTATATTTGTTTGTAATATTAGCACTCTATGTGAGTATGTGCACATATACAGTGCTTTTACATATTTCTCAGCAGATTATTATCATTATATATCACTGTAAATGCCACTAAACTTTCATATGCATGTTTGACATTTTGTAGAAAAGGGTATGGCCAAGAAAGACAACCAAGAAAATAAATATGAAATGCCGGTGAGACTAAGTACACCAGAAGCTGAAAACTGCGAGTATGAACTTCCTCGTTCTGACCGTTTGAGATCTTGTAAGGCGTCGAGCAGCAACATGCTTATAAAGACTGCTGCAATAACGGGATAAAGACTTAGTAATAAAGGGATTTTCAAAGAAAAGAATATATACGCTGATTATAACAACGTAAGAGTGATTGATTTTGCTCTAGATCATCCTGAAAAATTGTGTTGTTCATTAAACATTAAGCAAATAACTCATAATCCATTTATGTTTTATACCCTATTAATGATTCGACAGGTTTCAAGTTGAAACAATTGTCTTACAACATTTGCACTGAAATCCGAGAAATCACACTCGGTTTGACGAGTTTTTAGGTACCCATTCCACTTTGCTGCTAGCCAGTAGGAGAATGGACTCTAGTCATGCCTAAAATAGACTTTTGTAAAGGTTAGATTGTTGCAAGAAGCGATTATATTTGAAGTAATGTTCATGGGTAGCTTGGTGATCTGGTGTTTGGTTGAGGGGTGGAGAAGAGGGAGGGGACTTAAAGGTTCAGTTATATATTTGTCGTATTTCGTTACAGCTTTGTCAGCAGTATGGGACTTGAAATTTTGAATATTCCGTTTTAATACATACTTTAGCACACATTAAAGTAACTTAGCTGCAGAGGAACTTTTATTAAGATAATAAAATGATATGATTTCTCAGACAATGCAGATATTCCTTATGAACTGTTGTCCGCCCTCAAAAATCACATGTACTTCGTCTTTTTTGTTTTTAATATACTTAGTTACATTTGTTTTTATCAAAAAAGAATTTACGGGAAAACTGAAGTCTCAATTGATGTTTTATTCAGCAAACTTAATTCATTTGTGTTTATAAGTGTACCAAGTCTGGAAAAATTAATACGAAAATCGAACATTTACTTTGATTGCAGTTCAATCCCTATAATTTACCAGGCGTAACCATGTATCTCTTTACAGTGAAAACTCAGAGTAATAGATTTTTTTACAAACCAGTTTTTCTTTTATTGGTGTAAATTATGTTATTATAGGTGTCCTAGGCTTAACACTGAACCTAGCCTGCCAGTAGCCCTAAAACCTGAAATTGCTCAGCTGTTATAAATCGAATTTGCAAACCATAAGTTGGAATTGACGTTATTGACACTGATGACGTAATACAAGCTATAATTTACGGATAGAACCAAACTATTAATACATTTCCGAATTATGGTGACAGCCGAAGCAACGTGCTACATACGTATACAAAAGACTTATAAGTTGTCAGTGCGCGCTTACGGTAAATGTTTAAATATTAAATTAGGTATGTATATTTCCTGTAGAAATTCCCCTAAGGAGCGTTGATAAATAATCGATTATACCATAGAAATGGCATATAGTGAGTCACATGGCAATCAACCCAGGAATGTCGGTGTTCCTATATATATATAGTCGTCCAATGCCAATTTAGGGTTGCAATTATTGTTAGGCGTCCATGCCAATAGACAGAGACACCATATGGGGAAGTCGAAATTATAACCATTCTGAGTTAAAAAATTGTAATCGATAATTGTAAACATGTATGCGCATATTGTAAACCGGTTTGAGCAGGTTATCTGGAAAATAGGTATATCAAAACTCACTGTTATTATTATTATTATTATTATTATTATTATTATTATTATTATTATTATTATTATTATTATTATTATTATTATTATTATTATTGAGCAGCCCAGTTAGCACCCCCACATAGAGCCGGCGTCGGATATGCGTGGGACATCCCACGTTCCCTCGTCGGAAATGCATGGGCTTTTCCTGGGTTGTCCCATGTAATTACGTTGGCGATTTTGAAACACGTTCCGACGTGTAGCCTACCTTTTTGTCCGACGTCGGCTGAACATGGGCTGTCCCACGTTGGCTATGGGTGGAGCAGCCCACGCATAGCCAACGTATGTTGTAGGTGGCATGTCCCACGAAAATACATGGGCTTTTGGCGATTTTGAAACACGTTCCGACGTATAGCCCACGTGGGATGTAAGGCGTCGGCTATATATGGGTCGTCCCACGTTCGCTATTCGTGGAACAGCCCTCGTATAGCCAACGTTGGTTTGAGGTGGGATGTCCCACGAAAATACGTGGGCTTTTGGTGATTTTGAAACACGTTCCGACGTATAGCCCAAGTGGGCTGTACGACGTCGGCTATACATGGGCCGTCCCACGTTGGCTATTAGTGGGACAGCCCACACATGGCCGACGTTGGTTTGAGGTGGAATGTCCCACGAAAAGACGTGGGCTTTTGGCGATTTTGAAACACGTTCCTACGTATAGCCCACGTGGGCTGTATGACGTCGGCTATACATAGGCCGTCCCACGTTGGCTATTCGTGGTACAGCCGACATATGGCCAACGTTTGTTTGAAATAACTTGGGAGCTTGGCGATTTTGAAACACGTTCCTATGTATAGCCCACGTGGGCTCTACGACGTCGGCAACACATGGGCTGTCCCACCTTGGCTATACGTTGAACAACCCACGTATAGCCAACGTTGGTTTAAGTGGGATGCATTTAAAGCTGACGTTGGTTTTAGGGGGAATGTCCCACGTAATTACGTTGGCCATTTTGAAACACTTTCATAGGGAACGTGAACTGTCCCACATACATTCTCTTTCGATGGCCCACGTATAATATGCGTTTCCTGGCACACGCATATTACATGTTGGCAATCCCACGTATAATAAACGTCTTGTACGTGTCTCATGTATGTACTGCGTCGCATATTCCACCTATGATATGCTTACATTTTACAAGGCTGTAAAACGTGACCGATAACCTCACATACATTTACCTCTGTAACCAATTCACTCCCATAACAGCCATAATATGTGACATGCTTATTTCGTCAGTCGTTTTCGCCACTTATCTTACTAAAATATTTCCATACACATTAATTATGGCTTGAAAATATTGTATTCATCTCTTAACTTTTATTGTTCTTTAACTGGCTAATCATATCCCACCTAACAACATATTTGTTTGACCAATTAATTACATTTGAACCATTAAACTCCAATGGTTCAAATGTAGCACTTTTGCAATGCATCTCATAAAGATGAAAGAATCATTTTTAGAATCATCAATAAAAATATTTTTTGTTTGTATGATTTACTTTAAACTTCTCTTATAATTTGAACAGGCATGTCCAAGTACATGACCTAGCCGAGTTACCAAACAAGGAAAGAGAAATGAATACTGTTAGGCCAAAAAACTGAAGAATTTTGTTTCTAAACGTAACTTTTCATAATTTTAATACACAAAAACAAGTTTTCCCGGATAAAATTTCAAAAAAGAAAGAAAAAAACACACAAGCACGTCCAGGAACATGGAGAGCAGCCCACAAACGTTCACGCGTACTATTGAAAGGATTCAATGGAGAAAAATCACATAAAAATTATATTGCCAAATGGGTTAAAAACCACTTCATGAACTATGTAAAATGCATTTAATTCAAATTTGGAAGATACCCGAAAAAGGATGTTGGAGAGGTTTGTTTTTTGACAATTCACGTATTTACCGACATTTACAAAAATCTACAAATTTTTTTAAATTCCACGATTTCGGCATTTTTTGTCATTTGCCGAAAAAGCAAATTCCAGGTGGAGAAGCACCTAAGAAACTTTCGATTAATATTTTTTCGTCAATCGTCAAAAAAAGTAATAGCCAGTTGGAGAACCACCCAGGAAACATTCTTGCGTAATATCAAAACGATTGCAGCAAAACTGTAGAAGGAGGAGCATTTTAAAGAAAAAGTTTAACATACGCACATACGCACATACATTCAAGCCCCCATAGTGATACGAATAACCCAGTCCGACAAAGTCGGCTTGGTTAAAAATGTTAAATTCAGAATATCGCCCTGGCATATCATTGGGTATTTATTTATGTGTGGCTTTACTTAAACAAAACAAACAAATACTTTCAACGTCTTACGAGTTTTTATTTTCTCTCAACTTATTTCTAAAACATTACACCTTTACAGTTAGGTACACACTGCGCTCCAGTTTTAAACAAGAGTGATGATATTATCTATTCACAGTCACAGCTAAAACAGCTGCCAGGCTCATTCTTTCGTTTCCACGTATTCTATACATCCACAAAACAATTTAAACGATATCTTATATAGGCTTCCGACCCTTTAGAAAACCAATAAATATGGTTCTTGTTCCTAAATATTTTAATTATATTAGTTTACCAAACCCTTGTCTTTTGTTGATTCCTATAACGTTCGTTCTTAACCTTTAAAAATTAAGATTCCTTATATACACTGGAAAGAAGGCAACGATGTACCCTGGAAACCTCTAATTAATTTTGCCAGGAAAACAATGTTCTCGTCCTTTTCCGAGAGGATAGCATTATGGGCGCAATGCTTTAAAAGGTCAACTTCCGACTGCGACAATCTATGTGGTACTCTTCTCAATATTTACATTCAAAAGCACCATAAATAAACAGTGAAGCTCAGTCCTAGGAAGTAACCATTATCCGTACTATGACGCGCACATACACCTTCAAAACTGACAAATTTGAGCATATTCAAAGACTCGCAATTTTTGGCCGATTTGAAAAATAACACAACGTTGCACAACTTCAATATATACATATTTTTACTCTGCAAGGTTGCTTATGCGTAGGCTAGTGTCGGAGAAAAGAGTGTGACACACGGACAAACGGACAGAGGACAATCCTATAGACCCCGGGCTCGTCTGGTAGGGGTCTAGTTATTTCACAAAAGGCAACTATTTTGTACTTAAAATTAAAGCATTTATTCAAACTAGAGCAGTGCGCATAGCCCAAATTGTCCCCACAGCACCCCCCCCCCCCACCAGTTAAACACGGCCAACAGTAGTCAATAAAGAGCTCAAATTTTTCAAGTCCAGCTGGTACATTTTCCTTGGACAAACCTAGCTCAATTACAATGCCGATCTGTGTTTGTTCCCATAGAAGCTACGTACCAAGTTTCATTAAAATTGTTCTTAAGATATCGTGTTAACAAACTCATTCAAATGCTGAATAATTTCCAGTATTTGGTAAATTTCAAAGTTCATTTGGCTCTTTTGTTCTTGCAGTTGTTCTTGAGATATCATGTTAACAATAGTCAGTCAAAGTCCAGCTGGTCCATCTACAATACTGATCTGTGTTTGTCTTCATAGAAGCTACATACCAAGTTTCATGAAAATCCTTGCAGGAGTTTTTAAGTTATCGTGTTAACAAGCTCTTGACGAAAGACCGACAGACCGACTGACCGACACACGGTCGATCGCATATGCCCCCCCCCCCCCTGTGGGGAATAAATCAGACATCTTAAGAACTGTTATCTGGATTGTCCGAAATCATGCCCAACTGATGAATGTCGTTGACACTGTTTTCTCTCGAGTTTTGAAAGAAATCTGATTTTGCTTTTTCCTTTTCCTGTTGTTTCCTTCTTCTCTCTTTCCTCCCCCCATCTGGTCACGACTATTTCTTAACCAGTTCATTGCAGCCTTTTCTATCACCTCATTAGATGTTGACCTAGCGTCATATCTGAAGCGTACAACATCAAAAATAACTTGCGCTATTTGCATGTGCGTCATGACCCTCTTAATGTTGAAACCGTCCCTTGACCTTCCACACCAATTTAACTGGGGAGCAGTTTCCTTTGGTAGCAGCTTGTACAGCACTCGACGTGTAGCATCTGCATCACTATTTCCTCCTGCCCCAGCCATTAATGTGTTCACCTGAAATGACATTACGTTGTATAGTTCAAACTCAGCGCCAAGTAATCTTCTTTCCAATACACTGTATTTTTCAAACATTCTTAACAAAGAAACAAATGACCATTTCATCACATTTTTTAGTTTTCAGTTACAAAACTTTTTCCGTCTATATAATTTCTCTCCAAAAGTTTTTGTTTCAAAAATGTTACACTTCACTATTTCAGGGATCATTTCGGCGGGAGCCATGGGGCTATGGTCCCAGTTTCTGAAACTGGCCCTCCGCATTTTTCGCTCAGGACCGCAATGGCCAACAGTTGAAAAAATAGCCACCAGTTTTTATAGTTGGCGCAATTTTGAGGGAACTTTTTAATGTTTCCTCTTTAAGTTCTAACATAATTATCTCAATTGAGAACAGTGTTAATGAAGATAAAAAAAAGATTGTTTGCTAGTAGCTTTTGCTCATACCATTGCTTTGTGTAAATCCACGTTTTCGTTCAGTTTAGCTTCAATAGTTATCAGGTCATCGACAATCCGTATTTGCAAATCAATGCCTTTCATCAACGCATTCTGCTTTGCTGCGTGTTCACCACTCTCTGACCCTTTCCCTAATGTCAGTACCTTTTGAATTTCGCTCAACACACGAGTCTGGTTTTGTATGGTCGATTTAAGATCAGTAACTGTCTGCACGAGTGTTCTTAATAAATGACCCCGTGAAACAGATGTAGAAAACATATTATGTTGTCTATTACTGGCATACTATTTGGTCTTTCTTCTTTTTGAATTTATTGTAAAAACAAACCATCGTATAGGGCACAGTCCCCAACCAGACATAGACAATCAGTGGCCTGCTCAAATTCAAGTGCACCAAGCACCAGACATAGCATTAATAGCATTAGCAAGCACCGGACTTAGCATTTTAGAGGAAAAAGAATTGAAAGTGCAAAAGAATTTTTGATAATTTCCTATTTCTTTAATTTTAGTCGATTTTAAAGTCAATACATCGTACGTTGCGCATCTACATGAAATATACGTTGACTCCGTGAAACATCAAATCAATCTGCCAGAGAGTTGAAGAGATATGGCGTCTGCAAAATACCGCGTTTTCACTGAAGTCCACAAAAATATTACTTTTTATACAATTTCCCATGTCGTCAGTTTTAGTCGATTTCACAATTAATACGCCGTTGCACATCTACATGATATATATTTTTACTCAATGAAATATCAAATCCGCCCGCTCCACAGTTGAAGAGATATGGCGTCGACAAAATAAAGTGTTCTAAATAAGTTTTATCCGGATATCTCACATTTTTGCCAATATTCCATTTTAGGTTAATTTCAAAATTTATACGTTGTTGCATATTTATATAATATGCAATTTTACTCAGTGAAATATCAAATTAATAAGCCTCATAGTTGAAGGTATGTGGCGTTGGTAAAAACCGTGTTTTCACTAAGTTCCATAAAATATTACATTTTTGACAATTTTCCATTTGGTCAGTTTTTGGTTGACTTCAACATTAATAGGCCGTTGCACATCTGCAGGATATATAATTTTACTCGGTGAAATACCAAACCAATCCGCTTCATAGTTGAAGAGATATAGCGTCGACAAAACATTACATCAAAAAAGTGACCGACAGACAGACGCACAGCACCTAAACAAATTCGATCCCTTTTTATGTAAAAGTTAATATTATTTTTGGTTTAATTGCAGAAGTCTTGTTCACAAGCAACTCATACAGAGAACCACAGTTTCAAGTTTCAGTCTCACGGTCACCTTGATCTGCCACATTAGGCCATTCAAACATAATTACATCACACCGTTTCACATACAACCTTTGGGTAAAGTTTATGTGAACTCCTTGAAGCCAGGCTCGATCTAACGTGTTCATAAAAGCGTGGCGCTCATAACAGACGTATGGACAAACATAATGCCCCTCCTGACCTAAAGTCAGGTAGGAGCAAATAAAACGTATCCATTTTATCATCTTTGCTTGAAGTAGGTGTTGGACATGATTCCTTCCTTTTCTTAGAACGAACATTCAATTCCTTATCTTCATCCATTTCTTCTTCAGAGCTGCTATCTTTTCTTCGGTCAGAGATTTTCCTGTTACAACAACCGAATATTGTGAATATTGTTATTCAAATTTCTATGTAACTAATACAATTCTTTATCATCAATTCTAATTATTATTCCAGTTAATTATTATGTTCAATATATGAAACTGTTTTTTTTTCAATGAACATTTATGCCTTCTTCGGATTTTTCATCTAAATTGTTGTTTAACATTATGTTTTTTTTCAATACTAATAATAACCTTTTCATTTGCACTGGTGTTGATGTCACAATCGGTCTTATAACAACAAGCAAATTCACTGTCAAATTTTGCTTTTTATTTTTGATCGGTACGTGTGTCTTGTCAAGATTCTTTTCCTTTGATAGTACAAGTTCTCCCCTTTCCTCTTCAACATGGCCATCTAGACTGCCAATGTCATCGTCACATTCATCGTCACATTCCTCACTATCTACATCAGTTTTGCAAACTGTTACTTCGTCTCTGTATTTCTGCTTAAGTTTTCTGAAACACATTTTGTTACATTGTAGTGAAGTAAATACGAGCCCCCATTTATTTAACTAAACAACAGTCTGCTAGCAAGCTGAAAAGGTCCCGGACTAAATGTTTCCAATGCCAATAAATACTAGCTCCTTAAATATGAAAAGTTTATTCACACTTCATCCAGATAAAAAAAATACCATAAAAAAATACCAATACAAAGATACCAACACAAAAACCCCTTATTATTTTTCACACTAATTGTTTGTCCCAGCTAAATAACCCAACACACAGTGACCTCGATTAGGTCACAACAGACGAGCGATGTTAAGCAGATCCCACACAGGCGTATGACGTCATCACCAAGTCCCATGCAGACTAGTGATGGCATCAGAAGAAGTCACACGCCGACGAGTAATGTCATCAAAAGGGTCACACGCTGACGGGTGACGTCATCAAGAAGGTCATACGTGACCTGTAACCTTATCAACGGTCAGACGGCGAATGGCTTGAATGCGCGACGCTCATTACATCCCGTAATGTCACACCAGATGGAGATATTCATAAGATCACACAGGCGACGATATCAATAGAATCTTGTTCCCAGTCCCACTCAAAAGACCGCCATCAAGAGGTCACACAGGCAAACTCAGATGACCGACCTCACGAAGTCACAGAGATGATCGACATCACGAGGTCACACAGACGAACTCAGGTGACTGACGTTACGAGATCACACAGCCGACATCGGTCAAATCTTGTCCCCGGCCCCACTCATCAACACGGTGCAAAAAACTGTGGGAATAAATAGACACCATAAATATTCACTTAAAATTGAATTCTATCCAGCCTTGTTTTACACATGTCCAAAATTCCCCATTTCCTCAGTTTATAAATAGCTAGATTCTCCTCCCCTTCCAGCAGATATTTACTTATCACATGCACAAAAAAATCTATTACACTCCCTCACAAAATACTCATATTTATATAAAGAAATAAATATATTACTAAATGACATACCTAAATTAAATTAACTCGATATAAAATTAAGTTAATCCGATATCAAATTGACTTAACCCAATATAAAGTCAACTCACCCAGTGAATCGTATACACGTCCGTAAATTACTAACCAGCGATCAACACATATTTACACGAGGCTTTTTCCGTAGCCAATATACATTTTATTTAATACAACAGGCATTTAGCCCAACACATCACAAAAGGCTGCTTTGACCAGCACATCACAAAGAGCTGCCTTAGCCCAACAAGCCACACCGGCACGTCTTATGCCTTTGCCATCGCTGCACAGAATGAAATCAAAATGACCGCGACCCGCGAAGGAAAAATAACATTTGACCAATGCTCAATAAAATGTTCAACACAGGTCAAACATTGAACCCACGTGTGCCTTTCAAACATTAGTCACAATGTTTTTCAAACATTGAAACAATGGGTACACGTACTGAACGTACACATGCACTATGGGACACAGCCAGTATATTGTTGCACATCAAATCCATTTATAGAAATTTCAGATAAACACATTTAAATGCATAGAATTCATGGGCCCGGTCAACAAAGGTGACCTCACGCGTCAACTGGTGACCCACAGCCCATTCCATACCTGTACATTAATTGTCATCACAACATATATCCCCCTTCCAAGGCAATTAATGTAACGACATAACTATTCAAGTACATTTTTATTATTTTAAACACTTTTATACATAGACTAGCTTCATACTTCTTGAACATTCCGGCTCAAGAAATCAGCGCCCAGATTGTCCTCACCCTTTATATACTCAACTCTGTATCTGTAGGGTTGGAGGGCCAGGGCCCAACGCATCACACGCTGGTTGTTGAACTTAGCCTTGTTCAGGTAAGCCAAAGACTGATGGTCAGTTTGTAACACAAACTCTTTGCCATACAGGTAAACTCTGAATTTGTTGATTGCCCACACAATTGCTAAGCACTCCTTCTCCATAACAGAGTAATTGCTTTCGCGTGGCAACAATTTCTTGCTTATATATGTTATTGGAAATAGCATGTCCTGGTGTTTTTGCAGGAGCACAGCCCCAAGTCCAGTATCGGATGCATCTGTTCGCAACACGAACGGTTTTTGTACATCAGGAAGCTTGAGTACTGGGTCTTGACTAAGTTCTATTTTAAGATCTACAAAGGCTTTCTCGTGTTAAGCCGTCCACTTCAGGCGATCTGGTTGATTCTTTCTTGTTAGATCGGTAAGGGATTTGACTTTGGTTGCGTAGTTTGGAATAAATTTCCGATAATATCCAGTCAGTCCCAACAGGGATCTCAATTGTTTCTTGGTTTGAGGTGCATGTGCCTCCTGAATCTTCTGAACTTTGTCTTCTTGATTCATCAGCAAGCCTTCTTTGATACGATGGCCAGTGAATTCAATGTCGCTGTATCCGAAAAAACACTTGGAAGGTTTCACTGTAAGTCGAGCACCTCTAATCCTTTCAAACAAGGCTCTGAGAGAACTAAGTTGTTCTTTCCAAGTAACTGTGTGACTGAGAACATCGTCGACAAAATTGTCTATGCTTTTCAAATGCCGAATAAGCTCTCTCATCACTCTAGAGTAGGTTGCACCAGAATTTATGAGTCCAAATGTCATCATGCAGTACTGGTAATGTCCAAACGGTGTTGAGAATGCGGTGATCTCCTTCGAGCTATCTTCCAGTGGGATTTGCCAATACCCTTTGCAGAAATCAAGCTTTGAAAAGTATTTGTCGTTTGCGCATTTTGCGTATATTGCATCAATGTCTGGCATAGGTTCGCAATCGAACTTTGTCACTTTGTTAACCTGTCGCATGTCTTGACAGTAACGCACGGATCCATCTTTCTTTTTAACGATTACTATTGGAGAGCAATACGGAGAATCTGAAGGTTCAATAATCCCCATCTCTAACATTCCTCTTATTTCTTTCTCCATGTCGTTGTACATAGCGTATGGTACAGGGTATGGTTTACATCGGATTGGCTCTTTATCTGTAAGAGTTATTTTGTGTTCACCCAAGTTGGTTACTCCTGGTCTTGAAGAAAATATATCGCTGAATTCTTTGATAAGGGCTGAGATTTCTTGCTTTTGTTTTATCGTGAGATCAGGATTGATACTGACGTCCTTATAAGTTTCCTCTTGTTTGCTGTTGCTGATACCAACGATGTCAGGATGTTCGCTGTCCACCTGGTCGTCTTCAAAAGTAATAGCTGCTACTGAAACCACGTTTGTTTCTGGCGTTGGGCGTAAGTATTGTTTGAGCATGTTGATGTGAAAAATCTTCACTCTTTCAGGCAGCTGTATGGCGTAGTTGTTAATTCCAACTCGATCCTTGACGACGTAAGGTCCCTTCCATTTCATAAGAAGTTTGTTGTTATCGGTTGGGAGTAAGATGAGAACTTCATCACCAGTCTTGAGTACTCGCGGTTTAGCCTTCTTGTCGAAGTAGCCTTTCTGTTTGACTTGCGATTTCCGAAGTTCTTCGGCTGCAAGGTTGCAAGTTTCTTGAAGTCGTTCGCGTAGATCAAGCACATACTCATAAGTGTCTTTGACCTCCTCTTCTATCTGCTCCTTTGACCAGATTTCCTTCAGAATGGACATTGGCCCGCGCACTGTTCTCCCATATAACAACTCAAAGGGCGAAAATCCTGCTAAACTGTCCAGAGGTGCTTCGCGATATGCAAATAGCAGTGGTTCAATGAAGCGATCCCATTCCTTTGGTTGATCTTGTATCATTATCTTTATCATTTGTTTTAATGTACCATTATATTTCTCGCAAAGACCGTTACACTGAGCATGATACGGTGTTGTATAAATGGCTTTGACTGACATTAGGCGGTGGACTTCTTTCATCACATCCGATGTAAATTGAGTTCCACGATCGCGCAGAATTTCCTGAGGAATTCCTATGTCACTGAACATCTTCAGCAATGCTTCAGCTACTGTAACCGTGTCGATATTTGTCAATGGTATTGCCTTTGGATACCTTGTTGCCATGTCAACCATAGTTAGAATGTACCTATGCTTTCTTGCAGAAGGTGGAAACAATGGTCCAACTAAGTCGATCGCTACTCGCTGAAAAGGCGTTGTAATAATTGGCAAATTCACTAGTGGCGCTTTTGATATCATACCACGAGGTACTGTACGTTGGCAAATGTCACAAGATTTACAAAATCTAGAAATGTCGTCATACATATTTGGCCAGTAAAAGTTCGATTGTATCCTTTCAGTTGTTTTATGAATACCCATATGTCCTGCCATGATTGATTCGTGACCACATTTCATCACGGTTTGTCTGTACTTCTTTGGTACCACGAGTTGTTTTCCCCTCACGTCGTTGCCGGTTTCTATGGAATACGTTGTGCGATACAACAATCCTTGAAACTTCTTAAAGGTTGTGGCTTCCTTTGTCTCTTCATTCACTTTTGACTTCTTGATCTCACACCATTTCCTTGCTTGGTGTAGTGTTGGATCTTTGTCTTGACATGTCTTGAATTGATGATTATCACCCAGTTCTGGAAGAATAGGAATCTTCAATAACTTTGGTGGCTTATTTTGCTCCGCAGCTTGGCTCCTTGTTGTGACAGCCAGTGTGCTTTCTTCAGTTTTAGTTGTAGATTGACTGTCTGCTTTTACCATTGAATGTTTGTCTATTTGCTGTGCTTTGTTGAACATGAAGTCGTTAGGCTGCTCTATAATCTTTGGGAGATTTCCAAGAATCACATCACAAAGCGGTTCATCCAGACACAAAAATTCCAAAACACCTGTGTAGAATGCAGACTCGATATGCAATTCAGCAAACTGTGCGATGCGAGCTGTTTGATCTACTGAAATATATCGTCCCTTTTTGTTAATAAACTGTTGTGGTTTCACTAAATCTTTACGGATGATAGCGGTAGTGCAACCTGTATCACGCAGAACTTGAACCTCTGTGTTGTTGACTGTGCCTTTAACAATTGGTAGAAGTTGCATGAAGTGTTTATCTTCCGGTAAAGTGTTAGCACATCCCATGCTTGGTAATCGATCCAATGGTTTTCCCTTCCAACTCTTACACTGGTGGCCGTTTGACGTTGCTATGCAAGTTGATAGCGTGTGCTTCTCTAGTTCTGGCTCCGAACTGTCATCTTCTTGTACGTTAACAGCGGCTGAGGCATTCATGGCTTTTTGCTTTGCACGACATTCATTTGCTTTATGTCCCTTTTGCTGGCAGTAAAAGCATGTGATGTATTGTTGACTTTTGATACTGTCGTTGGTTTTTGCCTTTGACGAATTGTTGTCTTTGCCAAATGTCTCCTTTGGTTTACTCTGTATCTTCTTATCTGCTGGTTTGGGTTGAATACGATGGGCTTCCATGTATACTTCTGCAGCATGAGATATTTCACTCAAGTCGTGAAGCTCCTTCTCTCTGATGTACATTGAAACTTCAGTAGGACAAGCGTGTAAAAATTTCTCAGCTATCATGAAGTTCCTCAATCCCTCAAAATTCTTTGGAATTCCAGCAAGCTCAATCCAATTGTCGAAGCAGTCAGACAGCTTTGATATAAACTGGCTTGCATTTTCTCCACGTTCCATTTTTGTCGAATGAAAACGTTTTCTGTATCCTTCTTCTGTCATTTGATACTTCTTTAAAAGTTCCGCTTTAAGCTTTTGGTAATTGTTGACGTCACAAGCGGGCATCTGAGCGTATACTTCCAAAGCTTTTCCTCGTAATAAAGCGCTGAGATATGTCGCTAAGTGTTCTTCTTGCCATTCGTTAGATGTGGCGAAGCGCTCAAATCGTCGAATGTATGCATCCATGTTGTCTTTGTTGTCATCAAAGTATGGAAGCTTAGGTCCTTTTTGCCCGTGATTGTGTCCAGTAGACATCAACGACTGATTCTGTTCACCAGCGGCCTTTTTACTTTGTAATTCCAATTGCAATTTCATCATTTGTAATTCGTGCTCCTGTTCTTCTTTCTTCATATGTAATTCTCTTTCAAATTTTTCTTGTTCAAGTTGTCGATTTCTTTCAAAGTTTTCACGTTCCATTTGGGCCTGAAGTTGTAACTTTTCCCTTTCCAGTAATTCTTTCTTTTCTTCCCGAGCGATTGACCTCTCATCCCTTTCGATGTCTTTCTGTTCCCGGCTGTATGCAAAATCCCACAAATCTTTGTCCTTTAATCCAAGCTTCTCTCCCATTTCGAGATATTTTGCAAAATCCATGACGTTGCTGTAAATTTATCCGCATCCAAGTTGTAAGTTTTTCAAATAAAATGAATGGTTATATAAATGTTTGTGGTTTGTGACTAATGTAATTGTTTATCAAGAATTTAAATATTTGAGTATATAGTAATTTTGCAAGTATAACTTTTGTGTTGAATTCAAAATTTAAATGTGCATTTTTTAACTGTAGATCTATGAGTTCATAGAAAGAAATAATTTAATCGACGGACAATGAAACCAGTAACAGACGGACCGTATAACTACACTTGATGCTGTTTATTTTAGATTCCTGTCATTTAGAATAATGATAAGATTTGAGGCAGTTGATTGTTCAATGTAATTGGAAGAAGTTCAGGTGCAACCCCAGCAATACCTTTTCTGTCTTATATAACTAACCATAAGACACTTCACGTTGAAAAGGCTTGTATGGGTGCACTGTATATTGAAGACTGTAATCATGAGTCTACGGACCGACAGACAGACTCACATTATGGTACCTGTTTACTTGTTGTAAAGAGGTAACGAACTGACATACCGACGGACTGACAACGGACAAACAGGACACACTCTGCACTCGTTCTCTTGTCTTAATAACTAACCTAAGACACTTCACGGCAAGAACAGTACAGTCTCCACGTACTTTACGATACTACGCAACTTCTGCATGTATCTTTCCTTCAGATACCTGTCAAAATCCAATTTTTCTTAGATTCTACAGATATGAATTTGAATTCTGCAAATCGAATTCAACACACAATTCCAACTGGTTTTTCACACAAGACTAAACAAGATATATCTCCTCAATAAGTATTTCTTGTCACTCGATTTACCCAACGAGTTTGTTTCATTAGACAAGCAAATATCTTATTGAATGCAAAAGCAGAAGACAAAACCGGGTACCTGCGGTCACATTTGTCTTTCAATCTATGCAGAGAACTTGCTATCTTAAGTGCAACTCACTAATGCGATGGAGATACACTATTGAGAAGCTAAGACAGTCTTGTTAAAGTGCTGATGAGTACCTTTCTTTTCTTGATTCGACCCTTTACAATTATGAAACAATTTTGTAACACCTCATCATAATTTACACATGAAAAAAATAAAGAATACCCTTTTTGATTTAAAGTCTACATCACATCCCGTTTCACATCGATAATATCTAATACGATATTAAATCAGTTTAACGAATTACTAAATTATTTACTCAATCCATATTAGAACAATTTACCTTCCCATCCAATCCCTATCAAAACCATTTAACTTTCCATCCAATCCATATCAGAACAAGTTACCTTCCCATCCCGGACGAGCCCCCAAAATTGTAGTGAAGTAAATACGAGCCCCCATTTATTTAACTAAACAACAGTCTGCTAGCAAGCTGAAAAGGTCCCGGACTAAATGTTTCCAATGCCAATAAATACTAGCTCCTTAAATATGAAAAGTTTATTCACACTTCATCCAGATAAAAAAAATACCATAAAAAAATACCAATACAAAGATACCAACACAAAAACCCCTTATTATTTTTCACACTAATTGTTTGTCCCAGCTAAATAACCCAACACACAGTGACCTCGACTAGGTCACAACAGACGAGCGATGTTAAGCAGATCCCACACAGGCGTATGACGTCATCACCAAGTCCCATGCAGACTAGTGATGGCATCAGAAGAAGTCACACGCCGACGAGTAATGTCATCAAAAGGGTCACACGCTGACGGGTGACGTCATCAAGAAGGTCACACGTGACCTGTAACCTTATCAACGGTCAGACGGCGAATGGCTTGAATGAGCGACGCTCATTACATCCCGTAATGTCACACCAGATGGAGATATTCATAAGATCACACAGGCGACGATATCAATAGAATCTTGTTCCCAGTCCCACTCAAAAGACCGCCATAAAGAGGTCACACAGGCAAACTCAGATGACCGACCTCACGAAGTCACAGAGATGATCGACATCACGAGGTCACACAGACGAACTCAGGTGACTGACGTTACGAGATCACACAGCCGACATCGCTCAAATCTTGTCCTCGGCCCCACTCATCAACACGGTGCTAAAAACTGTGGGAATAAATATACACCATAAATATTCACTTAAAATTGAATTCTATCCAGCCTTGTTTTACACATGTCCAAAATTCCCCTTTCCTCAGTTTATAAATAGCTAGATTCTCCTCCCCTTCCAGCAGATATTTACTTATCACATGCACAAAAAAATCTATTACACTCCCTCACAAAATACTCATATTTATATAAAGAAATAAATATATTGCTAAATGACATACCTAAATTAAATTAACTCGATATAAAATTAAGTTAATCCGATATCAAATTGACTTAACCCAATATAAAGTCAACTCACCCAGTGAATCGTATACACGTCCGTAAATTACTAACCAGCGATCAACACATATTTACACGAGGCTTTTTCCGTAGCCAATATACATTTTATTTAATACAACAGGCATTTAGCCCAACACATCACAAAAGGCTGCTTTGACCAGCACATCACAAAGAGCTGCCTTAGCCCAACAAGCCACACCGGCACGTCTTATGCCTTTGCCATCGCTGCACAGAATGCAATCAAAATGACCGCGACCCGCGAAGGAAAAATAACATTTGACCAATGCTCAATAAAATGTTCAACACAGGTCAAACATTGAACCCACGTGTGCCTTTCAAACATTAGTCACAATGTTTTTCAAACATTGAAACAATGGGTACACGTACTGAACGTACACATGCACTATGGGACACAGCCAGTATATTGTTGCACATCAAATCCATTTATAGAAATTTCAGATAAACACATTTAAATGCATAGAATTCATGGGCCCGGTCAACAAAGGTGACCTCACGCGTCAACTGGTGACCCACAGCCCATTCCATACCTGTACATTAATTGTCATCACAACATACATTATTTGAAGCACTTGGGGGAGACATATAATAATTTTGGCATGTTCAATGTTTGACCATTTTAACAATTTTAGTCGAAATTAAAAAATAACCCTCCATGCACAGCTGCAGTATGTGTTGTTTCTATGTGCATGCGAACAATTGAATCGCTTTAATGATAACTGAGATATAGTGCACACGAACATAGTAAAAAATGGCGACAGATGAACAGAGAGACGGACAGATGGACATTATGAAAGCATTTTCACTGAACTACACGCGTGAAAATACACTTCAACTTTTAAACTATCTCTAATTTATAAATTTCCAATTTACCTTCCTTTTCTTCCCTCTTTACAGCTTGCATCGCTTGCAGGGTCCTTATGGTCTAACAAATGTGTGTGTCCTTCTACCGCTGACCTATAGTCATCTGCAAATGTTGAAACATATCTTACCAGTGTTACCAGTCAATTCAGTGTTATATAATTAACGGTAAGTTTGAATACACATGTGCAGGATTGTTTTTGTTCTTTTATTTCAACAGCCTAAAAAAGAGCTGTAATTTTTTTAGAGATCGATCGCGTCATAAAAATATTTCGGACACCAGATCGTGCGTGATCGTGGCCAAAAATAACCCCTGATAATTGTTCCAATGTTTAACTTGTCAAATAAGCACAATAATTAGTGTCATTTCACTAATGTTCTATCTTGCACCATCACCAGTTTCATCTTAATTAAAGAGCAGCATTGTTATCTATGAACACATTTAACTTAACTATACCGTTAAAACTTAACGAAAAGATAAACAGGAAACTTACATATACTTAATCATGTACATCAGGATGTTGTTTCCATATTTATCTACCTGTACTGTACATAATCTTCACAGGGTAGCTAGTGTACAAATTGTCATCTGCCTCTATTTCCTTCAGCGCTAGTCGTTTGGCTTTCGCGTTATCGTTCAAACAATCAGGCCAAAAACAAAATTGACCTTCTCTTCCCAAGTACACCCATTTATCAGTAACAATCTCAATGGATTCTTCCTCCAAAAACTGAACAACGCACCACCTGTAAACACACACCAGGCCGTCCAGACAAGAGCTGTCAGAGGAAGAAATCATGGGGCCTCTGGCCCTGGCTAATTTTGAGTCCTGTATAGCCAAAAGCTAGTGCTTTATTAAACAAAAGCATAGTTTGTTGAAAACACTTAGCCTAGTTCTATTCATGTATTGGTGAATGCATTTACCGGTCATTTGCATCATTTTTGTTTTCGAAATATCTAGTGCTTTATTAAACAAAAGCATAGAACGAAATATCTAATTTTGGAATCAATGCCACGTTGATGGGAGCTAGAATCGACGGCAAACAGGTCAAAATAACTTCATCTTTGGTTTTTATTATCAATACTTCCGGTTGTCACAGCTTGAAATTGTTATGTCACTTTTCCGTATGATGTATCGCACGCACATGTACATTTTCAGTCTTTGTTTAAGCCTTCGTTATTAACATTAATTACAATCAAAGTATTGTTTTCTATTTAGATACACATGCATGGTTAAAAACCATGCTAATTTCTAATCTGCATTTTTACGGTTGCTCTTGGCTAGTAAACCCAGCAACCTGTAGCATCTCCAAGTGTCATTCGGAAACATTTTGCTCAATTTGTTGTACATCCGAAACATGCAGTGCTCTTCCTAGTGACTGAACCTTTGCTACAGATATCATTGATTAATCAAATGGATTTGTAAAATAAGGCTGCACATCTTCGTATTTCCGAAAAACGACTCTGACATTGTCCGCGTTCGTCTTCTTCAAAACATTCATTATTATTCCTACCGACTGTTCAATAACAACACAGCAGTCATTTTGTTCAAACCTTGATATTGGCTGTATCCTTCTAAACAGCTAGGCGGGACAGGACCACCCACTTTATTTTTTAACATAGTTGTTACACACATTTTCCTCATGTCATCCACATGCCAAACACTTCTCTGCTCCTCTAATGTCTTTGTTATCTGCTGCAGTGTTCCGCTTGACTTGCGAATCATTCCTTTGACTGTTTGCAAGTAATTTTCATATGGAAACGCTGAAATATTTTCCAAGTTGCCAAAGTGTTTGCCATCTTCGGCTAAATGGATGAGAGCATGGACACTGTAGGTCATGAACTCCTTTCCGTACAAATTGCCACACCCTTCCACAAACTTTGTCAAGAGTTCGTGCGCCGCATCGTGGAGTCTTATGCACATATCATCGTTCAATAATATTCTCATTGCAGACACTAGCAACAAAAAATTTGGTATAAATCTTCCTTTGACGAACAAAAAAAAGGTCCACGCAAAACTACCTTTCCCGTATACAGCAAGAAAGTTCTAAACTCAGTTGCTTTTCACCGATCAAGCTCCTTAACATCACGCGGTTTCCTGTTGAACTCGGTCGGACAATACACTTTGAGTTGAGCAAGGGATGCACTGATCCTCTCTCTTTCTACAGGGGCCAATAAAACTTTGTAGTTCTTTCCCTTAAGCCAAGCATGCAACAACTTTCTCATAATACCCAAGGCCACGAGATGCATGTATTCCACCGGAAAGGCTATAACCATACCTAAGAAAAAACATGCACACGTTATGCTCTTAAATGTTGTTTCAATTATTGTAATCATGCATCCACCCAAAAAGTTTACATGTATGAAAAATGTACTACCCTACAAAACTGCCGACGCATAAACGACGTCGTTAATCTCTAAATTGCATCGGTAGCGTTGGCAGCGGATTTGAAACATCGTTTATACGTCGGATATACGGTGGAATATATACGCAGTTTTAGAAACATCGTATATGCATCAAAAATGCATCGGAAAAAAGATGCCGATATTGCCAACGCGTATTATACGTATTTTTTTAAACGTCTATAAAACGCATATTTTCCTATGTATAAACGATGTCGGAAATACATCGAAAAAAAGATGCCGATATTGCAATCTTATATTATACGCATATTTTTAAACGTCTATCAAACGCATATTTTCCTTTGTATAAACGACGTCGGAAATACATCGGAAAAAAGATGCCGATATTGCAATTGTATATTATACGTATTTTTTTAAACGTCTATAAAACGCATATTTTCCTATGAATAAACGATGTCGGAAATACATCGGAAAAAGATGCCGATATTGCAATCGTATATTATACGTATTATTTTAAACGTCTATAAAACGCATATTTTCCTATGTATAAACGACGTCGGAAATACATCGGAAAAAATTGCCAACGCGTATTATACGTATCTTTTATGCGTCTATAAAACGGATATTTTCCGATTGTTATTCGACGTCGGAAATTTATCGATTGACGTTTTGTGGGGGACATTGTGAAGAATCAATAGTGGAGCATTATGAGTATACTTGAACATTATAATTTGCCTCAATAAACTATCCCTCAGCAAACATAAAGGAGGAAAAGACAATACAAATAACTAAATTTAAAAGCGCCAGCGGTAACAAAAAAACGAAAATGTAAGAAGAAAACTTTTTGGGACTTAATTACACTGCCGAGGCAGCACCAGCCGCCGTGGAGTAGAGGTATGTTCCGCGCCTAGGATGCAAGAGGTGCCCGGTTCAAACCCGAGTAAGTACTAGTGTTCAGTTGCAATATATAAATATGCTATGTTGTATATTAATATGTTATGGTGCATGTATGAATATGTGAATTATGAATGGTTGGTAAGGGTTCAATGGGTCAGTTAAGGTTAGAAACTGTTTTTTTTTTAATGGGCACACGCATTTTTTATACGTCTAAAAAACGCATATCTTCCGATTGTCACTTGGTCGGAAATACGTTGGAAAACCTCGGAAATATGCATTTTATACGTATAAAAATCATCGGAAGTTCGTCGGAAATGCATCGGAATATAAACGTATAACCGACGTATTGCCGACGTATAGCCGACGGTTGGTAACACGTCGGATATGCGTCGAATATATGCATAAACAACTTCGTCGGAAAATATGCGCATAAACGACTAATAAACGATGAGCAAAATGGACAAAATATGCGTATATCCGACGTATGTTGCCGATATTGCCGATGCTGTCGAAGAATTTGTAGGGTACATGACCTCTGTTTGATTTTTTCAAATGTAAAATGTGCGGAAAAATATTTATGATCGATTTGGTATGCTCACTGAAAATAATTCGGTATGGATTATAGTCTGTAAACGTCTGGGAAAAAAGCCCCAATATGCTTTTATTATTCTTTAATTATTTAACGTAATAATAACATCGACAATTTCATTACCAATGCCCAAGTGCACAAGTTGACTATTTCCAACATGATGTTGCCTGTAATTTTGCTGCTCAAAACGCTCATCTGTACTTTTTTTCGCCTTCAACTCTGTAAAACGCACTGCATCTTCTAGCCATTCACCTTTCGTCTCGCATTTGTCACAGCCATGATAACCTGAATGTGTTTTCACTTTTTTTACAAACGCACGAGCAGGAGCATCACAAATAAAACTATGAATGACAATGTTTACATGACAGCCATTACATGAAAGACCTCTTTCTTTCAACGCATGGTACTCATCGCAGAAATCTCCCAAGTATTCATTGGAGTCCGTTGGTTTTTCCTCTCCGTAAAAAGCGCCTCTTATAAATGGGGATGTGCATAAATTACTCGATTTACAAATTCGACCTAGAATTGACCATAAGCTTGCGTTTTTACACTTGAAGACAGGTAAACCATCCACATTTAGTTGCAATTGTAGCGTCATGTTTTCAATCAAATCAAAGGACGAGTGTAACAAGGCAGGCTCCACGGCTCTTTGTTAACCGAAGTGATGATAACTCTCACCACATAATTCTCGTATTTCCACAGTTCTTGATGTGTTAAGTAATTTACGTGCGTCACTTGGCAGTGCGAAGCTACTAAGATATGGCCCTAGGAACTTCAACCAAGACGAAACTGCATTTTGCTTGGTATTATATTTTACAAAAATCTTGGCAAGACCTGCTTTAAACTCAACACTGTCATTACGTTCTATATATTTTTTGTCTTTATAAGTTTCAGCAATCTTTTCAATGGCAGGAGAGTCCCCATCTTGTGAGTCATCGCTGTCACTGCTGGAATCGTTAACTGTTTCTTCGAAATGATCCTCTGTTTCAACTGATGCACTAAATCCAGCAGTCACAACATGGACACTTTCGCTGTTTTTATCTGCGTCAGTAACTGTGTTACCACCGTTCAGAGACTCATCACATTTTACATATATTTCGCTTCCGCTACCAATTTCTATCTTTTTATCTTGCTGAATGTCTTGAATGTTAGAATTTGTGTCGTCTTTGCTGAGATTTTCCTCCACCTTTAAAATCTTATTACTTCTCGCACCAAAGTTATTTTCAATTTGTCTGTCGACTTCCAATTTCCTTTTTCGATAAAGGGTCGTCCGCGATTGAAGGCATTCACATCTATTGCAAACGAATAATAAAACATGTAAAGACCAACTGGTAAAAAACATTGGACAAATTGAGCCCAATTGTAGTACATATATTTTCTTCCTGTAAGGTTTGGTGAAGATGCCACAAAGAGTTTTTGAGATATCGCCCGGACAAGAAAAAGTTTAAATTGCGACGAACGGACAGACGGATGCACACGAGCCAAATAAAACCTTTCGTTGTACAGTTATACTATACATACTTTCTTCCTGTAAGGTTTGGTGAAGATGTTACGAATAGTTTTTGAGATATCGCCCAGACAAGAAAAAAAGTTTAAAGTGCGACATGAACGGACAGACGGATGGACACGAGACAAATTCATCAACCCGATATCGCCTGGACAAGGAAAAAGTTTAAAGTAGGATGGACGGATAGACGGACGAACAAGAGACAAATTAAACCCCTTGTTGTACATTTATGCTATACATACTTTCTTCCTGTAAGGTTTGGTGAAGATCCGCTGAGATATCGCCGGACAAGGAAAAAGTTTAAAGTGTGACGGTCGGACAGACAAACGGACATGTGAGAAATTGATCCCAATGCTGCACAATTATACTATATATATACTTTCTTGCTGTAAGGTTTGATGAAGATCCTACTAATAGTTTTTGAGATATCGCCCGGACAAAAACGTTTACTGTCAGACAGACGGAAGGATGGAGGGACAGACAGACGGACAGACCGATAGCAATAGCCTGCAGTTAAAATTGGCTGAGGGCTAAAAACTCATGCCAATAATTAGCGCGAAGGGCAATTTTCAAAGTCCAGCTGAGCCACTGTCCTGGGGAGGATATGACTCGTATACAAACCCGACCGTTATTGGTTCACACACTAACTATGTGTTAAATATCATAGCAATTGCTGAGGAATTATAGGCTTGAGCTGACACAGAGAAAGTATTACGGACGGACTGATGGACAGACCGGTAGACGGAAGGACACTACGATAGCAATAGCCCTTATCCATTTTAAGGCTGAGGGCTAAAAAATGACCCCCTCGTTACACATTTACATGAAATATACTTTCTCCCTGTAATTTTCGGTGAAGATCCGGTGAACAGTTGTCAAGATACCCCCCGAACAAAAACGTCTGAAGTGCGACGGACGGACAGACGGACACTGCATATACTTTCTTCCCGAAGGGTTTGGTGAAGCTAAGATGACATCGTCCAGACAAAATGTTCACGGACAGACAAACGGACAGACGGATACCAAGAGTCTGCAGCAAATAGTGGCTGAGGATTAATTATGCATGGGCAAAGTATTGGCGGTTGGACATTGAAAATGGTAATCAGTTATAAACACTTTTGCTTTAAAAGGAGAGGAAAAGATAGCCACAATATAGAAAAAAACCGGTCAGAAAGCTTTCAAATGGCATTGTTTTTAGCGCGCTGGCGGCATTAATAAAGGAGATAGGGGCGTCTGAAGTTTTAACTGTGTTTTAAGTAACAAGGAAAGAGGTCTGGCTCGGTGTGAACTAACAATAGCAGACACGGCGGACCTGTTTTTACCGATAATGCAATATTATTCTTAGAGAAGATACCACGTGATCTGGAAGATTTACAATCTGCTACCAAAGTCAAAATAACAAAATACCACCAGCTGATTAAAACTAATTGGGCCAATAAGCCAAATACACTTACTTCGCTAAGTTTCTGCCGCATCAGGGCATAAAGTTCACGGGGTTGCGGGGTCCCGGGACCCCTGATAAACGGTTCGGGACCCGTGGAATTTGACACTGGCATCCCGCGGGACCCCCCCCCCCCAAAAAAAAAAAAAAAGAAAAAAAAGACGGTGTTCTCTTGCAAGTTACCTGTGTCACAGTGCAGACTAACTTATAAGAGAGTGAAATGTCCTGCACAGTCGGCAGCATTAATTCAGTTATAGAAACGTTCATTTCCATAGCAACTATTCAGTATCACCGCTGTGATTGACTTTTTTCATTGTTTGATGTAGCATCATTCAGTGTATCTTTTTTTGTAAGAAGTAGTGGTTTTGTGATCTGCATGATATCATTAATGGAGTTGGTTTTTGTTGAAATAAAATTGATTTTATAGAACTTAACTTAACTAGAACTTAACCTCTATTTTATCTCGGGACCCCTGGTTTCAGGGGTCGGGGTCCCGCGGAACCCCGAGCTGGAAAGAACACCATTTTCCTGCCGAATTTTGATAAAATTTAACCCATTAAACACACACTGAAAAACATAGGGGGGGGGGGGGGTTGCGGGTACGGATGACAAGTGAGAACAAATCCTTTGGCATAAATATTGAAAAAAAAAAAGAAATGTACGTGTGGCCAACTGTCTGGGAAGGCATAAACCATGCAAAAGCTCGCAAAACAGCCGTTTCGTTTATTTAAGTGTACAGGAATGGGAGGGGGCGTTACAGCTAAAAGAGTAATCCTTTCCATATCAATCACATGTTGCCAAAAGCAAGGCGGTGGGGTGGGTGGGGAGGGGGTGGGGCTTTTAAAGTTATGTATTTTAAACGGGAAATCGACGGAAAACTCAGATATATCGTTCGGCAAGACATTTATCCTTTACTTGCAAGATAAAGATGAGCCATTTAAAAGAATGAGACATACAAACATCCATTTCTGTATAATTTATTCAAAAAAATTGCAGTCGAAACAACACCTCCATCGGAAAATCCGAAAGTAGGAATTGGCTTATAATACTTAAAGCAACAGTTAAATCTTTAATTTTCAATGTAAAAGGACCCGGGGAAAACAGTGGGGTATCCTGTTCTCCATACCTTCTAAGATTTGTGACAGGCGCAAAACTAAATTCTTTTATTACCCTCCACACTTTTCACAGAAAATAACATCTGCCAAAGCAATACTGACAATAAGATTGTATATATTGTAAACACTGTGACTTCTATAAAACAACAAAATGAACAATACATTTGATTATTACATAAAAACATATATAATTACTTCTTTCCACTTTTTTTCTTATTTTCCGCCATTTTGCGTTCCTTTCCTCTACCTACGTCATATTCTAAGAACTGATGCATGTGCCTGCACTATTTTGGGAAATTTATCACTCCGCACGAATTGATGTCTTTGATTTAATTTAATTTCTTTATGAAGTCCTCTTCTTTTTTGAAAAATCTAATTGCAAACAATAAATAACAACGAAGGCACTAAAATATGTACAACAAAACTTTTAAAAGGAGAACAGAGATATTTTTTGTGCGAATGTATATATACGTCACTTATTGAGAAATCTGTGCATTGGATGTCGGCTATTTTCCAGTGACTGTGCGGATGTTTGGAAGGCTATGGTTTTCTAAAACTTAATATAGATAGATAGATAGATAGATAAATAGATAGACAGATAAAGAGATAGATAGATAGATGGATATGATAGGATAGGATAAGATAGATACGATAGAATATAATAGAATAGAATAGATAAGATAAGCTAAGATTAGATTAGATTGGATTAGATTAGAATATTTTTATTTATTGAAAGTGAGGTTTTTGCTGTTTAACAGCTATATACATAAATTCGCATAATAACGTAATAATGTAATAAACTACGAACTTAATAATCGTAAATTAGTTAATTAGATTAGAGTAAATGTCATGCAGATTAATTGAAACTCAAAAGATCTAAGGCCTATGATTGTAACCACCGATTCCACAACACAGATTAATTCAACCTCCGTTCATTCCCATTGCCCCATAGTCTATAACCGCATCCACTGACAAAAAGCATACAATTTGTAGTGGCGGCCGCGTGTTCCTGGTGTCGTGTTGAGATCAAGCTTTCGTACGACTTGTTTGTCGTAGAATATTTTCAACACTTCAATCATGTCTCCTCTGGTCCTTCTGTATGCAAGTGCAGGAAGTTTAAGTTTTTTAAGTCTCTCAGGGTAAGGCAGGTTTTTAAGTGTAGGAATAAGCTTGCTTAATACTCTTCGTTTGACACTCTCCAGGATCATTATATCTTTCTTTTTCAGTGGATTCCATACTGGGTGCGCGTATTCCATGTGAAGATGTACAAGGGCTTTAAAGAATTAGCAGAATTTTTTTTTCATCCAGGCATGTGAAAGTTCTTTGGATGAGTCCTATCATCTGGTTTGATTTCATGATCTTGGCATTCATATGGGCGTCGAAATTGAGTTCGTTGTCTATCGTGACACCAAGATCAAAGTTGGACGTTATTTAAATCATTCTGTAACTCAATAGCGCCGTTGTTTGAATTGATTGCTTTTGACAATTTTGTATCATGGGCAAAGAGGTAGGGTCATGAGTTAATCACTGCAAAAGGTAAGTCATTAATATACAGGACAAATAAGATTGGACCCAGGACGCTACCTTGAGGAATTCATCTACTGACTATGCCAGATTTTGATTTTGTTCCATTGATAACCACATTTTGTATTCCTCCGGTTTAGAATTCAGTTATCCTATTTATTATTGTATCGGAGATACCATAGTTTCTAAGCTTGAGTATCAGCCGGCGGTGATGAACTTTATCAAATCCTTTCATGAAGTCCAGGTAAATGATATTAATTTGAACTGGCACATCAGTCATTTATCATATACATCCAAGAGTTGTAGCTCTGTAGATCGGCCGGATATGAAGCCCTACTATATTGGATTGACCAATAGATTGCTTTCATGTTCTATATTCCGCAAATTGATCCCTTGAAGCACGTCTTTGGACCAAAGATTAAAATAGTTTAACTGCACTTCACTTACTGATTGATGGATTACCTTGATGTAAATCTGTGATACTGATTATGGGGAACCAAACCTTTAATCATGCTTAAAAATAACCTTTTCACTCATGAATTTAAATTACACGTAGTTCCTAAAACCCATTCAAGAATTCGTGTAATGAAGCCCTCCTAAGATCAAGGAATACGAGTCTTTTATGATTACACGAATTCCTTGTAACATATATACGTTTTACACATAATATGCGCGGAATATTAGATGGGTTAGGACTTGGGAATATTCGATGGCGAAACATTACACTTGATGCCAACGTATAGCAGTGCATAGGGAAACCAAGGTTATACATGCGAATAAGAAAGGAAATCCCAGGGTTAGACATCTTATGTAACGCAAACGTGTGGCCGTCATGGAACGGCGGACATGGACTATGCGACGGATGGATAACGTGGGATATACGAGGGAATAAGACGTTCCTCGATGGGACATGACACAAAATGCACACCTACAGCCCACATTAGCCAGTCAAATTTGATTACATGTGAGCTGCCCTACCTGAGCTATATATGGGAGTAAGAGGAACCATTCGATGATGGGACATCCCTTCTCACTCCCACGTTTAGGCCACGTTGGACAGCCCACATGACCTACACACAATACTCATGAACAGCCCACGTTGGACAGCCGACGTGCGCTACATTCGGGCTTTCAACGTTGGTTATACATGGGACTGAGATGGCATGTCCGACTGTGGGATATCCTACGTAATGCCCACGTATATCCCACGTCAGACAGCCGACGTGGGCTACACGTGGTGTAAGAGCGGATTTCCGACGATGGGACATCCCATAAAAAGTCAAGGTATAGCGCACGTTGGACATCCGACGTGTGATACACTTGGGTTTTCCAACGTAGGCTATATGTGTGAGTAAGAGGTAATGTCCGACGGTGAGATATCCCACATAATTTCTGCGTAGAGCCAATGGTAGAAAGCCGACATGGGCTACAGTCGGGCGGTCCCACGTGGGCTATATGTGGGTGAAAGGGGGATGTCCGACGGTGGGACATCCCACAAAATTCCCGCGTATAGCCAACGTCAGATAACCGACGTGGGCTACACGTGGGCGGTCCCACGTGGGCTATATTTGGGAGTAAGAGGGGATGTCCCACGGTGGGGCATCCCACATAATTCCCGCGTATAGCCAATATTAGGGAGCCGACGTGGGCTACGCGTGGGCGGTCAGAGGTGGGCTATATGTGGGGGTAGGAGGCGATGTCCGACTGTGGGACATCCCTCATAATTCCCGCGCATAGCCAATGTTAGACAGCCGACGTGGGCTACACGTGGGCGGTCCCACGTGGGCTATACATGGGTGTAAGAGGGGATTTCAGACGATGGGACATAACACACAATGGCAAGGCATAGCCCACGTTGGACAACCGACGTGTGATACACTTGGGTTTTCCAACGTAGGCTATATGTTGGAGTAAGAGGGGATGTCCGACGGGGGGACATGCCACATAATTGACGCGTATAGCAAACGTTGGACAGCCGACGTGGGCTTTGTTTGGGCGGTCCCACGTGGGTTATATGTAGGTGTAAGAGGGGATGTCCGACAGTGGGCCATCCCACATAATTCATATGTATATCCCATGTTAGTCAGCCGATGTGGGCAACACGTGGATGAGCCAACGTGGGCTATATGTGGGATTAAGAAGGCATATCCGACGGTGAGACATCCCACATAATGCCCGCGTATAGCCCACGTTAGTCAGCCGATGTGGGCTACACGTGGGTGGTTCCACGTGGGCTATACGTGGGAGTAAGAAGGGATGTCCGACGGTTGGACATCCGACTTAAGACCGACGTGTGGCCGACGTTTGCTGTCCCACTTGGGCTATACGTCGGCTGTCCAACGTGGTTTATGCGTAGGCGCTAGGTGGGACAAAGTTATGTGGGAGATCCCACGTGTAGCCCACATGTAGCCGATGTAGGACGTCCCAGGTCCCACTTCCCAAGTAAGGCCCACATAATGCCGACGTCGGCTATACGTAAGAGAAAATCTTGTGCTAACTGGGGGGTGATGAACGTTATTTAGATGGTTTTGGTAGTAACCGTGTTCCCGACGCCTAATCGACGTCTTAGGTGAAATTTTATAGATATCGGAAAGTCTACGTAGTCTACAGATATCGAAAACAGACATTGTACAGGCGCTGGGGTGACAAACAACCAATAACTTTCTCATATTATCGTCTTTACTGGTGAAACCATGGTATGTTATTTCGAAAACACACCAAAACTAACGTTTTATTTCGTAAAACGAGCTTTTACGAGTAAAAGCGCAATTCGTGTTCTCCACTTTTAATGGGTTCCCTTCCAGTAATATTTACCATGCAAAATAAAAAAGAACTTTTTGAGGTACCGTTCAAGATCACTTAACCCTTCCATCCATCCTTTGACCAATCAGGATGCCCGAGACGTCGTCTGCTAGTCTCGTAGAAACGACATTCCCTTTTTAGCCCTAAACGGCGGTAAAACACCCCCAGGCTAGTTGGGGATGGATGGGACGGGTTAAAATCAAACTTAAAAATGAAGAACGTGAATTGTGCTTTTACTCGTAAAAGCTCGTTTTACGAAATAAAACGTTAGTTTTACTTCACAAAAGCTTAGTATTCGCTTATCTCCACTTTTAATGGGACTCCGGAGCAGGGAAGCCTGCCATTCTTGAACTGCCGAAAAAGGTCGCGAATTACAGTATGGCTTGTCAAAGCTCGTTGTATAACCAGGCGTGCTGGGCACTCGAGGCAGAAGAAGAAGAAGAAGAAATAAAACTTGTCAGATAAGTTGCAATTCTTTTAATGAATGCCTAAATAAAGTCCGGAGGCGTACCATTCCGGTCTTTAACAAAAGGTAAAATCATAAACAAAGTAAAATATCACAGCAACTGTCAGATGAGATGAGAAAGGCCATCCAAAAAATGCCATCAGCTTTTGAGAACTATTACCATCCCCCTCCAACCGCCCACCGGATGGATCCCTACCTCAAGTTCTCACTATTCACTTGCTATGTATTGATGAACAAATAAATTTATTTAGCAACACTACAATACGATCGTAAACCCGAGGGGTTTACGCAAATAAACTCTTTGACACTTCGAGTAACGCGACTGAAGTGTCTTACAAGACATGCTATTCAAACTTGGAAAAAGAAAGACACCGTTGTCTATTTTCCTTTCTGCCAAATTATTCTAATTTACCACGTTTATTCGAAATAAACTTGCAAAGATTGACTAGATAGTTCTAAAACTACTGTAAATCGTCATAAAATGAAATACAGACAAACTTTAGCTAATTTGTGACTGTTTTCCCATATGGGGCCGTTATGGTCTCATAAGCCCATAATGACACTACGGTCTCTTATACCCAGGACAACCGACCGGTCTTTCGGTCTTCCGGACACAACGGATATACGGTAACTACAGTACGTTGGGACCGAAACGGTCCCCCTTTCTTTCTGAAAGACTTGAAGAAAGGAGAATAAAACTTCAGACCCGAGTAGTTGTAAGACCGAAGACTGGGCTGCACTTATTACATATACAGTCCAGCAACCTGTTTTTAATATATCTGAAAGAGACACATTACGCACGGCCCTGAGGGAGTTAGCTACCTGCCTAACTTGATGGGCTTTACGTGTAGTTCCCTTGACGGGTTCGTGTCACTTTGTGCCTCGTCATAGGCTGCCAAAATGATCTTTTTAATGTAATTTGATATCGACTGTTTCGACAGATCTTTGTTAAATTTCGGCATAAAAGAAATGATGAGAGCCTTTTGATTTTTAGATCTGTAGGCCTCTGACATTTCTAAGTACTGACGCAAAGCCTTGACGGGACACAAAAAGACCAAGCCGTCGATTTCGGGGTCGTCCGGTAGTGATGGGAGGGAGATGTGATCGAACGTCCCCATCCCTTGGGTCATAATGTGAATCTTTCCCATGAAACCTGTTCTGCTTCCTTCGTACATGATTTGTGCATCGCACCACCACTGTAGGGCTTGCAGGGTTACCTGTGAAACTTGCATCCTTGCTGTTGTTGAACGACCCTGGTGCAGTGCCCATCTCACCTGACTTTTGAATGGCCTGTAATGGAGACGGCCCAGAGGGACTGTCTCCTCGGCAGCCACCAACAGACCTAAAAGGGATTCCATGGCTTTTAGCCTTACCTTTTTCTCGGGGGGAATATTTCCTATGGCTTTCGCGATTTTCTGGTAGCGCTCCGTCGTAGGAATCGCCCTTGCTATTGCCAGGTCCCACAATTCCACTAGAAAAGTAATTGACTGTTTGGGGCTTAGTTCGGATTTGGCTAGGTTCACTACTAGACTTTAATGCCTTGCGAACTAACGTCATAGTTTGATACTCGGCTACCTGTCTGTCCTGATGTGCCAGGAACCAGTCGTCTAGGTACTGAAAGACTAACATTCCTTCTAGACGTGCCCATGTTTTCAACACCTTCATTACCTTGGAGAAAACTACGGGGCGGTAGCCAGACCGAAGGGAAGTGCCAGAAACCAAAATCGCTTTTTCCCTACTTGAAAGGCCAGAAATTTTCTTGTCGAGCGGTGTAGGGGAATATGGAGGTAAGCGTCGGAGAGATCGATGGAGGTACCCCACATCCCTTCCCGTAACGACCCTTTTATCACCTGGGCCGTGTCCATCTGAAAGGTGACCACTCAAAGAAAACCGTTTATGGGGGAGAGATCGATTACTAACCTCCATCCCCCGGGTTTCTTGGGGACCAGAAAAACCCTGCTGAAAAAACCCGTTTGATTTTCTGGCATTTCCTCGATTGCTTGCTTCTGTGTTAGACTCACTAACATTTCCTGGAGAGCTAACTCCTTTTCCGACCCCTTGCGGTAGGAGGTGACCAGTCGCTTTGGCGCGTTGGAGATTAGGGGAATCGAGCATCTGAGCCCGTTCTGGTCTCGTTTGAAAGGTAGAGAGTAACCCCTCTTTAGCCAACGCACTACCTTTCGAGACGCCCCCATTTCCTCCCATTGTTGCCAAAACCTTCCTAGTCTCCCTCCTACGGGCAAGGGGGCGTTTAAGGAGAGCAAACTTTCCAGTTCTTTTAAGTTTGTTAAAGTATCGCCAGGAGACCAGGGAATCTCGTGACGGTACTTTGATTGGTTGCTACCTGAACGACTGTGGAGATGAACCCTGTCTTGCTGCCGGGGTTGGGTTTCGGTTTCTTGACAGGGGGCTGTTGTTGCTGCGCACTCTGTTTGGTCTGTGCCGGCGAGGACTGATGCGGTCGCTTCATCTTCAGTGGGTGTTTGAAGGACGAGCGAGACATCCTAGACATAAGGGCATAATCCTGAGAAAGTGATCGACTTTCCTGGTTCACCCTCTCTATCTCGGCGTGGGGGGGGGATAGTTCCCGTTCCCCTAGGACAGGGGCATGGCGCAGATCCCGTAGACCTTTGACACTGGACCAGCAGTGCTGGAGAAAGGCTTCTCGACGTAGGTAGACCATTGACGTCATCAAGAAGGTGGCGAGTTTGACCACGTCTCGGGAAGCTAATGCCAGGCATTCCATCTGTTTAGCAGACACAAGATCACTGAGGTGAAGTTCTTCCCAACGAGACTTCAGTGCCTTGAGTTTATGATCTTGAAATGACATAATGTTCAGAATGTGACGGGAAGACGCCTCGATGGTCTTGGCGTCTTTCTCCACTAATGGAATGTCCGAGTCACTACGCACTGTAGGCATCCAGACTGTACGCTTCACGGGTTGTTCCAGGGGAATTTGTTCATCCGCTGACCGATATTGGCCTGGTCGTACTAGGCAGTGTTTAGATAAATGGAATCGTGACAGTGTGCGCCTCTCGCCAGCATCCATTTTTTTGAATTCCCTCGTGCGGACCGTAACAGCATGAGCAATGCCCTCGCTGGTGGCTAGTGCGATGAAGGAATCTTGTTGCTGTGGAGCGGCCTGGGACGTCATACGGATGGGTGGATCCTCTTTATCTAAATGTGGGGAGCCACAGGAGACCTCTGCTAAGCAGGCTATCTCTTGAATGGCATCCCTGAACGGTACGTCTTCCGGTGCGATCGTGGAAGCGGAACTCGAGGGGGTTGCATCTTCGACCGACGGGGTAAGGTCTGGTGGAGAGGGAGTTCGGATGGGGCGTCTGCCCGCTGCCACTGGGTCCCTCCAAAGTCTTTCCCCCCGGCCTGGGGATCGAACCTGATTCGTTGCCCGTAATGGTAAATGAAAACGGGACTGCCTAGGCGCTGACTCGGATTCAACTTCTACGTCTAAGCCCTCTGACTCCTGTTCTTCAGATGCTGCTTCTGGGAGTTGAGATTGTGATATTTGTGACGTTTGAGGATCCCCTGATGGGGTATAAATTTCCCTCTCTCTATTGCTTGGCACTGTGGCGAGAGGGGAGATTTCCATTGGCCCAATTTCTTCGTCCTCATCCAGCAACGCAGAAACTTGGCCCGAAAGGGGCACGACCACGGACTCCTCCTCACTGATGGTGACCGTCTCGGGAATATCCAAGTTAGAGTCCAGTGGGAGGTGAGGTACAGGCGAGCCCGACATCGCTGCCACTGACTGAATCTCCGGGGGAGGGCGAGAAACCGTAGCCGACGGTTTAGACTTCTGTTTTTGACTAAGCAGTCAAAAACAGAAGTCTCGCGGAGGAATGCCTAACTGGCCTGTAACCGCCGAAAGAACTGTTCCCGTATCCCTATGTGTCACAGTCACTTGTTCCACAGACGGAGACTTGAACGCCCCCTACGGCCTGCCCATGGGTTTCGCTCTGGGGGATGATGCCCATGCTTCACGGAGAAGATCCCGTTCTTTCCCGTCCAGGATATCCAATTCTGCTACGGTCTCAGAAAACGCGCGTGACTTACTCTTGGATTTTTTATGTCTCTTAGATGAAGTAGTGGCATCCGATTCTGCACCAGTGTCAACGTGCACGGGAGAGGAGACCTGGCCCAAAATAACGGAGCTAGCCTTTTTCATGGTATCCTGAATGAATTCACGAGTATGAAACGAGGCTGAAGAGAGGAATTTGCGCTTATCCCTCCTGCGTTCGTTCTTGACCCTATTCCGTAATAGGGCTTTCCAATCCTCTGGGGTGAGATGTAGACACTCGCCGCACGGGTTGTCTTACTCGCACAGAGGTATCCCGCTATTCCGTCTGCAGCGATCACAAATGGAGTGAGGGTTACACGAAGTTGGAGGATGAATACACTGATGCAGCAACGGTGGAGAGTGTAGACTGGCCTCTGTCATATCTGAAAAGCAAGAAGAGGAAAAACAACCGTAAGAACATGTATTATAAGTACCACAGATATTACATTTCTTAGTGCATTGCTTCAACTGCAACCGCAATGACTCGATAGGCTAGATTATGACGAAAAGAGGTGCTTCCTGGAACGGTAGCGTTCCGGGGCCGTAACGGGCTGGACCGCAATGGGACTTCCCGTGTCGGGTATGGGTCTCTCTTGCCTCAGATGGGAGCCTTAGACCATAGGACCGTAACGGGCAATAAATCCCGTTGGACCAGAGTGGTCTTCTCGCACCCGTGACCACAACGGGAAAACGGTTCTGGCAAGGAGAAAGACCCTCAGACGTCACAGAAAACGTCGGAAAACGCTGTCAGACTTGCAGAATCTGCTCTACGAAGACTGAGAAGCGACCCACAGAGTAAAGCTTAAGCAAAACTGGCCATTTCCGCGATGACACAGCTGGCTGGTAAAGCTTTGAATCTGATCAGGTACAGCAGCCTGAAAAGATCCTACTCCTAGACGAAATGAAGTGGAACTGGTAAGCTCCTTGATCTGAAAGAAAGTGGAGAAAGAGGCGCACTTCTCGGGACTAAGAAAGTGTCTCCGTAACCGTGCAAACTCAGCCTAACCAGACCGAAGAACAAAATGTCGAATAATCACACTTCGGCTCCATAAAATTATCCCAACGCACAATAATAGATGCAGTAATCCATTAGGTAGTGAATTAAGTTAAAAAAATGAAGCAATTCGCACCTTAAACCAGTTCCCTTGCTGCAAAAAGCCGGCAGCACACAGAATGGCGTGTTGTACAGACGCCACGCAAAAAGGGAATGTCGTTTCTACGAGACTAGCAGACGACGTCTCGGGTATCCTGATTGGTCGAAGGATGGATGGAAGGGTTAAGTGATCTTGAACGGTACCTCAAAAAGTTCTTTTTTATTTTGCGTGGTAAATATTACTGGAAGGGAACCCATTAAAAGTGGAGATAAGCGAATTCTAAGCTTTTGCGAAGTAAAACGGTTAGTTAACATTTGAGAATTTTACAACCACGTTTTTTTTAAACTGATTAACGCGATCTAGATTTCCACAACATCTATGCAACGCTACACTCTTGACGTCTGTATAACGTTGTTTCGACACATATTTGCAGTATTTTCGCAACATTAATGAGACGTCAGTTAGTAAACGTCTTGCTTGCAAAACACCTGATGTTGATTCAACGCCGGCTATGACGATCAGCCAACGTTGCTGCAACCTGACACTGTTTAATGGGGATATTTATTGACTCGGGGAGTTTGGGGATACTCTAATTGAAGAGCACCACTAGTATCTGCAAGCTTTTCATTGTGAAATTAATAGCATATCTACTTCTTGATAACTTCATGTCTCTTTTCACTTGAAACACTACTAAGTAGATCTCTTACCAGACGTAATGAACTATCTTTTATTTTTGAAACAATAAAATCTAAATTAACAACAGTGACATTATGAAAAAGAGGCCAATCTCGCCTTCCCAATAAGGTAGGTATGTGATGTTACTGGGAACTACCTGCTTGGTCGCATGTGTTTTTGCAAACGACCTGAAGCATTGCGAAAATTGAAGTTGGGCGTAGTATCTATCAGTTACTGTACAAACGACCTGGGGAATACACATGGTTTTTGGGCAGTTTTAACCTCCTAGGTGCATTTTGATATATTGTGCCTCAGGTTGTTGGCTGAAAACATCTCCGGGTAGTTTTTTTTTTTTTTTGGTCGGGCGCCAGTGAATGCCACCCCTAAGCGTTGTTATATAACAGCTGACCTCTGAGTGGATCTATCTGTTATGTATGAACATGAAGCGAATGAATAATTTAAACAGTAGTTCCTCTCCTTTATCAGTACTATTTTCGGGGAATCCCCAGTGAAAGGTGTTATGCACAACAAACCGAACCGCCGTGGAGGTTTGCTGTTGGACAACAACGCATTCCGAAGCGCTGCGTTCCGAGTAACGCGGTGAAACATTTTCCTGAAAGTACTACGCTATACATAGCCATAGAAGAAACAAAATTGAGCTTCATCCAGCTCCCTCCTGCCCAGCTACGATTCTGACCCCTTCGCCCTCCACCCCTGTAATAGCAATGCCCCCCCCCCCCCTCCCTGTGTAACAAATAGGCGTTTCCTCATTAATGTTTTACGTCATTTATTTTTATCCAATGAGAACCGTTCTTGGTCGAAGACCGGACTTTGACATGTCTAAAAGATCTCAATATTTAACGTTTATGTGAACCGATTTATCATTTAGTTCATGTGTTTATTTAAAAATTCACCGCATGGAGGATCATGCCTATAATGTCTCATTAACGAACTTGATCTAGCCAACGTTGGCAAATATTGTGTTTGTTTTAAAGTTGTCTTTAAACCAATAAGAAAAAAGCAAAGCAGTAAAGGTTTTAAGTATGTTTCGATAATTATTGCAGAAGTCAGTGAAAGTGGTAGAATTTTTATAGAATCGGGATCATAAAACAGTTAAAAAATATATATCGGTAAATTGTGAGAGATTTAAAATAGAAAAAAAAAATGTATTTACACCGCTTCTGTTTCCCAAAGTTTCTGCCCCTTACCACATTTCTTTGCGAACGAATAAGAAGATATTTTAACCAGTGCCATCCTTCTCGGATAAAATTACTAATATATATGTTAGACGACGGAAAAACCATGTTCCTGACTTCTACCCCGCTCCCCCACCCTCCCCACCTCTTACTGGTTTCTCTGAAATCGCAAATAAAAAAGAACTGAATTGGGTAGGGTTAAAAAAAAATAGTTAAAAAAATTAATCGGCCGGCCGGATATGTAAAAAATGATGAAAAGAAAGAAAGAAAATAGAAGCTTTACCTGGATATAGAAAAAGTACTTGAAATGATTTGAAGTTGAAAATTTTTACTTAATTAAGTAATTTAATACGTTGAACTCGCGCTGTAGGCGCTAGCATTTTGATACAAGAAACATTCTAACGCTTAAAAGCAGCAACCGCTTATTTGAAATTGTATGTTGTACTTCATATTAACTTTATATAAAACCATTAAATCACTGTGGCAAAAAATAATAATAACAAAAAAAAAAAAAAAAAAAAAAAAAAAAAAAAAAAAAAAACTCAATAAAAACAAGCAAACAATCAAAATAAGAAATATTGCTCATACCTCGTCGCCTTAAACAGTCCGAACACTGCTGGATCTTATTTTCTGAGGGCAATAAGGAAAGATCACCAGCCAAGTGAAATTGAATGCTTATTGGAAAAAGAATTTTAGATTGGATCGATATATAAAGATACCCAGGCTCTTGACTGAGAGAGTCAAGTTGAAAGTTTACGAAGACCAACGGTGTTAACTCAAGCAAAGATGTCGAGATTACTGTTTATTCTGGAACACATTCCTACGTCGTCCAACTAAGGCTTCAGGTTGCCACATCGATCCAATCCAACCGCATCGTTAAATCTGGTTGTGACTGGTTGTGACTGGTCGAGATAAATCAGCGTATAATCAACGTCTTTGAAACAGTGAACGATAGACGCTGGATGAGCAACGTTGCTTGGATATTACGTAACTCTACTTTCTCTGACGTCTGCATGATCGCTCGTTGTACATTTTCTTTCTTTCATATTTCATTCCAAATACAAAATGGAAAATGGACAATCGACTCCATAGCAATTTTAAATTTCCATATTTTGTTAAAAATGAAAACTGAATCGAGCTGATAATACTTTGAAACTTGTTAAGAATATGACTGGTAGGTCCAACGGTTGATATTGTATTTGCATTATGCTTACAAAAATAAAAAGCAATGGCTAATAAAATGATTTATATTTTCTGGTATACCGTTGTTGGTAAACTCTGGCTGGTCTAGTTTTAACGGCCAATTTATTTTCCGGCTACAGAATCATCGCAATTTGTTTATAAGTCAATAGAGAACTAGAAAAAAAGATAGAGAGAAAGAGAGAGAGAAAGAAAGAAAGAAAGAAAGAGAGAGAAAGAGAGAGAAAGAAAGAGAGTGAGAGAGAGAGAGAGAGAGAGAGAGAGAGAGAGAGAGAGAGAGAGAGAGAGAGAGAGAGAGAGAGAGAGAGAGAGAGAGAGAGAGAGAGAGAGAGAGAGAGAGAGAGAGAGAGAGAGACGACCTGGGTGCTTAATAAGACCTGGCAAATGCGTTTATGAAACTGATGAAAAGAGCAGATTTATGTAACTGAATAGAGGATTTTAACTGCGAATCATTTTAAATCATGTTGTTCTTCTTACTCATCAGCAGAATCAAATAAACTTATGAGTTTTCACATATTATATTTGAAGTTTAAAATGTGAATGAAGTGTTTTTAGACAAAAACAGATTGGTCGGTTCACACTCAGATTTCAGAGGAATAAAACTATTTCAGAAACGAAACAGGGAGCTGCATGAGAGAACCCATCGTAAAGTGGCAGTAGTTGAGAAATGACAGTTCTACGACACCCCCTCCCTTCCCCCCTAGGACATACTACGTCAGACCCCGACCCAGGACATAGTGGTCAACCCCCCCCCCCCCCGTGGCAAAATTTTGATAAAATTTTGTTTCGAATGACATATTACGTCTTCGTGATGGTATGCGGGACCCCCCTAGGACATACTATGTCAGACTCCCCCCTCCCCACATGTTGGTAACTTGGAAATCACATTGGCTTGAAATCTTGGATGTATAAAAGGGACGTCAGAGAACACATTTCAGCATATCAGTTGAAGTAATTGATACACCAGTCCTCTGTATGGAATGCAATGTGGAATTTCCATCTATGGAATTGTTTGAGGCATATACATGCACAAAATCTGAGACGAAAACTGCAGTGAAACATGCTCGTGAAGAGAGAGCACGTACGGGAGCGGAACTGATATCTGGAGTGAAACGTGTTCATGAAGAGCTTGATGAGGAAAAACGTGCAAAGAGACAAAAGACGGGACAAGTGCGGAGAGGCAGAAGGGTTAGTCTTGCTGAAAACGTGCAGGAGAAGCGATTTCAGTCCCACAACGGAACGGATTTGCTGCTTGAAATGCGACAGCAAGAGAATCGCATCACGACACATTTGCTCGAGACCTTAGATCATGGAATGAAATGGTACATTGTATTGTATGCACGTTTCAAGAAATGGTGGTGAATCAACAAGGATGTCTTACAGAACAAGTGGATAATGCCTATATCAGTAGTTCAACTTATGCAGCGTACAATCCAGCTTATATTGAACAGTCAACCGACAACCTATAAAGAACATGAGCGACAAGGCTCTGGCTGGGTTCTAGATGGAATACTGTACATTGAAGTACATGCAGTTACGCTGGCGCCTCTGGAAGCGCACAGATTTATCCAGCTGCCGAAGAAAGTGAAGAATACGAAGGATGTACTAAACATTCAGAATAAAGACCACAAGCGTTTCTTATGGCGTGTTTTGGCTCACCTGCACCCTTCAACAAACACCAAACCAGAGCGTGTGAATCAATACAGGCCATTTGAGAAGGAATTAAAGGTAGAGGGCATGACATTTTCCAAGCCGATTAGCGACATTCCAAAGTTTGAAAAAGAGATCGCTGCATCCATCAGCGTGTTTGGATATGAGCAAGATGTGGCTGATCCGATACAACCTAGCCGAAACCTCAGTGCTAGAGAAATCAGCTCAATTCTCTAAGCAGTGACAACAAAAGGCATAACTATCTCATTAAGAATTTCAGCAGGCTTATGTCTTATCGCACAAAGGATTATGGAACAACTTTTATTGTTTCAACTGTCTTCACAGGTTTATACGGCAAGATATGTTAGATGAGCATCGTGAAGTGTGTGGAAAGCATGGAGCACAACGTTTATCATTACCTATCATCAAGTTCAAGAATGTAGCCAAACGACAGCGAGTACCCTTTTTTATTTATGCCGATTTTGAATGTTTCACGCAAAAGCATGAATGGGTCAATTATCAACATCATTGTCCAAACAGTTCTTGCCCATGCGGTTGTCAGTCAGTACGACACACGTGCACCAGCCGTGTATCGAGGAGACAATGCCGTGAAGGTCTTTTTAGACCATATGGTCTACGAGCGTAATCGTATTGTCCATGGTTTAGAGCAGCCAAAGGACATGGTGATGACCCGTGAGGACCACGAGGATTTCAAGAACGCCGTCGATTGCTACATTTGCCACGAGCCTCTAGGAGCGGATCGTGTGACAGACCATGACCACATCGATGGCAAATACCGTGGAGCTGCACATAATGGGTGCAACTTGCAATTTCTACTCAGCAGAAGAATTAAGATTCTTTTATTATTCGTGTGTTTTTCCAATTTTCAAGGTTATGACAGTCTTCTGATCATGGCGAAAACTGGAAAAGTCAAAACACTTACAGTCATTCCGAACACCAATGAGAAATATATTTCTTTCACCATGAACAATCTGAAATTTACGGACAGCTGTCAGGTTATGAGTACCTCTCTACAGAAGTTGGTATCCAACTTTGCGGCAGAAGGGAAAGAGAAATTCCACAACAAGACTAGTCACATCCAAGATAGTGACCAACAAGATTTACTGCAGAGAAAGGGAGTGCACCGCTATGTCTACGTGGACAAACCATCCAAGTTTGCTGAAACACAGCTCCCATCAGAGGACGCATTTCACAGTCAGCTCAGCGAAGAGACATTAGCGTCGAGGATTATGCTCACACGCAGACGGTGTGTTACACATTCAACTGTACCAAATTCGGTGAATACCACGACCTGTACCTGAATTCAGTGTTGCTGCTGGCTGTCGAAACGCAAAAATATATGTATCGTTTATGTGGCTTGGTTAGATGGAATAGAATCAGAACGGTAAATCTGTATCGCTTTTAACAGCAGATTTAAGTTTGGTTTTAGTGTCACTTACCCATTTGCCTATTTTGCTACAAAGCTTGAGCACAACATTATGTTGAAGGCAAAAACTGTTTAGAAAGTCCCCTCCTTTTTTGTCTCAGTACAAGGATAGCGCGCAAAGAGCCTACTGTGCTCTCTCTGGTTACTCCCTTCCGCAGACGACACGTCTTTGTTTGTAACACACCACTCAAAGAATTCATGTATTTTTCCACATCATTGTACGCAGATGTGATAGATGGTAGTTCTGTGTGCAGCAGATCCATGTCGTCTGTACAGTTCGATTTTAACATGTGCGACGTTAGGTAATCATCTACGTCTATAATTTTACAGAGGTAAAGATTTTCAAAATCGTCTGGATAACTTATGGCAACGACCCGAAGCACCTTGGCGATGATCAAAGCTTGTCTGATCACTAGTGGCAGCTGTAACATCGCCCACGCGAATTCACTGCTGATTTCAGTAAAGTGGTATGCATTAAATTCCTTGCGTATGAAATGTCGATGTGCTTTGGTGAGAAAAAATGTTCATCACTAATATCTTCTTTGTCAAAGTAAAACATTGGAGCAAGCTCTACCTTGAGGAGGATTTCTTTATATTTGACCCTTCCATAGTGAGCTCAAACAAGATATGTGATCTCGTAGTTTTAACGAACATGGGCTTACTGAAAGGTGTTCGCATGAGCTATGTAGATTACATGTACAAAGGTGTCACACAGAGAATATAAGCATTAATACACTAGGCGTTGTTTGACAAGTCGTTCATCAGAATCAATCTGAGCAATCCAAGGTGATAAAGGTTTAATTCTAATGGTCTTATCCAGTAAGCCCTGCTACTTGACGAAAGCTACATGCAACGTCTAGTTCATATTCAATTCGATAAATATGATGTAATCCAGGACAGGGCCAAGCCTTTGACACCAAATGTGGCAGACAATCACAAAGAGTTTTATTACTTTTATTACAATTACAAAAAGTTTATGATTAAGGGTATCAAAGACCGCACTAAGATCAAAAAGTATAAGTGCGATCATCTGATTCCGATGCATCAAAGACAAAACGTCATTGTGTACCCTCAGCAGAGCAGTCTCTGTGCAGTAAAAACGACCGCATGTTGATTGAAGAGTTTCCATGAGACCAAATTCATTGAGATGATATTTAGTCGATTTGCAACTACTTTTTCACATACTTCAGAAATGAAGCTCAAATTGGAAACAGGTTGAAAATATTTGTAAGACACTGTCAGCCTGTTGTGACTGACCCGGGAAGAAACGAGGAGGATAGTGAATAGAGTTCAAACCGTCGTCATCAGAGCCAATGCTGTTCTTATGGGTAGCGCAGCCCTTGGGTCTCTCCGAACGTCTCCAGGAGCGGCTCTGTAAGTGCGAAATGCGCAATGACATTGCTACCTTTGGGTAGTACTCTTCTGCGTTGGCTAAAGAGGTTCGTAGGAATAGGATCCAATTCACAAGTCGCTGATGTTGATGTTGAAATGACTTTATTAATTTCCCCCTCTGTTGCTAAGGTGTATTATTCTAAACTCTTCTAGATGCATAAGAACCAGGCAGTTATGTTCAAGCTGTGAGGACTATATTTATTTTAGTTTACTTTTGCAAGGCAAGAGACTCTCCAGCTCTTCTTTGTATCGAATTCTTGACAAAGGAGTTTCGCTTCTGTTGTTATCTATGCACTTTTTCGTCATAACAGTCAAGTGTATCAAATCACCTTTTACACAACTTTTTATTAGGTCAATTTTCAATTAATGAAAAGGCCAAGAATAATAGACCCTCATGAGAGAAACCTAGTTTACAAAAATTCACATTTTCTGTCTTCTTTTTTGTTATTTTTAATATCTTTTTATCAGCATTCACTTTACGGTTTCTGATAAACTTAATGATAAACTTAAGGTATAGCAGTGTTGTTTTTTTTCCGAAATACGATATAAAACTGTATTTATAAATTACTGAATAAACAGGAAAAATATTCTGTGTGATAAATATTAGCCAACGTCATAATAAACAATATGTGGGAAAATTAGCTGTAAAAGCTCTTCATTTATTCAGATTAGGCACATGTCGTTTCCTGTCCTCGTTAGAATATAGTTGTTGCACAATTGGGTTTCTAATGATCTGCTTTTTGTTTATTTGTATCAAATACGTACCCCTAAAGGGGTCGATTTGCACCCAGACGGTCCCCCTTCGGACTGCAATATTAATGTTTGATTTTACGGTACACAGAATAATTTATTTCAGTAAAGCCTTCCTTTTTATTTTATTTTTCCCTCCACCAAATAACTATGTTAGATATCAATTACAGATACGTTTGCTTTTAGAAAATAACTGTGTCACATATCAATGGCAGGTATGCTTGAAATTGTAAAATAACTACGTCAGATATAAAAACATTTTAGGTTCTATCAGATAACTGCTTTGGGATCAGATTTCGGATAATTTTGCTTCTATAAGATAACTCGTTTGACTATCACATATCAGATATTTTTGCTTCTATAAGATAACTGTGTCAGATGCTAGATATAAGACCTTTCTGTTTCTATCAAAAAAGTGTACCAGATGTTACAAGTCAGTTATTGTAGATTCTGTGAGAAAACTGTGCCAGTTGCCAGATATTTTGCCTTTCATCAGGTAATTATTTCATTATTTTTCACGCGTCTAAATGGAAATTGTTTATTACAGACAAAATGAAGGATCCTGTACTGAAATTGGTGGTAATCAACTTATATAATGTGACTGTAACTACTAGCTCCTCTGAATCGACAGAAAACGAGATATGCTGTGACAAGAAGCCCAAAACAAATGTTCTTATCGATGACTGCTACAATGCTACACCAAGAGCATAAGTGTGATTTTCCTGTTTGTTATGCTGCAAGTTTTCGCGTCAAGTTCAGTTTCGGTCCCTTAGTGTATTACTTGCGTCATTACTGGTAAAGGAAAAAAGTGATTTGGATTAGCTACATGCCCCCAAATTTGCCCAGTTGCGATCATTAATTTCATTAAAGAACTATTATAAGAATACTAGAATTGGTCAATTCTGAAAAAAGACATCCTTCCTTTAGTTTAGCGATAATTTAATTTTTTTTTGAAAACATTTCGGAAGCTTTTGACCATTCACGGCCAATATTTGTCTATAAATGCACGCCATCATTCAGTGTCAGCCACTATTCCGATTTTAGTGTAAAGGTATGGCTTGATAATGTCGCATGCGATGGTACTGAATTTGCCTTAACCCAGTGTGGTAGCAGATCAATTGGCCTTGAAAACTGTGGTCATATTGAAGATGTTTGGTGTAGTTGTTGCAACTCCAGAAGCTGCTTCCCTGATGTCTGCACCTAAAGGTAAAGATTGCTGTCGCTTTGACTTTTACAGCACGTTTGAGGTTTATTTTATACAACATTAGATTTTCTGTAATAGTTTTAATTTCAAAAGAGAGAGATACTTTAGTGATACAATGCTGATACTTTACTGACGCAGTCATGTACTAAAATACTAATACACTGAAATAGTACTGATACTACGATGATCTAGTACTCTGACTGTACTGATATAAAAGTGATACACTGCTGATACTTTACTGATACAATGCTGAGACTTCATTGATGCAATACTGATACCATACTGACATAACATGGATAATTTATTGACAGAATGCTGATAATGTACAGATATAATGCTGATATTGTTTAAGTAATATAAAGTAAAGCTCTGCAATTTTAAATTTACACATTAGCGTTTTCATATTTCAGGCAAGATTTCAGACATATTTTATGAAAATAATGCACGAGATGATAGACATAATAGCTTTAAAAGACTGTATATATTACCTACGAAAGTCCAAATATATTTCCAAACAATTTGGATACCAAAATAGAAAGAAATAAAAAATCAAAATCACAATTTCAAACATTCCTGGAGCCATCGATATGTATGCTGTTTTGGTACTTTGGAATAAAAAGAAAGAGTTTTAAAATATTCTAAATATTTGTTTTAGAAATGGAAAGAAGAATTTGAGCCTTTTCAAGTTGTTTACGGTTCAACGAGCCGTGAGTTAACCTCCTTCTCATCTATGATATGTGAAGTAATTCACTCCCCTACATATTGGTTGCTATTGCGGAGTTTCAAAACATTTCAACCAATGACGGCCTCGAGGGAACTTCTTAAACATACCCACCTCTCAGCATCAGCTCTTAAAGGTAGCATGCAAAGTAAAGAAACAAATTTATGTATTCATATGTATCCTTGTTTGTATTCCCTTCAGCAAAAGACATCACAGCAAACCCCATGCCCTCACAATTACCTCCTTTTGCTACCAAGTTTCTCCCACCCGAGGGTGCAACACGTTCCATCTGCTCAAGCTGTGGTGCTATTAATTGAAAAGAATAGATATTGTTTTTATTCCAAACACATTGAAAACCGTCTCAATGCTTAAATATTTGTATCATATGAAGGATTTTACTATGTCGTATAAATAGGTGGTCTGACGGGTGAATGAAAATTAATAAATTGGCACAGAACTGACGTTAAAATTTATTCCATGGCATAAAAAGACATAAATTAACTTCAAAACACTCACCATTGTCATTAAGTTAACCCGACGGAGCGGTCCATTAACCGGCAGTTGACGGTTCCCTGTTTGTGCGCTAATGTCTTTTCTTTAATGCATCGCTCATAAAATAACTTTTACCTTAACCTTCGCTGCACCATTTGAGCATCAACACTGCGCCCTTAACTGCATCCACTGATCACCAACACCATAATCGTCAGTGTCCCATCTCAATGGGTATTCTAAAACATGACATATTCGGTCAGTCATTCGCTACATGCAAACCTAGAATTTTGTTTTGTTGACATGAACCGGATTACCTTTATATAATTTTACATTGGTGACTTGAATCGGATTATGTACATATAGTTTTTTCTTTTTTTTATTATTCTCAGCATTTATCAGCTTTAAGCGATTAGAGCTCCATAAAAATCAAAATCATGACAGCATAAATTCCAGATTACTGTGACAATGAATATTGGCGTATTATATATTGGTGTATTATCTGATCAAGAGCCATTTGAGAAACTGAGGGCGAATGCTTAGTAAAAGCCTCATATATGTGAATGTGCAAATTTTCATCTACCCAATAGAATTTTTCCAAAGAGCAAAAGCCAAGAACATTTTGGTACAAATATGGGATATATTTGTGTTAAGCCATGGCAGCTGATTAACTGAATTACTCGTGAAATCCTACTAAAAGTAATTAAATACGAAATGCCTGAAAAACAACAATAATAGATTATTTAAATTCCAGATTTAATATAGCTACATTTATAAGAAAAACATGGCAAACATACCAATACCAGTCAAATCCCTCGTGTAGATTTATCTACAAGAAATTACGATCACTGTTATACCCCCGATCTCCCCACCGCCCCCCCCCCCTCAGTCCAGCCATTCGTATAAATTAAACTTTATCTGCTAAAAGGTTTAAAGAGATGGGCAAAAGACTCAATGGGAGATAATTATGGATTCTGTGATGGGTGATCTAGCGAACTACAGACGCATGGCTGAGGTTCAAGCAGCGAAGGTCCTTCCTCTGTATGTGCTATCCCTGCCCGGATTCAAACCCAGAACTACCCAAAAGAGCTAAGCGCAACCCCCACCTCTCTATATACAAACGGTGATACGCTGTGATGGACTGGCAATATGGATTATAATTATAAATGCTTCTATTCTCGGATAAAGAACGATGAGTACAAAATTCGAGAACAATATCCGACAAGGAATTCTAGCTGTTGTATTGTTGAGCCAAAATGCTCGCTCAAGCTGCAACAATAATAATGGCAGTAATCCTTTTATTTATAATATACAAGACTCCGTTGTCCTATACAGCTATTAATATGTTTACAAAATTGAGTTTGGCTTTGTAAGATAATGCGTTAAGTGGCCATCTCATTGAATCGTTTGTTAAGCCCAAATATCAACACCTTAAAAATTTATAGGTTGATTCTTGTTATCTGTATGATTTTTGTCATGTTATTCTCTATAGTAAACACATTAGCTGTAAATATTTAATAACAAATACAAGGCACTATAAATTGTTTCACTTATAAGTGCATTCTATGTTCACGATTAGTCCTAAATAGTTTGCTAGGGATAAGCAGTACAAGTGACGTCAAGCATCGATATATAGAAGCCCATTAGCATTATTTTAAGACAAACCCATGCTGACTTTAACACTTTCGTGAGAAACTTAATAAAAATGTCAATAAATAATGCGATAACGAACCTTTTAGAACCATTCTGAAAAATGTTTCAGATAAGATGTTTTACAGATGAGATGCAATATTTGTAATAAACGCAAACACGTTTCTTTCCGGTGTTCTGTGCAAACACATCCCCATGCCAAGCAATTCATTCTTTTCATTGGGTGATTCTGTGGTGTTTCTACTCAGCAACTGTAATGCAAGTGTCCTGAAAGAATTATGAAGTGTGCAAAACATGTGTGAAAAAGGCTGGTTGTGATTCTCTCTACAATTTGGAGTGCCTGAAGGTTGTATCCATGGGTTGGGGGAGTGAGAAATACAACATACAAATATAAATACAAACATACAAATAACAGATTAGGAGAATTTACCAGAAATTTTAATACTTACAAATGTTCACATATGTGTAAAGGGTTGTTGTTCCACTAGGGTTGGGGTTGTTTCCCTGCACATAAAAATGGAGGCAATACAACTTGGTAAAGTAGTGAAATTGGCTTTCAACTGAATGAGATAAGAAGTGTCTTTATTAAATTATTTAGTGGATGTAATGCAATTATGTAATCATACCTGGCCAACTATGGCAGTGAATAGTACAGCATAAAATCTCCAGACTATTACTTGTTCGCCATTAAAGATACATCCTGTTACGAGGCTATTAGTAATGAATCTGATGATAAAATTCAAATATTTCACGCCATAACATTAACGAGGTTAAAATAAACTTCATTTAAAATCAATCTGTTAAAAGTTTATTGGTACAATTATGGAAATGTATTTGTCTTTATTGTTCTTCTTCTTGATGTCACATACGATAAATGGCACAACAGCAGAGGTTCGTCAACAAACGTTTAACAAAAACAAGGACAAGAAAAGCAATGGTGAAGTGATCGCAACAACTATCGTGCGTTCAGCGACTGAGTGCACAATAAACTGTAAAACACACTCCAGATGCAAGTCAGCAAATTTCTTCCCTGGACAAAACGGCAGGCATATCTGTGAGCTCCTGGGAGACCTTAATGCTCCAAATTCACTTGTTGATTCACCCGGATGCACTTACATCTATTCCAATGTCTACTCAGGTAACAATTCTTTTCAATATTGCAGGAAAATCATTGAATTATGCACAGGAGATTAGGGAATTCATTGAAAAAATAAAAAAAATAAAAAGGTGGAAATTATGAGCAAAGTTACAGAACGTGAAACACCTTGATCTGATTACTGTCTTCGAATTTTATTAAAACTCAATAATTATTTCATATTTCTTAATGTTTTTGTCAATTTACAAACAGTTTTTATAGACATTAGCATATTCCTTGAGTAAAACCGATTAGACGTAGTGATTTTTGTATAGCGTAAGGGTATTTGGTAGTCCGATGACCACTGGTGGGGAATGAATGGACACAGAAACGTTGTTTGAATTGCGAAATATCTATACGTTTCTTTTATTGGTGCTGCTTCGTTGTTTTCTTTACTTGTAGAAGTTCATGACTGTCGCTCGCAAGTGCCGTTTATTCAGACGCTTACTGATAGTGCCCTAACCGGTTCTAGCGTCAATAGTCCAAGCTTCACCTTTGCACGATCACGGCTTCATTCTCCTTACGAGTGGAGTCCCAGGAACTAGCAAATTGGCGAATATATCCAGGCTGACTTAGGTGAAACACGGCAAGTAGAGAAAGTTGCCACACAAGGTAGTGGAGGCTCATCTACCTATCATCACGTCACAGAGTATCGCTTTTCCTACAGCATAATAGGAGTGACCTATCAGCATGCTCTTAATACCGATGGCCATGACGTCTTCATTGGTAACAGCGACACTTCGACAGTTGTCAATAACACCTTTCAATCGCCTCTTACAGCTCGTTTTGTGCGTCTCTACCCCAAAACGTGGGTCGGCTTTATTGATCTCCGGTGGGAAGTGTACGGCTGTTAGACAGGTAGATAAAACGCATATGGTTTCACCAAAGTTTTTTTATATTTTGTTACTGGTTAAGCTTGTATTTATATATTTACCAAATTTAAGCATGTGTCTTAGTGTTTTCGTTTATTGAACTTATAACAACAATAATTAAATAATATATCTTAAGGTATGACTTTGGCGAAGCTTTTTGTCAATATTGTTTTTGCTCTGCTTTAAACCTTTGTGTTTGTAGCAGAAAGTAAGCGCATATTTTCGCTCAAAATGCAATAAGATTTTAACAAGCCTCATAGAAGACACAGTTCCCGACTTTATCAACGACCACCATGACCACAAAATTGCGCCTCAAGCTCAGGACTAGCGTGAGCTTAAAACTGTGCCTTACGCTGACGATCAGTATGGCCTTAAAATTTTTGAAATAAAAATGCACCTTTAAAACCAAACTTTGATAAGTCATCACAAGCTTATCACAAGATACGTGTGGTTTAATGAAAATGTTTGTTCTGAACAGATAACTACAAATATGGGCAATAAAATGAAACGATTGCGTTGGAAAGTAAGAATTGCATATAAAGCTGTGCAAGGTCATCCGAATGGCGATAAGTCTAATGAATAAAATTCAATGCATATATTTTAATATAAATTTAAAATTTATATATGTATCTTTTCTTTGTAGGTTATATCTCTTAAACATAACTTCAGTTTCTGTATAAATTATACAAATGTAATGTTTCTTTTTAAATGTTATGTTTCTTTTTCTCAGTTTAAAGCAGAATTGCCACCTGGTGAGAGGCTTTGCAATGAACACAAAGAATAACTCCTGGAATTGCGATTGCCGTCAAAGTCGCATTTCAATTAACTTTGAACTGCTAGTACAATATTAGAATTTTCTCTAGCAACTGTAATTTCTTTGAATATACATATTATAGCATATTGTGATGTTTTCTACAAATATACTGTAGACCATTGCGACCACTAGACCACTAGAAATTAAAATTAAAATAATGACATTTTTCATAATTAAATTATATAAACGATGTCATATTTGGAACAGCTTGATGCATTGTATTGTATAGATTGTATAGATTAGAGAATTCTGAGGCTGCTTTACCAGTAACTTGTGTTGTTTATGTACACTTGAATAAACTTGTGAATACTATGCTTCGGATACGTTTAAAGAACAGATCACCGGCCTTATTTTGCTCAGATGTACCCCGCGCGTGCCATTTCGCCGTCACCACAGCTCAGGGCAGCGCTATTGTTTATTTGGGGAATGAAAGAAATTAAGAGACCCTGCTTTTCAATGAATCTTATTGCTTTAATGGGTGTATTTTGAAATGGTTCTCTTTGGCAAAATGTATTAAAAAGAAATTTATTACAAGCAATTGCTGTCCTCATATAAAACTTTAAGTAGTCCTAACACTGTGTTAAATCTCTAACGTGAGTTCTTACCATTAGTTCTTAATATTGTGTTAAAGCTCCATCTCTGATATACATGTGCTAACACCTTTGTCATGTAATATACAATAGAGTGAAGTGATAATAAAAAACTTTAATGCCGCACAGATTATTATTTCTTTAAAAACAATGCATGATGGTGCAATATATCGAGACTGATGTGTGTTTTATATATTATTTAGTTTATCTGGCCATAAATAGCTCGTTATAATTACACCCTGTTCCAGAGGCTTATCAAAAATGAATAAAAGGTTTATTCAGTCTTTTTATGTCAAAATATAAAGGGTGATCTTCAGATGAAGAGAGCCATGTGCGATGCACTTTATACACTTTAAACAGCTTTAAGTACTTGAAGGTTTGTCGTAAGAATTACAAAACAAGACCCATATCAAATCAGTTTTGATTAATTTTCTCCATGTCACTTCCCTGATATGGTACCACAGCAGAAATTCATAAAGAAAGGATTAACTAAAATAAGGATAGGAAAACTAAAAGTGATCGCAACAAAATAAAGGATAATAACAAGTAAAACGGTTTCTGGGTGTAAATCAGCAAATGTCTCCCTGAACGAAACAAGTGAGCTGCAGATACCACAATGCTCCAAACACACTTGCTGATACACCTCTTTGAACTTACATTTATTCCCGTAGTGCTTGCTTTCGTAGAGTAGTTACCAAAATCAAAATCCAAAATCTATGACATAGCCAAAAACATAAACTGTAAAACAAAGTGAATCTAGAAAACTGAATTTTGAATTCACAAAGAAATGAAGCTACTTGGGCAAGAAGCTATCTTTTCTCTCTCACAGTATAGCCGCTTCGGGTGCTGCTTTGTTGTTTTCACTTGTAGGAATTAAGATTAAACTTCTAAGAGACATTTAGCTCTGAACACTGCAGTGATAAAATACAGAACCGTTATCTGAAAATGCATAAACAATTTCAATGGTGCATTGTACTGTTTAGACTGCACTGCATATGCTCTAAAATTGCTTTGCTAACCTTTTGACAAAAACTGATTTGTAGGTAGTTTGCCATTGGAACTACCAGCCAGAAATAACTGATAATAAAACGGAAAACAGTGAGGATTTTGGTTGTTGGACATCAACGCACATGTCCGGTTACTTTTTGCTATTCTACTGGCAGTGTTGCATTTGAGCGAACAATCACATAATATTATATATGATGTGGTTTGATATAATTGCATGTCGTAAGATAATATAATACACGTTTCAAATCGTTTTGCTAACAAAAAAATCAATGCAGCATTTTCATAAAAAATGTATGCTTTGATTTAGTTTTAATAACTATAGATATATACATTCCTATGTTAAAATACATTTTGTACATTTTTGCGTTCTGTTTTCAAAAGTATGTTTACTGTACGCCAATTAATATTTCATAACATTACAGTTAAAACTTTCTTTATCACAGAAATGGCAAGAGTAGTACACGTTCAGAAGCCTTCTAACAGTGATAAAGTTCTTCTAATGTTCCTATTGTGCAATAGTGTAAATTATTCTAATATGGAACTCTTGTACAATTTTCAGTTTAAAATTATCTTTATCCCACATTCTTAAATTGACATTGTTATCCAGTTCCCTTCCAATTCTCCTTTTTTCCAATGTACCACCTAAATCACCAATAAAGGGGAATATCCAACGCGTACTTTATCTAATATATTTAATTCCAACTATACATTTATACTCTATCTATACTCTACAGAGGCAAGGGCTCCTCTAAATAGACAGTAGGATACTTGTAACAAGTTCTTAACCACTTAACTAAATATACCATTGAAAGGTCTTTTGTTAGTTGTAAGTCATCAAGAGGCCGACTAAGCTCTGGCTTACATTTGATCTATCTTGCAGATTGCAGTCTTGCGTAATGCACAACCCTATATAACCGGGGTCAGGTCGAATTACTTTCAAAAGCACATGTGAACCATAATAAACCAAAATTAAATTAGAGCCCAGCTAGTCCCGACCCTGACTCCGGAAAAAAACCGAAGTTTCGCTTTGGTTTAGGCATTCTTGATTGATGACACAAAAACCGAATCAGCTAAAAGCCTTAGACCTACTTCCTAGACCAAACGTCTATCTTTAGGCATGTCAGAGGTTGTTTCCGATAGAAATGGGTCGCGAGTATTCTGATGTCATTAAAGCAATAAGGCTCACTGAACAGCAGCGTCTTTTAATCTCTTTCATTCCCAAAATAACCAAGGATATACAGCGGCATTGAGCAGTGCTGGCGGTGAGATGTAACTCTGCGCAGAATATGGCAGGTGATCTGTTCATTAAACGTGTTTAAAGCATAGTGTTCACAAGTCTATTGAAGTGTACATAAAGCCTACAGGTTACTAATTATAGTTTTAGCACTTCCTGCCTTAGATCAATAGCGGCGGCTCACATTTCGCTTTTGAAACGCACAAAACGAGCAAGCAGAGGCGGTTGAATGGTGTTATTAACAACTGTTGAGCTGTTGATGATGATGTCATGGCCTTCGAAATTAACCACATACTGCTAGCTCATTCCCATTGTGCTGTAGGAGAAGCAAAATTGTGCGACGTGATAGTTGAGCCTCCACTACCTTTCCACTACCTTTCCCACACTGTCGTACTTCACCCAAGTCAACCTGGATATATTCACCTTTTGTGAGGTCTGGGGTCTCCATGAGTCATGGGAATGAAGCCGGATAGTGTAAAGGTTAAGCGTTGACCAAGGACGCTAGAACCGGTTAGGGCGCTATCACTAAGCGTCTGCATTAACGACACTAGCGAGCGACAAGAATGCAATTATACAAGTAAAGGAAACAACGAAGCAACACTAGTAAAGGGAAACATATGGATACTGCAAATTCAAACAGCTTTTCTATGTCTCAGATATTTGGCTATTGACCACTCTTATAGTGTACAAACGCCACCACATCTTATCTGCTTTTAACCTTGTTATAAACTAAGATCTATAACATTATTTGGAAATTTATAGAAATACATTCTTTTCAGTTTTTATTTTCCTGTAATATATAAAAAAGAAATTGTTACCAGTGTAGACACTGGAATAGATGTAAGTGCATCCAGGCGAATCAACAAGTGCATTTGGGGCAGCAAGGTCTCCCAGAAGCTCACAGAAATGCCAGCCATTTTGTGCAGGGAAAAATTAGCCCTCTCACACCTGGAGTGTGTTTTACAGTTTCTTGCGCAATCAGTCGCTGGACGCAAGGTAGTTGCTGCGATCACTTCACTATCGCTTCTCTTGTCCTTGTTTTTGTTAAACTTTTCTTGACGAACCTCTGCTGTTGTGCCATTTGTGGCACGCGACATCAAAAAGAAGATCATAATTATTTCCACTACACTTCAAAAAGCTTGAAGGTAAATGGAATTTATATTAACCTTATCAATGTTATCGCACAAAATATTTTACTGTTTATCATCAAATTACTGTTTAAATTGTGACACCCGAAGATCGAATAAGCCATTCATTTATTCCTCATAACCTCGTTACAGGGTGTTTGATTTATGACGAGTCTGTAGATTTTATGCTGTAGCATTCAAAGCCATAGTTTGCCAGATATAATTACAAAATTACATAATATCCACTACATTATTAAAAAAATACATATATTTTCGTTGATTTGAAACTAGAGTTACTGCTCTACCAAGTTGTATTGCCCCTTGAAAATCTTTTATAGATATGTGAGCATTTGAAGGCATTAGCATTCCTCCAACTATCTTATTTGTATGTTTGCGATTTTATTCCTCAATCACCATCGTTATAGATACAACCTTCAATACTTAAATTACAGGCAGAAAACGCTCAATTCGACATCTTTCACACAGTAGTTACACACTTCATAATTCTTTCAGGACACTGGCATTGCAGTTTCAGAGCAGAAACACCACCGAATTACAGAGTGAAATGAAAGAATTGTTTGGCATCAGGTTATGTTTGAAAAGGACACCGGAAAGAAAAAATGTTTGCCTTTATTACAGATATTATAAAATCTTTTATTTGAAACACCTTAATTTTTGCGTATTCAAAAAGTTCATCATGGTATTATTTATTGACAGTTTTATTTACCTCGCCAAGAAGGTATTATTTAGGGTATGGGTTTGTCGTGAAATGTTTACAGGCTTCTATGTATCAATGATTGACGGCACTTGCCATAGCATCCTTGATTGACGGTACTTGTCCTAGTCCATGACTCTCTAGCAAACTTTTTATCTCTATTCGGAAACAGTTATAAGTTAAGCAATTTATAGTGCTCTACATTTGTTATTAAATATTCACAGCTAATTTGATTGTTACCGACAATCACGTGACAGAAATCCATACAGATAATAAGAAGAAACATAGAAATTATTTAAGGTTTTGATAATGTACTTAACAAAGCATTCAATGAAATGCACACTAGGGGCATTCTCTTAATAAAGCCAAACGCAGTACTTTTTTCTAAAATATTTATAGCTGCATAGACAAAAAGTTCTTTTATATTATAAATACAAGGATTATTACCATTATTATTGGAAGTGCCGTCGCTTGAGCGAGCATTTTGACTCAACATTACAAACAGCTAGAATTCATTGACTGTTTCTTTCCAGGTTTCCCTAATGGTAATTACGATTGATACGACAAGCCAGGGATACAAGGATCTACTGGATCATTCCGCGATCCATTGCAAAGCTTTCAAATTAGGTATGATGTGATCGTTGGGAACATTTGCTTTGCCGAATATTTTGAACTCATCGTTCCTCAACAAGAACGGAAGCATTTAAAGTCCAAACTATCAATCCATTACATTGCAAACGATATCGTCAAATGTATATTCAGACGTTGGGGTTACGCTTAGCAATTTTGAGTTGAGCATTAGTCTAGCAATTCCAAAGTTCTGGGCTTGTATCCTGGGATGATACCCAAAGAAGGCTGACCTTCGCTGCGAGTGCCACAGCCATGCGATTGCAGTTTGCTAAATCACCCATCACAGAATCCATATTAAGACATTTGGCCATTTCTTAAAAAGCACATGACAAATATATAAATAAATCTACACGAAAGGTTGAACTGGGGCGGAGGGTGTGCCAGTGATCGTGATTTGTTGTATATAAATCTACGCGAGGGGTTGAACCGGTGTTAAAAAGTTTGCCATGTTTGTTGTATCAATGTAAACATATAAAATTTGAAATTTAAATCATCTATTATTGCCGTTTTTAAGCCATTTTGTACTTTCATTAGTTGTGGTAGGATTTTATGTGTAATTCAGAACAAAACAGTCGCTATAGTCTGACACAAATGAAATCGATAGTTGTATCAGAATGTTTTGGCATCGTGGGACAAATTCTATTGGAGAAAAGGAAATACGTGGGAAAGGTGACACATGGGCACTGTAACATGCGATATATGTGTTATAAACTTGGAGTTCCACTACGGGCGGAGGGTAACGCATAATTTATCTATAATATATGTGGAAAACGCCCGCGTTGGGACATTCCCACGTTATAATATGTCGCACGTCCCATGTATATGATGCGTTGTTTTGATGATATGTGGGTTTTAGTGGGATGGCTGATATCAACGTGGCAAAAAAACGTGGGAATGCCAACGCATATTATGTGGGTTATGTGTGGGTTGTGGGTGGAATTACCCACATAAGCGCTAAAATTATGTGGGAGCGTCATATATGCCTGGGGATACCGACGCATATTATATGAGGGTATTGATGGGATGGCCCACTTCAACTTCAGAAATATGTGGGGATACCGACCCATATTATATGGGGGGTATTGATGGGATGACCCACTTCAACTTCAGAAATATGTGGAAATGTCCCACTTATTATACGCGTGAGACTGCCGACTCATACTTTGTATGGATTGTTGGTGGGATGACCCACCACAACGTGGAAAATACGGTGCATATTGTGTTATTATTGGGATAGCCCAAGTAAGCGTTGGAATAACAGGGGAAGGACCCGCGTATTATATGCCTGGGGATACCGATGCATAATATGTGTCGGTTTTCGATGGGATGGCACACGTCAGCTTCCGAAATACGTGGGAATGTCCCACTCATTATACGCACGAGAATGCCGACACATATTATGTGTGGATTATTGGTGGGATGACCCACGCAACCGTTGAAAATATGAGGGAGGATCCCAAGCATCAAATGCCTGGGCATTCCGACGCATATTATTTATGTGTGGGTTGTTGGTCGCGTGGCCTGCACAAGCGTTTGAAATCCGATGCATTATACGTAAACACTTGCGTGAAAAGCATCAAATAATGTATTATGTGATCTCGCGCCATACAAAAAAACAAAGATTTTTTCGGATATAAGCTGGAAAATACCCTGTATTTTAGGCGAATTTGACTGACTTTTAATATACCATTTTTTTGAAAACAGCCAGGCAAGTTTTTGCTGAAACTTTGCATAACGCTTGGATTATATTTGCAACTCTATTTTTTTAAATTTTCTTTCGGATCCGCTTTTTATAACGTTATTAATTGTAATATATTCTAAACTGACTGTTAAAAGTACATGCTACCATAAATAGCACAATGATGCAGTGATGCAGTGACTTACATCTGCAGGCCAGGAGTCAGCTCATTCTTAACATGTGGCCAACTGGAATGTGAGGTCGTGTTATACCACAGATTTAGCAGTGGTTTTGAGAGTCCTTTTTGTCGCTAAGACAGTTTCTTGCTGAACATATGGCGATATTTTAATGTGATGCCCCGCCACTACGCATTGAAGACGTTTCAAAGGATTTTTATCTCCGCGTGAACGCTTTCAATACCTCGCCCAAAATCTGAATTGCCATTGTTAGATAAAATGTACTATATATTCTTCCAAAATATGACATTTTGGCAGAACAGCTGATGTAATACAAAGTCTATAAACACCCAAGTGAGAGTCAATGGCATTTTCCATATCACAGATGCTGTCTAGTGAATTAGGCTGAATATGTCACCAAAAATACTTGCATTTTTGATCACTGAATCACAGATGGCATTATACACATCTTCTTGCAAATACTTTGAACAATGATTGTCAACGAAAGATCGGAAATATATGTCTGTATTTGATTCTTTGTTCATTCAAGCACTTTTCAAGCGATGAAACCATAGGTCCAAGCTGTTTGTGTATTTTTTTTTAAATTTTAATCTCTAATATTTTGTCACTTTATTCTTTATTTCCCATTTGCAAACACAGTTTGCAAATCGGTAAGCCATGTTAAGAATTACGGCATTTATTCCTTTTTTTGTTTTGTTTCCCTTCTCAGCGGTTTCCAGAAAACTCCTCCTACCCCATTTGACGTAGGACGATGACACTTGGCACAGAGATGAAAGGTGATAAGATGTCGTGAAATCCGCAAATTTTTTTACCTTGAACCTCAGAGTTTAAGGTCAAAGTGAGGTCAAAATATCTTTTGAAACCTGCTAATCACGAAAATTAGCCATAAACGTGCTTAAATCTCAGTTTGAACACGTAAAATGTACTCAGTAGGGGTAAACTGTCATCCTCAATCTTGACCTTGTCAAGATCGAAGGTCACGTGAATTCACAGGCCGTTAACGATAGAACGCCTTATCTTCAAAACGGTTACAGATAGAGCGATTTTGAGCTCATTTCCGACCCTTTGGGCCTAAACAACTTTACATAGGAGATACCGCGGTGATCTTGACCTCGTCCGTCATAGTTAAGGTCAAAAACCGGAAGTTGACAATTATCGTTAAAACGCGTAATATAAGAGGTACCTCGGTGACCTTGACTTCCTCTGTCATAGTCAAGGTCAAAAACCGGAAGCTGACAATTTTTCGAAAATCGTTTGGACCTAAGCAACGTTAGATTGGAGGTACCTCGGTGACTTGACCTTCTAGATCACGATCAAGGTCAAAAATCGGAAGTTGATCATTATCTCGAAAACAGTTAGAGATAGAGCGAGTTTGAGCTCATTTGCGACACCTTGCGCATTAAATACGTTTCAGAAGAGGCATTTAGGTGATCCTGGCGTCCTCGGTCATGGTCAAGGTCAAAAACCAGATGTTGACTGTTATCTCAAAAACGCTTAGAGATAGCTCGAGTTTGAGCATATTTTCGACCCTTTGGGCCTAAAAGACGTTATATAGTAGTACGTCATAGTTAAGGTCAAAACCGGAATTTGATCAGTATCTCAAAAACGATTAGAAAACTGAATTTGATTATTTGTGCCCGAAACAGATTACATTATATTTACTTCGATGTCCTCGTTCAAGGTAATAATTCGGAAGCTTTTAATTATGTCGAAACATTGTAAAATGTGTCTGACTAGATAGATTGTATCATTGCAAGTGGGTGCCATTTCGTTACGTGTAGCGAAATTCGGTCTAGTTTTGCTTATATTTTTATAGACCTGTTGGAGTACGAGACTATTTCCTGTTGTAATTTTATCACAGATTGGCGGCATTTAATATATTTATGAAACAGGGTTACTTTCTTAATCTTCGACAGGAATGTTTGATAGGCTGTTTGCCATTTATGGATTCATTTCATGACAATTATTTTCAAGTTCGTCGGTGGCGTTAGCAACACCCAACAAAATACGCAAACAAGCGATAGAAACATAAGAAATCGGTACCTCACATAGCGGCCTGTGTATGACGTTGCAACGTTTGGACGCATTTTTCTTGTCACCATTTCTTTTTTAAAACTGTCATAGTTTTGTTGAATATTTCACAAAGTTCTTTCTTCCAGGCTACCTCTCAGTTCTCTTTTTTCTTCAATTTCATGGGTAGTTAATTTGCCCCAGGGGCAGCAGTGCCTTTTGCACCTGAGACGCTGTACATGTGTGATAAAAATGCGCAATCACCGCACGCAGACACACCATCTGATTTTTCAATCCACTGTAAATTTTCTAAGGCAGACAATTGATTCCTGTATTCACCAAAACTTTTGTGAGACTGAAGTGTGAGTATTTTCCAGTGAACACATTAATAACACTGGTATGGTCCCTTGAATTCGTATTTTCTATGTTCAAAACGTCCAAGCACAGCTTCAAGCCATCCACACCGTAATCCCACCGAACTCTACCCATATTTCGTCACTTGGTATCATACCATATTTGTGATTTAATATGCTTACTCGTTCATATTGCTTCAATAAGTCAACGGTAAGCTGCTTCAAATTCTGCTATAAATACATGGGGGCTACTGTCAGGTTAGGTATCGTCTGCAAGGTCGACCATTTTTGCACTCAGTCTCTTGTTCAGTGCTTCAGTACGTAGCTCTCGCTCCTTATGTTCTCCATCAATCACAGCCCCTTAGCTCTTAAGTTAACGAGAACTTTACATTTGCCTAATAGATAACCCAACAGATTTTTTCATCGCAAGTAATGTTTTTATACTCACACGCATACATGATTTCAACCCAGCCCGTTTAAGAATAGTATTTTACTTTATTTTGCACATAACCTTCAATTCAATTCATACCATTAATTTTTGATCAGATTGTCTTCCCCAACCGGAAAGCGACCTGCTTGTTTTACCCCCGATTTCGAAGCCGATAAGTACGACTCTGTATTTTCTTCAATACTAATGGTTGACTATCTGTTCTTATTTCTAATGTTTTGATATAATGTAAAAAGATTCTTTTTATTGCTTTTGAATGCCACTTTCTGATTGACTCGTTAGTAGGCACAGTTCCATATATAATTTTGACGGGCTAATTTATGAGGTTCGAACTGAAATTTCGTACTTTCGGGCTATTGAACTCCGAGTTTTTTTCACCTTTGACGCCTGTGTCAACATTGTTAGTTGGGTTTTCAACTAATTTCTTCTCTGGGGAACTTACTGCTACAGCTTGAAAGGTATTGACTCGTTAGTAGGCACAGTTCCATATATAATTTTGACGGGCTAATTTATGAGGTTCGAACTGAAATTTCGTACTTTCGGGCTATTGAACTCCGAGTTTTTTTACCTTTTATGCCTGTGTCAACATTGTTAGTTGAGGTTTCAACTAATTTCTTCTCTGGGGAACTTACTGATACAGCTTCAAAGGTATTGAAAGAAACAACGGATGCAAGTTCTTTGTCAATTTTTGTACTTTTGTTTGTTGCAAGACATGATAATCCTTTTGTTTGGGTAAAACTGTTCACATAATTTGCTACTAATTTGATACTGGCCTTCTTTTTACTCTTTGGCATCACTGTATTACCGTAAAGGAATTTACCAACTTTTTGATATTTATATCCGAATTACTTTGATTTCCTTCTGTTTGCTACGCACTGCATACTGTTTCAAATTAGTTATCTGGCTGTGTTTTAGCATTGGTGCTGTGCTGAGAGCGGATACTATGGTAACTGCATCCAAAAGCAGAATATTTAGACGTTAAAAGGAGAAAATATGTCTAAAAACACTTGTAATTCTTATAAGTACACGTATGCACTAGAAAGTTTCACCCTGTAAAAGAAAACAAAATGTAAAAAATGAATTCCATGTCATTCTTTGTTTTTATTTGATGTATTACTTGATTTGTGACAAATTTTGTGAAACATGCGGTTCGTCGCTGCTTGACAATTTTATGGGTGCCTTGATAAAAGCCCGCGATTTTAAAGGGTTAAGGTTGACTGATTTCCCTCCCTTGCGCTTTCAGCTACTACAAAAGAACTGAATAGCGCTCTTTTCATTAGATAAAATCTAGCCGCGCGGTCACTCGTAGGCTGAATTCCGGGTTGTTTTTTTATTTAAATTCAAACACTTACACATGGAACAATGGGTAAGAAATTACTTTACTAAAATTTTCTTTGTTTGTCTTAACAATAATGTGATATAAAATGAAATTTCTATTCAAAGAATGAATTACAAGGGAGAACTGAAAATAGGCACGGTTGTGTATTTTACACAACATTTTCCTGTATTTGTATCTCGGTACTTAAGCTATCGGTTCTGCTTAAGTAGAATCTTATAAGTATCAATTGAAAACACGATTATAACATTGTTCTTTTTTATTTTATTATTGTAGTTTCACGGAATCAAAGTGGTAAATAAAGATGTAACTAAAGAAATTCTTTCCATTAAAACCCCCTGTTGTTTTAGTCACTAGACCCGTGATATCTGCCGCCACAGTGAAACCATTTCCAGCAAGTACCGATCTTCCGCAGATTTCCAGTCAGTGATGCGTTGTCGTTATGATGGTCAGACGTCTTCCGCATATCTTTGGAACAGCATATATTTGGCGTGAAGGGCTCCGCCATATTCGCTCTCATCGTGCAGTTTAGCTCTGCTATCCTGCTGCCACGTGTTTTCAATGATGTTCAGCAATGATGTTTAACCTATTTCAAGCAGACTAGCTTTGCCTTGGTTCAGAGGAGTCATAGCGTGTTTATCAACATGTGCGTTAGCGTGTAAATCAAGATGTGTGTCGACGTGTAAATCAAGATGAGTGTCGGCGTGTATACCAACATGTGTGTCGTCGTGTATATCAGCAATGCGCTCTCTACCACGAGATCAGCTGTTTTTTGCAGATTTTAACAGGTGACATTTGACTATTTCGATTGTGTTTCGCGCATTGGAACTTCAGTACAGAATTCTACTCCTGAAATAAGGTACTGTGTTTGACCTGCCATCCAACCAAGAGACACCTATTTTGACTGAGCATTTATTTGAGTTACTGTGCTTTTTCTATGTCAGGGTTATTAAATATGTCAATCCAAGCTAAGTAAAACAAGTCAAGCTAAGTAAAACGAGTATTTGGGGTTTATTTGGTTTAGTAATTGGGGTTGTGTGGTATAGAATTTCGGGTATTGATTTGGTACATTATGTAACGGGTGACCTGAAGGCTAGACTTTAACTCAGTACACAGAGTATAGCACCCATCACGCACAACGTTGTCAACCCCCAAAATGGAGCCTAAGAGTGACAAGGTTATTATTTTTAATCCCGAATGCGAGGAATCGATTGATCAAACAGGTGAGGGTTCTGCTTCTGGCATAAATGCCGAACGCGCAAGTATACGCAAGAAAAAACTGACGGATAAAGGTTTAGAGTACGAAATTGGTATTGCAAACAAACATTTTAAATCTTGCTAAACGAATCATGTCAATTGATATTTTTCTTGGTGCAGATGAACAATCTGAACTCGATTTAAAATCGGCAAGAAATGATTTAAATGAATCGTTTAAGGTTTTAGATAGTGCTTATCAAAGGTTAGAAAGTATTGAAGGCTAGGAGCCAGAAGATGAATGAGATCCAAGTATGAATACATGCAAATGGAAGCGTTGAGGTTAAATAAAAGGCTTAGTGAAGAAGTCTTCCACCTTAAATGTGTCTAATGTTTCTAAGTTATCTAGGGATCTAGAAGCTAAAGCAGCTTCACCTAAAGTCAAAGTAAAATTCGTGGACCTTGAAAGGCAAAAACGGCTTGAGATTGAGGAAGAGAGCAGAACTAGAACGGTTACAGGTGAGTAAACAGATTGAAATGCTGAATGCACAAGCGCAGGCGCTGAAAATCGAAGAAGAGGTAGAATCTGTGTGTGGTCAATTCAAAGAACCTCTCAAAATGGAACAGGTAAATGATTATGTTTCCAGTTTACCGACGCTGCAACCCCCGAGAAGGGACGACGTGCATTATGTTCAGAACAATATATTACAGACTCTATGTGAACAGACAGCGGCGAGCAGGTTGCCAATACCCGAACCAGGTGTTTTTGATGGCGATTTTTTTTCAAATTTACAGGTTGGAAGCAGGTGTTTTCCGTGCTTATTGAAAGAAGAGGTATTTTGCCGACAGTTAAGATTCATTATCTCAAGAAGTATCTGTCTCGCTCTGCTCTAGACTGCGTAGAAGGGTACTTTTTGATACCAAGTGATGATGTTTACAACCAAGCAATGGCTCTGTTACAGCAACGTTTTGGTAATCTCTTTTGTATAGGTACAGCATTCAAAGAGAAATTAGAGAGTTGGCCAAAGATCTCGAAGACAGATTCACTTTTCAGATTTTCAGATTTTTACGACAGGTTTTAGCAGCTATGTCCGTAGCAAAAAACTTCAAGAGCCTGGACGATGAAATGCAATCGCAACGTCTACTGACCAAGCTATCAGGGTGTCTCGTGACCAGATGGGCAAGGGTTTCAGCTGAATTCAGGAAAAAATGAAAACGCATATCCTAATTTTCAAAAATTTGTCGCCTTTATTGCAGATGAAGCAGACATAGCTTGTGATCCTGTAACTTCATTTCAGAACCTGAAACCAAAAATCAAAGATTCTAGCCAGGGCAAGGAGAAAGTGAGTCATTCTGTTAGATCTTTTCAGGCCAAAGCAAGCAATACAAAGCCTAAGCAAGGTAAACTCGACACACAGACAAGGAAATCTGAGGGAGCACTACCTGTCTCAAAGTGCCTCTGTTGTGACCAAGTCCATCAGTTGATAAAATGCCCAGCTTTTGAAAGTAAATTACCAGAAGAAAAGCAAACTTTTGTTAAAAGTAAGGCTGTTTGAAGAAGGGTCACATGAGGAAAGACTGTAAGGTCAAGGCTATTTGTGACATTTGTCAAAAGAAGCACCCATCAGTACTGAACTTAGACGTTAAGCCAACGAGTTTAAGTGGTGTTAATGTGAATGCAAAGCCATTTCAGCCGATAACGTCACAAGCTTTAAACAGTTCAATTCACAGTTCACAATCAAATAAAAGCTCCATCATCGTGCCAGTATGGATGTCACATAGCAGCAAACCGTATCACGAAACCTTGGTATATGCACTACTAGATATACAATCTGACACGACGTTTTTGCTACAGAAGACAGCGGATCTGCGTTTCCCGAAAACCAATGTAAACTTGATTTTATCTACAATGACTTCTGAGAATGGGGTTATCAAGAGTAATAAAATTACGGGTTTAAGGGTAAGACATTTCAGCTCAGACTCTACAGTTGATTTACCTGCAACGTACACGAGAGACATTATGCCAGCAAATCGACGCCACACCCAACAAGAGAAATGGCTGAAAAATGGCCTTATTTAAGGCCGTTAGCAGATAAAATTCCTCTTTTGCAAACCTGTGACATTGCTTTGTTGATAGGCTACAACTGCGTCAAGGCTTTGTTGCCCGTCGATGTTATTGCACCAGCGAATGGAGGTTTCTGTGGTCAAGAGACAGCACTAGATTGGGGCATAATCGGAATTGTTGACTCTCAAGCTGAGGAAGATGAAATTGGACTCAGTCACAGAATCCTGACTCAGGTAGTCCCCAAAGAATTATTGCTTCCCGATACTAATGAAAAAGTTCATTTTCAGCAAAGGTGAAGGTGTCTGAAGTTATCACACCTAGGGATGTCACAAAGATGCTGGAGCTTGATTTTAATGATCATTTTCACTCAAAACAGGTGAAGCAGTCCCGAGAAGACAAACAGTTCTTGTCAATTATGCAGCAGGGTATTCACCGCACAGGAAATCACTATGAAATGCCTTTGCCTTTCAAGACAGTTGTACCTAAAAAAAACTACTAAACAACAGACAGCTGGCGCTGAAAAGATCATTTGGTCTAAGAAAGCGCTTGATTAGTGATGGCAAGTTTAGATTAGATTACAATGACTTCACCGAAGAGTTGCTTTCTAGGGGTTTTCCAGAACCAGTGCCAGAGTCACAGATTGGAGTCCGAATCAGCGAATTACATACCGCACCACGGAGTATACAACCCCTTGCAGGGACCAGACTTGACGAATTCTCTGATCGGAGTGTTGTGCCGATTCAGACTGGAACCCATATGCTTCATGTGTGACGTGGAGAAAATGTTTTATATGTTCCAGGTCAATCCAGAGCACTGCGATTACTTACGTTTTCTGTGGTTCAAAATTGATGATGTTAATGGAGAAATAGTGGAGTGCAAAATGACTGTACATCTCTTCGGAGCTGTAAGCTCCCCAAGTTGTTCAAATTTTGGCCTCAAATATATAGCATCTGAGTTTTCAGAAAGAAACGGTCAAGCGAAGACGGATTTTATTACATCAGACTTCTATTCGATGACGAATTGAAATCAGTTGCGGACGAGATTGCTATCGAATTGATTCTCAGTCGCATAAACATGTGCAAAGAAGGAGGTCTAAAGCTATACAAGTTTCTGTCGAATTCCGCTGCAGTAATGAACCAAATTCCGATCGAACATCGAGCCAAAGGTACTGACAAATTAGATTTGATACAGAAAGATTTGCCAAACTGAACGCGGGCTTGGAATTTGTTAGTGCTTGAAAAGTGACACCTTTTAGTATATGTCAAGACAAACCAACCACGAGACGAGGTATATTGTCAACGGTCAGTTCCATATATGATCCATTAGGATTTGCGGCTCCTTTCACACTTTTAGGGAAGCAACTATTGCAAGAACTTTGCAGGGAGCAAAAGGCCTGGGATGATGAGATTAGTGCAGAACCTCGAGAGCGGTGGGCGAAGTGGAAACATGAAGCAAAGAAACTAGAAGAGCTTCGTATTTCCAGAAGCGTCAAACCTAAAGACTTCGGATTAGTGGTTAGCACTGAACTGCACCATTTTGCCGATGCTAGCTCAGTAGGTTACGCTGCCTGCTCTTATTTAAGACTGAAATATGACAAAGGCGATGTTTCTGTATCCTTTCTTTTAGGTAAAGCCAGAGTCGCGACCGTAAAGTTTGTGACAATCCCCCGTCTCGAACTGACAGCAACTTTGATTGCGGTGAAATTTAGTAAGTTCCTCAACGCCGAACTGAAACTGACTGATGTGAAGAATTATTACTGGTCCGATAGCACTGTGACGTTGTCTTACATAGCTAATAACACTCGAAGGTTTCATATTTCTGTAGCAAACGGGGTAGATCAGATCAGAGATTTTACAGATGTTGACCAGTGGTTCTGTGTCTCCAGCGACAAGAATCCTGCTGATCTTGCATCCCGAGTCCTAGTTAACTTGATGAAACTTGCCAGACTTCTGCATGGCTCAATGAGGCTACCTTTTTACACGATCCCGAATTTCAGTTACCCTGCTCCAGCGGTCGTGATTACGCATGCGATCTGAAGACATGCGATCCTGAAGTAAAGAAAGCTCAAACCTTTGCAGCCATCTCAAGCCAACCAAAAGTCATTGATAGAGGTTTTGTCGCCAAATTTTCTAGTTTCAGGAAATGGTACGGGTAGTTGCAATTTGTCTCAAGTTTGGGCGATTCTTGAATTCAAAACTTGATCAGAAGCAAAGCCGCGCAAAGAAAAGAGAAGGTAATTTGACGTTGTATTCCTCTATTAATGTTGCTAATTTTCAGGAATCCGAGATTATCGTAAAATTTGTTCAAAACGATTTCTTTGCAGATGACATTCACCATTAAAGGCTGGAAAGAATGTTGCCAAAAGCTCTGTAATCTTCAAAATCCAGATTGTTTTTTAGATGAAGAAGAGGTTCTTAGAGTTGGAGGTAGACTAAAAAGTGACTTGCCTTTAAGTGAAGAACACCCGATTTTACTGCCCAAAGACAGGTATGTATCAAATCTTATTATAGACCATTTTCATGAAGCTGTTGCCCATCAGGGAAAAGGTATGACCATAAATAGAATAAGGTCACACGGTTACTGGATAGTGAACATAAACTCTATGGTAGCAAATCAAATTGTCGAATGCGTTATCTGCAGGAAAGTAAGAAGTAGTTTTCAGGGTAAAACATGGCCGATTTACCAATTGACAGAGTACTGGAGTCAGCTCCGTTTGAGTTTTCTGCAGTTGATTATTTTGGCCCATTCATAGTTGTAGATAGACGTAAAGAACTTAAGCGTTATGGCGTTCTCTTTACTTGCTTACAGTCCAGATCAGTTCACATCGAAGTTGCAAATTCGTTAACCACCGACTCTTTCATAAACGCACTCAGAAGATTTTTGAGTATTAGGGGCCCACTTCGACATCTTAGGTGTGACCAAGGAACCGATTTCATCGGTGCAAAACGAGAGCTAAGAAACTCAATTTCATGTATTGATGAGAGTACTGTTAGACAATTTTTGAAGAAGCATGATTGTGATTTCGAATTTCGATTCAACACTCCAACAACAAGTCGCATGGCAGGGGTACTCGAAGTGTTTTGAATGTGCTGCTCTGTCAGCATAGCAGACAGTTAGACGATGAGTCTCTTCGTACATTCTTATGTGAAGTGATGTCAGTGTTGAATAGTCGCACCTTGACAGTGCAAAACATAAATGATCCGAATTCTCTCACACCGTTATCCCCAAACAATCTTATTATGATGAAATCAAATGTTGTTTTACCCCCACCAGGAGAATTTCAACACAACGATGTTTATTTTCTAAAGCGTTGGCGAAGAGTGCAATATTTAGTAGAGCAGTTCTGGGGAAGGTGGAGAGAAGAGTATCTGCAAAATCTACAGGTAAGATCCAAGTGGAAGAGAGAAAGGTTAAATTTAAAGACAGGTGATATTGTCTTAATTGGACACGAAAATGTCCCGCGTAATATGTGGAATTTAGCACGGATGATTAAAACGTTCGTTTTCAATGAGAAGCTTATTAGAAGTGTTGAGTTGCAAGTGGGTGATCGATAATAAATAATATAGGCAGACGGTCCCATACAAGTATTCTTGTTAGGCCTGTCCATAGTTAGTTTTATTTGTTGAATCTTAATGTATGTGTGGCTAGGTTCCGGGGTATTCCCAACCAAGGAGACTTTCACAATATTTGTTTGTACACATTTTGTTACAAGTCACGTTTGTAATACAGTTGCCCATATCTGATATCGACCAACTTCTTCAAGTACAAGCTATGGTAAGTGTGCAAAACTGTTATTCATGCGTAATAATTGGTAACCTCAAAATCTGAACAAACCTTAAATGGAATTAATACTTGTGTAAAGTAAACTTGTTGAATGTTTGACGCCCCCTCTCCGATGTGATAGGTTTATGCGGTCGTTGTCACACAAGAATTCTAGCAGCTTTGTTTATTACTTAAACAAAAACTGTTTAATTCTTGGATTTAGGGGTAGACGGGGAGACTGAATGAATGTTAATTAACTGTTTTTTATCACAAAACTGATTATTCTTATCTTTTAAGGAAAGGCGTGAAGACGGTTGGGTTTTAACCTTTTGCTGATCTAAATGGTGTGGACTCGAATGTAAAATCAATTTTTTATGCGTTTTGGAAAGAAGCGTTCGTTTCCTAAAAACAATTCGGTAATTCGTTTACCTTAGCTAAATATTGTTCTAAAAGAATTCTTATCAAAACTAAAATCAATACTTACATTTTAAAAAATCTCCAACAAAACATTTTTACAACTTTCCTCCGCCTCATTTGACATGGACTGTTTGGTAGTCAGAGCGCTTAAAGCCTTTTACAAGTCGGTTTCTAAACGTTGAGGCGTTTTCCAACTTTAGAGAGCATTCCTATTAAACGTGAAAATAAGTGTTATTATTGCTACATAATTACAAGTACTTAATAAGTCGTTGTGAATCTATTTACTTGATGAATTCGCATGTGAACTAACATAAAATGGCCTCCAATTACACCAAAGGTTGTTATCAAAGCAAAAATAAACATTAAATTACCCATGTAAATCATTTACTTAATAGCCAGCATGGAATTCAAAATAAATGTTTTAATGAAAAACTTATTTATCTATAAACTTCTTTACCTTGTTTAAAAACTATTTTAGACCGTAATTAATATTTCAATGATGAGAGTACGGTGGGGGCAATTGCTGCCATATGTGTTACCATGCTTGTCCAAACCCAAACAAAAACATACATGTGAGGGTTTGCAGCTGTCAGGTTGGCCATTTCTTATCATATTTGTTAGAATGCGTGTCCTAAAAACGATAAGAGGGAGTTGAGGGGTGGAAAAGGTCCCACTTGATTCACACATGTTACTGTTAGTGGTGAAAATGCGTGTGCTGGCGGAGCGGAGAGATTGAGGGAGTGGCTACTTGACATAATCTGTAACAATGCATCTCTGAAAATTACATGTAGACAGTGAGGGTAGACGGCGGAGGAAGGGCCACTTGGTATGATATATGCTACCATGAGTGTCCAAAATCGTAGATAGTAATGAGGTTGGGTGCGGAGGGGCTCGGTGGGCATTTGCTATCATATGTCCTGAGAAATGCGGAGAATCGGGGAGTGGTGAGGAGGGGGTATGGGGGTATTTGGTATCATATATATTACTATTCGGTTCTAATATTAAAACGCGGAGAAAGAAGGGCGAGGTGATTTAACAAAAACAGACGCGGTCCTGGCGGTGTGCGAATTTCATTTATTAATTTTATTTGGTAAAAAAGGAAGTGCACTCTGGGTCAAGGTATCGAATTAAAAACTCGTAGACTGGCATGGCAACCGGTCGGTACTTGAGTAGCACCTCCATCCTCCGAGGGTTGAGATGTTACTTTTTTATCATCAGTGGTTGGTAAAATGTGAGTAGGTAGGCTCAGATCTGTTCTGTGGATGAAATTTCTTTCGAAACCTTATAATGTTGAATTGAAATATGCCTGATGTTGCGGTATACCGTGTTTATTTTTGAATTCAGGTACTTTCTCCACTTTCAAGTGATCAAGTTTATTCTAGCACATATAAATATTAAATTTGATTTTATTTCACAAAAATTTACGTGCTCCGACATATTCGTATTTTATAGTATTGCCAGATTTGAGGTGTAATGAAGTAGAAGAGTCTGCTTATTCAATACATTGCCATATCATAAGGAAAGAGTCGTGCTATATTTTGCAGGATTTCCCTGTGTAAATCCAATTAAGATTATATCGATAACTGTTAGACATACATAGTTTATGAGTGAAATATGTGTTTATTATTTATTATTTATTATTAATATATGTTTATTTGAAATAGGACAACCCCTGAAGTGAGACCAACTAACAAAGAAGTCCCATTTATTATATATTTAATAGTGTAATCTATTATCATAAGCCCCATAAACACCATTCGGAAATAACAACCTTCAGCTGAAACTGAAAGTGAGTCAGGTAAGTCAATACATCAATATTATCTCTTTATGAAAAATATTAACTGTCTAAATTTCCGTTCCTCAGCACAATTTTAGAATGAACTGTGAACCATGTAATGCTGCTAAAACTCTTTGAGTCGTTATTCAGAATACAAGGGATTGAGAACAGCTGGCTTAAGTCCTACTTATCACAGCGAAATCAACGCATGGAAACAGATATTTCTATGCCAAAGGTACACCAGCTTTTGACAGGCGTACCACAAGGTAGTGGCTCGGGTCTTGGGCTTACACATCGTACACTAGAGACCTTGCATACATCATATTGTTATTATCTATGGTCTTGTACCTATTTGCCGATGACAACTACAACAATCGATGAATGTCAATTCCTTAGAAAGCCAAACTCGTTCCAAATCACCTATAGAAATCTGCATCCTGGAAATCTCGAAATGGATGAATGCACGCAGACTGAAGTTAAATGGTGAGAAAACTGAAGTCATCCTTATTGGCACTTGACAGCAAATGTGAAAGGTCGATTTTGAAAATAAGAAAGGTGACGATAATAAAATAGTTGCAAAAGCCACAGTAAAAATTCTTTGTGTTCCGATTGATAGTGACCTTAAACTGAAATCTCAAGTGTACAGTGTCATAAAGGTGTGCTTGAGAAACATTCATATGCTCAGATGAAGAAATAGCTAATAACAAAAACACTGCACACTCATGTACAGGTATTTGTCATTTCGCGACTGGACCATGCCAATTTTTTATACTTTGGAAACCTAGACTACCTAATCAACAAGTTAAAACGTGTGCAGAGCATTTATAACCTCAGTTTTACAGATCACATCACATCAGTATTCATGGAGCTCCAGCGGCTGCCGATCAAATCCCGCATTGTGTTTATGCTATCGGTGGTATGTTTAAGTGTCTTCACAATGTCGGGCCAGAATACCTATAAACCTACTAATATTTAACACTCAAACAGGCGCGCTACGGTCCGGGGATAGCAGAAGGCTCTGTGTTCCCCGTACCAATCTCAAATACGCAGGAGATATACGTGAATCCGCTCCAAAATTAAAATAAAATCATAAAAGGTCAGTTGTTCGTGTGCTTTCACTCACCCTCCCTGTCTTTTTTCTTTCTCACTCTTGCTCTTTGTCTGTCTCGCTGTCTCTGAATCTCGTCCTTCCCTACCTCCAACTCTTCCTCCTTTCCTCCCTTTTCTATCTCAAACGAGATATTTTGTAACCCGGCACTCCATCCCGAATTTACACGATAGCGACTAATGTAATATGTTATCTATTATTATGTTTCAAATTTTATAATCTTAATGAGATCAGACTTTTCTGCAAAAAAAAGACATCCTTTATTTTTATATATCATCCCATAAAGCGATAATTTAAATTTTTGATGCAAGCATGCCAATATCCACGTCACTTTTGACTGTTCGCGGCCAATATTTCAGTGTGAGCCAAAACCAAGAACGGAAGGTGTCCGACATATTATTCTGCTTTTTTAAAAATTAAATTAAGACTTTTAATGCAATTATTTAACAATAAACATTAAGTATTTCTAGATATATTATTTTTATGCAATTTTAAAAATTTATGAAAAATGGAAACATGTCATTTTCGCTTGACATTACTCCATTGATATTTTCAATAACATGACAAGCAGGGGGTATAAACGCAAGTCAGATCTGTTTGAAAGGAATTTCCAGCGGGTCTGTGGAAGAAACAAGCTGAATGTCAAAATTTCTTACTGAAGTTGGCAGTTACACAACAACGCACCTATCCACTGAATTTACCTATTGCCATAGAAGCTGGATGTTGCACAACAATGCTAGATATCCACTAAAATTACCATGACCTTCATTGGTAAAAACTTCAAAAAATTTGCCTAAATATCTTTCATATAGTTTTATCAAAATGTAAACTAAACGGTGGTCATATGTTCGCGTATCAAATATCTTAAAAGCATGTGTTTTTAGGTTTACCACATGTTTGATGGAGATTACTGCTGTTCCTGTTTATGTTTTGAGGTCAGGCAGAGAAAGTTGATCAGGCTGATAAATAAAAAAATAAATACTCTGAATGAAATATTTTTACGTAAGCGGATATGTAAACACTTCGTTCTATCTTTTAACTACAATAACTTTTATGAATTCCACAACAATGGCATTAAACTTCAGGAAGATTTATACGTAGCAGATGTTGACTTATTTTGAGTCAACATGAAGTTTCAATGACCAGTAGGACTTTGTTGATGCAAATTGTTGACATAAACTTTATTATTATTATTATTATTATTATTATTATTATTATTATTATTATTATTATTATTAATAACTGTTCTTATATAGCGCAAAAAAAGAGTGACTGATCAATGCGCTGTACAATGAGGTATAAATAAATTATACAAAAATATAAATTATGCAAATAGACTAGATAACTAAATGATAATACCGCTAATTAAACATAAGAGTAAAAAAGGTAAAATCAGGTTGGACTAGTTATTAAAAGCATAGGCCTTTCTAAATAAATAAGATTTAAGTTTTGAATTAAAAAACAGATGAAATGTCCGTATCTCTGACGTGATATGACAGACTGTTCCATGAAACTGATTAGGATCGAAGGGGAAGTCAATGTTTCTGCGTTAAAGGAACGCTAGGAGCTTGCAAAAATAAATCATTGAAGTAATCTAAGGGTTATCTGTTTACCTTAGATATTTATGAACTAAATATTGCTAAAGATATATTTTGTTCGAAAGGAAAAGCAACACCTACAGTTTATACAATTACAAAACAACATATTGCAACTTTCGCCCTCTTGGCTATTAGAGTGTTTGAAGCTTGTAAGTAGGGGGAAAGTGGGGCTCCGAAAATAGGAAGTGACGTCATAATGACGTCATATTGACGTCATATGGACGTGTTATGGAGGTCATATGGAGGTCATATGGAGGTTATATGGGGGTCATATGGAGGCCATATGAACGTCATATGAACGTCATAATGACGTGATAGGGATAGTGGGCGGCCATTCAAACGGGCGGCCATTCAAACGAGCAGCCGGACAAAATGGCACCCGATCAAAATGGCACCCGGACAAAATGGCACCCGAGCACCCGAGCACTCAAGCACTCGAGCACTCGAGCATCCGAGCACCCAAGCACTCGAGCACCCGGACAGCAAAGGGCTCATAGAGACATGGTTAGAGCTGGCCTGCTGTCTATTTCAACCCATCAATGACGTCACACATTTCGACTTAAGCCTGCATGCGACCCCCGGGGCCAGCCGAACAGTAGGTCGACAGGCCCCCCCGGAGCCAGCCAAACATCAGGTTGGCAGGCCCCCCGGGGCCAACCAAACACAGGTTGGCACGCCCCCCGGGGCCAGCCAAACACAGGTTGGCAGGCCCCCCGGGGCCAGCCAAACACCAGGTTGGCAGGCCCCCCTAGAGAGCGATAAAAGTAAGGACCCCCCCGGCCCACCAACCTTTAAGCATACACTGTATCTATATGGGTGAGCTAGTCGACAGGACCCCCCCCCCGGCTCATGGCTCCACCCCCCCCCCCCCCCCGCCCATGGTGGTTTTAGCCGCTGGTTCACGGCTCACCGCAGGCCACTCTATGTATACAAGCAATGGCAACTCTTTTTTAGCGTTCTCGCTCCAAACACGCACCATGACAGACTGGTAACGGGTCAGTCGGACAAACGGACAACCGGACAAACGGACTACTCGGACATACGGACAGTCGGACAAACGGACAGTCTTTTTTTTATTTTTGTATCTCTCTCTCTCCATCACACCACGGCGTCTGAGGGGCAAACAATGAGTCTTTTTTCGGCTTTCTCGCCCCACACCTTCACTATTGGATTGCCGTAGCAGCAATTAAACGTGAGCAACGCTGCCTTAAGGAAGCCATTTTTAACCCAGAGCTCTCTCCATCACGGTATATACAGGCAACAACAACTCTTTTTTTTAAGCTTTCTCACTCTCCAAACATACATAACACCTACGTCAACCGAACAAACGGACACCCGGACACACGGACACCCAGACACGGACACCCAGACACACGGACACCCAGACAGTCATGTTTTTTTTTTTTTAATTTTAACCCTCTCTCTCTCCATCACACCTACGGCAGCTGAGGGCAAACAAGCAGTCTTTTTTTTTGGCTTTCTCACTCTCTAAACACACACACCTTCACTAATGGATTGCCGTAGCAGCAATTAGAAGTGACCTAAATAACGGACGCTATTTTATAACCCAGAGCTCTCTCAATGCATATACAGACAACAACAACTTTTTTTTCGGCTTTCTCACTCCACACCTTCACTAATGGATTGCCGTAGCAGCAATTAAAAATGAGCACTCTTTTCCTTAAGGAAGCCATTTCTAACCCAGAGAGCTCTCTCCATCACGGTATATACAGGCAACAATAGCTCTTTTTTTAACTTTCTCACTGCGTACACACACATAACACCTACGGCAACCGGATAAAAGGGCACCCGGATAAAAGGGCACCCGGATAAAAGGACACCCGGATAAAAGGGCAGTCTTTTTTTTAATTTTTGTATCTCTCTCTCCATCACACCTACGGCGTCTGAGGGGCAAACGAGCAGTCTTTTTTCGGCTTTCTCGCCCCACACCTTCACTAATGGATTGCCGTAGCAGAAATTAGAAGTGGCCTAATTAAGGGACGCTATTTTCAACCAAGAGCTCTCTTTTGACACACACACCACGACGGCCACAGCTTTCCAAATATGGTAGCAAACACAGCCTCTCTTTCACTCTTTCTCGAACGGTGGCAATCTTTTTTTATCCATTCTTTATCTTTTGCTCTGTCTATCCACAACAGTCAGACAAACAAGCAATGATTTTTTCCCTCACATTTTCTTTTGCTCTATCTCTCTCTCCACACATATAAGACCTACGGCAGACGGACAGACGGGCAATAATTTTTTTTTGCTTTCTCGCTAATGGCTTGCCGTAGAAGCAATTAAAACTGGGCAACCATTGCCCCCTTAAGGAAGGTATTTTTAACCCAGAGCTCTCTCTACGCGCGCACACACAAGGGTGGCTAGGCAGTCTTTTTGTTGTTTCGATTTTCTCGCTCTCTCTTATTACATGTACTAACCACGCACGGCTCATTTAGCGTTTTCCTTTCTTTAGCCATTCTTTTTTTTTACCCAGTCTCTCTTTTACTCAAACGAGGGGCGTATCCACGGCGGCTACGTCAGCAAACGAAGCCTCTCTTTCACTCTTTCTCGAACGGTGGCCATCTTTTTATCCACACTTTTTCTTTTGCTCTGTCTATCCACAACAGTCAGGCAAACAAACAATGATTTTTCCCCTCACTTTTTCTTCTGCTCTATCTCTCTCTCCACACATATAAGACCTACGGGAGACGGGCAAACGGGCAATCATTTTTTTTGCTATCTCGCTAATGGCTTGCCGTAGAAGCAATTAAAACCGAACAAGCACTGAGATGAGAGCTCTCTCTCTATACACTCTTTTCTTTATTTACCTTTCTCACTCTCCAAACACACATCGGACAGACGGGCAGTCTTTTTAATTTTTTCCCTCTCTCTCTTCACATATATAGCCACAACCGATTCAGCGTTTTATTTCATAAGCCTGGGTATTTTTTTAACCCAGATAGTGGCTTTTTTAAAACTCTCTCTCCACACACACACACACACACACACACACACATAACACATCATACGGTCAGACGGACAGATTTAGCGTTTCATTTCTCAAGCCTGGGTATTTTTAACCAAGGTAGCAATTTGTTTAGCTTTCTCACTCTCCAAACACACATAACACCACATCAGACGGTCAGACGGACAGATTTAGCGTTTCATTTCTCATGCCAGGGTATTTTTTAACCCAGACAGCAATTTGTTTAGCTTTCTCAGACGGTCAGACGGGCAATCATTTTTTAATTTTTTTATCTCTCTCTCCACACACACATAACACATCAGACGGTCAGACGGACAGATTTAGCGTTTCATTTCTCATGCCAGGGTATTTTTAACCCAGGCAGCAATTTGTTTAGCTTTCTCAGACGGTCTGACGGGCAATCATTTTTTTTATTTTTTTATCTCTCTCTCCACACGCACATAACACATCAGACGGTCAGACGGACAGATTTAGCGTTTCATTTCTCATGTCAGGGTATTTTTAACCCAGGCAGCAATTTGTTTAGCTTTTTCAGACGGTCAGACGGACAGAGGGGGGTATAAATCAATGATTTATAGACCCCTTTTTCTAGCATTTCCCACACTCTCACGCATACACATACATACTAACACCATGACACGATTAGCGTTCATTTCATAATAATGGGAGGCCGCTAAAAAGCAGCCGTGGAGGGATTTTCTTCAGCTTCGGCCAGCCGTCGCTTCCCCTGCCGTCGTTTCACGTCTCACCGCTTCCCCTGCCGCCGCTTCCCCTACCTCTACCACAAGCGCCGCCGCTACCTCCGCCTCTGCCGCTGCCGTCATCATCCCTGCAGCCCACCCTCGTTCTGTGCGCTGCTACCGCGGCCCTATGCGACTTAAAACCTCTGCCCATAACATTGCAATAATGATAGTCCGGCTTCAATGCTTGTGAGCATGACTGTTCGTGGATTCTCATAGACTGTCCTGCCGGAATTCCATAATGGCAGAACTCGCAATACTCTGCATTATCCGCCGTATCCAAGAAATCCGTGATCTCCTGGAGGGTTGACTCTTTTCTAGAGCCATCCTCCTGTATTACGTCGACTAGTTCCGCGGTGCGGTCAAAATCGGAGGGCGACTGCATCATGCTGAAATCAACCACTTGAATGTCTGGCGTAATACTAGCGACAGCGGCTGCGACCTCGTCCTCAGGAGCTGGTGGCGGACTGTCCGGCTTTGTAATGGTGGCACTGGGTGAGTGCCGCCTCTCCGTAAATAGTGCCGCCGACACCTTCCGGACAGTCACATCAGCGTCCCTTGGAGTTGGTTTCGGCAGAGTCGTCATCGTCGACGCTGTGGCTTTAGCCGGAGTCGCTTTGACAGGAGTCGCCTCTGTCATGGTTGCTGCTGTTGCCTTGGCAGGAGTCGTTCTGACTGGCCTTTCTTCCTGGCAGGCGGCGGGTCACTAAACTGGCCGGGCGATACCTCCCTCCGTCGCTTGTATCCTTCCTCCGCCGCCCTGCCAAACCGGTTGTATTCTTGGTCGGGCTTGCTCATCAGAAAATCCCTCCACTTCTTGAAGAGGAATGCCTGATAATCCACGTAGATCTCTTCGAAGAGATCTACATCCTTCTGGCTAAGGAAGTACTTCTTCCTTCTTTCCTCACAAAAGAATTCCGCCTTGTGTTGCATGATTGACTTTTTTGATGTTGCGTGTTCAGCGATCAAAAACAGACTGACTGCATACAGTGCGAGGCTGCTATTATATAGGACCCCCCCCCCCGGGTTCTCACTGAGGACCCCCCGGGTTCTCACTGAGGACCCCCCTAGGGATAGAAGCAAACTGCTTGCATAAAGTAAGGACCCCCCCCCTCCCCCCGTGGCCAGTCGACCTAAAGCAAGGACCCCCCGGCTCACCAACTTTTTAGCCGCTGGCTCACGGCTCACTGACAGTAGTATAAAAAGGTTGGTTCAACATCCCTATAGCCATTGCATTGCCAAACCACCATGGAGACGTCTCGAAAAGCACCAACGGCTAGCAACATGGAAATTGATTGCCTGTTCAGCAATGAAACAATGACTTTTACAGATCCAGTTTTAACTGAAGAGGAGACTGCTGCCTTCCTAAGCACACTAGCAGAAGCTGAAAAAGCCTTGGAGGAAGCATTACGGGCTCCGTCAGCCGTGTCTACAGTACAGCAAACTAGGCCTGAAGAAGTACAGCAAGCAATGCCCGATCCTGAGGGATCTGACTATCCGTTCTGGGTTGCCAATGCGCTTGTAAACGGTAGCGCCAAGCCCCTTAGTACAAAGTTACAGGCTCATCTAGAGCATCTTGAGGAGGAAGAAGTGGTCATGTCAAGCGATGACGACGGTGACGACGAAGACGATGACAACGACGGTGATGACAACAATGATGACAACGACGGTGATGACGACAATGACGACAACGACGATGATGACAGCGACGACGATGAAAAACAGCTCAAATCTAAATTCGAATTGAGCAAAACTATTCCTGTTACAGAGGAAGACGTCACGCTGTTGAAACGAAACTTTCAAGCAGTGATTCCTCTGATCGATTGCAACATTTTATGGCGTTTATGTGAAGAAGGCTTTTTCGATCAGCACACATACATGTACCTAACGGAAGAAGTGAACACTGTCATTCAGCTTATCTACATGCTAGAATGAAACATAGAGCATCTTCCCGCGTCAGAGCCGCAGTTCTCCGAGGCCATGACCCGACGTTTCGTTCAACTTATTCGAAGTCTTCATGAGGAACTTTTTAAGACTTTATGTCTACCGGCACCACAGTGTGTTGATGAGAATCGCGATTCCAAATGTGCAAAGGTCATGCTACATGGCTTCAAGAACCTTGAAGAACGTATTAAGGTGTATGATATGATGGCTTACCTCTATGAAAAAGGACATTTCACCATGCCAATGCTCTTTCAATGGATAATTGGAAGTCGCAAACGAGGAGACATTTTAGTGATTGTCATGAGACAATCTCTGACAGACGGTTTGCCAACAGCCTTTCTACGAGATCACTCCGCGATTTTGCAAACATCTCATGAAAACATATATGTAATGTCCATATAAAAGGAGTGAGGTGTCAAGTGCAGTCATCATTCGACGCGCAGCCATGGAGAAGACAAGCAGCTTTAAAATTAGTGCAAACTTAACCATTACTGTGGAGCATGGACAATTTGGATTATTTATTCGAATCAAACATGGAGACAGATGGCTTGCTTTATCACCATCCTTGTGGAAGATTGTGTGCCTGAACTTAGCAAGATTACGCGACATTGGCTTCAAACTGTACTTAACGCAAACGAAGTGGCTTGAAGTCATTTCATACTTGGATATGCGCTATGTGAGTTTTGTGCAAGCATCACTGTTTGAAGGGAAAGAATACAAATTTTACATCAACATGAATGATGGTGAATGGGAGACATTGCTTCAGGAGATGGATAGCATTAATTCAACCTTATTGCCATGTACGGAATGTCATGGCAAGAAAACTCCTATCAAGCTGCAAAAGGACAATCGGATGAAAGTGTCAAAGTTATCCAAGAAAAGACTGGCTGAAGTTCAATTGGAGAATATGAACGTGCAAAATCAACTTGGACTTACCTGTGAATATTGTGGTGCTTACGGATATGCTGAGGATTATGATTGTCACTGCCACAAGTACAATTGCAAGTTGTGTGAACCAGACAACTTCTGCAACAAGTGCGGCTCACTAACTGTTTCTGCAGAGTAAGACTGAGAGTCATTTGCTTACCAGCCGTTACAGTGTGCAGACGTGTTATATGGACATGTGAAAGATGGATGTGGAAACGTGTTTCAAGGACAAGTATGTGGACTACATGATAAGTGAACTGGCACGTTTTGGATCTATTCAACAACAACTGCAACACTTTGACATTTATTGGGAACTTGCTCATTCCGCGTTGAACGCGAGGATTTCATCAAAGAGTGTGTGTTTTCAAACATTGGTGGAGCTGAGGAGTTTGATGTGGAAGCAGCATATCACTTCGCTCGATTTGATCCAAGACAGTTTGATGAAGTGAGAGAGTGGTTAATCTACATTGCAGTATAATGGCAGACATTACATTGAGACAATATATTGTGCAAAAAACATATTGTGAAGAAATGTTATTAGCTGTAAAAAAGTTTGCATGTTTAGTATGTCCTGCTTGTCAAAATGAAGAGTGTTCAGAACATATGTGCCATTCTACATGTGTCTATACATATTGGAATGAAGCTAAATATTACATTCATTTAGATAAAGTGTTAGATAATGCAAATCAACGTTGTGAAAACTATGGTGTAGATGCTATCACATTTGATGAATTAAGTAGCTGGTTAATATACAGTGAAGATCAATGGACTCCAATTATTCACACCATTGTATCAATACTTGATTTGTAAGATATGTTGATAAAATAAAATTTAAGATGTGTTGATAAAATGCAAGATGTGTTGATAAAATGCAAGATGTGTTGATAAAATAAAATGTAAGATATGTTAACAAGTGTTGATCATTTAGTGTTAACATGTCGATGTGGAAAGACTACCTAACCAATATTTACTTTAAACCTGGTCAACTCGGGGCATTTGCTGGTCCTTACAAACTTTGTCACATATTAAAAAAACATGATCAACCAGTCACTCATTCACAAGTGAAGAAATGGTTACAGGATCAAGATGCCTTCAGTTTACTACAACCTGTAAAATACAGGTTTAAAAGGCAACGTGTCATTACACGTGGGATTGATGACATGTGGGATATTGATTTAGCTAACATGGGAAACATAGCTTCCTATAATGATGAGACCCAATTTTTATTGGTTGTCATTGATGTGTTTTCCAAATATTTATGGGTGCAACCATTACCTAATAAATCACATACCAGCGTCATAGAAGCCTTTCAAAAGATTTTTCATGAAACACAACGAGGACCACGAACTGTAAGGTCAGATAAAGGAACTGAATTTAAAAACAGATGGGTAAAAGCATTTTCGAAGAAGGAGGGAATACATGCCTATACGACAAAGAATGAAACCAAAGCCAACTTTGCTGAGAGAGTCATTCGTACTCTAAAGGGAATGATGTATCGATATTTCCTTCATAATCAAACGTATCGATATATGGACATCCTTCCAGACTTAGTGTATAATTAGAACCATAGACCTCATGGCTCCCTCCCTAATAAGTATGCTCCTGCAGATATTCGTAAAGACATAGAATCGAAAGTGTGGAAGTATATGTATGTAGACAAATTGAAATTAAAACCAAAGAAGAAAAAACCCTATAAATTTAAAATTGGTGATCAGGTTCGCATTTCTCACATGAAATATGTATTTCAACGGGATTATCATATAAAGTGGACGCAAGAAGTCTTCATTATCACACATCGTTGTAAGAAGCAAGGAATACACTTGTATCGTGTGAAAGACTTTTTAGATGAAGATATTGATGGACATTTTTATGAAGATGAACTGCAGAAAGTGACAAAAGATATTGAATCAGTCTACAGAATTGAAAAGGTCTTGAAAACACGAAAAAAACGAGGTGTTAAAGAATTATTTGTGAAGTGGTTAGGTTGGCCAAAGAAGTTTAACAGTTGGGTGAAAGAAACAGATATTCGAAAATGAAGCATCCATTCACGTGATTGGTCTCTGGACCTACAGGCAGTGGTAAAACTTCTCTAGTTAGAGAAATTCTAGAACAAAAGTTAATTAAACCCTCTCCAAAAACCATTTTATGGCTCTATGCAGCAGATCAGCCTTTGTATAAGGGAATGAAAGGTGTTGAATTTTACCAAGGCATTCCAGATAACATTGAAGAGCATTTTAACCCGAAAAAACCAAACTTACTCATCATTGATGACTTAATGACCAAATGTCATAGTGATGAGCGCATGACACGTCTCTTTAGTGTTGGCAGCAGTCATCAAAATCTAAGAATTATTTTTATTGTGCATAATTTGTTTCATCATGGTAGAGAAATGCGAAATATTAGTTTGAATACACATTACATCATTCTGTTTAAAAATCCTAGAGACATTCAACAAATAAGTACATTAGCGCGACAAATGTATCCTGGAAAATCTCAATTTCTCATAGAAGCCTATCAAGATGCTACTAGCAAACCTCATGGCTATTTATTCATTGATTTGAAGCCGAAGACAAATGATCAACTACGTATTCGCACAGGCATTTTACCAAAAGATACACATTACGTAATTGTTGATAAGGTAGCGTATGAACAAGAACCAAGTCACTTAACGATTCGCAGCCAAGATGTCTAAACGTATTCAAGCGAATCAACCTTTCCTCCACTTGCTCGCACGCAGCGGGCCTAAACGACGTAAATCCTTACTACAACAAGCTACTAAGGAGGAATTAACTAGCTTGTTTGAAATTTGTTTGAATATATTACGAGGACATTTACCCTTAAGCTCAAAAAGGTATAAGTTATTCAAGCGTGAACGTCATACCCTACGTAGACTGGCAAATAAGAAGATATCACTTCGAAGAAAAAAGAAGTTGGTTAATCAGAAAGGAGGATTTATTGGAGCTATTGCTAAATTTGCATTACCTTTGTTAGCTCAGTTGCTGTTAAAATGAAACATACTTTGAAAATGGTTCTCATTCCTGAATATGAATATAGAATGTTGTTAGAAAAGAAGGGAAAAGATGTTGAAATCAAAACGAAAGTGAATAAACTTTTACGTGGGAAACGAACTCGCGAAAAAGCAATAGAAATGTCTCAAGTGCTTGGACGTCATTTACGAACAATTCAATCACAACAACAACGACAAAAGTCTGTTACAGCATCTAATGCAGAAAAATCAGAAAAGTCTCAACAGTTTCTAAACCATTTTCAACCTATTTATCATGTAAAACTAACACAACTTCTGGCAGAACTTAAGAAATATGGTACGAGATGGACAGATAAAAATGAATTTGTTTTAAAAACAGGTACTGTCATTACAAATTCTAACATTATTGATTTGTTGAAAGAAGCATTGGTTGCTACTGAAAGAAAAGAACGACGAGAACCACCACGTGGTTGGAAGCAGTTTATTTAATATTCCAGAAACTGTTTTTGGCAAAAAGACAACTCGTGAAGATATTACAAAAGAGCAACAACAACGTCAACAAAGATTGTTTCCAGAAGGATGGGAAACTTTTCAACATGGATTAAAGAGTTATGGTGTTGTTGTTGTAAAGAAAATGAAAATAAAAATACTATTCCTGTAAAAATTAGGTGTGTTAGTGCTTGTTGTCAGGGAGAAGTAGTAGATACCAATTTAGATCATGTAGATAGCAATTTAGACAACAACGTAGACAGCAATGCAGAAAGTGAGGATGAAGAGTGTCAAACATGAAGTAATGTATATACACATCTAGTCTATCTACATCACATAAACGATTAAGCTGCCATGGAGTCAACAAGTTTTTACATTACTTTACCCAGCAATGCTAGTATGAACTATTATCCCAACAACGAGACTTCGAATTATCAAATTCGTATGCCTCGAACCATCTATCTGAACGGAAAATATGAAGTGGCTTTAGCTGAAATTCAATATCCACATACATGAGCAGGATCGTTATCTTCCCAATGGTGTTAGTATGAAATTACGTTTACATAGACAAAAAGATGGATATGTATTAATGGCTGCAAATAATGGTTTTAAAGTAGAAGTGAGAGAAGCGTTTTTAACCATTCGAAAAGTGAGGGTTAGTCCAGGTATTCAGTTGGGACATGCAGATGCATTGATGCTAAGTTTATTTTTAATAGAAAAGAGTGTAAAGTTTTAGCTATTCCAACTGGATTTCAATCTTTTGTGAAAGATAGCATCTTTTTAGGCCAATTACCAAAACGTATTGTCATTGGAATGGTTCATAATGAATCCTTTGCTGGAACAGTATTGAGAAATCCATACAATTTTGAACATTTTAATCTTAACTTTATGCAGCTTTACTCTGATGGTGAACCAGTCCTATCCAAACCTCTCAAGCTTGATATAAATGAAGGCAAATATCTTGATGCTTTTGAAACTCTTTACAAATCTTTTGATAGATTGGATGGTGAGAAAAGTTCCATTATAAAACGGGAAGATTGGCCTAGAGGTTATTCTTTGATTTCTTTTGACTTAACACCTGATTATGATGGTGCTAATCATTATGCCCTTATCAAACATGGGAATTTGCGACTAGAAATGAATTTTGCTGGTGCCTTGCAAAATACAGTCAATGTTATAGTGTATGCTAAATTTGATAACATTGTTGAAATAAGTGCAAATGGTAGCATTCAATTCGACTACCAGTCATGAACACGAAGCAGATAGAAGCCATCCTATCCCATGATGCCACGACAAAAGACTTGTTTCAAGGTGTGTTTGCCATGGACCAGTTACCATCTTTACAATGCGGTGCCTATGTCATCAACACAGACGATCATGATGAGCCAGGAGAGCACTGGGTGGCAGTATATTATGACGAAGACCCTGCAGAATATTTTGACTCTTATGGACTTTTACCTATAGACAGTCGTTTGAATAAGTTTTTAACGTTTAATTTCATTTATAATTCAGTTCTATTACAAACACCGATTTCCTCTACATGTGGATTTTATTGTGTATATTATATAATTCAAAGAGCTCGAGGAAATAGTCCTTTTGAAATCATTGATGTATTAAGAAGAAGTGATGGTGATTTTGTTGTAAAGGATTTTGTATATAGACATTATAAACCATTATTTTATTGATGTTGTATTAGTTAAGTTGTATTAGTTAAGTTGTTGGTAATTGTTGATTTTGTTATGAATATTGCAAATAAACAAGACAGTGGTATACAACATTCTTTTTTATTGTGTTATACATTATTTACATTTTAACAATTATTTTACATTAAACTTTTATTTCACAAATACATTCAATACATTGATAAAAATGCCATTCATACCAATCTAAATTAATATATCTATCATAGACATTACACCCACGTTTGTAAATGCTATGAAAACTAGCATAACAATGTCCATTACCAAATTTTATTATTTTAACATCTTCGTGTTCAGACAGTTTCAGTTCATATTTATGATCATTCATGTCAATGTCCATCACCATAACACACATAGCTCAATGGACTTGGTGCCCCGCATGAGTTGCACTCCTTCCTCTTTGAATTCAAGCGTTAGGTTCTTTCTAATCCAATGCTTGCAACAGAGCGTGCAATTCCACTGTGTTGAGGGTGATGCAGTCGTAGCGTTCTGTAAGACTGCGCGCCAGTTCTTGATATCAAAGAGGATCAAATCTGTATATGGAGTATCTGGCACAACTCCCTTATAATCCTCTGGATAATCCTGTAAAAGATTTCTACAGATTTCTACACGTATGTTAGAATCATATTCAGCCACCGTCACTTCCACTTTATTTTCAAGTCTACGTTTAAACCCAGGTTCAAGTGGTATGTTTTTAAATTCTTTCCACACCTCAGATTTAAACCGATGATAACTTGTCTGAGAACCTAGTATCACTTCATTCCTATCATTTACAGTAAGGTAAGCACCACCGTTTAGCATGAGTGCATTCATGTTTTTACCTTGTTATGCGCTGTCTTCTTGTCTGCGAAGCCTTTTATCCACTTCTTTCACCTGCTTCTTCAGCATTTTCCATTCAGGTATTGTCAGCAAAATTCCATTTTTCGTTGGACGGTTTTTTCCAGTCCCCTCATCTCTCAGGTACTTGCGAATGTTTACCACTCCTTCATTGCTTTGTTTCATAATCTTGATATACTTTCCATTTCCTAGAGAAAGCATTCCATCCCACGACTGTGGTGTTGGTGCTGTCTCCACTTTCAATTTCTTGATGGTAGTGGTAGGATTTTTCATTTTTAAGTCTTTAACTGCATCTGCAAGAGTATCCATATCAGTTGTAGATCTCTTACGACTTTCACGTTCCATGTTAACACTTCAATGTTCACACCTCAAATAACTCTTCCGTTGGAGGACCTCCCCCTTTTATACCACAGCCTTGTAATGTCCATGCGCTAAAGTGGAATAGGCATCATTCAGCACATATCGCTTGTCGTCATATGGGGAGAGGGCTACTTTCCTCAACTTCTCCGAGAAAAGCTGGTGACTATGACTTCGGATAATGTGTCCTGTAGCCATCGTTTGAGTTTTCTTCAACAAACTGTCTCTATACTTGGCATGTTTAATGCGTCTTTGATAAGGTTGAGTGATGCCTTTAGCTGTATGTTTTTCTTTCCCACCGCACAATAAACTGTACATTTTCGGTCTGAGTCCAATAAATTCTTCAATGGGGACGCCTGCCGTCTCATCCTTCATTTCCCAAGCACTTTTTTGTTCACGTTGGAATGTAGGAAGTGATCTGGCGGATAGTCACTTGTGTCGAAAAGGTCAGCATCTTGCTGCATATCCTTGTAGATATCTTCCGTTTCTATGTCGTAACATAGACTGTCGGTGTCGCTGAACAACAACTTGGCATTGGGATACTTGACCATGATGTAGTTGTAATGAAAATTGAACATAAGCACTTTGCTGAGGTCGAGAATGGTGAAGCCAACTTGAATGGGTTTATCCAGAAGCAAATCCACTTTGCGTAAATGTACCGCGGTCAAATCTTCGTTGAAAATTTTGAATTTGTGGAAAGAAGGTTTGGCCACAAGTGTCTTGAACCGCTTTTCCTTGTGAACCAGTTCAACATTGATTCGCTTTCTCACATTTTCCATGGTTTTGCCAAACACAGAGTTGTTCATCAGTTTGAAGAAGTCTTTCGCAAACGGGTTCTTGGCCCATTTTCTCTTTTCCGTGTTCAAGGTAATGTATTTTGCGAACCATTTGCTCTGTTCAAACATGATGGCGCGATGAACTTTAGTGACTTTCAAACCCAGTGAGACGTATTGTTGTAAATTCCTGTAATGAAGTACATATTTCTTCTTGTCAGACAAGTTAGGAATGAGCTTTTCACTGGGTTTGCCTTTCATGTTTAGATCTTCCAGTAGCTTCTGACTGTACTCTGACAATTCTTCAAATTTGACACATTTCCGTTCTGGAGTGACTGGGTAGTGATTATGACGATCATGGATCGATTTTGGATATTCTAAATCCACTTCCAAAATGAATCCAATGTCATCATCTTCAGCTACATCCATGAAGTCGAGGGATTCTGGCTCGCTCACCCACATAAATCCTCTTTGCGGCATGCTTTGTGTCATGGCCCAGCCATACAAGTTGTTTGCGTCGAGGTACATCAGATAGTTGTTTGGTATCTCAGAATTGTAATCTGCTACGTAGGGATTATTCGCTTTCGCATACTTGTGTGTGATCATAGATATTCCTCCGCGTATGCCTTGCTCAACCATTTGATACATTTCAATGTCATTGATCAATTCCAACTTCACCTTTGTCGCTTTCAACATTGCATCCCACGACAGTCCTGGTGCTGTATAGTAGTGAGCAGGATCCAATTCATACGTGTTGAGGCATACTTGACGAAAATTTTCAAACGCGTCAGCTAGTAATAACACATCTGATTTCAGGTACAGGTCGAGGTATTCACCAAATGTGGTACAGTTGAATGTATCCCACACCTTCTGCGCATGCGCATAATCCTCATCGCTAATGTCCTCTTCGCTAAGCTGACTATAAAACTTGTCCTTTGATGGTAGCTGTGTTTCAGCAAACTTGGATGGTTCGTCCACGTTATCGTAGGGGTACACTCCCTTTCTCAGCAACAAATCTTGTTGGTTACTATCCTGAATGTGAGAGGTCATGTTGTAGAAGTTATCTTTCCCTTTCGCTGCAAGGTTGGATACCAACTTCTGTAGAGAGGTACTCATGAACTGAAAGCTGTCTGTAAATTTCAGATTGCTCATGCTGAATGCAATATATTTCTCAATGGTGTTGGGAATGACTGTAATCGTTTCACCTTTGAATTTCCCAATTTCCTCCATGATCAGGTGACTGTCATAGCCTCGCAAATTGTGGAAAAACACGGGAATGATAAAAGAATCTTTATCCCCTTGCTGATCCTTTCTAAGTCGGAATTGTAAGTTGCATTTATTGTGTGCTGCTCCACGATATTTGCCATTGATGTGGTCATGATCTCTCACACGATCTGCTCCTAGAGGTTCATGACAAATGTAGCAATCAACAGCGTTCTTGAAATTCTCTTTGTCTTCACGAGTCATCACCATTTCCTTTGGCCGCTCTAAACCACGTACAATACGATCACGTTCATTCACCATGTGGTCTAAAAAGACTTTCACAGCATTGTCTCCTCGATACACAACTGGTGCACGTGTGTCGTACTGGCTCACAACCACATAGGCAAAGCTGTTTGGACGATGATGTTGATACTTGTCTCCTTCTTCATGCTTTTGCGTGAAACATTCAAAGTCGGCATAAATAACAAAAGGTGCTCGCTGTTGTTTAGCCAAATTCTTAAACTTGATGAAGGGTTCCTTGGGAAATGATTAAAGTTGTGCTCCATTCTTGTCACACACTTCACGATGTTTATCTAAAAGATCTTGTCGTACAAACCCGTGAAGACAGTTGAAACAATAAAAATATGTAGCCTTATGCTTTGATCGATAAGACATAAGTCTGCTAAAATTCTTGATGAAACAGTAACGCCTCGTCTTGTCATTGCTAATCAGAAGTAAGTTGATTTCTCTCACACTGACGTTTCGACTAAGTTGTATTGGAACAACTACATCATGTTCATATCCAAACACGTTGGTGGCTACATCGTTCTCCTTTTCAAACTTTGGAATGTCAGTAATTGGTGTCGGAAATGTCATACCCTCTACCTTTAATTCCTTCTCAAATGGTTTGTAATGATTCATGCGATTTGGGTTGTTGTCATGATTGTGAAGGTAAGCCAATACTGACCATAAGAAACACTTGTTATCATCATTCTTAATGTTTATCACACCTGTTTTCTTCACTTTCTTCGGTAGTGGAATAAAACTACTCGCTTCTAGAGGCATCAACGTAGCTGTGTGCACTTCAATGTACAGTATGTTATCCAATACCCAGCCAGAGCCTTGTCGCTCATGTTCGTCAAACTTGCTAAATAATTCTTTATAGGCTTCTGGCAGGTCCTGCTCAATATCTGCTGGATTGTATGCTGCATATGTTGGACTGCTGATAAATGCATTATCCACTTGTTCTACCATAACACCTTCATCATTTGCTGTCAGTTTCTTGAAACGTGCATGCACGACAATGTACCATTTTATTCCATGGTTTAAGGTCTCCAACAAATGTGTCTTGATAGGTTCTCTTGCTGTCGCATTTCAAGCAGTAAATCTGATCCATCCTCAGATTCAAACCGTTTTGCCTGCGCGTTTTCACCAAGACTAACCCTTCTACCTCTCCCTACTTGTCCTGTCTTTTTTCTTTGAAACATGTTCTTCATGAGGCACATTGTCCATCTCAGCTGGTATGCATGCATGTGCCTCATAAGTATCCATAGATGGAAATTTTACATTACATTCCATACACTGAACTTGACCGTATGGCCAAATGTCATCTTCTTCCATCTTAGCTTTACTGCATGTATGTGCCTCATAAGTATCCATAGATGGAAATTTCACATTGCATTCCATACACTGAACTTGACCGTATGGCCAAATGTCATCTTCTTCCATCTTTTGTCTCTTTGCTCCTTTCCCATGCTCTTCACGTTTCATCTTAGCTGGTTGTTGTTCCGTCAACTGCTGAAACTGAAATGCTGAAATATAATCTCAGACATACCCCTTCTATACACACTCATACATAGACAGAATTTGCGTTCATTTCAGAACAGAGGATGGCCCTTAGAAGGTCCGAAAGATGTTAGTAAGTTGACTCTTGACCAGCAAGTCGGATTTCCGCAAGCACACTGATATCTGTAATATTGTTCCATCATGAAAGGTCTTCGTGAACACTTGAAAGGATGAAAATTATAATATCCAAAGTTTTCCAGCGTCGCACCGCACCACCAGCAGTCTGTGCATGGCTCCGGTCCAGGTAATCGTGCAGTAAACGTGTACCAAAGCAAACAACCGCAGGTTTTACAACAGTACCGTCGTGGTGCATTGTGGTGCACCGGGCAGTTGTGTGGTTGTCCTGGATACTCTATCCACACCCAACACTTATAACATTCGGTCGTTAGCGTCACTGCCTTGCCGTTTCGCATCACTGTAACCCGGGGGGGTCCTCACTTGAGATGGTATATAACCCATGCTCTTTTCAGTTTGGACTCAATATCGCCTCCGTCAACATGGAGTGCTTCTTCGCGTTACATGATGCTCGCACCATTGCTGAAGTCAGAGAACTTCACCTGCCTGTCACACCACCACCGACACCGCCAGAAAGAGTGTACTTCTTCCAGCTGCTGCCAGACCCGGCTCACGGAACAGTCCTATGCGTGCCCGTCTTTTTTAATAGAAGGGTCACACTTGGAAAGCGACTCGGGGACATCGAGGCTGGTGATTATGACGGGGCTTTCTTCAGAACAACCATGCTGGGGGAGACCATTCCATCGCGTCTTGAAGAGGAAGAGTATCCGGCCTGGGGGAGATACTTCCTCCAACAGGACCTGGAGATTTGCGCAGGATGTGGCATCATGATCTCCCTAGACCGGGTACTGGCAGAATGTGGTCACCAGCTTTGCTTGATTTGTGCAGCCTATTGGACGCAGCTGTTGGCTCTGAACAACTGCTACACAGTCAGATGTTACACCTGTGGCTTGAGAGGCGATCACTTTCTTTTCAATCGGCAGCAACTCACACACTGCAGCAGGCCAGTCCAAGACATCGTCGAATTTTTCTGAGTCCGGCAGCAGCAAAAACCTGCCGGCCCTTCTAAGGGCCACGCACCAATACGAAATAAGCGCTAATCGTGTCATGGTGTTAGTATGTATGTGTATGCATGAGAGTGTGGGAAATGCTTAAAAAAAGGGTTTTTTACCCCTTTTTATACCCCCTTTTGACTTTAAGGGAGCCTTATAGGTGAGCTCTAACCATGTAGCTATGAGTTCTCTATTTATAAAATGAAGAACTTGTACGTTTGGGGAGGTGTCTCATCTGTCCATCTGCCGTTTAAATGTCGTTTGAATGGCCGCCCGTTTGAATGGTCGTTTGAATGGCCGCCCGTTTGAATGGCCACCCACTATCCCTATCCCGTCATTATGACGTTCATATGACGTTCATATGACCTCCATATGACCTCAATATAACCTCCATATGACCTCCATATGACCTCCATAACACGTCCATATGACGTCCATGGGGCTCCGAAAACATCTCCTGACGTCATTATGACGTCACTTCCTGTTTTCGGAGCCCCACTTTCCCCCTACTCTTGTAATTGGATGATATGCGATTACGCTCAATTCCGTTTCTATAGCTTTCCTATTAAAAGTGTTTGATTTCAATTCCATGAAACAGTGCATAATTAATAAAACGTGTTCGTAATTATACCAGAGTGTCCTCAAATTAGGCATTTACTCTTTCGTAATTGGTTGCCTCAAAACAGGAACTAACCTTAAATGAAAATAATACTTGTGTAAAGTAAACTTGTTGAATGTTTGACACTCCCTCTCCGATGTGATAGGTATATGCGGTCGTTGTCACACAAGAATTCTAGCAGCTTTGTCAAGGTGCATGTTTAATACCCACATTAACACAAAGGTTTTAACAACATTAATAAACATCTACAGGATCATTTTAAGGATAGCTTCCTTTATGCTAGCAGATCGAAAACAATGCCGTTCTGCGATTTTTTTTTCTGGGGGGGGGGAGGGAGGTGCCGGCTGCGCCCCCTTGAATCCGACACTGTACTTTGTAAAACCATTGTCTGGAGTGGCATATTGTTTAAACATAAAAAGCAACTAGTGAAATATTATAAAATACACTGTACATTAATAAACGGGAAAATAGAACAAATACAAAGTAATTGTAATATGAGTTTTTTAAGTAAAAATGTAAACGATAATAAACCGAGATATGTGAAATATATTGTAGCAGTTGTTGTGATGGAGTGGCCGAAATTTTCATTGATTCGGCAACAAATTTTGGGAGAAGCAACACCATTTATGAGTGTCAGCTGCAACGAAATGAAGTGATTGACAAGACAGGCGGAAATGTAAAATAGAAGAGAGGAAATGTGATATCGATAATTATTAAAACAGTTTATAAGAAATGTAAATTTGTTGCAATTTATTGAATCAGTTATCGTGCACACAAGACGATATTGAGAAAAAGAAATGAATTAGAAATAATATCTGTCAGACTTTTAAGGTGTAAAATGTGGTTTATATATGTAATTTTTGTTTAAATTCAATGGTGAGGATTGTGAATTGTGAACACTACGTTTCTTATATGTGCTAAACAATTTTGATCAAAACCATTTGGGGATTGCATGTGTTAAACGTGCATATTACTTGAGTGCTGTGTTTGTTTAAAACACATAACGTACGTGTTCTGGAACTGGCATGTTATGCGAGTTATGTGAGTGTAATGTGCATTTTGACACACGTGTAATATACGTTTAAAATGCACATTCTTGGCTACGTATAATATACCTAAGGTATATGCATGAAGCACGAATGTGTACTTAAAATGCGTATTTTATAAACAAAATATGCGTTTCGTAGCCCATTTTTTTATACATTTTATATATATGGTGCAAAATGACCTATTATACATATAAAGTACATTCCAAACAGATAAAAATACATTGGTTAAAACACATATAATCAACGTTTAAAAGGGGTGGGTTAAACATCACATATTACACACATATAACACATTTAATACCCACATAAATAAAATTATATTATGTGGATGTTATACGCATTATACGTATACACAAATAAAATCCGTAGAAACAGATGTCCAACGCAAAATATGCCCATAACATATGTTCAACATACAAGTATAATATGCGTCGTCCACTGTTGCATTGCCAAACCAATGGCCTACCTACAGGTGTGAATGTGAACGCAGGGAAAAGCACCTATTTATATAGGACAATATTAGTGGGAAAATCACGTATAATATATGTTGGTCATTGTTGCATTGCCACCAATTGCCCATGGTGGGCTATTTGTGGGATTCACATATATAAGGATTCACCAAGTATTCACAATGAATGTCTTAGCGTGGTCTTGAATCGATAACACACCAATATATAATACACCAATACATATGATGAACTTATGCTATCATCTGGAGATTTGCTCAAAATAATGAAAGGAGAAAATCATTATATATATATATATATATATATATATATATATATATATATATATATATATATATATATATATATATATATATATATATATATATATATATATATATATATATATAATTCGATTCATGTTAACCAATGGAAAATTATATATACATAATCCGGTTCGTGTCACCAATGAAAAATTATACATATGCTGTCCGGTTTATGTCACCATGTATTTATTTATATTAAGGAATAGTATTAATATCAGTTGTATGCCGATTTATTCATTTATGTCAGCCCGTCAAACTACACATTTATGCGACACAGTGAAAAAATCTCCAGAAGTGGAGTCAATTCTTCTAAAATATAATTTACAAAGCTTTTGAAGGTACACATATGATCCAATTTATGTAAGTATTTAATGAATATGTTATTGAGGCAGCCCGTTGGCGATGTGTTTGGAAAGAGACAATGTCTATTTTTTTCTCAATTTTTTCTGTTTTAAAGCAACCATGAAAATTTAATAGTACCAACATCAGTATTAGTCTATGTGTTCTGCAGCAGTCGCAAGTAAGTACGTGCATCTATAATGTCACACAAGATGCGCTTCCAGAAAAATATAAACATTGAGACTTATGAATAAATAAATTTGTTTGTTTACTTCTACCTGTTGAGCGATTATGTTGAAAGATTTCTAAGAAGTGACGTCCAGTCCGTCATTGGTTGAAAAGTTTTCAAATTCCACACGTAAGGGTTACTTTAGGGTCCTGGAAGCACTAGTATACAACATGAAGGGGAGATAAATATTGCACATATTATTGGAGAGAGGGAGATTAAAACTCACTGCGTGAAGAAATGAATACAACTAAAAAAATGAACTTAATCTCTAATGCTTCTTTTCATTTCGAAAATAAACATGAGGAATATATTAAATACATTTTTATTCCAAAATACATTTATCAAAACAATGCACAGATAACTGGTTCCAAACATGTTTTAAATTGTGATTTTGAATGTTTTTTTGCATCCAAATTGACGGAAATCAACTTTCGCAGGCTATACACAGAATCCTTTTAAACTGTTAGGTGTCCATCATCTTGTGCATTATCTTCCTTTTTGTACATGTCTGAAACATGAAAACGCAGTTTAGTACGCTTCTGATGTGTAAATTTGTTTGGTGATACAGGACTTTCCTTAAGTTATTTGCACAGTATCAGTGTTACATTTGTGTATTATTTGTATTGTATCAATAAATTATTCTTATTATGTCAGAATAGTATCAGTATTGTATCAATGAAGTCTCAGCATTGTATCTATAAAGCATCAGGCAGTACTGCACTAATGCTGAAGTATCACTTCAGCATTAGTACAGTATCAGCTCTGTGTCATCCTAGTATCAGTATTATTTCACTACATTATCATTACGGTAGATTATTCCGTCAGTAAACTATCAGCATTGCATGAGTAAAATATCAGCAGTTTGTTAGTGAATTATCACTTTTGTATCACTGCTAGGTCATCAATAGTTTTATTTCAGTGCATTATCATTACAGTACAGCACAGCGTCAATAAAATATCACCATTGCGTCACTAAAGTATTACTCTTGTATTAGATAAATGCCAGTACTGCATGCGTTAAATGTTCATTTTAATTCAATTAAAATTTCTCTTCTATTTTATAATCAGAACTATTACAGAAAATCCAATATTGCATAAGACCTCAAACGTGTTGTTGTATTCATGCGTCTGGTAACCTTTATTTGCAGACATCAGAGACAGCAATCTTTACCTTCAGCTGCAGATATCAAAGCGGCAGCAGTTTCTTGAGTTGCAACAACTACACCAGACATCTTCACCGTGATTGCAATCTTCACGGCCAATTGATCTTCCACCACACTGAGTTAAGGCACATTCGTTACCAGCGCACACGACATTATCAAGCCAAGTTGGTACACCAGCTGAAATCGGAATAGTGTTGTCAGTACCTTTTAGTTTTCAAAATTGCTGCAAAAGTCTGCATAATTCAACTCCTGATTGTTTTCAGAGTCAAAACCAATGCACGAAATTTCTAGAGAGAGATTTCTAAAATTTTATCCTGCATTTTATTATAAAATTGTTTTCCACAATCCACGTACAGAATTTTACTTTGAATTGTGAGAAGGCGCCATAATTCTACCTGGTTGAAATAACTGTCTTTTTGTTTAGTACAGGACCTTCATGTTATTAGGAATAACCATTTCAAGACATGTTTGCCATTAACATTGAGTTGTTCACATGTGGAGAGTAAACTAAATTTTCTTTGAAAAGGTAAAAGAAAGTGGTTTTAGTTGAAAGTTTTCACCCAGCAAACGGTTTGACATTAAGAGAACAGACCTACCAATTCTGTCTAATTTTGTTGTTCATAGGAAATGATTATAGAAATGATTATATTATGGCTATTTTTATTTGTTTATTCATTTGTTTATTCACTTCTGATATTACTTTGTAAAATTCGTACAATATTCAATGTTTGAAGATGAATATTTGTAATGAGACATTTGTTGAATAAAATATTTACAGCATGGTAAAAATACATTTTACCAAGTAACACTTACCGTCAGCAATTTTACCGCACTCAAACGCGTTGCCAATGAATCTTCCAAATCTTAAATAACGAAAAATGAAAGAATTATGACGATTAATTTGATCATACTTTTGGCTCAATAGTAAACTTGTATAAAGTTCATGTTTTACATCCATAAACATCTGGTGTAATTGTAATGTTAGAAATTGCTACATTAAATATAAAATAATGACACCTTCTTAGATCACCTTATTACTCATATTTACTTTTAATTATATGAGTAATTTTAAACAGCTCCTGAGAAACAAATCTTCACTGTTGAATTTAGAACACTTTGGATGATTAAAAGAACAATATTATTGATACCCACATTAGCTCGTTTTTCGTTTATTTGTTCTCAACATATATTGAGTCCAATACAACTCCCATCACTATATTCTCTGCGCAATATTGCTATAGTATGCTTCGTTTTAGCGTACTTAGGCACACACTTTCACACGTGGGTAAATTGGATATGTTTTGATACTGGAAGAGCAAAGGAATACTCATTATAGAAGATGTACTGCAAAAATAACACTGTATTCTTTGTAGTACAGTGTCGCATATACAATAAAATGTTCTTTTAACATTAAACTGACCTGAAGCCGAGTTGGCGACAAGCAACCGTACATCCTGTGTTCGACAGAGAAAAGTCGTCATCGCAAACTGTCCCCCACGGCCAAGGTGTAAAATTTCAACGCGTCCGTAGGAAACACCATCACCATCCATAAGTCGTATTCCTGGTACATCACCTGAAAAAAAGATATTAAATGTCACTGTTGTGCAACAGCTAACTTCTATGGTGATTCAATTTCATTTTGATTTTAATCCTTTTTGTTTGACCGATCTAAAGAATCTTCTGTTATGAAAAAACACGGAATAAGTTTTAAATCGATCCGTCTTGCGTTTGTAGATTGCATACATAACAGACTGATCCCTACCGATGTCACTTATTAAAAAGCAACGTATTAACTTTGAAAAAAAATAATATGGTGTAGTTGTATTTAAAAAGCGGAAATATAACCTTTATAAAGAAATACTGACCGCAGACAGTCAAATCCGATCTGAATTTAGACACATAATTTTTTTTTTGCGCAGTGATGATCGCAATCGTGCAAATTTGGAGACACGTGGCCAATCCAAATCGTATTTTTCATTACAGGTAATGTCGAAAGCATTGCACTATGGTCCGAAACTGAACCTGACTGAATATCCTACCAAAAGCCAAACAGAAAACCGCACTTACACTGTTTTGCTGCACTTCTACAGTCATCAAAAAGTACATCTGCCTCGGGTCTCTGGTCACAACATATCTTTTTGCGGGTCGACTCAGACGAGCTAGCAGTTACAGCCGCAGTACATAAGGTGATGAGGACTAATTGTAGTGCACGATTTTTCATTTTGTCTGCAATAAACAATGTCCATTTAGATGCTTAAAAAGAGAGAGAGCGAAACACAGACAGACAGTAAGAAAGACAGATAGAGGCAGAGAGAGAGCAGAGAGGGAGAGAATGAATGAAAGAGAGAGAGAGAGATTGCGACAGAGTATGGGCAAATAATGTGCAAAATTCTTTCTCTCTGTTATATTGATGACGGCCTTGGAGTGTTCCTCGTTTGAAAGTCTATAATAGCGATAGCTTTTCCTACAACATATACTTTCGCGAGTTCCGTAAGAATTGTTTTGATTCCGGCATAGGTTGGACTTTTTTATTTATTATTATTTATTACTTAAACAAAAACTGTTTAATTCTTGGATTTAGGGGTAGGCGGGGAGACTGATTGAATGTTAATTAACTGTTTTTTATTACAAAACTGATTATTCTTATCTTTTAAGGAAAAACGTGAAGACGGTTGAGTGTTAACCTTTTCCTGAACTCGAATGTAAAATCAATTTTTTATGCTTTTTGGAAAGAAGCGTTCGTTTCCTAAAAACAAATTTCTGAAATAATCTCGGGGTAATTCGTTTACCTTAGCTAAATATTGTTCTAAAAGAATTTTTGTCAAAAGTAAAATCAATACTTACATTTTAAAAAATCTCCAACAAAACACTTCTACAACTTTCCACCACCTGATTTGACATGGACTGTTTGGTAGTCAGAGCACTTAAAGCCTTTTATAAGTCGGTTTCTAAACGTTGAGGCGTTTTCTAACTTTCGAGAGCATTCCTATTTAACGTGAAAATAAGTGTTATTATTGCTACATAATTATAAGTACTTAATAAGTCGTTGTGAATCTATTTACTTGATGAATTCGCATATGAACTAACATAAAATGGCTTGCAATTACACCACAGGTTGTTATCAAAGCAAAAATAAACATTAAATTTCCCATGTAAATCATTTACTTAATAGCCAGCATGGAATTCAAAATAAGTGTTTTAATGAATAACTTATTTATCTATAAACTTCTTTACCTTGTTTAAAAACTATTTTAGACCGTAATTAATATTTCAATGATGAGAGTACGGCGGGGGCAATTGCTGCCATATGTGTTACCATGCTTGTCCAAACCCAAACAAAAACATGCATGTGAGGGGTTGCAGCTGTCAGGTGGGCCATTTCTTATCATATTTGTTAGAATGCGTGTCCAAAATCGATAAGAGGGAGTTGAGGGGAGGAAAAGGGCCCACTTGATTCACACATATTACTGTAAGTGGTGAAAATGCGTGTGGTGGCGGAGCGGAGAGGTTGAGGGAGGGGATACTTGAAAAAATCTGTATAGCAATGCATCTCTGAAAATTACATGTAGACAGTGAGGGGAGACGGCGGTAGAAGGGCCACTTGATATCATATATGCTACCATGAGTGTCCAAAATCGTAGATAGTGGTGAGGTTGGGTGCGGAGGGGCTCGGTTGGCATTTGCTATCAGATGTCCTGAGAAATGCGGAGAATCGGGGAGTGGTGCGTAGGGGGTATGGGGGTATTTGGTATCATATATATTACTATTTGGTTCTGATATTTAAACGCGGAGAAAGAAGGGGCGAGGTGATTTAACAAAAACAGACGCGGTCCTGGCGGTGTGCCAATTTCATTTAATAATTTTCATTTGGTAAAAAAGAAGTGCACTCTGGGTCAAGATATCGATTTAAAAACTCGTAGACTGGCATGGTAACCGGTCGGTACGTGAGTAGCACCTCCATCCCAGGGTTGAGATGTTGCTTCTCTAATCATCAGTGGTTGGTGAAATGTGAGTAGGTAGGCTCAGATCTGTTCTGGGGATGAAATTTCTTTCCAAACCTTATAATGTTTAATTGACATATGCCTGATGTTGCGGTATACAGCGTTTATTTTTGAATCCAGGTACTTTCTCCACTTTCAAGTGATCAAATTTATTCTAGCATATATAAATATTAAATTTGATTTTATTTCACAAGAACTTACGTGCTCCCGCATATTCTTATTATATCGTATTACCAATTTTTGAGGTGTAATAAAGTAGAAGTGTCTGCTTATTCAATGCATTGTCATATCATAAGAAAGGGGACGTGTTATATTTTGCAGGATTTCCCTGTGTAAATACAATTAAGGATATATCGATAACTGCTAGATATACATAGTTTATGAGTGAAATATACAGTTACTGAATGATTTAAGAATTTTTTTTTAAATTTTTACCAAGGAAGGGCATGGTAAATTCAGTGAATATTCAGTGAATATGTAACATCCAGCTTCTATGGCAATGTGGTAAAAACAGCCAACTTCAGTAAGACATTTTGACGTTCAGCTTGTTTCTTCAACAGACCCACTATGAATTCCTTTCAAACAGATCCGACTTGCCTATCCCTTGTTTGTCATTGTGTTGAAAATATCAATGCAGTAATGTCAGGCGAAAATGATATAATGTTTCCATTTTTCATAAATTTTTAAAATTGCATAAAAATAATATATCTAGAAATATGTTAATGTTTATTGTTAAATAATTTCATTAAATGTCTTACTTTTATTTTAAAAAAAGTAGAATAATACGTTGGACGCCTTTCGTTCTTGGTTTTGGCTCACACTGAAATATTGGCCGCGAACAGTCAAAGGTGACGTGGATATTGTCATGCTTGAATAAAAAATTTAAATTATCGCTATATATGATGATATATAAAAATAAAGGATATCTTTTTTGCAGAACTGTCTGATCTCATTAATATTATATTACTTGAAACATATTAATATATAACATATTGCATTAGTTGCTAACGTGCAAATTCGGGATGGAGTGCCAGTCCGAATCACCTTTTTCGTTAAAAGCAATGCACTAAGGCGCGAAAAATATTGCCAAATGGTCAGCAAAAAATCACACTTACACTCTGTAGGATTGGTGCAGTCATAGAAAAAAGGACATCTGCATCATTTCCATCGGTTTCTCTTTCTGGTTGCATAATATCTCGTTTGAGATAGAAGAAGAAGGAAAGGAAGGGTTCGAGGTAGGGTGAGAAAGACAGGGAGGGGAGAGAAAACACACGAGCAACTGATATTTTATGATTTTATTTCCACGTATGTTGGAATGCGGGCTCTTTGATAGTGAAGTCAGTTGAAGAGAAGTCAGTGTTTCTGCTTTAAAATTAAATCATTGAAATAATCTAAGGGTTATGTGTTTACCTTAGATATTTATGAACTAAATATGGGTCGAAGATTTTTTGTTCGAAAGGAAAAGCAACACCTACAGTTTAGACAATTTCAAAGCAAAATTTTTACTTCTTTTGTCTGCTTCGCTCTTAGAGTTTTTGAAGCTTATAATTGGATAATATACGCTTACACTCAATTCTGTTTCTAACGCAATCCTATTAAAAGTGTTTTTAAATATTATAATGATCCACAGTAATTTGTGAACAATTTTCTCAGATGATAAGGAGTGTGTATTTTAACTTATTGACCTCTGACATGAATTTCAATTCCATGAAAAATACATAATTAATAAAAACGTGTTCGTAGTTATACCAGGGTGTCATCAAATTAAGCATTTACTATTTCACAGCATCTCCCATCTACATCATTTAATATATACCTTTAATATTTTAATAACAAAATCGCATCCCACCTCCTGAAGTAATATTAGAAAGCATGGCATCTAGCGCTGCAACATGTTATTTTACTTGATTAAGCAACACTCTTGTTTCCAAGTAAATTGCAGATTCTATGCATGCCTAATTCACATCCAGTAAATGAAATGAACCAGCATAAATCTTAATCAGCATAATAATTTTTAAAAGCATGACAGGTAGCACATTATGTACAATTAGGTTTCACTTGTCAACACAATAATTTATTCTGGTTACTTTTTAAGGTAAAAGTTCATAACTTTTAAACTTGGTTAAACTCCTATGAATGGGTCCACAGATAGAGTGTGATGAGTTCAAAAGAAAATTCAGAAGCCACCTGCACGCACCGCTAGTTTCTTTAAAATGGTCATTTTCATTTAGCACTGTTAAATTTCCATATAACATTGATTCTTACAGAAGTGCAGTCAACGTTTCTTTTAAAAAAGATTCATTTTAAATTTTTAGTGCTCCACGTTAAGAAGGCATTTTTAAAAGGCATAAACATGTATTTAGAAATAAGGCTGAATTATCTTACAAAAAAAAGTGAAAATTCATTGGGATAGCGAAATGATGGGGTTTAATGACTTAACACCGATTACTTCACATAAACTGGCTATTGATGCAATAATAGAAAATTTAAGAATCATAGAATCACAAAATATTACATTTTCTTTAAAAGATTATGATATCTTTAACAGAGGAGGCGTTTCCCAGTAAGCACAGAAAAATTTTCCCATGTGGGATACGTATGGGTTTTAATTGGGATTTGCATGGGAAGGTGGGAAAGGGGAAAACCCATATTGATCCCGTGGAGAAAGGAGCCATTTCTGGGTGGGAAATGTCTGGGTTTTCCCACCCTGGGAAACCCCCTGTAAAATACACATGAAATATGTATGGGAATGCCCATGTAAATCCCACCCGGGGAAAACCCAGGTGGATCCCAACTGGGAAATGCATGGATTATGCGTGGGAATTCGGACCATGGATTTTACCTCGATTTTTTGTCTCATTCCCATGCAAATCCCATGCATGGGATTCACGTGGGAAGGGCCAAAAATAACCCTGGGTTTTACATGGGTTTTACTTGGGTTTTACATGGGTTTTACTTGGGTTTTACATGGGTTTTACATGGGTTTTACTTGGGTGTGCTTACCGGGTTGTTGTAGGTGGTTTCGAAAGTCATTCACTTTGTGTAATAGGAGATGTTTTTTCTATGGTTTTCGAATTAAAATTAAAATTAAATTAAATTAAAATTAAAATTCAGTGCAGCCGGCTTTGATTTGTGTACCTTGTTTATATTATCAATATAGATCTTTATATAATATGGAATTGAAAATCGAGTATAATTATGTTCTGATAGGATTTATGAGTAATTTCAACAGCCAGCTGTTATAATCCAATACCAATGCAACCAATGTTTGTATCAGAAAGTCTTTGGCATTATTGGCCGAATTCTATCGGATAGACGGAAATCTGTATATTCACATATATGAGGTTTTTACTTAGCATTCGTCCTGAATTCCTTAACTTGGTTTTGATCTGAGAATGCACCATTATATGATGCATCAATATTTATTTGGTTCTATTTCGGAATTTATGCTTTCAAGGACTATGAATTTGGGGGACTCATTTGAGGATTGTAATCGGTTAAATATGAATAATCCTCAAATATATATATATATCCATGCCTTACATATAGCAAGTGAGACCATTTGTATTTTATATAATGAATCATTTTTAGAAAAAGGCCTGTTTACAGTGCTAAGTTACTTTTTCTTCAATTTTGTGCTAAGCAATCTTGTGTAAGCAAAAAAATACTGGCTGCTATAAATTTTTAATGCATAATTTATAGCGGATTATAAATAAAAACGGCAGTTTTCTCTGATCTCCTTAAAGGTGATTTTCTGGCACTTGAATTTGCTTGTATAAAGTTTAAGATCAAATTAAAAATCATGTTATCATGTGGCAATACACAAATTTAATTTTAAAACACAATATATTATATTCACTATGCTATAGAATCATTCGTTTTCGTTTGCTGTGTATGTTCATAACGTTTAAGCAAGCTAAGAATTATGGAGACGTACTTGGTCTCCCTGAATTTTTGGTCTCCCTAAAACTATATATATATATGTTACAGTCAATGAGCGAAACCCACCATTTCACGAAATGGCAAATAATTTTAGCCATTTCGTGAAACGCCTGAAATCATTTGCCGTTTCATGAAATGACTAAAAATTTTAGACATTTCCTGAAATGACTAAATTTCCGCCTTGCCATTTCATGAAATGGCAGACCAGACTTAGAAAATAAAAAAAAACCAGAATAATTTGAACTTTTTATTTGTAAACTTTGACTCCATCACCACACAAATACCAGTGTAACACACAGAAACAACCCTTTTCATACTCTTCATATTTCTGCGATAATCTTACCGGTTTCAGAACAGAACAAAATGCCCTAAAAGTTTAACTTTTGTACATTTGGACTCAATGGAGGAGGCTCGGATGATTCTGACAGTCGTTAACAGGAGCATCTGAGCTACTGGCTGCGATATCAGTTACTGGTGGTCATATCTGAGTGAGTGGTGGCAATATTCAAGTTACTAGTTGCAACCACTGGTTTGTCTTGGTGTACGATTTCCAGGCTTGGTTCATCCATCCCCCCAATTCGTTTTTATTTTTTTTCATTTTTTTTTCTTTTCTTTATATTTTTTCTCTTTTATAATGCAAATTATTGCCATTTTATCTTCTAATTGGAGGCGGTGTAATTGTACTTTCAACATTGTCGGAATTGCAAATTACATGCCTTTTATATTTCAACTGAATGCAGGAATTTGTCGTTTCATCTTGTAATTGCACTTTTCAATTATGCTGCTTTGCCTTTCATGTACTCAGTTCCAATTACACAACCAGTAACTGGAGTATTTGATCATTATGATTGCAATCCTAGAACAGTGTTGTTCATCCAGAGTGCAATGCAAGGCGAAGGAAACCGAGGAAACACCCGAACAGATTATTTCGCATTTTGCATTGTTATTTTAAGGTGTTTTACCAATAAAGAAATGGCAGATACCTGGTTACTTTATTTTTGTTTTGGCATTCAAAGTAAAACTAGAGCACTGTGCATAGCCCACATATTCCCCAAGGCCCCCACACCCACATCAGTTAAACACGGCCATCAATAGTCAATCAAGAGCTGAAAGTCCAGCTGGTCCATTTGCCTTGGACCAACCTGGCCCATTTACAATACGGATCTGTGTTTGTTCCCGTAGAAGTAACATACCAAGTTTTGTTAAAATCCTTGCAGCAGGTTTCAAAATACTTGTTACTTGTTATCGTGTTAACAAGTTCTTGATGACAGACCGACACGCGATCGATCGCATATATTCCCCCTGTGAGGAATAAATAAAAATAGAAATTAAGTGAGGGGGAGACAATTCCTCGGGGGAATTGTTCGGGGGGAATTGTCGGGGTGGAGGTGCTGTCTTCTGTTGTCCTAGATCCCCAGGTTTAATTGCAGAGCTTTTGAGCCTGTTTGATTTAGCGATAAAAAAAGAACAGAAGTCTTTTTGTAGATCATTAATATCTGGGTAATATGTGGTTAAAAGGACTTCAAAGACCCTTGATATAATAAATAAAAGACCACCAAAACTGTTTGACAGATTGCCTGATTGTATTTGATATATATTGTGTAATGAAGCCAAGCAATTTTTCAATATATATATATATATATATATATATATATATATATATATATATCTAAAACCAGTCATAGGGAGACCATGCCTTATATATAGCACTTAGGGAGACCATTTGTCTATTTTTATCTTTTAGTTTAGACAGACAAAAATTACCAAAAAATGTTCCTATACGTTGTAGATTATGTGTGTGATTTTTTTCTTTTTGTCACATTAAGTAACAAAGAATAAACAAAAAAGTTGGTCTACGTATTTTTCTATATTTTCCATGGCATGTTAGGCGACCTGGCTAAAAACACGGAATTTCTCGGGTCTCCGTAAGTGTGTGGTTTAATGCTCTGTATATCTGGTCTCCCAAAGTAGCATATTTAGCTACTAGTTGGGTGTTTTTAAAGATTTATTTTTAACCTACGTTTATTATTATTATTATTATTATTATTATTATTATTATTATTATTATGTGTTATGTATATGGGTTGTTAAGACGTTATACGCATGTGCGACAGCCTTGAGAGATGACACTTATTACCAGTGACTGGATCATTTGGTGCTACTTTGTATGCAAATATGTGCAAGATGCTTCATGTTTATAGGTTAAAATATTGTTATGTGACATTTAAACTCTGCAACATTATTTTGGAAAGCAAAGAATTGAAGTATTAATTAATTATAAACAAAATGTCTATTCAAATTGTATACATGGTCTCCTTAAGTCGGTTTATACACCTAGAAACATACAATCAGCAATAAGGAGACCATATCTTTTTCATGAATATGTGCAAGATTTTTATATTTTTAAGACAAAATAGTGCTAAATGTTATTTAAGCTCCTTAAAAATTACTTTGGCAGGCAAAAAGAGTAATAAATACAAAACAAAATGCCCTTTGAAGTGTTTTGTATAAGTGTGAAGCATAGTCCCCTTAAGTCGTTTTACACACTATATATAAATATATAAAGTAGGAATACGTTTTATTACGTCATAATGTTTATTACGTCATGATGCATCTTGCTATGAAGTATTCGTTTCTTTGCGCCATTTAGCGACCGAAATGCGCATTACATTGAATATCGCTGAGTTTCAATCCATGTTTACACAGTATAAATAGCTACTAAATCCGTCTAAATCGAAAAATTCTTTTCAAAGACAAATAGGGTCTTGTCCAGAAATGGTCTGTATTGATATTATGTTCCTAGAAGGGCCTGTGTTGATGTATTGTCCATTTAAATCATATTACACTGTTTTCACCATTTACCCATTTATTCAACGGGATTTTGTCTCAAAGGGAATTCTCTTATTGATGCGGTGACATATACTTTTTATTTGCTTAAAACATTTCGTATGACATGTTCTTCAAACAGGAAAAAAATGAGGCAATTGTGATTATGTGTGATTTTTGCATTTTGATTGAAATTTTTGGGTTTTACCAATGGTTTCTATAGTAAAAGTACGCGACCTTTCCGTGTCTTTATTTCTCTTATAACATCGGTGACCCCCTTTTTTCTTTTCAATTTTTGAATGTATACGCTCAAAGCAATAAACTGTGAAAGTATGAAGGAAATGTCAATTGTAGGTGAGATACCTGCATTTCCATTTAAGGAAAAAAATACTGGTTGCTATAATATTTTTAAATACATAATATATAGCGGATTTTAAATAAAAATGGCAGTTTTCTCTGGTCTCCTTTAAGCTGATTTTTCGCCACTTGTATTTCTACAATGTTTAAGTTTAATATCAAATTGAAAGCTTGTTATCAAGTGACAACACACAAATTTAATTTTAAACAAAAGTATATTATATTTGCTATGTCATAAAATCATTTGTTTTTTTTTTGTTTGCTGTGTAGTTTCGTAGCGTGGAAACACGCTAAGAATTAAGGAGATCTACTTTTGGTCTCCCTAAACTTTTGGTCTCCTTAATACTGTTTTTTAAGCAAAAATGGTCCCCGAGTCTGTCGGCCCCTTTTTCAGTGCAAACTTTCTTTTGTCCTTTTGTAATAAAGGAAATTTGCCATGAAATAGATGTTTATTTTAAGTCACAAAATTTATCAATTCTTTTGAACACAGAGAAGCTTTAACATAATGTCTTTTAAATAAAAGAAACTCATGACACCGCTGTTTGATAGCTCAACAAAAACGCAACTGAAACAAAGCAGAGGTTTATATTTTTATCGTTTGGTTGCATACACTTTTACGTAGTATGCAAGGCAATACCTGGTTTTACTTTCTTCTGCTCAATATTTGACATGTTTCATCACCTGTAAACCATTTCTTTTTAAGATCAACAAGTGTGACATTTGGTTCAGTCGGGTAGAGCGTTAATATAGTAATCCTAAAGTCCCTAGTTTGAATGCGGCTTTAGATTTTAAGCAGAGGATTGCAGTGAGTTAGATCACCTATCAAGGAATTCAAAAATTACACCTCTTGAATCTGTCGGCCATCCATATTGTTACAAAAATAAGCTTTCCGTGCACATTTCAGATAACGTCACACGTCTTCACTCAGTCAATCTCAACTAGTGTTCTGTAAACATTTTTTCTTAAAAAATAAAGAATAATAAAAAAAATAAAATACGTTCAATTTATCGAGACTGTTGTTTTAGATATTGTCCAGATCTTATGGTGAACAGAACCATGCTTTGCGACCAAACACTGAATCGGTGAACCTTACTTAGTTTCAAGTAGCTACGTGTGAATTTACCAAAGCCTTAAATTTTCAGTTTGATATTAATAAAGCTTGAGGTATTTTATACATGCTAAGCAAATATAAGCGCGTGTTGAAATATTTCCATGTTTGTTCAACAGGTTCAACAAATAATCTGACAATTCAATAAACATTAATACAAACATAAAGCTACCACAATGGAAGAATATTTCTTATTTACAAATATTCTCCAACTTAAGGATAGAGACAAAATCAATTAGGTCATAAACGAAACAATTAAGTCATGAACTTTACCTTATATGTTTCATCCTCTCTCTCTCTCTCTCTCTCTCTCTCTCTCTCTCTCTCTCTCTCTCTCTCTCTCTCTCCCTCTCTCTCTCTCTCTCTCCCCTCCCTCTCTCTCCTCTTTCTCTCTAACTCTCTCTTCCCTTTACTCTCTCCCTCTCTCTTCCTGTCCCTCCGTCTCTCTCTCCCTCCCCACCTCTCCCTCACCCTCTTTCTCCTTTTCTTTCTCCCTCTCTCTCCTCTCTCTCTCTCTCCCTCTCACTCTCTCTCTTTCTCTTTATCATTCTCTCTCTCCTTCTCTCTCTCTCTTTCTCTCGCTCTTTCTATCTCCTCTGTGTGAGCTCACAGCTTAACAAATAACAGCACTGTGGCATGGCGATATGAACTAAGGCACACTGTGTTAAGATACCAGCTTTTAAAGGGCAACATTTAAACATCAAGCACCACCGGACTGAAAGTTTCAGTACACATACAAACTGGATAGCTCCCAAATTGTTAACAGGAACACAAGAATTTTTATATCAACAATTTATGAAGATAACATTTTGTATATCCGCAATTCCTGAAGATAACAATTTCAGATCCGCAATTTCTGAAGATGACAATTTTTATATTCGTATTTTCTAAACATAACAATTTTTATATCTCCAATTTCCCTAATATCTTCATCTCATGAGAGCAACCCGGAGAGCAAAGTAATTGCAGATTTGTACTCCAGATAGAACACAATAAAATAACATAACCAACTTCAATCATTTGGTTTTAATTTTACATGTGTTTTATGTGAAGATAAATTAATTATAACCTCAACCCTAGTTTCCACAAAACAAATGTAACCAGAACTTATTGTTTCGTACGTATATTTCTAACATTTATACCAACCTTTTTTGATTTAACCAATGTAAATGCCCATTTAATACAGTAGAAAATATGGGACCAGCAAAACAATTACGTATTTATTAAATTAAGCGCAATTGTTTCATTAAAGTTTATTTGGGAATTAAGTTTTATTTAAAACCGGAATTTTTAGTGAAAAAACTATACATTTTTTATTTTACGGAGGTAAAAAGATATGACATCTGACAGAGTTAGCTGAAAGAAATAAACTATCCAACATCTGTAGAGTTTTCTCACAGAATCTAAAATAGCACACCTCAAACATCTGCCACACTTATGTGATAGAAACAGAAAGGTCGTACATGTGACATCTGACCGAATTATCTTGTAGAAGCAAAAAAATCCGATATCTGATATCCAAAGCAGTTATGTGACAGAACCTAAAATATTTTCATATCTGGCACAGTTATTTTATGAAGGCAAACATACAGATCATTGATAGCTGACATAGTTATTTCATGCATTGAGAATTAAAATAACGAGGCTTTATTGAACTAAATGCATTCTTTGTGCCTTTAAATTAAACACTAATGTTCCAAGAACTACACGAGACACAGAACTAATCAACAAATGACATAAAAGCAAATTATGATATTTGATTCCACAATTTGCATGTTTAACTGAGTAGCTTAAAAGGTACACTAAAAAGCTTGTAGAAAAAAAACACAATTAATATTAAAATGAGGAGTTGGCAGTTTCATCAAAGCGTCTATTGCTCCAAATTTTTGGGCACCCTGCATCAATCTGGCAGAGCTGGTTGATTGTGGTTGCCCGCCTAACACATTCCATTTGGATCTATTCTGTCATTAGACACCGCCATTCTGAGGCGCGGATGACGGGTCCAGGTTCCGGTCACATGGATTCATCAAATGACTATTTTGCACTTATCCTGCTATCTTTCCGTCCGGACATCTATGCTGCGATCATTGTTGCACTATAAAAACGACCACAGACTTGCATTATACGAAACGTGCGAGGCGTTCTAAGACGACTGCTTTGAGGTCTATTCGGGGTGTGTCCATGCCATGACAAGTATTCCGCATCGAAGCAGCAGCTTTTCCGCATCGAAAGTGCGAAGCTACCAATGATTTACAGTGAGTCACCAGCCTGTAACGTGTGTATGACTTCGTTTCGACAGTTTTGTGGAAGTTTCGGTGTCTAAACGTCTGCTCTTTCCCAGTTAAGCGCTACACACTCTGGTATTATTAGATGTTAGCTATGCATTATAATATGGTCTTTTTGGCTCAACCGCACGGTGGCCGATAGTGGCCTTAAGTAAAAGGCAGTACTCCGCGTTTCTTGTTGTTGTTTTATTTGTAGCTGTTATCAAGCCTCGGAGTGATCTTTCGATCTGATCTCCTCTCGACCTACACTGATTTTTCAGGAGAAATCTTGCTCTTTATATATCGAGGCTACGCGTCATCTCATTATACCATAAAATACATCAAATGACAACATAGCATAAATTAAATTCAACTGGTGTTATTGTTATTCAAGTGTTTTCAATGAGAACAGACGCCACCAATACCACAAACAATCATAAAAACACAAAAGAATAAAATAAAGGGAATTTACCCTATTGGTATTGAAATTACCCTAATTGGATAACGACCCTAATTGCAACTTAAGTATTAAACTATCCTCAATAACAGGCTTAATTATAGCAACCCCAAAAAGCGATATGACCAGATGTCATTTGGGGATAAATTCTTAGCGTGTTTAAAGCGTGTTTAAACGTTATGAAACTACACAGTAAACAAAATACGAATGAGTCTATATCATGGTGAATATAATATTTTTTGTTTCAAAATTAAATTTGTGTGTTGTCACTTGATTACAAGCTAAAAAACATGTATTATTTATTCTAAATGGTCTCCCTAAGTGCTATATATAAGGCATGGTCCCCCTATTGCTGGTTGCAGATCTATATATATATATATATATATATATATATATATATATATATATATATATATATATATATATATATATATATATATGTCTATATCACGTATCAGCACTAATTTTCTTGATCAATAGAAAAAATAGCTAAGAAATGACACCGAATGATTAAGGTAAGTGACAAGTCTTTCAGATGCAAATATCTTTAAACATTTGTATGACGACTACATACAAGTTAATTACAAAGAGACACCATATCTATACATAATGAAATATCTTTAAAAAGCTATAAAATTAAACACGTTAATCTCTGCATCTTTACTTACTTGCATTACAAGAAAGAACGACTTTATAACGACATATAATTCTTTGTACTATGCATACAAGCTAATTTAATATGTACATTCATTCCATAACAGCTGTTGACTTAAATGTCTATAGACTGAACGAACTGAACTATTGGTTCATTCCTTGATCTGTCTTTTGTTCCAGTCATAACGGTCTGTACCGAACTCTCGCAGCTGTTCTTGGTAGAACGCAGAGGTTCCACCAAAGAAGGCTCATTGCGGGATGCAACCTCGTAACCAGCATTTACATTTAAATTTCTATTACAGTTAAAGGTTCTCGCGAGCACACACTTGTATAGAAAAAACAGCAGCAAGGTTGTCACAACAACACCAAAACACACATAAACAGCAAGCTTAAACCATTTCGTATAATTTTTGTCTTTCGGTAACGTTGTCGTTGCGGATGGGTTTTTCAAAGAGTGCATCATAGATTCAAGATACATTAAAGGAACATCCGAAATCTTTCCCAATTTTGAATGACTGTCGTTTAAAAGGAAATCCAAACTTTTCATGTTATTAAACAAATTTCCGGTTTGATTCCAAATATTTGGTGACAATTTATTTAACTTAACTTCCCTTTCTCTTTGCAACTTAGCTTCGATCTTTGTTTCCCCTGTTTCATAAATTGGCAAATTAAAGAATTTGGACTTAGCAGAGCAACCTACCTGCATCTCAATAATATTTACCCCTACCCCAATGGTTTGTCTTTCTTTTTCTACTTGACCGCAAACTGTTATTACCTCTATTGGTTCAATTGATGAAATAAGCCATTTCCCAAATGAAAGGTATTTTACTATCGGGGATGATGCAACAGATCTTATGCGTGTCTGACAGTTTTGTTCAATAAGATAATTATCTCGTAAAAATAAAGATAACAGACAGGAAGGATACAATCCAATATTAAAGCGAGAAGCGCTACTTTTTGTATAGGAATCCCTGTTTACAAAAATCTAATTCTGATTTAGAAATTGCTGTCCATGTACGTGTATGACGAACAGAAGGAGGAAGAATCCAACTCCTGTAACAGATAATAAGCCAAGTGTCATTCGTCCTGTAATCATTTAATGAAAATCCTTTGGTGATTGAGATACTAGTTATGCTCAATTTAAGACTTGTGATAGGTCTTATTATCCCTCACCCGCTTAAATTAACGTAAGTGGCCAACTTACTGTTAACGAACAAGGTGTGAGTATCACAATATGTCATTTCACCAAGTTTCCGTAAGAGCCCTTAAAATCGCTATTCTAAGGCGTTTTGTCATTGTTTCTGAATCGTCCTCAAATTTCCTTTTTGAGGTTCTTGGAGTTTCGTCAACATCAATTAAGTCTTCTGCCTGATCACTTAAAGAATCAGAGTTTAAAGGTTTTCTTTTTCTTGAAAGTTTGTAACTTGAACTATCCGCTAATTGCTTTGTTTTGGATTTGCGCATCTTCTCGAGGATGCAACTTTTTAGCTTGCCGATGTGGCTGCGCTTTAGTACGTGATTTTCTTCTGTCGTTTTTGTTATTTTTTTTATTCTTTTCCCTAATTTTAATTATTTTGTGACTAGGAATTCGTAATTTTGCCCTAATATAGTTTACCGTTTTGTGTTTTAGAACCCGTATTTTTGCCCTACCTTGACCTCTGTTTTTACCTTGCTTCGGAACCCATATTTTTGGTCTACTTAAAAAAATGTATTTTTTTCTTTGTCTCAAAACCCATATGTTTTCCCTACTTTATAGAATTAAATTTTTCATTGAGGTTTAAAACCTATTATTCCTCTATTTCAATGCCCTCATTTTTCCATTCATTTTTGAGGTTGTTGTGATGGTTTTGCTGCTATTTTATCCACCTATAGTTGCGTCTTATTTACGCTTGTTGCTGGTTACGATATGAAAGTTCGGTACTAACCTGACAGAACGTCCGTTTTAGTCGTTTTTCCGATTGTCTGCTTCTGCTTGGCTGTCCTCCAATTTGGTTATAACTGCTTGACTGTTCTCCTGGTATAGGTCAACAGCTTGGCTGTCCTCCAATTGGGGATAAATTTGGTCAACGGATCAAATAAAATTAGCAGCGCAGATGGTCATTTTATGACGTCTGCCTAATTTCGTAATAACACATTAAAGGAATATTTTATTAGACGTTCAGTTCCGGCATAAGGTTAAATTAACATAAAATAGTAAAAAGAGCTTTATTACAGCATAGGAAAGTTAAAAAAAAGGAGAAACGTCAATGAACAGGGACCACTCTGAATAATCCTGCAACATATCAAAATCCTTAAATTTTACACCTTGAAAATTCAGTTGCATCAAATAAAATAACAGCTTGTGATGCAAAACGTGGATCATGGTCAAAATTTCGTGAAAACAATTTAATTTTTATACTTTCTTTTATCCTTGAATCTTTACTATAACTTTGGGTTTTTTAAAGTATCTTCCTTTTTGCGAGAGGTTAAAAGGATATCCTCGGGACGGTTCCTACGCTCCTAATGCCCGGCTCTCCCAATTGTTCTCTCGAGACAGTTCTCTCCAATCCAGGAAATATGAAGAGATGTTCGATTGCTGATGTAGTATTGTTTTATCCATCGACAGGCCCTGAAATTGGACGTTTGAACTACAATTTATTTGCGTCTGATGTTCGCTTATTAGAAAAAAATGTGAAAATGGTGTTAACTATTTTAATTGAAATCAACGTCAAGCTGGCGGAATGGGTATCACACATCCTACTGATTAAAGGAAGAAACTGTCCAGGGATCACACATCCTACTGATAAAGGAAGAAACTGTCCAGGGATCACACATCCTAATGATTAAAGGAAGAAACTGTCCAGGGATCACACATCCTACTGATTAAAGGAAGAAACTGTCCAGGGATCACACATCCTACTGATTAAAGGAAGAAACTGTCTAGGAAGAATCATAAGAGGCAGTCCGACGGGAAACAGCCGGGTTGAAATAGACTCTTTGAGGGATATTTATTTGATACAAATAGAGGAAAAGCAGAAAATAAGAAACGTAATTGTGCAGCAGCTGGATGATTCACCAGAGAGGAAGCGTGTTTTTATAATCTGAAGAAATGAGCTAAAGTGACTAAATTTCCAACACAATGTTAGCTGATATTTTATGCAGAGGTTTTCACATTTATTCAGTAATTTATGGAACAACACTTAATAAGAAATCGACCGAAAAAAGGTGATTGCTAATAACAAGATAGCAAAAAGTAACAAAATAGAAGAGAGAAAGTTTGAATTGTAAAAAAACTAGCCTTGTCCCATGAGTGATTATTATTCGTTGCTTTTTCACGGGGCGAAAATCGATCAAATCAAAAGAAGTTATGGAAAAGGTGATTTGACACTTGATTGTGACAACGAAAACGTGAATGACAGAAGTGAAAATCAAGTGTGAAGAATTCAATACAATTAAGTACTGGAGAGTCGTCCACCTTGCACAAGTACCAGATTAAAATATTCCTCATAGATTGAAGTACATGATTTTTGGCTACTACGTATGCATCTATACAAAGAATTTTTTATATTTTGTGCAGAAACTGTACACTGATACAGGGCAAAGCATCAATATGCGCACACATAAAACGAAAAGATTCATGTTATCTCAAAGCCAAGAAATCTTGTGCACCAAAAAAAATATGAATTATTTTGTACATATTATTTTGGACGTATTATATATCTTGTAAATTTTATGTACGATTTTGCTCATTCAGCAGATTTCAGTTGTTTTTACTGGTTAATGTACAATGAACTTTTTGTGAATGCGGTGGCCGGATGTTAGTCCGGTATGAACTTTTGTGAATACGGAGGCCGGATGTCAGTCCAGTATGAACTTTTGTGAATACGGAGGCCGGATGTTAGTCCGGTATGAACTTTTGTGAATACGGAGGCCGGATGTTAGTCCAGTATGAACTTTTGTGAATACGGAGACCGGATGTTAGTCCAGTATGAACTTTTGTGAATACGGAGGCCGGATGTTAGTCCGGTATGATGTTACGAGGCTATCTGCTTACCCTGCCGAAATGATGTGAAACAATACTGGCCATAAACATTCGATTAGTAGAATATTGAATTGACGCAACAAACTTCCTTAACATAATGGACATAATGCCTCAGAAAATGACCAATTGCATTGATTTTTACAGACTTCAATGAATTAGCACAGCAAACCTCATAATTCTCAACACAATACCTCAAAAATGACCATTGGTGCTATTTCTTAATTATCAGTTTGAAAACTCACAAACAAGGGCATTTTAATGTCAAAAATGACTTAAACCATTTGAAATTTTAAAACAAACACAATAGGGCGCTATTAAAAGCTGTTGTTAAAACGATAAAGAAAATAGTTAAAAAATATTGAGCAATGACGACTGTGTTGTTGAGAAGGTTGCAGTGGGTCAGGCACTGGTTTATCAGATCATCTTGCAATTATCTGCGCGCTCAGTTAGCTCTCCGCCACCTGTCACTACATCTGTCATCTCACGATCAATAAAGGATTGCAATTTAGAAGCTCTAAAAAAGGATATAGCATCAATCGATGTTCAAGGCGCTACCCGTTCAAAGCGAATCGTTGAACATTTTTAATAGCAACTCCCTCCGTTCTATCATTGATAAACAGGCCCCTGTGGGAATGCGCAAAATCATTATTCGACCAAATACACGCTGGTATGGTTCGCTTTTAAGGGAGCAGAAAGTGTTTCGACGTCGTCTCGAGCGCAAGTACCCCAACTCTGGCTCAGAAAGTGACAAAACGCCATACAAGGAACAGTGCAATTGTGTTAACTATCTTGTAAATGAGGCAAAAACAAAGTTTCCAAGGAATAAGATATCCAAGTGACATTGAAACCAACCAGTTGCCTTTCGATTTTGCCACTTATTTCTCCGATAAGATTAGAAAGATAAAAGATCAAATTCGTTCCAGTAGTGTGAATGAACTAGCTTCAGAATTTCAGGATAGCCAGGAAGCGGATTCAGTTTTGTCTAAATTTTCCGCTGCCACTGTGAAAGAATTGAAAACATCACATCAACCTCAAATTCTGTAACATGTGACTTAAACGCTATTCATACGGAACTTATTAAATTTTGCAAGCATGCCATTTCTCCTGTATCCCTTGAAGGTGCAGATGTTCCTGTTCCTCTAAAAACGCAGTCATTCGTCCACTATTGAAAAAGTCGTCTCTCGATCCGAACAATTTCAAAAATTTCAGACCGGTTTCAAATCTGCCCTTCCTTGGAAAAGTCATCGAAAAAGTAGTTGCAGAGAGATTAGATACTTACCTTCAAGAACACTTACTACTAAGTCAGAGACAGTCGGCATGTAAAATATATCATTCGACAGAGACTGCTCTTTAACGAGTACTAACGGATATTGCAAGGGCTCTCGAGCAGCGCAAGGTTGCTGTGCTGCTGTTATTAGATCTAAGTGCAGCTTTCGACACCATGTGCCACGACCGGCTGTTGAATCGACTTCACACTCGCTACGGGATACGAGACAAAGCACAAGCATGTTTCAAATCATACATGACGAATAGATTCCACTATGTTTCACTCTTTGGGGTTTCTTCACATCTCCAAGAGTTAAAAACTCGTGTTCCGCAAGGTTCAGTCCTTGGACCTACCCTCTTTACCTTATACGTTGCCATCCTCGAAGATATCACCAGAAAGCATAAAATAGATAGTCACTTTTATGCGGATGACTCGCAACTGTACATATCTTTTAGTCCGTCAAGTCTTTTTCACGAAAACGCAAGTTCACTCGAAAAGTGTGTTTTCGACATTAGTCTTTGGATGTCTGAAAATTATTTAAGATTAAATGATGATAAATCTGAAGCTATTCTCATTGGTTCAAGTACAAATATTAGAACATTTGATAGTGTTTCAGTTCGACTCGGAGATGCGGAGGTTAAATCCCAGCCACATGTGCGAAATTTAGGTGCTTTTTTTGATGATACCCTCTTTATGAACAGTTTTATTTCCCACAAAGTTCAAACGGCATCTTACTACCTGCGAGCCATAGCTCGCATTAGAAAATATTAAGATTCTAAGTGCGCCAAAACTTTAGTACATACACTGGTAAACATCAAGACTGAATTATGCTAACAATTTACTTTTAAGAACTAACAAAACCCTCCTTGTCAGGCTGCAAGTTATCCAAAATTCCGCTGTGCGCCTCATATCACGAGTTGATCGACGTTGCTATAAATCCCCAATACTCAAAGATTTCCACTGGCTTCCTATTGCCAAAAGAATTGAGTTCAAAGTTCTAATCATTTGTTTTAATTATGTCCATGGCACTCTCCCTGTGTATTAACGTGAACTTATATGTACTGCCAAATCTAGTGGTGTTCTCAGGTCTAGTCACGGTTTGAAATTAATTGTTCCGTTTAGTAGATGTACAGTATATGCCAATAAATGTTTTGCGATTACCGCCCCAGCACTCTGGAGCAACCTACCTGCAGCAATTAGGAACTGTTCTGATATAAATATGTTTAAATCTTTGCTTGAAACTCACCTCTTTAGACAAGCGCATGCGTAATACATCCTACATAATTAATGTATTTGCATGTTTTTTATCTACAGTAATGTTTTACTAATTTTATCTATTGTTTCAGTGGTATGTGTGTCTAAGTCATTCTGTGAATTGTTAATATGTAATGCGCTTAGAGCTTTTTTAGATTAAGCGCAATATAAATGCATTGCAATAATGGTGTTGATTATGTTGATTGCCGTGATAGCGCATTTATGGTCGGGGCGGTACAGACATTGCATAGTAAGAAGAAAAGTAACAACATATATCTCATACTTGCGCAAATGAGTTTAAAACACCCAAAATGTGAAATCAATTTGGAGTGTGTGACAAAATAAGTTTGCGGTGCTCCCCTATGCGGTTCGCTACGACAGTGTAGAAATACGTCAACTCATACTTAGTGATCCTAGATTTGAACCAGCTTTAGCTGATAGCCGCCACTGCTGTCTTATATTTGCTTTTGCTTCAACATCCAAAATCCGGTGCGAAAAAATATTGAGTGGAGTGTGAGAGGCGAACACTTGTCGTCTAGACCTGGCAGTACCATGAGTGACCACAGCAGTGCGATCTTTGTGTTCTGTCGTTGTGCTGAAGCAAAAGAAGATGAAAAGATAGAGAAATGGTTAAGTAAAAACAAAACCCAACTTGAATGTGCTGTTGAAATCGATACAGAATTAGTGTTTTGATCCTGTTCGATCTAGCGAAACTACAGAAATGTTAAATAAAATGACATATTTTTTGGGTTTGGAATGCAAACCAAGTTGTTCAAAAATTAAGTAATTTCACTAAGATTTCAAATATTTTTGTTTTGAATTGAAGAACAACTTCCTACATACACTACGCAACTAAAAAAGTTACTTAGAAAGTTATTCCAGTTGGCTTTGAATTTTGCTCCACTGAGATAAATGTCGTATCATGCTAAGTTAAAATTATTTAAAACTGTGATCAGTTTTATTTTTCTCTTTATAGCATTTCATTGCGTAATGTTGCACAGCACTACAAATACTGTCAAAATCAGTCATATGCCTTATGCACAATAATGTCAAAATTTTGCAAGATCGTATCATAAAATCCGAACCGAGCAATTTAAGTATTTGAACCGAACCGAACCGTAGGAATAGCGCGCCGTCCCACCTCTACAGTTAGCCATGCTGTAACAGTTATGCAATGCTAACATTTAAGAAATATCACGTCAATGTGATGTATTATACTGATGCCATGATAAATGGTTTGTGTCCTTTATGTTTGATCTTTTCTTATCTTGCTTAAATCGTGTTGAAGCTGTGTCATGTCATATTTTGTCATGTTCGTGTCGTGCACACGTCATGTTACTAGCGGTTCATGCCATGTGTCCATCCGTTCCTGCCACGTTAATGTGTGCCATTATACGAAAGGTACTCGCATGTTGCTCGCCATTTTGTTCCAGAGCCCCAGTTCTGGTCTTCTGATAACATAAGCGATCTGAGTGTGATCCGATCAATAAGTTTGCCTTCGATCTCATTTTTAGCAAGTATAAACATTTTAGCAAGCTTAAGACAAAATGATAACTTTATTCTCTTTTTGTTATGCCAAATTCCGCGAAGGCTGAAAAAGTAAGAACAACATGATTTGAAAGATTACAGCGCCCCATTCAGTCAAATAGAGATAGCTCTTTTTAACCTTTCAAACACGCATTTTTCGGGTCCTCCTCCTTCTCTCTCTCTCTCTCTCTCTCTCTCTCTCTCTCTCTCTCTCTCTCTCTCTCTCTCTCTTTCTCTCTCCCTCTCAGTTTCCCCATATACGAAACTGTGAAGTTGTATATTCATTTATTATTTGCATATTAAAGAAAATTAAATGGCCTTAGAAATGAACACATGATTATACCTGTTCAGCCTTAATACAGTGTACCGTTTTAGGAAGTGTATGAGTATATTACAGTACCTCGCTGACTAATGCATTGTGGAATAGAGCTATTATTTAGTGACGTAGATTAGGTTTTGCCCTCACTCAGCTTGCACATCAGCGATTCATTAAATGTGGGTGTGTTTTTCGATTTCACTACTTTTCCTTGCTCCGAATGGCATAGAATCTCTCTCTCTCTCTCTCTCTCTCTCTCTCTCTCTCTCTCTCTCTCTCTCTCTCTCTCTCTCTCTCTCTCTCTCTCTCTCCCTCTCTTTATATATATTCGCTAGGGCACCTGTAAGTACATATTTTGGTGACATATTGTACGTAGACGGGGCATGGTGTGAGCTGTGAAAGCTTATTCAGTTTATTAGATGGGTCTAGGGTCTTGATTAAGAGATCTTTAGCTAAAATGGCTCTTCGTTCACACAGGGTAGGGATACATGTGAGCTTCGTCGCCTACTGGTAGGGTATGCTGGGAACAGCAATACGAAGTGTTCGTTTTTTAACTTGTTCTAACTCCTTATCTAACTCTTGAGTCAGCTCAAGGTGCTAAACAGGTACCGCATACTGAAGTATCGGTCATATTATGGAGCAATAGACATATATCATATATTGCATTTACACCACATCGACTGAATACACACAAAAATGTATTCTACCGTAAGCTTTAGAGCAGATGCATTTAGCATATTCACTCAAAGATAGGTCATTTGAAACAAACACACCAAGTAATTAAGTAGTGCACACAGTTTTAATTACTTAACATTACTCTTATCAAGATCTAAACAAGGGTTTTGCTTTCTAAAACGAATAATCGTTCTTTTGGTTTGTGCCAATTAAGTTTTGTATCGTCTTTGTTTGGTCATTTGTCAATTGATGCTGCAGCAGCCTGGATGGTGTTTTTTTGCACATTGCTTGCATCATGCACTGTCGTGATGTCAACAAACTTTATGGCTGGAATGTCCGGTCTAAGGTCATATGTCACGTTCAGGAGCATTTCGAACAATGTTGCAAAGGTGAACGTTTCCCAAGATTGTAACTAGGTTGACACGATGCTCCCACGACGAACGCCTGCCGTCCAGTTGCTAAGAATGCACATATCCGTGCCGGGTACAGGGTGTTGGTTCAGCTGTCATAGCTTTTCTAACAGGATATTCGGATTTTGCTTGCTGAACGCTTTCGAGTAGTCTACTAAAAATCCTTATACTTTTGTTTTCTACTTCACTATCGTGATTAAGGTGTAAGCAAACATGCAGCATTACAAGTGCATGTACAGTGGAATAGTTATTAAAGATTCTAAGATCAATACCATCAATGAGGCTAATGTTATTGATCCAGCATTAAATCAAACGCTCCAAGATCTTGCTAACCTCAGGAGTGAGTGATATCGTCGGCTGTTTTTTATGGAAATTATTTGGAGGATTCACCTGCAGAAAAGCCTCAATCGTTTCTTGAAACAAATACCCTGACTTACAAAACACCTGATCAATTCCTAAAGTAAGGACAATGAATAGTCATGCAACTGCACTTCGTCTACTAATGAAGTACTACGACTAAACCGAGACCTACTCTTTTTTTGAAGCAGGTGCTTCTACTACACGGGCAGCATTGTTCATTTATTAAAGCAAGTACTTCAATAGGGTAGGCAAAGCTCATTTCTCACAAAGACGTCGATTGAACAAATAACCACATTTCTTCGTAAATACCGCCATACCAAACATGCATTTGCTCGATTCCAACTACAAGTTCTTGAATACTAAAATATGTAGTTAGATTCAAGGGATAACATTTGTCTAATTCTCTATTTTTATTGAAGAGGTAATAGTTAAGCGTTTCATTAATATCATGTCCTTTTCTTGTCCCATAAATTAATTGCGCTAAAAAAAGTGATCGTCTTTATAAAATAAGTAGTCTTGAAATATGTAACTTACGAGACAATTGCAAGCACTGACTCATTGTGGTGCATTTTTTATCTTAATGAAATAGTTTCCCACTGAATACAACTTCCTTTCTGGAATTTTCGGTGGAATTGTTTCTATTTTGCTTTCTTTTTTGAAAGGGAGTTGAAAATAAAGAAATTTTAGGTAAAGACATCAAAATTCTGCTGTTTACGCGATATAAAAATAACAGGGCAATGTGGAAATTGGAGACAGTTACATCTCGATAACTTTCTATGTAACATATTATACTGCATGTAATTTAACTATTTTTTCATTCATTTCTTTATATGTTGAAATAGATTGCAAATAAAACTATTCTGTGCATTTAGAATTTTGAATTAACTGCTAGTTCTGGGAAAATAGCTTCTATATTACTTTTATGTGCATCGATATTTTCATTTGTTTTCAATCCATGTGGTTCCAGTATTTTCGGTTCTGCGTAGAAGTTTGGTGTAGTTAGGAGGTGGGAGGAGGAGGTGGGAGGAGGAGAGATCTATGTGGACCGCTGTCTGGTTTTACTTTACAGAGTCGTGTAGTTTAATTAACAAATACAAAGGAAACTATATCTACATCTGCATACAGTTTTGTACAATCGCATTAAATATCCATATCATTATGACACCGTGAAATATGTTATAACTTGAGCATCTGATACTGTATGCATCTTACTTCACAGTTTCAGTTTCCTTTTCATAATATGTTTAGCAACAGTATTTCTCATATGCTTCTCCGCACCCAACTGTAGTTTCATTACTTAATATTTTGCACCAATACAATTCTTTTAGTCCCCCACAATTGCGATTATGTTTTTGCTGTATGCCGTAAAATAGGCCAAATCGATCGATTTTCGGATTTGGAACTGAACACATATAACATGTCGTGTTCTCTATAGTTTCAATCCCACTCACTATATATTTCACAGTTACATTAGACACTACGTCTTGTACCACTAGGAAACCTGTTTTGGTTTTGAATGAAAAATAGGTCAAAATTTGGGTCAAAACAGATAGATTTTCGGTACTTTGAACTATCCAAACATAAAATACTACCCGACCCTCTCCACCCTCCTTTGCAAGTTTTCCCTGTGGTTATTTAATTTGTATTGCTTATATAAAGACATAGAAATAGGAGAAGGGTCACGCAAGAAAAACATAATCTGCATTTGCTTGCCACAAAACGAGAATGGCCCAGTGATTTGGGTAAGCGATCTGCCCCCCCCCCCCCAACCTCCCGCCCCCTCCTCTGCATTTACTTACCACAACATGAGTGTGGCCCAAGGATTTGGGTAATCGATCGGGCCGCCCCACCCGCCCCCTCCTCTGCATTTAATTACCACAACACGAGAATGGCCCAAGGATTTTGGTAATAGATTTGCCCCCTCCCTCCAACAGACGTTGCCACGCATGTATATTACATGTAAACTTCTGTGTCCTTTCCAATACTTGGTTATAGACATACTACCCGAGGAATTCAATAACATATCCGTATCTAAATTCATAGTCCCTTTTAATTCGACAGTTCAAATGATTTTACAGCAAATTGCATAAAACTGCAAAATCGTGGATATGGTATATTTTCTGCCTACAAGCGTCGATACGATTCATGATATTCAGAAGATTATCGCCCAGTTTTGCATTCTATGAATTAATTGTTTTGCCGTATATAGGCTGAATCATGCCCACAGACACGAGTGGCTCTGAAACAGGAATCACGCACCATTACGCCATCACATGATATCCAAATTGCCTATGTGGATAACATGTGAGAATATTACGTGTAAGAATGCTGTTGCAATGCATTTATTCAATTTGGCATTGCCTCAGTATAATATAACAGTTCCGATGAGCTGAGGTTTACACCATCAAGTAGTCTCTTAAATAATGAGCAAAGCAATTCCATTGAGAAAGTAATATTATTTTTTATTACAGCAAATCTTGCCGAAACGTGCTTGCTGGAAATTTGAAATTGCTACTGAGTCGATTTTTATATTAAATATTGCATTTGAAATGAAAAATTGAAAGGGCGAAATGTCCACGGACCGATTAGACGTCAGAGAAAATGTTTTCGTTGCGACCAAACGTAAAATCTAAGCAACATTGCTCATTCAACATCTCCACTGTTGATCATACGATCATAAAAGACATTGATCATACGATCATTTATCTCGACCAATCGCAACTGCATTTAATGTTGTGGTTTCGGCGGATCGTCTTGGCATTCAGGGATAAGCAGTAATCTCGTATTCTTCGCTAGAGTTAGCTCTGTAGTCTTTGTAAACTTTCACCTTCACTATCGGAGTCAGAGCTAGGGTATCTTTATATCTTGATCTGGTCTGGAAACCCTGTTTCAGGCCAGCGAAAAGGTCTGCGTTTATCCAAATTTTCTTTTGATTTTATTCGGCTGCCGATCTTTATTTTGTTCGAAAAAAAAAACATCCACGGAGGGAAGCGCTGGGTAAAATATGTTTTGATGCGTGCGCAAAGGAATGTGGAGAGGGACTGTAATTTGGAGAAATGTTATATGATCCATGTTTTATGATGTTATGGATTTTGCTGAATGCAGTAGGCTTTTAGTTCACAATCAATGGGTGGATCTAGAAATCCTCACAGAGGGTGGAGGGGAGGATGGAGAGTTAAAGGGTCAGAATCGCAGCTGGGAGAGCATGTTCCCAGCAGGCAAAACGACGTCTTTAAGAGGTCTATAAGACGTAATTTTTGGACCAACATGACGTCTTTAAGACGTCTGAAAAAGGTGGATTTTGCAACAAAACCGGACGTCTTTTTTAAGACGTAAAAGATGCCCGGTTTTGACGTAAAAAAGACGTCTATATGACGTCTATAAAATGGCGATTTTGCAACAAAATAGGACGTCTTTTCGGGGACGTGAAAAGACGTTTTCGGACGTATTTACGACATCTGGAAAAGGTCGATCAAATTTTTTCTGAGTCTGTTGTCAATTTTATAGACGTCTGTTTGGGGAATAAAACTAGATTAAACACAAGAAAATGCAATATTTTGTTGCTCTATGCAATTGTATTGCTTCATTATAAAACCAAAGCATTGAATACACAATCACAACAACGCTTTAGCAATAAAAATCTTGTCCTTGAAGCTAACCTGAATCATTATTCTTTTACCCTAACACGCAAATACATAAGAGATGCACGCTGCTATCTTACTAAATGCGTAGTAAATCACAAAGTGCGATGCGGAAAAGCGCTGAATCACAAATCGCAGTGAAGAAAGCGCGCCGAATCACAAAGCGCGTTGAACAGCAAAGCAAGTTCTTAGTAGTCCGAACTATTTTGAGTGTGCCGATTAGTTCATCATTTCACTGTGGCAGTGCGTACACCAAACAGACGGATGGACGGCCAGACGCACGGATCAGCCTCAAAGGAAGACGTTGCATCAGTTTATTTCGCCAAAATGAACGTTGAAACTGCCTAAAAATGTAGATTCATAAATACATACACTCAATTTAATTCGCTTGACATGCACTTTAAATAAACAACCAAAGCCATTCAATTTAAGTGATTTGTCGCTGTCAATCCAGTTAAATGATACGACAGAATCTGTGATTATGTTTACACCAATAACAGTAATTTATTACTGAATAATTTCTCATAAATCCCATTAAACAATAAGGCATTGGAGTGAATACACCAAAATTTAGTTTATTACTACAAATCAATATCAAATCACGTGAAGTTATTTTATTTACCGATGTTAAGGCCTACCCACATTCATTTGACAGGCCTAGTACCCAGGAGAGCCGTAGAAAACCCTGAAATATACATAACAAGTCTTATCACACTGCTGGTGTTTCGAATAAAATTCGAAAAATTTTGAATTTCTACTTCAACGCAACCGGATAAAAATGAAAGAAACGACAGAAGAATTATAGCAAAAACAGTTCATACTCAGAACATAAAATGAAACTGGAACTTAAAACTATTTGCTAAAACTTTTTATAAATTTTTAAAATAGCATGCTCTTGGTGTAAGATAACTTTGACATTTAGGCAAACTCTCTCTCTACCCTTTCTTTCATTTTTATGCTCAGTTATAGTTTGTATTCGAAGCACAGAATTTTTGTGCATTTTATTCGAAACACCATACAAAATGTGATTTGGCTTATACCGGTAACAGACCGTATCACTGCTGGTGAAATTTATTATAATTTATTGCCATTTACTTCGCCTCAACAAAACGGTCAAACAAAACTGCTGATAAACCTGTCAGGTAAAACAATGCTGTAAGAGAAATATTATATTTTGTCGTTTACCTACAATCACATTTTATCGCCAATTTAGAGCGCTGATTTCAAAATACACTTTACATGACATAATATGCAAACACATCAAACCATTTATGTTAAAGCCAGTTATAAAACTTACCTTTTAAACTGACATTAAAATCCCAATTCTTTAAAATATAAGTAAAAATGGAATGCATGATGTCGGTTATTAACCGCCTTGTATTCAACCGGACAACGTTGTTGTAAAACAGCTGACCTCTGATGAGATTTGTCTCCTATGTATACGTTGTTGCTCAACAGCAAACCTCTACGGCGGTTTGGATTTTTGTGGATAACACCTTTATCTCAGAGCTGCTGGGATTCCGCGGAAAATAGTACTTTTAAAACACACACACACATATATATATATATATATATACACATATGCTATTGCTGTACAGAATTAATATCGGAATCTCATTTGCACTCCAGTATTTTGCGAGCGCTTTGTTATTTTGATAGATTTTTAGTTTTATTATTTTTCTCTTGTATATGTTTTATATTGCATAAGATAGGCATTATCGAGACCGCTTTAAAATTTAGACTTTACAACTAATATTATATATCAAAAGATTATTTTTTCAGTTTATTCGTGACTTTGTATCTTAAATAGTGACCTTCAATCAAAATTGCCTAAAATTAAAATAAATTCATAAGAAAATTTAAAAAGTATGCAAATATATATGGTCCCGCTAATATATATATTTAACAAGACTGGAAATACTAACTCTTGGTGTATTTTAAACAATTTCGATCTTTAACTTTTTAAAATCTTGTTTTACTGGCGTTAGAAATGAAAATATTTATTAATTATTGGATAAAACAAGCAAGAAAGGCAATCTTGCATTGCAGAGCTTATTTTGTGTCCTCTTTACGATGTGACCAAAAAGGACCTGCTGGGTTATGAAGCTCAGATTTTTACGCCTACAGTCATGTAAAGCATAGTATTTTCAAGGAAATGTCTCACCACGCCGCTCGAAATATTGCGTTTTTGTCCAACAGCCAACCTCTACGGCCATTCATTTCCCGAAAATAGTACTCATAAAAGATGGGAACTATTTGAAAAAACAGCCATTCTTTCTATCTTTATACATAACAGACAGATACCCTCAGAGGTCACCTGTTTTACAACAACACTTAGGAGTAGCATTCGCTAGCGCTAGACCAAGCAGATAGGTCCTAGTGACATCCTATTGGGAAGGCGATATTTGCCCTCTTTTCACAATGTCACTGTTGTTAACTTAAAATTTATTGTTTGAAGAATAAAAGATTATTCACTGATCATTCATTATTCATATTTACTAATATTTCAAAATGTAAAATGACATGACGTTATACAGACTAAATATGACGTCAATTGCATAATATAAAAGTTTACTGATACTAAGACTGCTTTTCCATTAAAGTATCCCCAATCTCTCTTGGGGCATCAAGCATGATGATATATACCCAGGACACATTGCCGTTGCAGCAACGTTGGATAGACGTCACACCCGACGTTGGATCAACGTCAGGTTTTGGTGGTTGCATGTGGAAGTCGACTAAACGACGTCTCATCAATGTTGCGAAGTGTTGCAAATGTGAGTCAAAACAAGCAACGTTATATAAGAGGGTATAACGTTCTAGAGATTTTGTGGAAATACCAATTGAGAATCTCCATCCCGACCGCAACAATAAAAACAAAACGTGTTCGTGACGTTCTCAAATCTGTTTTCAAAATGGCATGAATTGGTTTCATTGGCATAAGCGATAACATGAGAAAGTCGTTGGTTATTTGCCAGCCCCAGCCCCAGAAGCGGTGACACGTTGGTCTAGGGTGCGATCAAAGTTAAAAAAAACATGTTCCAATTTAGATCATTATTATGACATTAATTTTTGTAAAGATATTTAAAGACTGACATTTCGATGCGCGATAATAATAACTAGACCGAATTTCGCTACACGTAGCGAAATGACACCCACTTGCAATGGTACAATCTATATGGTCAAAGACATATTTTTCAGTCTTTCCACATAATTGTCAGCTTCCAAATTATTATCATGAACAAGGACATCGAAGTAAATATAATGTAATCTCAAATAATCAAATTCAGTTTTCTAACCGTTTTTGAGAAAATGGACAACTTCCGGTTTTTGACCTTGACCATGACGGAGGAGGTCAAGGTCACCGAGGCACCTCTTAAATAACGTCTTTTAGGCCCAAAGGGTCGAAAATAAGCTCAAAATAGCTCTATCTCTAACCGTTTTCGAGATAATGGTCAACTTCCGGTTTTTGACCTTGACCATAACGGAGGAGGTCAAGGTCACCGACACACCTCTTGCGTTACGTCTTGTAGGCCCAAAGGGTCGAAAATAAGCTCAAAATCGCTCTATCTCTAACCATTTTCGAGAAAATACTCAACTTCCGGTTTTTGACCTTGACCATGAGGGAGGAGGTCAAGGTCACCGAGGTTCCTCTTATATAACGTCTTTCAGGCCCAAAGGGTCGAAAATAAGCTCAAAATCGCTCTATCTCTAATCGTTTTCGAGATAATGGTCAACTTCCGGTTTTTGACCTTGACCATGACGTAGGAGGTCAAGGTCACCAAGGGACCTGTAATATAACGTCTTTTAGGCCCAAAGGTTCGAAAATAAGCTCAAAATCGCTCTGTCTCTAACCGTTTTCGAGACAATGGTCAACTTCCGGTTTTTGACCGAGACCTTGATGGAGGAGGAGGTCAAGGTCACCGAGGGACCTGTTATATAACGTCTTTTAGGCCCAAAGGGTCGAAAATAAGCTCAAAATCGCTCAATCTCTAACCGTTTTCGAGATAATGGTCAACTTCCGGTTTTTGACCTTGACCTTGAGGGAGGAGGTCAAGGTCACCGAGGTATCTCTTATATAATGTCTTTTAGGCCCAAAGGTTCAAAAATAAGCTCAAAATCGCTCTGTCTCTAACCGTTTTCGAGATGATGGTTAACTTCCGGTTTTTGACCTTGACCATGACGGAGGAGGCCAAGATCACCGAGGGAGCCGTTATATAACGTCTTTTGGTCCAATGGGTCGAAAATAAGCTCAAAATCGCTCTATCTCTAACCGTTTTCGAGATAATGGTCAACTTCCGGTTTTTGACCTTGACCATGACGGAGGAGGTCAAGGTGACCGCGGTACCTCTTATATAACGTGTTTTAGGCCCAAAGGGTCGAAAATAAGCTCAAAATCGCTCTATCTCTAACCGTTTTCGAGATAATGGTCAACCTCCGGTTTTTGACCTTGATGGAGGAGTTCAAAGTCACCGAGGTACCTCTTATATAACATCTTTTTAGGCCCAAAGGGTCGAAAATAAGCTCAAAATCGCTCTATCTCTAACCGTTTTCGAGATAATGGTCAACTTCCGGTTTTTGACCTTGACCATGACGGAGGAGGTCAAGGTGACCGCGGTACCTCTTATATAACGTGTTTTAGGCCCAAAGGGTCGAAAATAAGCTCAAAATCGCTCTATCTCTAACCGTTTTCGAGATAATGGTCAACCTCCGGTTTTTGACCTTGATGGAGGAGTTCAAAGTCACCGAGGTACCTCTTATATAACTTCTTTTAGGCCCAAAGGGTCGAAAATAAGCTCAAAATCGCTCTATCTCTAACCGTTTTCGAGATAATGGACAATTTTTTTCTAACGGATTTCAATATACAAAAGTCACATGACCTTGACCTTGACAGTGAATGTCGAAATTCCGGCCATGATGTTACTGTCTACTGACACCGTACACGTGTTGGAACAAGGATTTGAGCGCTATTTCCAGCAATTTTTCGTGATTGAATAGGTTTTTGAAAAAAACTTTGACCTCAATCTGACCTTGATCTTGAAAGTCAAGGTCAAAAAATTTTGCGGATTTCACGACATCTCATCACCCTCTATCTCTGTGCCAAATTTCATCGACCTACGTCAACTAGCGTAGGATGAGTTTTCTGGAAACCTCCGTGACGGAAAAAAAAAACAAAAAAAAACAAAAAAAAAAAGACAAAAAAAAATGGAAGAAATAAACAGCCGGAATTCTTTGCAAACCATACCCATTTGCAAACTATGTTTGCAAGTGGGAATAATAAGACGTTGTTTGGACAGTCCTATACAACCGCATTCGGACATCTATTCGGACTGTCCGCATCTGATTGTCATGAATAAAAAATAACAGTGTAAGTCAGGTTAAGCTTTGAAAAAATGAGATAAAGTTTAACATTTTAGTTTCTCTGCCTGACGAAACATGTAGGACTTTCCTCGATATAGTAGCCAGACTAACTCCCACCCCGCCTCCGTTGTCCTAATAATGTTCATTGCATACGTAACACAATAAACATCCCACATGTGTATTTCTGGGTATATGTAATAGCCGCTTGCTAGAACAGGCACCCACACACACAGAGGCACTTGCTAATCGATACTAGAAGCTTCTGCCAGCATTGCACTAAGCTAGTGTGAGACAGTGTACTTAATTAGGTCACGAGTATTGGTTTAGTGCAGCAGGAAAAAGCTAAGTCAACGGGGGACTGTCCATGCGATAACCGGCTGCCAATACTTGCTAATCTAGCGTTGAAGAAGGAAAAACGCAGAACTAAATTAATGTTGAATATTTTAATTGATTGATGATGGAAAACTATTTGGATTCTTGTGAAAATATCGAAGATGACATTCAAGTCGGAAATGAAAGGATTAAAAATGATACAGAAAAAGACTTTGGAAACAAACAGATGTGTCTTAAAATAGAAAACGCATATACAGAATGTGACGTCAAACCGTTAGCCTGTATCAGACCACTTAAAGTGAAATCAAAACAGGTAAAATGTGAAATTTGTGAGAAAATATTTAACAGTGTGACTGCTCTTAAGACACATCTTAAAACGCATTCGACTGAAACTCCGTTTGAGTGTGAAATATGTTTAAGAAAGTTTGCACAGGAACGCTATTTAAAATCACACATGAATTTGCATCTTGGAAAGGCATTCCGTGCGTGTGAGTTTTGTGATAAAGTACTGTCCTGTAGACGTTCGTTACGAAGTCATTTAGAAAGGGTACATTTAATGAAAGGGAAACTGACATGTCACTTTTGTGAAAAAGTTTTTCATTCCAATGGAGAATTGAATTCTCATATGTTTACCCATACAGGAAAAAGTGAACACGAATGTGGTGTATGTCATAAGAAATTTTGCAGGAAAACTGCTCTGAAATTTCATTCTATCATCCACACAGGAGAAACCCCGTATAAATGCCAAGAGTGCGGGAGGGAATTCAATCTAAAGAGTAATTTGCGAAGACATTTGAGAAGTCATTTAGGTTTGAAGCCGTTTATTTGTCCGTTTTGTCCACGAGCTTTCACGAACAGTTCCGATATGAAACGCCATTCTGATCGGGCACATTCGGAAGTGAGACGAAAATTCAAATGTGATTTTTGTGACAAATATTTAGCCAGTAAGGATACTTTACGATCCCATGTCAAAATCCACATGGGCACAGTGAAACCTAAAGCGCACAAATGTGACCTTTGCAAAAAGACCTACCCCACGGAAAGTACCCTGGAAGTTCATATGAGGGCGCACACTGGGGAAAGACCCTATAAATGCGAGTACTGCAACAAGGGATACATAAGTAAAAGTACTTTGAATATCCATTTATTATCACATTCAAATGAACGACTTTTCAAATGTGAAAAATGCGAGAAAACGTTTAAAACCATGAGTTGTATGTGTACCCATCGCCGGGTTGTACATGAGATCAAAACCGCGGCATTCCAGTGTTCCATGTGCGAGGCGACATTCAAAACGAATAGTGGGCTTCAGAACCATATGTATAAGCATTCGAACGAAAGACCCTGCCAATGTTCACACTGCGACAAAACATTCAAAACACAATCGCATTTAAAGAGACACGAGTTGATCCACACTGGTGTGAAACGTTTTGAATGCATGAAATGCAGTAAAAAATTCGCTTTGAAAAGTGGCTTAAGGAGTCATCTCCGAGTGCATTCAGATCTGAGGCCATTCCAATGTGATAAGTGTGAAAAGTCATTTAAAAGCAAAACAGAGCTCAAGACTCATTATAGACTGCATACAGGGGAGAAACCGTTTGTGTGTCTGGTATGTAATCACGCTTTCAGACACAGCGGAAATCTCCAAAAGCATTCACGTCTTCATTAATAAATATTTTCTTTTTGTATTCTCAGTTCCGTATGTGTGTTCAGAAAATCCCTGTAAATAGTATGACGTCTGTTCAACGTAAATCTATCCGTAATCTAAAAAACTATTCATGTGTTCATGAATAAATATGTTCTTTATTGTTATCTCAGTTTGCGTATGTGTGTGAAAAAGTCCCTGTAAATAGTACGACGTCGATCTGACGTCTATCCAACAGTTAATTAAATGTTTTTAATCTTCAAAAACATTCACGTGTTCGTGAACAAAGGTTCTTTTTTTTTGTAAATCTCAGTTGTGATTAAGAGATTATGCCGATCTTGGATAGTTGGTGATCGATAATTGTTTCTCCATGTGTATATGCAAATGTGTGTGTGAAAGCAGTCTCAGTAAACAGTACGACCCAAAGCCAAATTAAGGTGGCGAAGTCAACCCGACCCAATCGTTACATATATCTGTCTAACTTACTTAAAACAGATCAACAGATCAACATTTCGTAATACAGTGCTAAATAAATGTTATTTAGATGTTGTTTTCAACCGCAACTAAAACTCTTATTTCTCCGACATCCAATCAACGCTTTTGATGCAATGTTGAATACCAACATTGCATAGATGTCGAAACGACGACTAGCCAACGTCATCATGAAGACGTCTCGACCTCAAGAATCAACCACACTCAGACGTTGTTCCAACGTTGACTGCAATGACTGTCTAGTGTCACAATGCCCACTTGAATGTTCATTAACGTCTTTTTTCAATAACTTGCAAATCTTTTGTTTGGGAAAAATAAAATAAATATATATTGATTTTTGATTGAAGGTCATTAAAACATTGTAGAAAACGAATTGTTTGGGAATAAACCATATACATTGGTTCTCTCTGTATATTTTTTGATGGTTTTCTTCAATAACAACACCCACAGCCCATTACATCAACACATCACAACCTCACCTTACCTTTATTCCCTTTCACAAACGCAGAGTAATCAGTTCCTCAGGTATTGCAGCAATGAATAACATTTTTAACTTCTTTACATATAGTTTACTTTAACCTGAATTGTCGGTTAATGAAGCAACCCATGTACTAGGCTAAGTAGGAGTGAGTCATGGTCAAAACATAAGCTACGGCTTGATCTGCAGTCCAGTATCACTCGATATTCCTCCTCTGTTGCAGACGAACGTACCTAAAGCTTTTTATCTTATCACTGCGGCAGGAAATTTAAGCTACAATGACATAATCATCGACAGATGATCTTACTGAGTCGGGTTGAGGGTGAAGTCAATGTTTCTGTTTTTAATTTAAAAAGCGTTGTTTTCTTGAAAAATAAATTAATGAAATCTTTTTAGCTTAGATCTGTTTGAATTAAATATTACTTTAAAATAGAATAAGTAAAACAATGCTTTCACTTTAAACAATCTCTAGAAAAAAAACCTTCACAGCTTTGCTATTAACGTGTTTGAAACTTGAAATCGGATAATATACGTTCACGCTCATTCACGCTCATTCCTACTTATATAGCATTCCTCTTAAAAGTAATGATAAATGACATGATTATCCATAATAACTTGTGCATAATGTGCTCGGATTTCAAGGAGTGAATATATTTACTTGATGAACACTCATACGAATTTCATTTCCAAACAGTGCAAAAAGGAAACTAATAACAGTTCAAATATGGGGTTCTCTAAAAAAAACCCGCATTGCAATTATTTCAGCATGTCCTCAAAAATGAAAGTAAGCATTTGCTCTATCAAAACAAATTCCAGCTATATCATTGACTGGATTAATCCAATGGACGTTAAAGCAATTAATGTATACGTTTAACTTTAAAAAAAAACAATAAATTGAACCTCCCTGCTTCGTGAAGAAAATACATGAGATCACAACATAAATTTAACATCGTAACATTCTATTCACAAACAAATTCTTTTCATACCTGATTACCATCGGGTAATCGAAGTGAAAACAATGTAAATCTAATAAGCACAATATTTGAAAAATAGCATGACAGGTATCATTAAGTACAATTATATTTCACTTGCTAACACAATAATTTATTCTGGTTAGTTTTTTTAATAACATAAAACACAATTTGTGAAGACTAATAAATAGTAAGACTGTTATGCTTATTAGTTCACTACTTTATTAAATCTTAAATGTGACAAAGCGGCAGTGGTTTATATATGACCACATGAGTAATAAGAGGAAATAGATTCAGAAGCACCAAAAGAAGCTTATGTTAATAATAGGACATTACACAATTCATAACAGAAAACTTTGTTTAAAACTTAAAAATATGTCTACATATAGAGCGTGATGAATTCAAAGATAACACGACGCCGCCCTCTAGGAGTTCTAGTTTCGTTAAAACTTGCGGTAATCTTCATTTAGTACTCTGTGTTTCCTATAAAAATTGGGGTTTAGGGATTCTTTGAGAACCCGCTAAACATAAGAACGTTTTTGTTTGGTTGTGAAAAGATCGTAACGTTTTTCTAACCAAAATCGAACCTTTTTTGGTTGTAAAAACGTTATATTCAACAACCAAATGAAAATGGTATTTTACCAACCAAAATCAAACCTAATTTGGTTGTAGAAACGTTGCATTTACCAACCAAATAAAAACGTTTTTTACAAACCAAAAACAAACGTATGGTATTAGAACGTTATAGAAATTGATTTTTAAAGAACTAAAAACAAACCAAAAACAAACGTTTCGTATCAGAACGTTATTATATCAATTTTAAAGAATGTCATATATTGGAGCGACAAGGAAATGTTATGGGCATTTTAATACTTATGTAAAGTAATTTTAGATATGAATAGTATATTCGCAATAACAAGAATTACATTTTAGATGCGAAACGTCAAATTCAGTTCACATATATTTAACTTATCAATGTAAGCTATACCTAAGCATTAAGTGTGCAGATAAAAAATCGAATAAAAAGGGAGGGGGTAGACCTTGGGGGAATTTCCGTACGGGGAAATTGTTCGGGGGAGGGGGATTTGAAGTGGGAAGAGTAGGGGTGGTGGGAGTTGGTTCAAGGGACGCACATTTAGACGCACATTTCAATGGATGCGCCGTGGCGGAGAGGTAAGTTCGTCGCTCTGGATGCCAGAGGTTCCCGGTTCAACCCCAGCTAGATATGAATGTTTCGTGAAATGTTAGTTGCAAAAAAAATAATGGTAGTTCTTAAAAATGAGATATGATGTGATGCTGGTGCAAGATGCAGCCTCGAAGAGTGAATACTATTTTGAAAAATGTTGAAGGATATTTTGTTAAATAATTTGCTTTACGTGCCTTTCACAATAAAAGGTTTTCTTAAGGTTGTGTATGAAATGTTCTATAAACGTTTTTTTTATAAAACGTTTTTAGAACGTTGCGAGAAAAACGTTTTTCGGCATTTCATATACAACCTTTAGAAAACGTTCTTTGCAACTTCAAAAGGTTCGGAAAAAACGTTTTTAAAACTATAGTTCAACCAAATTTGTTTTACGGGAAGTGTAATCGACGTTTTGTTTAAAAGGAAAGATGGTATTATTTCAAAATTAGCACTCCACATTAATTAGGAGTTTTAAAAGGCGTGGACACGCATTTAGAAGTAAAGGTGAATTGTTCTACAAACCAATAAAAATTGCTCAAAACAACTTGATAGATTTCATGTTTACTATAAGGGCCATCCTTTACCGTTTTACATTCAAGAGAAAGGCACCAGACATGGTTAGGTTTTAATATTCAAAGACGTTTTCTGCATTTAGAGTTCTCCATTTCATATATACAAGAGTGCATCTGTCTTTTTAAACAAACACCTAGTTTTAAGTAGAGCCAAAAGCAGACCGATATTAAAAGAAAATTTGAAAACTTGAGTGAATTTTAATTTTTAAAACATACATTTGATTTTGTCAATACAATTTGAGAAAATTCTCAGTGGAGAAAACATCAGGGGGGTTTACATTACAAATGTCCGACATATTAGAGCTATATTAGAATCAGTACTTGTTACAGTATGTAAGTCCTCTGTATTTTAAAACGGTAAACCTATCTTTGGTTTTCTGTCTACTATATGATCCTTTATTATTGACTTTAATTGAATATTGGTGTTTTACAATGACCGAATTCACCTGGGTTATTATTACACCGAGTATTCCACGTTTTCATTGAATTAATCCATCTGTAGCTTTTAGGTCGGATGACTTTTTCACGTCGCGTTTTACACGTATATATGGCGCCTCACACATTGCAAAAGGTCATTTTTACGCTCGTCAGAAAAGATATAAAACTAAAATATTATTTTTCTTCGTCTACAACTTATCCCACTTGCAAACATTGATTGCAGATGGGTATGCTTTGCTAAGAATTCTGGCTGTTTATTCCTTCCTTTATTGTTTTTTTTTCGTCTCTGAGGTTTCCAGAAACCTTTCTCCTACGTTATTTGACGTAGGACGTTGAAATTTGGTACAGAGATAGAAGGTGATGAGATGTCGTGAAACCGCATTTTTTTACCTTGACCTTCAAAGTCAAGGTCGAATTGAGGTCAAAGTAGTTTTGATCTCAAAGTGGTTTCCAGAAAACTCCTCCTACAGGGTTTGTAGTAGAAAGACGGCATTTTGCAGAGACATAGAGAGTAATGAGTTTTCGTGAAATCCGCAAATTTTCTTGACCTTGACCTTCAAGATCAAGGTCAAATTGAGGCAAAATATTTTTTAAATCCCTACTCATCACTTAAAATTGTTGGAAATAGCGTTGAAATCGTTGTTTTAACAGCAACATCGTGGACTAAATCTAAACATGCTGGGTCAAGGTCGAGGTTATGTGACCAGCAACATCATGGACTAAATCTAAACATGCAGGGTCAAAGTCAAGGTTATGTGACCTTTGTATATCGTAATCGGTTAGATGAAACTTTCCATTATCTCGAAAACGGTTAGAGATTTTGAGCTTATTTTCGACCCTTTGAGCCTAAAAGACGTTATATAAAATGCACCGCGGTTTACCATTGTTTCGAAATCGGTTAGATAATTCGGAAGCTGATAATTGTGTAGAAACACTGAAAAATGTGTCTGTGACCGGATAAATTGTACCATTGTAAGTGGGTGCCATTTCACTACGTGTAGCGAAATTCAGTCTAGTTAAGTTTAAGTTGTTGCTGAAAAGCTTGTAAATGTTCAGTCAAATAAGTTCACTGTTAAAGAGTTACTTTATAATCTTTTTGGCAGTAAATTGTGATGGCATGCCCGTGCCATTGTTGGCATGCCAGTGTTAGATTCTAAAATAGCATGTCACTAGGCAACTTTTTCCCAGTCTACGTGATATTGGCAGAGGATGAAATAAAGTGACACATTCAATCCTTTCATCGCCCCGCACAGTAGACGATTGAGGACTGGGAAATGCCAATCCTCTGATGGAGTTTTAGATCCACTCCGGGGGACGGTCAACCACGGACCAACCATTCTGCAACCAAATAACGATGTTTGGACTTCTTCTTTTCAAAGCGCGTTTTTGTAATGGTAATGCTGATGACACCCCCTCCTCGTTTTGGACTGTTTGACGAGCCTTCTTCACAGGCGCTCATTGGCGACGCCTCCTCGACGCCTCCCTTCCCCGACTCCGCCTTTCTCACGCCTTTCTGAGACAGTTTCGACTAGCCAAGCTTTCTCGTTTAGAAGTCCACACGCCCTCTTCTTCGCCATTGTTTTAAACTGATGTAGTGCACTACTGGCACGTAGTGCCTTTGGACCGTAGTGATTTGAGTCGTTTCTGGAACTGATACAGATTGCAGTTTGAAAAAGAGAATGTGAAGTGTAATCTTCAGTTTCTGAACCTTGCCCACGATATATAGCGTCTAAGTGAATTGGTATGAATTCAAATTTTGAAAAAATCTCCAATTCCGCTAGTTAATTACTTTTTGTTGTTGTCCCCCTTCCTCTAGATTTGCGCGAAAAGCGATGCATTATGTATATCTGTTGCTTTAAAATATGTTCCATTACCCCACTCCCACAACCGCGGCCCCCTCCGCTCTGCAAGAGTGATATATTTTGTATATCTGTTGCTATAAAATATGGACCATTACCATCTACCCCCACCCTTCCCCCACTCGGCCCCTGCCTCCTCCGCTCTGCACAAAGATTGGCGTATTTTATGTGTTGTTGTTATAAGATATGTTCAATTATCCCCCTCCATCACGCCTTGCTATATGGAACGAAAATATTGCATATCGGTGGAGTCATTTCCCTTATTGTATGTAAGCCATGTCCCTATGCTCTCACATCCAAAAAAACCGCCTCAAGCTAGTGTGTGCAAAAAAAATGCATTTATTTGTTGAAGGGTTGAATCCTACCGATGCTATTGCTGGGACATTTTGTGTGATGTTTGTGTTACAAATCTGTTCACAAGCTTTCATTTGCCCCTGCATTGAGCTTACTACAACGTGTATAAATGGCCATATTTAGCATTCAAATTTACTTAGCATTTTCTCATGGCAAAGCAGTCGTCTGTCACTGCTATCTGATACTATTCTATCATCGCTCAAACTAAATTTTAGCAAAATATGTGTTTTTTGGCAAATGAATCAAAGCGTTATTTTTTCCTTCGTTCCTTCCCTCAGTGAACAAAATTATAGTTTTCTAAATTTGCCATATGGTCTTGTAAATTTGTCATGTGGTTTGGAAACTTGCCACATGGCTTTGTACATTGGTCACGTGGTTTTGTAAAATTGCCATATGGTTCTGTAAAACAGCAAAGTCCTGCAAAATATCGGGCAATTCTATAAAAGAGTTGTCAAATTTAGAAACCATTGTTGAAAACTTGCTGTTTTCGATGACGTACTCAAATTCTAGGCTCATTGAACCAGACCTAATCAGTTCAGTTGTCTAGCCCATGGAATAAGTTAGATTGCTTTCACGAAGGTGGAAGGTGGTTTGTTGACAGTAGGTGGTCGTCTAAGAAAATTTAGTCTTCGTCAGATGGCCATTCACCCGGTTGTGATCCCTAAAGACAGTTACGCCGCAATATTGATCAGTGGCTAATATCATGACAAAGTATTGCACCAAGACAACTGTATGACCTTAAATGAAATTAGGTCAAAAATGGATTTTGGATTATTGGTTGTAGGGGTTAGTTGCAAAGTACATCTACCATTGCTTCATTTGTAGGCGGTTGAGGGAAGATGCTGGTTATCAAAAGACGGGTGACCTTCTTCCTGATGGAGTTGAACCTGGGCCTCCCTTTACGCACGGTGGTGTTGATGTGTTCGGTCCTTTCAATGTTTGAGCGTGATGTAGCGAGTTGAAACGATGGGGCTGTGTTTTCACCTGCTTGTTGTCTAGCGCGGTGCACTTAGAAATCACCAATTCACGGTCCACTAGCTCGTTCATTAACACTCAGAGTAGATTCGTTGCCATCAGAGGTGCTGTAGCGGACGCACGGACGTACGGACGGGCATGGAAACAAAGGCGCTGCTTTAACGCAATCATTTATTCGTATTCGTGCAAGTGGAGTCGATTGGAATAGACTGAACAGATTGGTAAAGCTGTAACATACATACAATAAAAATATTAAAATAACACTGCATAGAAATAACGCATTTCGGTTTTAAAACATAGAGTTAACTTCATTAGTTTCACCACTGGTATCATGGATTTTCTTCTAATCAAGAACATTATTTTACTTATTTAATGTTCTGCAACTGACTTGCGATTAAAACAGAATTTATAGCACCGCGAAACAGCATTTACTCCATTTATAAGGCGCATTATATTCCTGTTACATGAAATAGATTGTGTACTGTATAACTCTTGTTTACATGAATTCTATTCAGTATAAGCGAGGCATTGAAAGACACAAACACTAACCGACGTTAGGGCCTTCAAACATTCACATGCCCCTTGCCTTTTATCTCAACTGCTACATCATCTCTGCAAATAATGTTTAAAACTCGGTCAGAACTCAGAAAGGTACTTAAAATTCATTAAAATATTCGGCAAAAAGCTTTTACACTTCTTCAATATTCTGAAGCTGTTTTACACCAGAATAAATTCTACCAATTTACAGTCCTGAGAACTCGACTATCTGGAACCAAACAGATTCTATAAACACTGCATCCATTTAAGTTATAGCACAGTTAAACCCATTTTAAATGAGATACAAAAACACAATTTAGCATGACTGAAAGAACGACCCAGAAATAAAATAAATTGCTCATACCTTGGACATTGTAATTCCTTATCCGTTTATTTAACTATTTATTTATTTAACTTTTACACGCCACGGCGTTCAGAAATCGTTTGAGCCTGAGAGCACGTGTTATTGAATTTTATATGTGTCTGGAATAACACGTGACAAAGTGTTAAACTGATTTTGTCATCAAGACTGATTTGAAAAGGCGCCCAGACAACCTAGCGGAATAAAAGTAAACTACAATTTTAAGCTTTTAATAAGGGAATCTACACAGAATTAACGCGGCAAAATGAACCCAAGACTTCTGTCTTAACAGGTGCTGTCTTTCTTCTTCGCTGTGTGATCGAGGTACCAACTTGGTCCGTGCTGACCTGGAACTTAATGAGCTAACAAGCGCAATAATGGTCCAATGGTTAAGGGCTTCCTTCTTGACAATAACTGCACGCTTGAGTTGCGGCTAAATCAGCTGTGGCTTCTCACATGTCTGGTTCCCATCTGTTCGCAGTACCTTGGATAGGCTGTTGTACCAACATGGTCAATAGTTGGATGACGAGTCACTAAGAACCTTCATGGCCAAATTGTTTGCACACTTCAACAGTAGACCCCTTTGTTGGGAGTCGTTAGAGTCTTTGACCCCACATCCAAAATCAAACTTATTGTTTCTCTTCCTGGAGAAATTCAACAAGCAGCTACTGTGTAAAGCGTTGGAGAAAAATGCAGTACCTTGTTGATCAGTTTTGGACCAGATGTAAGTCACAGTATGTTTATTTTTTGCAGGGTAGATCAAAGTGGACACATCTGCGACGTGATATGGTTGTTGGTAACATGGTAACCATTAAAGAGGATTCTTCACCGCGAAATAAGATTTTGAGCGCCTGAATGTGATGTAAACAAGTCGGATGATAATCGTGCTAGAAGTATCGAACTCGTTGTGGGTGATAGAAATGGCAAGGTTAGACAATATAAGATACTTAGAACCTCCAGTATTTTAGTGGAAATTACTTTGTAATTTAAGCAGGCATGTTGCAGACTACAAGTCCTTTATATATTAAGAAGGTAAACTGTTTCATGGTTCTGTTTTAATATGTGACCGTTCATTATTGACTTTAATTGACGGTTTTTGGTTATTGATTGAATTCCTGTTTCCTATCCGGTGATTATCGCACGTTGCGTTCCACATTTTGATTGCTCTAATCCATCTGGTTTTACCGGTCAGGTGACTTTTTTCACTTCGCATTCCACGTTTTCGTTGCCCTAATCCACCTGCAGTTTGTCAGTCGGATTAATTTTGTACGTGGCGTTTTACACGTATATATTGTGCCTCACACGTGGCATTATAACTCTGGTCAGCAAAGATGTAAAATGAATTTAAAGGATTTTGGTCTTCAGTCAGGACATTCGGTGAGGCATTATTTTTCCTTGTGCAAATTTAATTAAGTTTAAATGTTAAAGAAAAGCTTGTAAAAATTCTGTCGAATAAGTTCAATGTTATTCTATGCTATTTCTGACAGTAATTTGTGATGTCATGCCCATGTCAGTGATGGCATGCCCTTGTTTGATGCTGTAACAGCATGTCACTAGGCAACTTGTGTAAAATTGTAAATTGTATGAAAAAAGTGACACACAAAAGTTCATTCTTTTCATCGGCACACACGGTACTAACTCAAAGCGCTATTTTTATTAAGCCTATTCCAACGCATCTTTGAGCCCTGTATGTATTATTTAATAATTTTGACGTTCACACTAGGGCTGAATTTCTAAAAGCATCAAAAGAAACACCCGTTGTATATTCAATATATAATTTGGGAATACTCAACGTTATGTTGTAAAAAAGAGTAATGCTAACCAAAATAAATAGTTTCCAGAAATCCCGTAAAGATATAATTATTTCAAGTCCTTGCTTATGTTTTTGGATTTAAATTAATAGATATTTGATAAAATATGCTATACAGAGCACAGCGTACTAAAATTACAATTTTTCATTCAATTTGGTGTAAAATCATTTATATTTTTATGATTGAACAAATGGATAAAGGGAGAATCTCTATGATGGACAATCATGCATCAGACAATAAACATGCATGACAACAGATTTACAATCCAATTAATAGATATTTTAGTAGTTGAGTAATTGAAGTAAGTTTCTAAGTAATATATTTAATTATTCAGATGGTTATCTGTTTAATTCATAGTGCAGCGAGCCAGAGTCGTCTTCTGTTCTCATTGCATCAAAGCAAGTTTTAGCATACTAATAGCCAATAGATACGGGTGCTCTCGAGTATACCTTTTGTGTTTGAGTAGGATATACACTTCATTCATATGGTATGTAATACTACTGGTTAATCATTTGAAATGTTCAATAACATACTTCAGCTGTAAAGTCCCAAAAGCATTGTTTCTTGTTTTGATCACCTTTGAACTCACTATTATCGGTCCGCACTTGTATTAAATGTGTATAATGCGGACTTGGCTATAGCGTTTAAAGAGTAACTAGAAAGGCGTTACCTTGACTCTTATTAAAAGCAAATAAGCATAGGCGGTTGATGCAGATCAGCAGATGAAGATCTATCAAAGGTTAGACGTAAAATAAATGAAAACATCCCTGACATCGGTCAGTTTGAAGGAAGAACACATGCTTCAAATTGATTCGATGAGTGTGACGATTTTGATAGCTTCAAGAAGGAGAGAGACTTCATAAAGACGATTAAAGATGTTACAAACATTATACAAATAATGGATCAAACATTGAGAACTATTCTTTGCGCTATTTCACACAAAATGAAATAGGTCTGAGATGTCAGAGGTAGATAAACACAGTAAATCACTCACCATCACCTGTAGACATAAACGAAGCTTATGTAACCTTACCTTAGCAAACACAAAATCATACCTGGAAGAGGAAGAGGATTGAGACTAATAAAAACTGACGACAGCCGCTACGGTGATAACAGTGACAGTGGTAGAAGGAGAAGCAGAATGAGTTGCATATGCAACAGAAATGAACAGCTGAAACGTCACTGGAACAATGAAAGAGACCGCTGGTACAGCGATAACCGTAGCTGGAGTCTCGATGACAAAAGTAGAAAATATTCTACGTTAGACAGGAGAGACAGTGATTACTACTTCGCGCTTCGAGAAAGAAGGCACAAAATAACAGTAGAGCGATAAGGTAAACAGAGAAAGAAGATACCTAAAAGTAACTATTATAGGAGACGGCCGGTATATTAAAACTGTAGGGAGTCGAAGGATTATACGGACTGGGATGCAAATCGAAACTACATAGCTGATCGAGAAATGAGCACAAAAAGAAACTACTTGGTCAGAAATAAAGAGAAAGAAACTTCCACAGAATATATAGATATGGAAGTTCAGATGCTAATCACAAATCTTAAAATAGGGTTAAAGAAAAAGCTAAAACCCAATGACAATTTCGAAAAAGAAGAAGAAATGCTCGCTATCCTTATCAAAAAATTAAATGCAACGGTTTAAAGTGATAGACAAAGAATGAGCTAATTCCTCAACGTTTGGAACAAATCAATCATTATCTACATGTGATACAAACCTGTAATAAGTATTTAAAGCCTGTAACAACAATGTCAGTTCTCAACATTTAAGTAAAATGCGTCATTTAACCAGAAATATCTGTCATTTAAGATGTTTAAGGGATATCAAGGATAACCTTACCATAAGGTTCATTCCTTGAACAGTAGCGAGAACCATGTGGTCGGTTACTGTCACCATCAACTTTTTAAAACAATACAGAGCTTTTCATGAAGGAAATGACTGCCTGTTTGATAATAAATATGTCTGCAGATAGCATATGTGGAGTTTAAATGAGAAGCATTGCGGTTGAAATGTTTACAGTCTTTCGCATGCATGCATGCATGCCATAATGTTTCCATGCATTTCTAAAAAAGCGAAGGGGTATGGTGGAGGGTGCATTTTTTATTTTATCATGTGTTCCCATGAGTGTCCTAAAAAACGCGGATAGTGATGGGGTGCGGAAGGGACCGGGGCACTTCCTATCATATATCTTACCACCCATGTGCGAAAAAACGCAGACAGTCGGGTTTGCTCATTGGAGGGGGCACTTGTTATCATATGTGTTACCTGGGAAGAGGGAACTTGCTATCACATGTGTTACTATACTGTCCACAAATAGGGAAAGTATGGGTGGTTGAGAGGGGCTGGGCCACTTGATGTCATATGTGTAACTATGAGTGTCCAAAAAACACAAATAGTGGTATGGGGTGCGGGAGACTGAGAGCATTTGTTGCCATGTTATTATGTTTGTCCAAAAAACTGGGTCGCTTCCAAACTGCTTGCAAGAACCTTGCTGAAGATAAAATTTTATATTCGCAACAATGGTATCAGTCCGGATAGCAATGTAATTACAGTTTGTGCTTCAAAAATAAGAATTAAAATAATGTGAATTAATTCATTCATTTAATGTAAATGTTTGTTCGTTTGTGATGATTCGACGTGAGGATACTACAGTTATGATCTAGACCCCATCTTCACCAAAACAAACTTAAACAGAACTTATCGTATTGTTCCACTTGAAAATTTTCTTTCTTGTCAGATCCCAGGATTTCTGTGACTTGATTTTTATTATTCAAGAAATATTTGTGGGACATAAAAATTTCACGAACAAGGGAAGCCCTCTTTGTTTCATATTGATGGGAGCAGTTAATTATGTTTTACATTTTTAGAAAGAAATTTACAATCAAATTACAAAAAGTGATAAAATAGTTAAATACAATGTCTTCATTTGAGGAGATAGAAGCTCATATATCAGTTACGTTCCAAAGGGTTTATCTGAACAGGATTTTTTAACCAGCCTCGGTGGCCTAGTGGTTAGAGTGTCCGCCTCGAGACTGGAAGACCGTGGGTTCAATTCCCGGCCTGGTCATACCTAAGACTTTAAAATTGGAACTCCTCCTTGCTACCCTGTTAGGCACTCCACATGTAAGGGTTAGAAGGAGGGCTGGAATGCCCCCTTTCATTTAATGTGGCAGGGGGATCCCGATATGACCATATCAGTTGAAACGGACCTAAAGAACAATACAATACAATCTGTTACAGTCTGTCAAGTCACTTAAATCTGTTAGATCTTTATATAATGTATATGATATAGTAATCATATTGATTTTAGATCACAGCATTCATTAAAATATTGTTTGAGGTAATTATGATGTTATGAGATTGAAGCTGTCTGATTTACTCTTTGCATTGTTTTTAGATTTTTAACTCATTGGTTTAATTAAAATTTAGAACTGGATATGTTGCAGAATTAACTGAGAAACTTACCTGTAGGGTGTTTGCTTAATAAGCATGCTATATGGTCTACGTTTATGGCTAAATGACACTAGAGGAACTAGGTACCAAATTGCTAACGCGTGTGTCCAAAAGGGGAAATGATTTTGAGGTCAGACATGGTAAGCTCGGAGTACCGATTTCGTTTAAAAGGGGGTTAATTTTCATTCTGTGCCCAGTGTTTTCCATAAAAGTGAGATTCTTTCAGAACTTCACTCCAAGATTAGCTAAAAAGCCATATTGTTTCCAAATCTGCGTTTGGGATCATTTAAAAATTATCATGGACACGCGTTGTAACCAATTGGTACGGGAATGCTCCCCCAAACCGGGTTTATAAAAGTGAACACTATGTTCTAAAAACTATACCTTAAAATGTTATAGTTTAGTGTCTTAATTTGACAGATTCATTGATTTTAAAAACATGCTCATCAGCTATGATCTTTTCAAAAATAATTTGATCAGTAGAAATAACATTTTATTAATACTAGCTGTTAGTTCCGGTAGCAAAAATCTGTTTGCAGGATGTATAACCGGCTGTTTCTTATGTGTTCATGCGTTGTCTGGAAACCAACGCCATCTGCAAATTGATGTTCCTATCCAAACATTAGTTTCTCATTCAAACACTTCTATTTGATAAGGCTATAAATTACTGCATCGCCAGCCTACAAGAATGCCTATTAACTGCAAACGGCAACAGTTTGAAATTGTCCCTCGTATCATAGACTACAAAGCGCTTAATAGCAGTAATATCTAGTTCAAATTAAAAGGATTTCGAAAAGAACTTGTTCGATTTAACCAGCATAAATGCCTATTTAATATAGTAGAAAATATAGGACTGGTAGAAACACCTCGAATTATGTATTTATTAATTAAGCACTCCTGTATCATTAAAGTATATTTGGAAAATTAAGTTTAAGTTAAATGGACCACTAAGTTAAAAAAAAGAACAATGCATGTTAAGTTATACAATTTGTTTATACATTTACCTTTCAGAAGCAAAGAGATCAATTACCTGACACAATTACCTGATAAAAATATCTAACATCTGGTACAGTTTTCTCATAGACTCTACAATAACTGACCTCTGGCACACTAATTTGATAGAAACAGAAAGGTCTTATATCTGGCAACTGACAGTCATCTTATAGAAGAAAAATATCCGATATGTGATATCCAAACGAGTTATCTTACGCAAGCAAAAATATTAAATATCTGATATTCCGACGAGTTATCTTATAGACGCAAAACTGTCCAAAATCTGATCCCCGAGCAGTTATCTGAAAAAACCTAAAATATTTGGATATCTGACGCAGTTATTTTACAGCAGCAAACATGTCTGTCATTGATATCCGACACAATGTTTTATAAACGCAAGCATACCTGTCATTGATATCTGGAATAGTTGTTTTACAGAGGCAAACATACCTGTCATTGATATCTGACATAGTTATTTGATAAACAGAAAAATAAAATAAACAGGTTTCATTGAAATAACTGTATTCTGTCTTCCGTAAAATCAAACATTAATGTTGCATGAAATTCACAAGATACAGAACATATTCACAACTCACATATCCACAATCAAATTAAATAACATCAAACTACATAAAAACAAATTGCAAAACATCAAGCTACATAAAATCAAGCTATATAACATCAAATTACATAACATCAAATGACATAGTACAAAATTAAGATATTTGATCACACGATTTAGATCTTACTTAAACTGAGTAGCTTAAAACGTATACTGAAACTATATAGTGAAGTAGAAAAAAATTCATACTAAAAGTGAGATTCATTTTGTTGATAACCAAATTGATCCAATTTTTTCAAAACTGCAATCGAGAAACTTTAAAACCGTAATTTCCGTAGCACAAAAATAGACCTCAACAAAACTGTGGCGACATTTTTCCCTTTTTCAGAGTTTTAACGTTTTACAGTGTGAATCAGAAACCTGTGTTTGAGTAGTTGAAAATGAGTAGTTGTGAGTGCCATCACAATCATTTAGGGTCCCAAATCGCTGTGCATTCTTTATCAAACTGACAGATCTGACTGAAAACAAACTGAGGCGTAACTCTTCACCGAAATGATACTTCTCCAATTAAATATTTTCCAGTTGTCTCCTTTGATTGTGGTTGCCTGCTTAACACATTCGATTTGGATCTGTTCTGTAATTAGAGAGTACCGTTCAGGTGTGCCATAGATAGGCCCAAGTTCTATTTTCATGGCGGCATCAAATGACAAGTTCGCCTTCCTGCTTGCACTTTGTCGGTCCGAATATCTACGCTGCGATCATTGTTGCTCTGTAAAAGTGACCACCGTGGTGCATTATCCGAACCCTCGCGATGCTGCTTCGAGGTCTATCCGGGGTGTGTCCTTGTCACCATAAGTCCTCCGCAGCTTGTAAGCAGCAGTTTTTTCTCATTCGAAAAGGCCAATCCACCTGCATCTTGTCCGTGACTTGCCACAGTCTTGCAGAAATTCCGGTATCTTAACGTGTGCTTTTTCTAACTTCAGCGCCACGTACGCTAGTGTAATTAGATGTTAGCTATGCATAAGAAAGTGCTAAAGGAAGTTAAATCAAGGAACAGTGACTCACCCTGAAGATGGAAGAGATATCACCGGTTCCTAAACTCTTAACGCTCCATTCGGATTATTCTCACAACCCCACAATATTTGGGGTAATACTTGATTGTCATCTCTGGTATTGTTTTATTCTTTACTCGTTTTTTGTTTTTCAATTGGACATTTGATGTTGGTCTTTTTGCGTCTGATGTTTGTTTCTTAGAGAAAATTCAAAATGGTGTTTTATTGTTTTAAATGAAATCAACGTTATGCCGATGGAAGTGGGGCATAAACCGTCCAGTGAGAAATATTCTGGAGGTATTTATTTGACACAAACAGAGACGTCACAGAACATTAGAAACACCTTTGTGCAGCAGCTGTAAGCTGTATAGGAGAGGAAACGATATAAACATAAATAAATGAATAAATTTTCTTAATAAATGAAAAGTCTTAAAGCTAAAGTGACGAAACTTTTACACACAATATTTAATATGACGTTAGCTGATCTTTTATATACAGTACAGCTTTCATATTTGTTCAGTCATTTATAAATATCGTTTTATATCGTATTTCGGAAGGAAGCAAACCACATTGCTACACCTTAAGCTTATTATTGAACTTCGTTAGATATATTTACGCTTTAGCTATTAATTTGAGGTCTATAAAAAGGAACACCCCAGTCAATGCAACTGCAGCCTTGGGCATAATTGTATATCACTGTGATTATTTTGATTATAACTAAAACTAAGACAAGTAATAAAAATAAATTAGTGCATTTCTATGCCGTCTGGTGGCCTTTCCCCCAGTCCCGTAAAAAGTAACTGTACATGTCACGAAGGATCTAGTGTCTATCGGTATAAATGGGACAGCTATCTTTTTCAACCCGTGGAAAGGTAATGGATTCTGTTATTGTAGCTTTTTAATCCGGCAACTGGCTGCCACTTATATTCCCATATCTAACATCTGGCTATCTCGTATACTTCCATAAGAAAAGAGCTATGGTTTCTCGTAAAAGCCATAAATCTGTCACGGGAAAAGATGACGTAAAACCCCTAGATGCCTCCCTTTTAGGTAGGTCTTTCGCCTACCCCATATAAGCGGTCACCCGGCGTGCTACGCCAGAGTGTGGTTCAAGACGAATAACATAACACCGAAACGTAGCTCAAAAAGTCTCGACTTTAAAGTAGAAATAAAATGGCAGTAAACTTACTGTCAACCTGGATCAAGCTAAGTGCTATTGAAAAAAAAGCACTACACGACGGTTGTGAAGCGATGTGAAAGAAAGTCATAAAACCATAAATGCTAGCAGTAGAAAGTATTCTGGAGTGACTTTTTGTTATTTTAAAACCGCCTCTCGAGGGCTACGTGGGACTTTTACGAACAGTGCTACATAATTTGGTGCCGTAACCAGGATTTCCAACAACAAAGTAGCATAATTGAGCAAGAACGCATTGGCCGTCAGGACTTCCGTTGCCGCAACATTGATGAGCTAAGTATGCAGCCAGCAGCCGCTGTATCAACGTGACGACTACTAGCTACCATACCAACTCCCCTACCGATGTGTCGCAATCTCCCAGTCAAGCCAATCATCTTGGATAGACAATGAATGTTAATTTTATAAAAGAAGACTTTAGTATAATATATGCATGTGACTGAAATTTAGGTATTTATTATTACTTACTATTTATTTGATGAACGGAAATTTTTGAGGCATTATTAATTGCTCTAATTTATTGATTGAACTGATGAAATTAAATTGTCGAATGAAATGAATTAGTCAAGATAAATGAGTGTATGTATATGTTCGTATTGATGCCGTCTTTAGAAAACTACGCACAAGTTTTCAGTTTGAATGTGGATGCAAAGCATATAGGATAGGGAGCCGTCTAATATTTGTTCCATTGGTTTGTGGTAAAGACCATTCAGGATTACAGGAGGATCACTATAAAGCATTCTTCGCTTCTAAACAGGGTGAGATTAATAGTGGGTCAAGATCAAATTCATAATTATTTATAAAAATAAATAAAGCAATATAATTTTAATAATATATCAACGATAGAAAAATAAGTAGTTAATGGACCCTGCCGATCCATCAGTTTGACGGTATGAACTACGCTGTGGATGTAAAGTCAGATTTAAGACCGTAATATTAGCTTTATTCACCGACCACCCTTCTGCCGCAGGACCTGCACTGGAATTTTGATCTCCATTAACAGTGATTACTCTCGGTATTTGGATGGTCTGACGCAATTTGAAGTTAGCGGCACACCTTTCCCCTTGGCTATTTGAACAAGACTGATGACCGAAATAGCTAATAAATTGCCTTGCCTTGTGGCAGTGAGGCTTTGGAACCGCAGCCTCAGCATTTAAAAATATTATCTGAAAAATCCGAGAAGGTCAAAAAGAAAAATGAAAATTATAAAGTTTATAAATCTACTGTGCTTGTGCATACTAGCCCCATATCCCAAAGGACAGTAGTTAAAAGCCTCTACCAGCCGAGGAAATAGAGATTCCAGACAGCGATTAAGTAGTACATTTATTGTAATTCTCCTTCATTGGGTATGCATTAAGATGCAAGCAGTTTAAAATAACCCAGTTCTTACTGGGTTATTTTAATCTAGGCGTTATGTCCCTAGATTCTACAAGAAGCTGGTAAACAGCCGCCCTCAACAAGATGCCCCCATCCAAGCCCTACAACACTCCTCTTCCAACAGCTTCAAATGGAGCTGCGAGCTGGACGCTTAGGCAAGAGTGTACGTGACTTTAACGGGGGAGGTGGACGCCGTTTCCGAGAATGGCTCAACGATGTTGAAAGTGAACGTGTTCTGTAAATTCTGAAACGGTATGATTAAGGCTTTTGTTTCGAATCTCCTAAGAGCCCTAGAGCTGATCACCTCCCTCGCACCCTTTGAAATAATCCACATATTAACTGACAAAAGCTTCGACAAATGTTAGCCGTACAGTGCATCTCTTTAAAAAAATTACGGCGCATGAAGCAGAAAAAGGGTGTAACAATTCAGTCTTTTACGGAATACATTAGGAGCCTTTTAGAGGAGACTTACCCTAATGTATATCGGAGCCAATCCTGGTTCAAAACTCTTTAATCGAGGGTCTGCAATGATTCTATTGCAAGAAGATTGATTCGAAATAGGCCCCATCAGTTCGACGCAGCCGTACAAATGGTTACTTGTGAACAACAAGCCGGAAAGTATTTTTCACTGCGTAGTGCTCCAACCATACTAGCTCAGTAGATGGACACCAGATGGGAGGCCCACTTGTAACCACTGAAAGGTGGTTGGGTACGCATTTAAAGACTTTAGGAGGCGCAAAGGGGGAGTAACCCCAGAAGTTTTTCAAACCGGACCACTAATGGCATCCAGCTCTACAACGCAGAACACGGTGCTGGTTGCATATGCTAACTCTGCTGCTGATTCACAATGGGCAAAGATGTGCCCCCAAAAGAGTTCGGAAAAAACTAAAATTATTGCCCTTCTGAACACAAGAGCTCATGCGAAACTGTTTGAAAGCATCCCAAAATAGTCTGAATCAATAAATCAATAAGTCTCTATAGTGTCAGGGGACAGGAATTGCCAATTTTAGGGAAGTCATCTCTTAACTTCACTGTTGGTAAAAACATGTGTCTCACACTCACACATGCGAAAACCTGTGATTTTGAGAAGTGACTTCATCAAGCAACACGACGTGAAATGGGACTTCCAAGGGAAGAACCATCGGCTTTGGAACTTCAGTGGTAATGTTGAAAGACAAATATGATCTAATCTATTCAGTGTCCCTGGTACACGCCTCACAGGGTGTGTTTCGCCCCTCGCAATTATCCGTGCCAATTCCATGTCGCATGTCTCCAAAGGTAAGTATATATTGACCCCACTTGATAGCAGTTCTCCTATGTTGACCAGCGAGATATTCTAGCACCTAATGTTTTGCTTAATACCACAAAAGATAGTAAAATTGCCGTGCTGATTAAGAATGAAAGAAAGAACATACATATACATTCCGAGTACGGTGTGGTCAAACCATCGCAATAGCAGAACTCATACAATGTGACAATAGCGAAATAAATTTAGTGGAAAAGCAAGATAGGGATCAAAAATGAGAAACCAAATCCTCCCTGAGTTTCGACCTAGATCATATCCATACCGCCGAAAGGAGTCGTTTATCCGACTTCCTTCTTTAAAATAGAAATCTTTTGCCGAGAAAGATATTAATTTAGGTTAAACTAATTTGGTCCTAATGCATATAGAAACGAAAGAACATGCCTCAATAAAATCAAGTCGAACTTTGTGCAGCTCTACCGGTATTCCACGAATTGATAAATCAGGTACTCGGGAATGCCCTGTACCTGTCAAGAAAGTAAGCCTTATGGACCATGTAATCTCAGCGTCTTGATTAGAACCGGATCCGGAGAAGATTGCAGTTATTCGCAACTTGAACCCACCATCAAAAGTGCGTGGAGTCCGCTCTTTTGTGGGAATAACATCGTATTGCCGTCTCTTTATAAAAAAAATCAGCGACCTGATACGACCCCTAGTCCAGCTCACTGCAAACATGCACGATTTTTTTAGACCACAGAATGTCAAGCGTCGTTTGAAGCAGTCAAAAGTGCTCTGCGTTGGCTTACCCAAGGTTGGATCAAACTTTATAAATTGTATACAGATGCCATCCTGTAGAGCTGTATTAAGTCATGAGTTTACTGAAGGTGACAGAATTGTCTAATATGTCTCGAAAGAACTCTCATCAGGCCAGCATAAATGGGTTAGCTAATGGACCCTGACGTAGTCCAGTACGCTACAGACTGTGATGTATGTCGAGCAAAGCGTTTGAAACGAGATCACGCACCCAATCGGGATATGCCCGTACCGTAATACCCCTTCGAGATGATAGGCAGTGACACTTGTGGACCCTACCCAGTAACAGACTCTATAAACAGGCACATAGTTACAGTCAACGATCATCTGACTTTGTTGAACATGCTGAACATGTTAAACAATTGTTGTACAACAACTTGCTGAACAATACCATGACGTAATATGAATAATTTGAACACGTCTTTGAATGAGCTGCTCATTCGAACACGTCTTTGAATGGGCTAGCCATTTGAACACATCTTTAAATGGTGTGCTCTTGCCCCACATAGTGCTTACAGCCACCTATGCAAATAGTCTATAATCGCTTTATGTCAAAACTAGAAACTGAATCAAACCGTAAGATTTTCATTCAACTCGGTTAATTATGACGAAAGCTGTCTACTTTTTAAAAGTTACTAAAATCACAATTTTGAGATGTAAAAATTATGCATACAGTCACTTATGCAAATAGTCTATGACCACTTTATATCAAGGCTAGATATAATTTTCATTCAAACCGGTTAAATATGACGGAAGTTATCTACATTTTTCACTTTTTTTTAAAGTTATAGCTTTCAGGTAAAAAATTATGCATACATCCACATGGCCAAAACTAGTATAAAACTGAATCAAACGTTAAAATTTTCATTCAAATCGGTTGAACATGACAAAAGTTATCTACTTTTTCACCTTTTTGCTGATTTTGCTCTCCTGGAGGGGGGAGGGGGTCGGCTCATAATATATCATAGGGGAGGGGGGTCCTCAATTGCTCACCATGGTTACACCGCTTATTATGACGTCATAATGGGTTTTATACATAGTATGTCCTGGGGTTAGGCTTAGGGGAGGGGGGAAGGTGGTTGTCACGTGACTCGATGACGTCATTATGACGTCACATGTGGCACCACTTTACACTCCTAATCTCTGCCCCCGTTTTCTTAAAATGTTCATTTTATATTTTACACAATAAAACTCTCGTGGGTGTGTTTCTCGGTATCTTATTGCCGCTGGCTTGAATAGAGTGACATCAAAGGCACGCGCACACACACACAGGCAGTTGCTTATCGATACCACTAGGCTCTGCCATCAAGTTAGTGTGATACACTGTACTTAATTATGTCACGAGTATTGGCTCAGTGTAGCAGGAAAAACTAAGGCAACGGGATACCGACTGACTCTCAATACCCGCTATTTTAGCCTTGAAGAATTAAGAAGAAAAAGCACGACTTAAATCTTGGATATTTTAATTGAATGACGATGGACAACGATTTGGGGTCTTGTAAAAATAACAAAACCGGCATTCAAGTATTTGATAATGAACGAACGTGTCTTATAACAGAACAAAACATATGCAATATGTGACGTCACACCGTTAACCGGAATCACATCGCTTCAAGCGAAATCAAAATCGGTAAAATGTAAAGTTTGTGAGAAAAATTAAACAGTGTGACGGCAGTTAAAAAAAAATTTCATAATGCATTCGGCTGAAATTCCATTCGAATGTGAAATATGTGGAAGAAAGTTTGCACAGGAGCGCTATTTAAAATCACACTTGAATTGGCATCTTGGAAAGGCAAGATGTGAGTTTTGTGATAAAGTACTGTCTTGTAGAAGTGCGTTGCGATGTCATGTATAGAGGGTACATTTGATGAAAAGAAAACTGAAATGTCAGTTTTGTGAAATGTCACTTTTTCACACCAATAGAGATTTGAACTGTCATATTTTTACCCATACAGGGAAAAGTGAAAACGAATGTGGTGTGTGTCATAAACAATTCTCTCGAAAATATGTTCTAAAATTGTATTCTGTAATTCACACCGGAGAAACGCCTTATAAATGCAAAGAATGTGGAAGAGAATTCAATGTAAATGGTCATTTGCAGAGACATTTACGAAATCATATTGATTTGTTCGTTTTGTCCAAGAGCTTTCACGAACAGTTTCGATTTGAAACGCCATTTTAAAGTGCATTCGGAAGTGAAACAACAAAAAGTCAAATGTGATTTTTGTGATAAATATTTGGAAAATGAGCGTTCTTTACGATCCCATGTAAAAATCCACATGGGTACAGTGAAACGTAAAACTCACAAATGTGATCTCTGGCAAAAGATCTACTCCTCAAAAAGTACCCTGGCATGCCATCTGAGGTCGCATACTGGAGAAAAATCCTATAAATGCGAGTATTGTAATAAGAGATACATATATAAAAGTACCTTGAATATTCATTTATTATCACATTCGAATCAGCGACTTTACAAATGTGAAAAATGCAAGAAAACTTTCAAATCAATGCATGGTATACGTAACCATCGTCGCATCGTGCATGAAATTAAAACCGCAGCATTTCAGTTTAATATGTGCGAGGCGGCATTTAAAACGAAAGACCGGCTTCGGAAACATTTGATAAAGCATTTGGACGAGAGACCCTACCAGTGTTCACACTGCGAGAAAACATTCAAAAGACGGTGGGAGTTAAACAAACACGAATTGAACCACACTGATTTAAAAAGTTTCGAATGCATTAAGTGTAGTAAAACTTTGAAAAGTGGTTTAACGAACCATCTCAGAGTGCATTCAGATTCGAGGCAGTTCCAATGTGATAGTCGTGAAAAGTCGTTTAAAAAGAAAATAGAGCTCAAAAAGCACTGTAGGCTACATGGAGGGGAGTAACCGTTTGAGATTCCGGTGTGTAATCGGGAATTTGAACACCGCGGAGGTCTATATCTCAGTTGTGATTTGGAGATGATGTCAATCTTGGAAAGCTGATGACGACCAAATGTTTTTCCACGTGCGTTTGTGTGTGTGTGTGTGTTTTTTGTGCAGTGTTGACCAGACTTCGGAATATCGACATTGCATAGATGTCGAAACGACAGCTAATTGTTGTAAATATGAAAAGTGGTTTTGTTGGGTGATTTTAATGATGTTTATTTGTTAGGCATTTTTATGTTTCTGACAGAACTTCTAGCCAAATCCAGAACACAGTATTCATGTGCGTCAATGATGTCATATTCTAAAAACAGTAATGGAAAGGCCTATTACAACACTAACCAACGCCCGACGGGTAGATGTTTCGACTTCGATAATCAACCACACCCCGACGTTGATATGACGTTGATTGCAAAGTCTATCTGACACTTATTAAAGTTCATTGTATCTTGAACATTCGTCATAATCTGAACATCGTTGTAAGGGTTAACGTAAAGATTTATTCTTTGGGATATACATCTTAATTGAAAGGTGACGATGTAAAATGGTGGTTCAGATTATTCATATATTTACGCTTGAACTATTAATTTGCAGCCCTGGGCATAATCGTATATCACTCTGATGTATTTTGATCATGATTAAAACTAATGCAAGTAATAGATTAGGGCATTTTATGCCGTCTGGTGACCATTCCCCAGTCCCGAGGAGGTCATTACACATATCACGAAGGATCTAGTATCTATCGGTATGTGGGAAACTGTTATTAGTGAGACCGCTATCCTTCTCAACCTGTGGAAAAGTAATGTGTCATCGTAACATCTTAATTCAGCATCTGGCTGCCATATATATTCCCATATCCAACATCCTCTGTCTCATATACCCCCATAAGAAAGGAGCTATGATTTTTCGTAAAAGCCTCAAGTCTATCATGGGAAAAGATGGCGTAATGACGCGAAACCCTAAATGTCTCAAATCTAGGCACTCTTCCGCCTATCCTATACAAGCGTTCTTGTCCATATTTTGGACTTAGTTTAAAATAGGAAACTTACTGTCAACTTAGATTATGCTACGTACTACTGAAAATAAGCACTTTGCGATTGGTATGAAACGATGTGAAGAAAGTCATAAAACAATAAATGCTAGAAGTAGAACGTATTATGGAGTGGCTTTTATTATTTTAAAACCGCCTGTCGAAAGTTACTTGAGACTTCTTTTACGAACACTGCTTCACCTTCCGAACAAAAAATAATGCTTCTTAATAAAAAGGTATTAAAAACATAAAATAGAATACAGGAAATGTGAATTTTTTATAAAACTAGGCTTTTCGCGTGAGCGTTTATTATTCTTTATCTTTCATTGAAAACTGAGTGAAAATTGAGTGAAAATTGGAGAGAACATGGACCTAATAAAAATGTTGGGTGGAAGTGATTTGACGCACTTGAATGTTATGACGAAAAAGTGCTAACAGTCAAGATAAGTGTCAAGGACTCCATGCAATGAAGTGCTGAAGAATCTCCCGCCTTGCAAAAGTACCAGATCAATATAGTCCTTACAGATGCAAGTACATAATTGGCTGCTATGTATGCATCTAAACAAAAACAGAAGATGTATTCTGAGAAAGGGCTAAATATCAATACATGTATATTAACACAGAGTTATCATCTCTTCGTCTTGTGCACAAGTGGAATCTTTTTGTATTTTATGAATATTTTGGTACAAAAAGAACATATTATATATCTTGCGAATCCACTATGTAGGGAGTAAATGTTAAGTAATGACGTAAGGGATATAACATAGAGGACAAAGGTGTAAACAATTGACGTTACAAAATAATAACGCAAAGGATAAACATATTAACAATACAAACCAAGAATATGCTTTAAGTCAGTAAGTCTTTATCCACAGGATCCTTGTTCACAAAAGCTACTTTACAGATAACAAAACCAACAAAATTTTAGCAGATATTATACGTGTAAAATACGTGGGCAAAATGGGCAAGTTAGGTGTAATATATGTGTATTTGAGCATTTTGCTCATCGATAATGCGCATAAAATACGCATATTTTCCCACGTAAAAATTTATACGCATTTTACACGTAATTCCCATCGATTTTTAAACACGTTTTACTCTTGTTTTTTTACACGGATATTGGACTGACTTCACGCATTTTTTAAACTTATTTTATATGCATTCCAGAGCTTACCCACCAACGTAATGACCCAGATAGCAGTCCCACATGGGGACTATGCATAATACATGTAGGTATTCCCACGTACCCACGCATAAATATTGTGCGTTTTGTTGGGAATTTCCATGTAGTTACGTGGGATTTAGGGGTGTTTGAGACTCTTTTCGATATGTATTATGCGCATGAATCTTTATCACTATAGTGCAGTTATAAAGTACTCCGTAAAACATTTTTCAGCATAAAAAAATTTAGTAAAATTGGTATTCCCATGTCTAACTTTCTATTATACTTAGAAAAAAAGGCAGCCCTCCACCAAAATATGCAGTTTTTAGCAACATTTAAATATATTATCGCTAAATGGCGGCTGTTTCCGATCTGTGATAATAGGCCCACATTGCCAGACTACGCATACCATGTGTATATTTTCCCATGCATTTACTACGTTGAAATTTTCACGCGTTATAGACTTGTATTTTACATGGGAATACCCATATGTAAAATCCCACGTAAAATATATGCTTAATACGTTACACGCATAATGTGCATGGGCGAAAATGCGTGTAATAAACTTTCTTAAATATGCGTCTTATATACGTAAGTAAAAGTGCGTGTAATATGCGTTTAAAATATGGGCGATTTTTACCATGCAAAATATATGCAAATTATGCGTCCCTAGATACGCGCACAATATGCGCAGGAAAAAATACGTATAATATGCGCATTCAAAAGAGGCATGTATTTTCCCGAGTATTTTATATGTGTAATAAACATTCCTTGATATGCGCATATTATACGTAGAAAAATGCACATGTAGTATGTCGATTTAATATGAGCATCTTTTTTCCCACTCATGTTATGCGTATTATATATAGTTTTAGAAATGCGGATATTTTTATACGTAATTTATGCGTTTATTACGCGTCCGAGAAAGATTCCCATTTTGATCATGCATTTTAGATATTAAATACTGTTTTGTAGGGAAGTGTTTTAACTGCCTCTGTAACAGAACTTTCTAAAATCGATCAATAAATTTTACATTTAAGTAAGCTCTTCAATTTTATGCACGATTTAGATAAATCAACTGATTTCGTTTGCATTCACCGTTTGCAATTCACAATTTACTTGTGAATACGGCGGCAGGATGTTTGTCCGGTACGATGTTATGATGCAATCCTTTAACCTTGTTGAAATAAAACAGAGCTGACGATAAACATTCAAAAAGTGGACTATTGAATTGGATTAACAAACAAACCTTGCCACAGTGCCTTGGAAAATTAACATTGAGGTTGATTCTTACAGACTTCATTCAATTGGATGTAAAAATATTATTATGAAAATTCAGAAGAAAGGGCATTTTTAAAACTAAAAAATAAGTTAAAAGATTTATAACGATTTTAAAATAAACACAATATGGCGCTAGTAAAGGCTGTTGTTACAAAAAATAAAAAGGCTGTAAAAAAATTATTGAGCAATGATGACTATGATGTTAATGAGGTGGCAGTGTTCAATGATGAATACCGTGGTAACGCATTAATGGCAGCGGCAGCACACACATTGTACGACAAAAAGAAAAATAGCAACATATATCTTACATTTGCTCAAATGATTTTAAAACACCCAAAATGCCAAATCAATTTTCAATTTGAGGAAAGAATTAGACCGTTTTCCGAGTTAACGGCGCTCCACGTTGCTGTTCTGTACGGCAATGTAGAAATGGTTCATCTCATACTTAGTGATCCTAGATACAAACCAGCCGCAGCTGATAGCCGTCGCAGATGCCTTCTATTTGCTGTGCGTAAGAGGCAGCCGGAAATATTGAATATTTTGCTTCAACATCCAGAGTTTGATTTAAATTATTGTGGCGAAAGCTTTAGTTTATTAAGCATAGCCGTGGTCCATAAGTGCATAGAGTGCATTCCAGCGTTGTTGCAAGATTCACGCTGCAATCCCAACATAACTGATTCTTCAGGAGATTCGTCCATACATTTGGCAGTTTTGTTAGAAGGAATTCAAATATTGCAGCTTCTTCTTGCTGATAAACGCTGCGACGTAAATGTTCAAAACAGTTCTGGAAATACCTTCCTGCTTTGCTTGCTAAAAGACATTAACGATTGCAAGAATTTCAGAGAAAGGTTGGGCAAAGGAACTGGAGCGATTTCAAACTTGCATGCCATTTGCAATGCTGTACATGATGATCCCAGAATTAAGTGGAACATAGTTAATAATTTTGGTGAAAGTTTTGTCAGTCAAAGCCTTAAAACCTTCGGATGCTGTATTGATTTTAACTACAATTTTTGGAAATTTTTGGACAAAATTATCAAGTCAGATGAGATTTTAAACATAATTCCGCACATTGTTGGGTTGGCAGTTCTGAATGGCACAACAGCAGTCTGTAGATTGTTATTACAAACAGGTGGAAATGTCAACGGGGCGTTTCCCGGCAACGAAACAGCAATGCATTGTGCTATTCGAATTCAATCAATAGACAAAATTAAACTCCTGTTGTCGTATGGAGCTAATGTAAAAATCGAATGGAATGGACAAAATGCATTACATTATGCCATAATTGTGGGATGTGGTCCAGATATTTTGGAACTCTTGAGTAAAGATACTGACATGCACGATGTAATAATGATATTGGAGAAAGTATCGTTTATTGGAGAGACTATTCTGTCTTGTGCCATTAGAACTGGAGTCTCGGATTGGATTCATCATTTAGAGAAGCAACAGGCAGAATCTGCACGATACTTAAAGGCGCATTCCATTCCAGACAAGTTCATGTCAGAGCTGTCCATGTCAGCAAAGTCAACAACAATTCAGTCCAATCCAGTCCAATTGTATGACAAAGCTCAAAGTGAAAATATTGGTGATATCGATCATCTCAAACATTTAATGTCCACAAAACTGTTTTTAGCAAATAAAGCGCCATCAATTACAGCACAAAACTTTCATTTCTTAACATTTTACTGTCATAGAAAGCAGTGTGCATCTGAAGTACAGGCAATTACTGAGTCAGTGTTGCGGTTCCTGAAAGCATTTTCGTCGTATGTCAGTGGAGTACAAGGATATTCGCATATGACATTTGAACCTACATTGTCGGGAAGTACAGCTGATGGTACGAAGTACTTCCTGCCAAATGAACTGGATGTTGCGTGTAAATGTATTCAATTACCAGGGCTAACTCTATCGTACAACGGTGTGGGTTGGGCCATTAGAACTGAACCTTGATCACCGTGGATTGCTCAGTGTGATTCTAATGAACGACTCCTCAATCCGCGCCTAGTGTCACAATGCTTATATTCGCTGTGTGACTCGTTTTGTAAATGCAATCCACACAGCTCATGCGAAAACCTTTTATTAAGTCGATATTCTTTAGAACTACGAGATCACATATCTTGCTTGCGTTTCCTATGGAAGGGGCTAATATTCAAAGAAATGCCTCTTAAGGTAGATCTTGCCCCAATGTTTTACTTTGACAAAGGAGAATATATTTCGGAGGAACACTTTTTGCTCGCCAAATCACATCGACATATCACACACAAGGAAATCAATGCATACCACTTTACTGACAGCAGCAGCGAATTCTACCGTGGGCGAGTGTTACAGCTGCCTCTAGTGATCAGACAAGGTTTGATCATTGCCAAGGCGCTTCGGGTCGTTGCTGTAAGTTATCCAGACAATTTGGAAGATCTCCACCTCTGTGAAAATATAGACGTGGAAGATTACATCACGTCGCACATGTTAAAATCGAACTGCATAGATCAAATGGATCTTCTAGACACAGAATTACCGTCAGCCACATCTGCGTACGATGGTGCAGAAAAAATATATAAATTCTTTGAGCATTGTGTAAAAAGGAAAGGCGTGTCGTCTACGCAAGGCAGTAGTCTGAGAGACTACGATAGGCTCTTCGCGCTCTGTCGTTGTACTGAGTCAAAAGAAGGGACATTTCTCCACAGTTGTTGTCTTCAACGTAATGTTGTGCTCAAGCTTTGTAGTAAAATACGCAAATGGCTAAGTGAAAACAAAACCGAACTTGAATGTGCTATTAAAGCCGATACAGATATAGCATTCTGATTCCGTTCCATCTAATCAAGGCACATAAACGATACGTAAACTGGACATATATTTTTCGACTGCAAACCAAGTGGTTCAACAATTTTATTTTAATAGAGGAACAACTTCTTACACATACCACGAAGTTATTCTACTTGTCTTGGAATTTTGCTTCACTCAGATAAATGTCGTGTTTTCATTAGTTATTTAATTGTTTTAAACAGTGGTCAGTGTATTAATTGAATGCTTAACAGCACATAGTACTCACCCATAAAGGCAAATGATGTAAAGGGGTTATTGCGATTTTCTTTGGAAATGACTCGAGCCGAAATCACTCTGTCACAGTTAGGATTTACTAGTGAGCTTAACAGTTCTGAAAGTCTTAGGAAAATAGCAGGTCGCCTTCCAAATTATATAAAGGCAAGGTGGGTTGAGAAGGCACACAAAATAGTTGAATCTGGTCGATCAGTGGTGTTCAAAGATTTGTCTCAATTTGTAAATGAGAGAGCCAGTGTGGCAAATTCTATGTTTGGCCTAGACATTGCAAATGAGTCAAAACAAACGAAAGGTGAAAGGGGTCGAGGTAGTATAAAATTGTCTGATGTCGTGAAAACAGACTTTTATAAGTCACGGGGTACTACGTTAGCCACAGCGGGCACGCACAAAGGTGTAGAAACCCGAGGGTCTGATAAAAATTTGAGTAGTGGCAAAAATGACAGTTCTGGAACAAGCACCCCTAGGTACTGTCGGTGTTGCGGCGGTGCCTGCGCGCACTTAGCCGCGTGTCATAAATTCAAAGAAATGAAAATCGACGAAAGAAAACAGTTTGAAAAAAACGGGAAAGATTGTGCTTAAATTGCTTAAAGTGGAAACATGTATCAAAAGATTGTAGAAAAAACGCATCATGCACTGTGACAGGGTGTGATCGTAAGCATCACCCCTGCTGCACAGTGCAAGCTCTGCCGCGCCGCGAGCGCCTGAGCACCCCTCGGTTGCGCCTCAGCGGCAACTTGCTGCTCCGGTGCAGCCCTCAGCAGCACCTGTTAACCCTTCAGTGCCGACTGCGCAGCCTTCAATAGTGACTTGTCTCTACACAGAAACATGCCCCGTCCGCAAGGTATGTATGAGTATATTGCCCGTGCGTGTCGCAGGGACATACGGTAAGTCAATAACAACATATGCCTTGCTTGATACCGGATCCGACGTCAGCCTCTGCAATGAAAATCTCGTCACAGAGCTTGGACTGGCTGGCAAGCCAAAGTCATTTACCCTTACAACTTTGGATCAGCGAGGCAGCTCTCACAACGGTTCTGAAGTGGATTTAAAGGTCCAATATCTTAATGGGAAGGAGACCGTCCATCTAAAAGGAGTGTGGTCAGTCACCAAACTTCCCACTGCCGCCCGTTCTGCGCCCAACAGTGGCGACATAAAGAAATGGAAGCATCTAGCAGATCTTGATATACCCGAAATCAATGCGTCTGAGGTGAGGTTGCTCATAGGAAGCAACGTGCCTGAGATTTTATGCCCTCTAGAGGTTCGACGCGGTAGACCTGGTGAACCATGCGGTCTTCGATCAATTTTAGGATGGACAATTATGGGTCCGACCTGTGGTGGAGTGGACAGTGGCTCAGGTGCCAACGTCAACTTCGTGTCTGGGGGGGGGGAATTTACACCAAAAACTGGAGAGAATGTGGACGACGGAGTTCACTGAAGGGACGTACACGGCTAAGACGCGAAGATCGACAAGCGCTTTGCATTATGGAGTCCTTGTGTATAGTCGAAAAGGGTCACTATAAGGTCGCGCTTCCATGGCGAGACGAGCGCCCAGAGCTTCAAAACAACCGCGGACTGGCCAAGGTGCGTCTGGGTTTCTTACGGAAAAAGTTCAAGCGGGACCCAGCGTTGTTTGAGATGTATAAGACCACCATGGATGGCTACCTCTCAAACGGATATGCAAAGAAAGTAGAGCCTGGTGACCCAGAACCAGAAATGTCTCTTTGTATGATCGGCTGCTCCAAGGGCCAGATCTGACAAACAGCCTTATTGGTGTGCTGATGCGCTTTCGTGAAGAGCCGATCGCTCTATCCGCTGATATTGAAGCCATGTTCCACCAGGTTAAGGTTACGGAGAAAGACACGGACGCGCTGCGGTTCCTGTGGTGGACGGATGGTGATTTAAACTCTGAACCAGAAGAGTTCAAAATGACAGTTCATCTGTTTGGCGCCCGTTCTTCGCCTAGTTGCGCGGCGTATGCACTGAAGCGAGCGGCCAGCGACCAACACGAAGCATACGCTGATGACGTTAGATCCACTGTAGAACTGAACTTCTACATGGATGATCTTCTTAAATCGCTGCCCACGGAAGCAAAGGCTATCAGTCTAGCGTCAGATATCCAAAGCCTCTTAGCAAGCCGCGGATTTCGTCTGACGAAGTGGGTGAGCAACAGTAAGGCTGTGCTAGCTACCATCCTTGACTCTGAGAAGGCTCCCAGTGTTGTAAGCCTGGACAATCTACCGAGCGAAAGGGCCTCGGGTGTCCACTGGAATGTGGAAACCGATACTCTTGGCTTTAAGGTAAAAATTCACGAAAAAGCGACTACAAAACGTGGCATTCTCAGTGTTGTCAGTTCACTGTTTGATCCTTGCGGCCTTGTGGCACACGTGACCCTTCCCGCGCGGTTTCTGGTCCAGCGTCTCTGGCAGAATAATTTGGGCTGGGACGATGCAATACCGCAGGCTGAGGCGGACCGTTGGAGGCAATGGGTGGACGATTTGCCTAGCCTTCACAATATTTGGGTGAACAGATGTTTAAGACCCAAGGACTTCATTCCCACCCGTGCAGAACTACACGTGTTCTGTGACGCCAGTGAGCTTGGCTTTGGCGCATGCGCATACATACGACAGGAAGACGAATTCAACAATGTGTGCTGCTCACTTGTCATTGGAAAATCAAGACTCGCTCCACTGAAGCAACTGTCCATACCGCGCCTTGAGCTTAAAGCAACAGTTGTTGCCTGTCACTTGCGAGACATTGTGGTAGAAGAGCTTGGTACTGAATTCGAGTCTATTGTGTTCTGGACTGATTCAGCGATTGTTCTTTGTTACATAAGCAATCGTTCGCGTCGTTTCAAGACGTTTGTCGCCAACCGAATCAGCGTGATCAAGGAGAGCTCGTCGCCATCCCAGTGGCGTCATGTTCCGACAAAATACAATCCCGCTGATCTGGCCTCGAGAGGAGTTTCTCCATGCGATTCGGACAGAATCAGCATTTGGGTACGCGGTCCAGAGTTTCTTTGGATGCCAAAAGTGCAATGGCCTGTAAATTTATGACCTACACGGTCTCCGATGACGACGCTTAGCTGAGAAAAGAAGCAGTCGTCAGCCATGTCTTAGCAGGTTCAGCTCTCGACAACCTCCTGTAGAAATATTTCTTGGGACAAATTACAAAGGGCAGTAGCATGGCTAGTTCGCTTTAAGAAATACTGCTGTTGGAAATTCTTGAATCACGGACAGGTGCCGACCTCGAGTTTTACTGTTGGTGAGTTCAGGAGGGCAACCGAGGCCATAGTACTTCTCGTTCAGAAACAGAATAACCCACGTGAACTGGAGAAATTAAAACGGTCACAAGGTCTCCCTGTCGACATCTTAATAATGAAGCTTAATCCCATAGTTTAGGATGGGATTCTTAGAGTCGCAGGACGTCTGACGTACTCTCCCATTGACCGGGCCGCGAAACATCCGATGATCCTCCCTCAGAAACACCACGTGACTACGATTATTATAAAATACTTCCATGAAATCAACGGACACATTGGTGTCAGTCACGTGCTTTCCAAGGTGCGGACAAAATTTTGGATCGTTCGCGGAACAACAGCTGTTAAAAGAGCAGTCGGTGGCTGTCTTGACTGCAGGCGCCGTCGTCGGCCAACCGGCCAACAGCAGATGGCACCTCTCCCACATGGACGAGTTACCCCGGATCAGCCGCCATTTACTGACGAAGGGATTGACTACTTCGGACCCCTGTATGTAAAGCGGGGTCGTGGTCAGGCTAAGAGATATTGATGCCTGTTCACTTGTCTGGCGACACGTGCAATCCACCTAGAGGTTGAGCATAGCCTTGACACTGATTCTTTCCTCGGAGCGATTCAACGCTTTATTAGCAGGAGGGTTCAGCCAGCGAAAGTGTTTAGCGACAACGGGACCAACTTAGTCGGGGGTGAGCGTGAGATACGTGAGGCCATGCGTGACTGGAATCACAGCGCTACCTCGTGCAACCACCTTCACAAGAATATCGAGTGGCATTTCAACCCCCCACACGCAAGCCACATGGGAAGAGTTTGGGAGCGTATGATACGGTCCGTACGCTCAATCCTGAAAGCGCTCATCAAGGAACAACTGCTCACAGATGAGTAGCTGCTTACCTGTCTGGCCGAAGTTGAGAAAATTCTGAACGACCGGCCTATAACTCAAGTTAGCAGTGACTCTAGCGATTTTGAGCCTCTGACACCAAATCATCTTCTACTGCTTAGATCGAATACATGCATACCGTATAGCATATTCGACAGGCACAACGTTTACGCCAGACGATGGTGGCGTCAGGTGCAATATCTATCCAGTGTGTTCTGGAAGCGATGGATTAGGGAGTACTTGCCAGCCCTTCAAGTAAGGGAGAAATGGCAGAAATCACTGCGCAATGTGAAACCAGGTGACCTGGTCCTCGTCGCTGAGACAACTGTTCCAAGGGGAAAGTGGCCTTTGGCTATCGTTACCCAGGTTAACACCGGACGAGACGGACTGGTGCGCAGCTGCTCGGTTAAGACGCAAAGCTCGACGCTTGTGAGACCGATAACAAGTCTATGTCTGCTCGAAGGATCTGATTGAAGAGCTTAGTAGCTTGACCAGCCAACTTGTACATATAATATCCTCTGCATACCTCTTAGTGTCATTCTCGTGTACTTCGGTTATTGTCACTTGTGTGTCGTTGATAATTTTAAGTCGGAGATCGGCAAGTAGATCTAAGTTGATGATCGTTCCGATCATCGGGGGGAGTGTAAGGGTCTGCTTGTCCTCTCTAAACTCTGTTTATTTTGACGGGAGAAAAAATGCGTTCAGGTGATCGATGAGTTTTGCTCGCCTGAATGCGTGCCCAGATATTCGATTGTTATGGTAACAGTGTGAGTTATGTGAAAATAGTTCTCATGGATTTTTCATGTCTGTTGAAGTATTATATCGGTTGCAATGGCTACATATAAACTGGTTACATAGAATACTGGCATGTAGAGTCAATCTGGTGCCATCTGGGTTTAAAAACTTTTACTTGTGTATGTAAACATTTCCTTATTTGAGCGTGTGTCGTCGATTCCGCTGGAATGTTGCTATCCAGAGGTCCGCCGTCCAGGGGAATAACTGCTTCACATTTTTGTGTCCAGCCAAATTATTGCGCTTGCCCTAATAAGCAAAAAATATTCCTACTTTTTTCTTACGCAAGCAGTTTTATCCTCATCATTCTGAGGAAGTATAAAAAAATGTTGCGTTTGGTTAAAAGAAGAGTTTTTGGCATTCCTGTCTCACTTTCCGCCTTTGTTTCCTGACGTTAAAATATAATTTAGAAAAAAAAGGAACTTGCATGAATAAGGATTGGGGTGGAGAAAACACCAACATTCGGTAAGCTTTATTGTTTGAACATTTTTAGTTGATATTTATTTGTTAAATCGATTTAAATGTTATCGGTTTAACAGTGAATTAAGGATAATTAGAGTCGATTGATTATTATGGTGATCTACTGTTTGATGAAGTTGGATTTTAATTTCAGTCATCGTTTATGTTGAATTTCAATGATAAATTTCTCAGTGGGTTTGTCGATTCAGTTGTCGAATTTTATTCTCATTACCCTAATTTGTCTTGTGTTGTAGATTACCGCTATACCCGCTGTATGCGCTATACACGTTATACACGCTATACCCGCTATATGCGCTATACCAGCTATATATGCTGTATCCGCTAAAACCGCTGTAAACGCTATATTCGCTACTCTCGCTATTTGACATTGTTCCACGATTTATGCTGTTTTATGGAATAAACTGTAGCGCGTAATGGATGTTTAAATTTTCGTCACCACAATACCTTACACTCAGTAACTGTATGAATTTAATAAACTTCTGTAAAATATCATGCTTTTGCTGATTTAGGAAATGATCTTTTAGTTATTCATTTACTCGATAGCTTTAATGCTTTGAGCACTGTCGCGTCGATGTGCGCGATTGTGTCCATGGATAGAAACTCCCAATTCATTAACGCATCAATAGTTCTTTCCGTCTTATGTTTCTTCAGTGCCCAAGACTTGAGCTCACTGACAGCCTTAATGACGTTCTCTTTAACCATAATTTGAGTGTTATCTTTGGATATTGAAGCTATCTTATTTTTTCAATGTTTTATTGTCTATCTCTAAGTCGTTTTCTTTTGTTTAAAGAGCTGTGATTCTCTCCGCTTGTAGATTGTGAATGTCTTGGTGCTCTGGGAAAGAAAGAGAGAGTCCCCCTTTTTACTCCCTCACAAACAAAAAATAAAATTGGCGAGTGACATTTAGCAAATTTTTGGGCGACTGCAGCGACCAGTGTTTTAAACAACCATTAAGATAAGAACATAGAGTGATAAGAGGCCAGCCAGCACCACAACAACAATTAAAAGGGCACAAGAAAGGTCACTCACTGCGTTTTAAACGAAAATAATAACACATTTTTATCACACTATTGCTCAGCGATGTTGCGTTGATGTCGCACTGTCTTAGCTTAAACATGAACGATGTATTGAATGTGAACTCGTTTTCTTATATATTTATGTGAGGTAAATATCTTATAATTCTGAAATAGTAAGAAATTGCCTAAAGGAAACTTTCAAAACTGAAGAAGGGACAAGCGGCGGAAATTGGGGATGGGACAGACGGGGATTACATTTTGCTTTTTCTTTCAAAAACGAAACTTCAACGACTGTTTGAGATGTTCGGCTACTTATGTTGTGTACTGGCTGCTATAGTCCTCTCACCCCCCTCTCTCTCTCCTCTCTCTCTCTCTCTCTCTCTCTCTCTCTCTCTCTCTCTCTCTCTCTCTCTCTCTCTCTCTCTCTCTTCTCTCTCTCGGCGCTTTTATTTGTCCTAATGTTATTTCATATGAGCGATTGATAAAAACATTAGACCAAACGTTGGTCGTAAAACAAGAAAATGGGAATTTAATGAATATGCATACATATTACATAAATTTTCAAAAATAATTATATGTCTAGTCTTTTTAATTTTTTATACTAGAATGAGAAATAAGAATACCTTTCGTTGTAGCCTTAAGGACCATGTTTAAAATGTTGTTTGTTTCGTACTGGAGATATAGGCGAGGAACACGTGTTTTACTGGAAAAATAGGCAAGGGAAACATGTTTTACTCGACAGATAGGCGAGGGACACATGTTTTTGAATGACAGATATGCGAGGGCCTTATGGTTTTTGCTGGATACATAGGCAATTGACACATGTTTTACTGGAGAGATAGGCGAGGGCCACATGTTTTACTGGACAGATAGGCGAGGGACACATGATTTACTGAAGAGATAGACGAGGGTCACATGTTTTACTGGACAGATATGCGATTGACACATGTTTTACTGTTTTAAAGAGGAACTTGGGAACTAATGGCTCAGAGTGATGTTCCACAATTTTAAAAAATGCATATAATATATTTTTAGTTTTTTAAATAATTTTACGGCCTTTTCAGTGAATATATTGTATACTCTTTGCAATGAAATGTGATTTGGTTCAATAACATTACATTATTTTCATTTTTGTAAATCGGAAATGAAAATTAATTTTCGCTGTCTACTACAGAGTGCATCTGCAATTTCTATTTTTGATATTTGAAGGTCATGCTCAGTAACTACATGAATTTAATAAGCTTCTGTAAAATATCATGCTTTTGCTGATTTAGGAAATGATCTTTTAGTTATTCATTTACTCGATAGCTTTCATGCTTTGAGCACTGTCGCGTCGATGTGCGCGATTGTGTCCATGGATAGAAACTCCCCATTCATTAACGCATCAATAGTACTTTCCGTCTGATGTTTCTTCAGTGCCCAAGACTTGAGCTCACTGACAGCCTTAATGATGTGCTCTTAGTTTATTGAAATCGTACGACTCGGTGAAGTGTTTCCGTATGTTTCCTTTTTTCTCCGCCAAAACCTTGTCACGCAAACTCCTCTGAGGCGGCTGGGGATAGGAAGACCAAATTTGACAGAGACAAAGTATAACATGTCTAGTTGGTCTAGTTAAATTATTTTAGAAATTTATTAACATTTTATATGCAAATATGGACATTGAATTTTTAAATTTAAAGACTTTGTCACGCAAAATCCTCTGAGAAGGCTGGGGCTAGGACGACCAAATTTGGCAGGGCCATAATATGGTATGTATAATTTGTTCAGCAGACTTTTTATAAAAATTAATTAACATCTAATATGTGCAAAAATAAAATCTTGCCATCCACGCCCATTATAAGTCAGGCGAACGCTTTGATTGCGCAGTTAAAGGAACTGTTATGCCTCACTGACAGAAGGGGAGGAAAATTTGAGAACGCATTTTTAGCTTTCAGCCAATATTGGCTGAAGGCTATTGCTATTGGTCTGTCCGTCTGCCCAGCCGTCCGTCGGTCTGTCCGTAAAGTCCGCGATATCTCAAAAACTATTTATCGGAGCTTTACAAAACCTACAGGAAGAAAGTGTGTATAGTGTAGATGTGCCACCGGGGGTTCAATTTGTCACCTGTCCGTCTCTCTATCCGTCCGTCACACTTTAAACTTTCTTTGTCCTGGCGATATCTCAAAACTGTTCATCCCTTCTTCATCAAACTTTATAGAAAGTAAGTATATATAGTGTAGACGTGCAACGGGGGTTAATTTGTTAAATTTCCGTCCGTTTGTCCTTCCATCCGTCGCACTTTAAACTTTTTCCTTGACCGGGGGATATCTCAAAAACTTTTTATCGGAGCTTCACTTTACCTTACCGGAAGAAAGATATATAGTGTTCATGTGCAACAATGGTTTAATTTGTTAAATTTCCGTCCTGCTATCCGTCCGTCACACTTTAAACTTTTTTTGTCCGGGCGATATCTCAACAACTATTTATCGGAGTTTCGCCAAGACTTACAGGAAGAAAGTATATATAGTGTTGATTTGCAATAAGCAATAGAGATCGATATATTTTGGTGCTATTTCGACCCTTTCAGCATAAGAAAGCGTTATTTTAGAGGTACCTCGGTGATCTTGACCATTTATATAAGGTAAACATTTTATATTTCTGAAAACGAACAAGATTGTCGAAATGAAACTTTCCAACCTGAAGAAGGGGCAAGAGGTGGATATCAGGTTGAGGGCATCGGGGTAACATTTGGTTCTTTTGTACTGAAGACGAAAACTTCAACGACTGGCTGGTAAAAATGTTTGATATGTTCTGGTACACTAATATTGCGCACTGGCTACTCTAGCATTATCTCTTTACTCTCTCTCTCTCTCTCTCTCTCTCTCTCTCTCTCTCTCTCTCTCTCTCTCTCTCTCTCTCTCCCTCTCTCTCTCTCTCACGCTCGCTTTGTATATGTCGGTGCTTTATTTGTTTTAATGTTATTTCATGTCAGCGCTTTATAAAACATTAGATCATAGGCTGGTCGTTAAACAAGAAAATGGAAATTTAATGAATGCATGGTTACATAAATTTTTCTCCTGACCTTAAAGAACATGTTTAATAGGTTACTTATGTACTACTGAAGAGATAAGCAAGGGAAACATGTTTTACTGGAGATATAGGCGAGGGGCACATGTTTTACTGGAGAGGGACACATTTTTTACTGGAGAGATAGGCGTGGAACGCATGTTTCACAGGACAGATATGCTAGGGACACAAGTTTTACTGTTTTTAAAGAGGGACTTGGGGAGTAATGGCTCAGTGTGGTGTGCCACGATTTAAAAAAACGCATATAATATATTTTAAGGTTTAAAAATAATTTTACGGCCTTTCCTGTGAATGTCTTGTATACACTTTGCAATGAAATGTGATTAATTTCAGAAACATTGCATTATATGGAAAAGTGAGACAATGGTGCTGCATTCATAGTTCAATACTTGATAAGTGTATCTGTTTAATTAACATGAGAAAAATGCATATTATTCTAACCAAAGTCATGGGCAGAAACTTTTTTCTTCTTCTATAAGACCGATTTCAACCATTCTGTCACCAAAATATACAGCAAGACTTTATTTTTCCAAATGAATCTTATTTTTAAACGGATCTATACAGACTTTATGTTTGCTGAACTGACTGTCTTTCAATCTATGGCAGAAAAGCTTTATCACTTACATACTTTTTGTAAAATTGCGCGATACAACATCAACAGAATTGATTTATACTACAAGTTTATTGACAAGTGCTAAGCTGGCACAGAAGATGTAGAGAACTTTGATGTTGATTCTGCATTTTACTTTATTCGTACTGATTGATAGATATACTATATAGTGGTAGATTATTTAACAGATTGTTTTCTAGAAGAACAACTCCTTTTTCACTGATGACGTCATTGATCACGTTATTTATCAAAACTACAAGAATTTTCCATCATTTGCCATCAAGGCAATGATAACAAACGAAGAAGTGAATTGTGGATATTGGTATGCAGTACATTATAATGCTTGGCAAGAACTTGACACTTAATTTTGAACCAAATGGACATATACGATTGATACGTGGTTCAAAGAAAATTGACCTTACGCATAATATGTGTACTATGATAAAGACTGTGAATTTTTAAATGAATTGGCATTATCAAACCAAACTGATGTGAAAGTGATTCGATTGAATCAATGTTCTGTCAGTTTTTATTACATTTACAAACGGGGTGATAACATTTATGATATTTATCTCAATCTAAGTTCTTGTGAGTGGACTAATATGTGACATGTATTAGAATAATATGTATTAGCATAATATGTGTTTGAAATAGTTTTTGGTTTTATTCTCAATAACTTTAAATATTTGTGATGTTTAATACAATAAAAATATATGATACCATTCATCTTTTTATTTTGCTTTAACAATATTTAACTATATACACAATAATAATATAATATTTAAGGGTGATACATAATACATGACATATGGTTTTCATATGGTTAATGAAAAAAATGAAAATTAAAGGTTTACGGATGAATTAACACCGAGCTAGGGACTCTTTAAACAAATGAAAAAATATGAAAAGGTGGGTTTACGGGTGAATTGACACCTCGCCAGGGACTCTCTGTTTGAATAGTTAACGGGTGAATTAATACCGGGCGAGGGACCTCAGCTTCTTTCATGTGTGAAGAACGTTGAAACTGCATTTACACACCAAAAAAACAAAAAAAAAACATGTATTTAATAGTTTTATTGATGCACTTTGAAGAAAGCGCTTAAATTAATAACAATATTACATTTGTTGATTTATAAAGCTTAGTTCAAATAAGTCTATTGTTCTTCATCTATTTCACCCTGTTACATCTCAGTGTCCATATCACTTTATTGTTGCTGCCATTATCCTCCACCTTATGTAGCAACTCTCCAAAGAATGCATTTTTTATTATGGCCATCTTTCTTGCCTTTGAATACTCCTAATGTTTTTCATCAACAAATTAATTAACGTATTCTAAAATGTTTCTGCAACGTTTGCTTTGCTCCAAACGTTTGGTATATATGAATAGTCTCATAAACAGTTGTTTAGGCAACGATTATAAACGGATCGAAGGTCATCATTTCCGGCACCCTGCTTCATATGCGTGGATAAAGGTTCTCAGCTGTTGTATAACGCACCACATTCTATACAATATGTGCATTAATTTCAGCCATGTTGACTCTTTGCAGTTTAATAGAAGAGTCATCTAAAGTTTCAATGAAAAGCGTTTTATATGGTTTTCCATCTCTATCTCCCATTGTCCATTCACTTTCGATATGTGCTCATGCTTTAAATCTCTTTTAAGACTTTGTGGCCATTCGTAAGATTTTTGAACAAATGAGGCATCCATACATCCTTTTGATTACACATCCACTTTTGAAATGATAAAAAAGTCTTTGACTGTAAATATATATGATGACAACACAAACAACAATGGCAACAACAAAAACAACAATGTCAACAGTAACAATTGCAACAACAATGACAACACCAACAACAATGGCAACAACAAAAACAACAATATCAGCAGTAACAATTGCAACAACAATGACAACACCAACAACAAAAAATGGCAACAACAAAAACAACAATGTCAACAGTAACAATTGCAACAACAATGACAACACCAAAAACAATGGCAACACCAACAACAATGGTTACAACAAAAAGAACAATGTCAACAGTAACAATTGCAACAACAATGACAACACCAACAACAAAAAATGGCAACAACAAAAACAACAATGTCAACAGTAACAATTCCAACAACAACAATGACAACAACAACAATGGCAACAACAACAAGAGTGAAAACAACCACCGTGCTGACAAATTACTCTCATTTTTATCTATCAAGATAAAATAATATACTTTTACTAAATTAACAGAATATTACATATAAATTCAACATTTTATCCCGGTTTATAAGCACGAAAACAAATCAAAACGAGGAGCACGATTTGACGAAAACAAAAAATCAAAACTAGCAGCACGATTTTGACGAAAGTGGGGTTTTTAAAGACTTTCGAAGCTTGTTTTACATTTTGAGCGCTATAATTTGAAATTTGATGAGAAGCATCCAAAAACTCCATGGAAAACTTCATGACAATTAATGATTTATATATATAATATTTTATATATAATCATGCATTAAAATGATGTGCACAGAAATGCGTGCTATTAAATTTAAAGTCTATTATTTTTTATCGTGTTCAACTGTACACAAGTCCGACTGCTCTCAAGGTATATTTTTAACAATGCGCCAATTTGTGCACTGTGCTTACAGCAGGCCTCAGCTGAGAGGTAATAGCAAACCATGCGCATCGAGCATCAGTCTTTTGCTCAGTGCAGAAGAAAGGAAAAATTAAACTTTACGTATTGATATGACCTTGAAAACAACCTTAATAATAATAAGAAATATTGATTGATCTATTTCACGTCAAGTTCTATATACTGCGAAAGTATGGTATCAATTGGACCAGTAGCTTCTGACGAGTTGTGATGACAAAAGGCGGCCGACTGAAAAGAAAAAAGCGACGAAAATCTCACGGTGCTCTAATACCAAAGCATATAACTCTTTGCAAGACTTCACCTTGCCAAGTGTTGAACAAATATCTAGGTATCTCGTATGTGTTATGTCAATAACAAAGAACCACGTGGTACTGTTTATCAACAACGCCTGGGTTTGTTTTTTATCAAGGTCAAATGGCACAGGTAAAATACTTGTCTAAGATGTGCATAAAAAGAAGCTCTGTCCTCTCGTATTATAACTGAATGTGGATTATTCACATATTTTACAATAATTTCTAATCAATATCCTGTTTTTCAAAGCATTCGCTAACATTTAAATATTACGATATCTTTTATATTTCAGCTGTTAAACGTTTTCAAAATTGCTTACACATGAATCAATTTACCTTGACGTAATAATAATGTACTGTAATCTTATTATTATCTCCCATTAATACACATAATCTATACACAGTATTGCGTGTATTATCATGAAATATGTTAAACTATAGGTCTGAGCGAAAAATTTGATCAATAACAACTGACAAACTGTTATGAACACTGTTGTGTACTATTGCGCCCCTTGAAGCATAAATTGGGGTTACTCCTGGGTTATGTTAACATGTTATGTATCTTTAGATATGTGTTAAGCTAAACTCAACGACGTATAAGTGAAAAACGTCAAAGGGCATAGAAACAGACGATTTCGGCTCTCGCAGCTCGTGTAGTCGTCTTTTATCCACCTTTCAATGTTTTTAAAAACTTCATTGTTCTTGTATATTCATATTTGTATGAATATAAACCTCTTCTAAGAACAAATATTTCTCTGCATTTCTAATATTAGCATTATCACGTGGCTCCAAGTGTTCTTACCCATCTCTAGAACTGCTTAGCAAGAAATAAGGGGGTTGACATAGAACAAAGAAACAAAGAAACAAACAAGTTTCTGCCCGTGACTCGTTTGTGAGAATAGTCATATACATTTTTCTCATATCAATTGAACAGTTGTCGCTTGCAGCGATAGATGTTACAATAAACATGTTTCTTAATGCTTACTTTCTCAAGAAAGATCAGCTACTAAAAATTCTCCGTCCTTTTTTTCAGGATCAACAACTCATGTGAAATAAGCAATAAATATTGACTGCTGTAAATGCTATAAATGAATTGTAATGCATATAATTTTTAATAATCTCAAACATAACATGTAACCTATCTGGGGTTTTACATCTATCAATCGTCAGTCCAACGTAATTAGGTGGGGAAGGGTATTTCTGGAATCACATTAGTCAGCAAGCAGCGACAGACACCTCTGGATTTTTGTTTTAATTTTTTTTCAGTCCATGGCAGCAAGCGAGGTTCAAGTAATGTGTAGCATAGTGTTTTCAAGGAATTGTCTCACCACGTCACTCGAAATAGTGCGTTGCTGCCCAACAGCCAACCTCTACGGCCGTTCGCTTTGTTGTGTATAACAACTTTCATTTGGGATTCCCCGAAAATAGTGTTCATAACAGAGAGGCACTACTTTTTAAAACAGCCATTCGCTCTATGTTTATACATAACCGATAGACACCATCAGAGGTCATCTGTTTTACAACAACGCTTAGGAATGATATTCACTAGCGCTTGACCAAGCAGATAGGTCCCAGTGACGTCTCAAGGGCACCCTATTGTGAAGGCGATATTTGCCCTCTTTTCACCATGTCACTGTTGTTAATTTATTCATTACATCATGTGAGAGATATATTTAGTAACGTTTCAAATGAAAAATGACATAACGTTATCAAGACGTAAATAAGAGGTTAATTACATAGTAAAAAGCTTCCCGGTAAACATTGAAACGTTTTTCTAAGATTCCTGTTTGGTTGAAACGTTTTATTGACGTTTATAAACCTCGGATATATGTTCTCGGATACCAAAATAAAAGGTTTCTGTAGAACCTTTTCGAAACGTTTTCAGGGGGAACTATTTTTAAACCAAAATCAAACGTTTTGTACTGGAACATTATGATAAATCAATATTATTGGGCGTCGTGTATTGGAGCGTCATGGGAAATCATATGTACTGAATACCATTTTTAAATAAATTGGCAAATTTTAGATACTAATAAAGATTTAAATATATAACTTTAATATCTAATATTGACTTTTAGGTATCATTCATGTGATTTTAATTATTATATTACTATATCAAAATGATATGGTAATATAATGAGGTCAACTTACCCTCTTTCTATATCACTAGCTAAGAATATTACTTGCCTCGATCAGCTAATCCTAAGTAAATAACCCCTATGAAAGCAAAATACACGGCTTTTCATTACACAAATAATTTTAAAAGCACCACTAAAAACGGGAAAATGTAAAAAAGTAAACTGTTGGGGATCACATAGAAACAAGATATTGGTGGCCGAATAGTTCGTAATTAATCGGATGCGTGGTGGCATCGACACGTAGGATGTCAGATGTCCCAGGTTCAATCCAAGGTAGGTACGAATGTTTAGTTGCAGATTGGTGTGTTGTAGCGTTGTTTGGATGATCAATGGTCTCAAATGCACGTTACAGATGATTATTATTTTAAGGATCGCAAAAAAGGATTTCGGAATTTTACTGTCAAAACCCCCTCAAAATGGTTCGGAAAAGGTTTAATTTGAAATTTTCAAAAAGCGTTCCCAAAAAAACGTTTTCTAGGTTTTTCATATATCAGGAAAATAAAACGTTTTTGAAGGTTTTTTAGGCTTCACAAAAAGCGTTTATAAAACGTTTTTTAGACCGAAAAAGTTTACCGGGTTACCTATACTAGGACTTCTTTTCCAATAAAGTGTCTCCGAACTCCTTTAGGGCATCCAGCATGCTGATATATAAACGGGACACATTGCCATTGCAACAACGTTCTATAGGCGCCACACTTGACGTTGGATCAACGTCAGGTTTTGGTTGCATGTGGAAGTCAACTAAACGACGTCTCATCAATGATGTGAAATGTTTCGAATGTGAGTCGAAACAATAGGACGCTGGGAGAGTCTAAGTTGCATAGATGTTGTGGAAATGTTTACTAAGAATAATCATTTAGACCGTGACAATAATTTTTCAAAAATCGGGTTCGTGAAATTCTCAAATCTGCAGAGCGTGTGTCAATGTCTGTGCAACGTCGAATTTTCGATATCTAGAAATTTGACCGAAGACGTCGATTAGGTGTCAGGATATGGTTGCGACCAAAACATCTAAATAACGTTGATCATCTATTCAACGTTGCGTTAAAGAAGTTGTTAGACGTTGGTCTAGGGGTGCGATGAAAGACAAATAACAGATTTAATGTTGCGATTTAGATCATCATTTTGACATTATTTTTTGTAAAGATCTTTCATGACTGACATTTCGATGAGCGATAATAATACTTATAATTATAATAATGCTACTACTACACCAACAACAACCACTACTGCTACTACTACTACTACTGCTAATAATAATAACAATAATAATAATAATTAATAATAATAATAAGTTTGTGTGTTCGTTGTGTCCTCGACATCTACACACAGACGTTTCGACTTTCCTATACAACCACATTCAGACATCTGTTCAACGCTGCAACAAAGACCGACAAGTGCCGTTGTGATTTGTTTGCAGCAATAAACAAATTACTGCAACGTTTTTGAAACGTTTGATACTATTCAGGTAAAAACCAACAAATAATATCGATGCCGGCCGCGTCTAATTGTTTTGAGTAAAAAATAAGAGTATAAGTCAGGTTAAGCTTTGAAAAAATGAGACTAAGTCTAAATGTTTAGTTTCTCTGACTGACGAATCATGTAAGGTCTTTCCTTGCCATATTAGCCATCCTCCAACCCGCTCCCTGATGCCTTAATAATTCTTATTGCATGCATAACACAATAAAAAGGTTGCAAGTGTGTTTCTGGGTATCTAATCGGCGCTTGCTTGAATAGTCTGACATCCCAGGCACGCACACTCACACACAGGCACTTTGCTGATCGATATTAGAAGCGTCTGTCAGTGTGATACAGTGTACTTAATTACGTTACTAGTATTGGTTCAGTGTAAGAGGAAAACACTGAAGCAAAGGGGTACTGCATCCATGCGTTAACTGACTCTCTATACTTGCTAATTTAGCCTTGAAGAATTAAGAAAATACATGACGTAAATTAAATCTTGGATATTTTAATTGATTGACGATGGAAAACAATTTGGATTCTTGTGAAAATGACGAAGATGGCATTCAAGTTGGGAATAAAAGAACTAAGCATGAGATAGAAAAAGTATCTGATAATGAACGGATGTGTCTTAAAACAGAAGAAGCATATACAGAATGTGACGTCAAACCGTTAGCCGGCATCACTCCACTTACAGTGAAATCAAAGTCCGTAAAATGTGAAGTTTGTGAAAAAACATTTAACTCGGTGGGGGCTCTTGAGAGACATCTGATAACGCATTCAGCTGAAACTCCGTTCGAATGCAAAATATGTGGAAGAAAGTTTGCACAAAAGTGTTATTTAAAATCACATATGAATTTGCATCTTGGAACGGCATTGCGTATGTGTGAGTTTTGTGATCAAATACTGTCTAGTAGAAATGCGTTACGATGCCATTTAGAGAGGATACATTTGATGACAGGAAAACTGAAATGTCAGTTTTGTGATAAAGCTTTTCACACCAATGAAGATTTAAATTGTCATATTTTCACCCACACAGGGAAAGGTGAACACGAATGCGGTGTGTGTCATAAAAAATTCTCTCTGAAAAAAACTCTAAAATTGCATTCTGTCATTCACACTGGTGAAACGCCTTATAAATGCAAAGAATGCGGAAGGGAGTTCAGTCTAAGAGGTAGTTTGAAAAGACATTTACGAATTCATTCAGGTTTGAAGCCGTTTGTTTGTTCGTTATGTCCACGAGCTTTCACGAACAGTTCCGATTTGAAACGCCATTCTGATCGGGAACATTCGAAAGTGAAACAAAAACTGAAGTGTGATTTTTGTGATAAATGTTTGGCCAGTGAGGATACTTTACGATCCCATGTAAAAATCCACATGGGTACAGTGAAACCTATATCTCGTAAATGTGACTTCTGTGATAAGACCTACTCCTCGAGGGGTGCCCTGAAAGATCATATGAGGTCTCATACTGGAGAAAGACCCTATAAATGCACGTATTGTAATAAGGGATACATGCGGAAAAGTACTTTGAATATCCATTTATTATCACATTCGAATGACATTTACAAATGTGAAAAATGCGAGAAAATGTTTAAATCCATGACCGCTATGCGTAACCATCGTCACGTCATGCATACAATTAGAAACGCGGCATTTCAGTGTAATATGTGCGAGACGGCATTCAAAACGAAAGACCGGCTTCGGAAACATTTGCCAAAGCATTCGAACGACAGACCCTGCCAGTGTTCATACTGCGAGAAAACATTCAAAACACGGTCGGATTTAAAGAGACACGAGTTGATCCATACTAGTTTGAAGCGTTTCGAATGTATTAAGTGTGGTAAAAAGTTCACTTTGAAAGGTAGCTTAATGAATCATCTCAGATCAGTGCATTCAGATCTAAGGCCCTTCCAATGTGACAGTTGTGAAAAGTCATTTAAAAGAAAAACAGACCTCAAAAACCATCGTAGAGTACATACAGAGGAGAAACCGTTTGTATGTCTGGTGTGTAATCGCGCTTTTAGACACCGTAGGACTCTAAAAAGACATTCACGTGTTCATGAATAAATATTTTCTTTTTGTATTCTCAGTTCCGTATGTGTGTTCAGAAAATCCCTGTAAATAGTATGACGTCTGTTCAACGTAAATCTTTCCGTAATCTAAAAAAAACTATTCATGTGTTCATGAATAAATATGTTCTTTATTGTTATCTCAGTTTGCGTATGTGTGTGAAAAAGTCCCTGTAAATAGTACGACGTCGATCTGACGTCTATCCAACAGTTAATTAAATGTTTTTAATCTTCAAAGACATTCACTTGTTCATGAATAAATGTTCTTTTTTCTATATCTCAGTTGTGATTTAGAGATTATGCCAATCTTGAATAGGTGGTGATCGCTGAGTGTTTTTTTCCACATGTGTGTGTTTGTGTGTATATGTGTGTGTTAAAACAGTCCCAGTAAATAGTACGACCCCAAGTCGAATTGAGGTTGCGAAGTCGAAAGGACCAGAATCGTTACATAGATCTGTTTGTAGCTTGATGCAATGCTGAAAAGACGTTATTTAGACGTTGCGTTTAACCACAATTAACTCTCTATTTTCTCTGACGTCTAATCAACGTTTCCGATGCAGTGTTGAACAGACTCGTATATCTGAAAAGGCGTTTTGTTGGGTGATTTTAATGATGTTTATTTCTTAGACAATTTTTTGTTTCTGACATAGCTTATCAAAATCCAGAACGCAATATTCATGAGGCATTAATGATGTCATATTCTAAAAATAGTGATGGAATGGACTAGCACAACACTAACCAACGTCCGACAGGTAGATTTCTCGACTTCCATGATCAGCCACATCCCAACGTTGATCCAACGAGTGCTACGTCTATCTAACATCACAGTCAACAGTTTGCAAGATTTTTGTTTGAGATAAGTGAAATAAATGTATCATTGATATCCTTGTGAAATTAGAAATTGATTTTGATTGAAGTTCATGAAAATATTGTGGAAAACAAATTATGTTCTTTCTTTCTGTACATAATTTATTCATTTGTTTGTTTTTTTTTGTTAGTTTTCTTCAATAATAACATGCCGCATGTTTTTACATGAATACACCACAACATCGCCTCACCTTTATTCGCTTTCACAAACACCCAGTTAACAGTGCAACCGTACTCTAAAAGCCGTCCCAGACAAACATAACCTGGAAGTGGTCAAAACACATCAGCAAAATACCAAATAGGGCCAGCTCATTTCTTAGCTTTTTATGCCGAGATCTGACTCACGAGGATGTAAAACAACAGCCTTTATATCGCTAGTCTGTTCAGTGCTTGAATACGCAGTTATCATGTGGGACACAGATCTCAAAAAGGAGATTGATGCCTTCGAGAAAGATCAAAGAAGGGCCGCACGATTCATATCAAACAACTATTGTACACAAACCCCTGAATTTATCGCCTTAGACGTGCCAAGATCGAAACAGAATCAAAGCAAAATCCTTCTCTGGTGCTATTTCAAATAATACTTTGGATAAAAAATGAAAGACACAATAGTATATGTTATGAAATTATGAACTATAAAACACCACAGCTTTAAGCTTCTTTCTTCACAAAAGCTGTTTCAAATCGGAATGCATTGCACGAGGATGTAGGCTAAGCAAAGACTTTGGATATTTTTGATGACAAAGTGACCCACTTAATATTATCATAAGTCACCGCGTACCTCCTCCTCACCCGGTGCAACAGTATATCTTGCCCCAGTACAGCTGTCCCCACCCAGACTAGCTTTTTTACTCCCTAATTTTTTTCGATTTTATTTCGGCACTTGTTTACCTGACGCCTAACCATTATAGCTTATTTCCCCTTTTTTCTCCATTTATTTTCTCCCTGCTGTTGAATCAATTGCACAATTGCAACAGGTTTAACTAAAATTAGCAAGGTTAATCTGATTGTTTTATCCCCGTTGCATTTACCAATAGTATTGAAGTGAAGCGAATCCACATCTCCTTTGTTTTAATTTTTATTTATGTGTTGTAACAATCGAGTAATTTGAGTTGCGGCATAAGATTTCATCCTGACTAAGTATACATTGGAAGCTTTTTCACCACCTGCTATCATTTTTTTAAATGGAAGATAAAGATGAACATACAACAAAGCGCTTCTTAGATGATGTGGATGTTATTCATGATTATCTTAGCTATCAGAAGTATCCACCTGATCTCTCTAAAATGCTAATAAAGATATAAAGAGAAACACAAGAACTTTTTCATAAATGATGTCAATTTATTCACATGAACAAATATTATCAGAATAAATTTACACGCATAAAATTGGTAGGGAGACAAACATACTGGGGGGGGGGGGGATAGCTAGAATATCTCCCCCTTGGGGAAGCTGCACAGGCTGTTACACCTGCGGATATAAGTGTAATCACACTTCGGGTGTTTCGAATAAAATGCACAAGAACTGTGAATTTCGAATGCAAGGGAACCGGGTAAAAATGAAACAAAACGAATCAGAAATACAGCAAAAACAACTTATACTTGGAACATAAAAGAAAGTGAAACTCAAAACTGTTTGTTAAAACTTTTAATAAATTTTTAAAATGGGATATCTGCTGTGAAAACACGATTGCTATTTGGTACAAGAGGAATTTTACATTTTCAGCCAAACTGTCTCTCATTTCTTTCATTTTTACCCGGTTAGTTTGTATTCGAAACTCGTATTTTATAAGGAACGCCCAAAGTGTGATTTGGCTCATTATGCTTGTATAGTCTTTTCCGCTGTACTTCTTCAGATTCAGTTCCCCAGGTGTAGCAGCACCAAGTATATATTCTTTTTACTTTCTACATATTTACATTTACGTATTTACGTTTACACTTGCATGTTTTCTGTACTACGGAGGATAAATAGGAGTGAGTTGTGATCAAAAACATAACCTACGGCTCGACCTGCAGTCCAGTATCATTCGCTATTCTACCTCTATTGTATACCAACCTACCTGAAATTTTAACTTATCATTGCAGGAGGTAATTTAAGCCGCATTTACATAATCATAGAAGCCGTTAAAAGAGCTCGAATACACTTTGATCAGTTATATTTTTGTCGAATGCTGGCCCATATACCTCAGGAGCAACAAATATGTACAGTAGTAAATTATAGCAGAAACAGTTTATTTGACAATTCTTTGAGCTTCCATTTCTTTTAGTTGACAGTTCAAGTTTTAATTATTTAAGTCCTGTAATAAACTCCTGCACTAACTGGTAAGGTGTAATCAGGATGGATAAAGAACTCTTTTCTATGACTCTTTCTAACACTTCAATGTAACAGACTCTATCCAAAAAGTTTTTTTGTTACTTAGGCTCTAGTGTTTTTAATTTTCCCTGTCTCTTTACTTATTACTGCAAACACTTCTTCTGTTACAATTTTACGAAGTGCATTTTTATGTCTACAGATTTTCATATTTACATCTACAAATTCACATATGCATTATGTAAGAGCATCTAAAATATTTCAAAGAAACTTATTGAGAATGAATACACATATCACAGTTGTCCACAAATAAAAATGTCATCACAGAAAGTTCAAGCCAACTTCTTCTTCCCACTCCAACAATTAAAATATTATGGCAACCCGGATATGTGAATAACAGTCCTTCTTTAGAGCGTCACTAGAATGGAATGAATATCAATTATGACATAAAACGTTCAAATCTACGTTTCTCACTAAGACTAGATTTCATATGCAATGCGATAGTTTTTTTTTTGTTTTTTTGGTGTCAAAATAAACAGTGGTCTTGAGTTAAAAGAGTGGAGTTTCTCTTAAAGTTGCCAATTTACAAGCGTTTCAGAAGGCAGGTGAGGATGAGAAACCCAGATACGGGCTGCCGCTTTCCAAATCAAATATCTGAAGTTGTAGGTGAGAAATATGGTCTCTATTTTTTCCGTAGTTCTTATCATGAACGTGTATTCACTCAACACAGAAGCTAGTGTTCAGCCAAAGATCAGCAATCTTTGTTGATAACTAATACAGTGAAAATTAACTGAGCGAAATTTTAATACCTCGTTTTTTAAATAAATCATGTATTGTCTGGAAGGAGTCGGCTGGTGACTTGCGACAGTGCACAGCTGTTTTTTTCTGACAATTACTAGCAACACTTAAGAGGAACTTAATGAATTCCTTTTGAGTTTTATCTTTCTTCCCGCCGAGGATGATGTGAAATCTAATCCAAAATCACCTACACCTACTACACACGTACTTAAAATAACTGATGATATGTGATTCTGAAGTTTAAAGAGGTTACTCTGAGCAAATCTTGGACGGGCGCCAAACGAAAAATACACATTGGGATTTTTAATGAAGCTATGTCATTAGTCTTTACAGTTAGCACGTGTGCATAACAGCAGTTGTTGACTGTAATTGCGACAAGAAATATAACATCTGCACAAGAATGGACGAAGGCCAGAAATCTGTTTCTCGGGAGAGTGTGATCTAAATGAAAATTCGAATCACTCGAACATATTAAAATTTAAGCTTGCTGTGTGTTTAAAATCCAGTTGATCTTCTTCGGTTAATTTCTCAAAAACTGACAGTACGTGCAATTTCAGAACCTGAACCTTCATTGCGAAGAAAAATAGCAAGCTTGGCTTGTGGTATATCAAGTGTTTTTTGAAGCTCAAGTTTTTTTCTTCAGCACTTCTTGAGATGCAATCTCCACTTGCTGTTCCAGTTCCCGATCGATGTACTTTAGCTTTACAGCAGCCTCAGCAGCGTCAATTCTTTGAGAAGAAACATGTGACCCAGCGCTGGAATGTTTTGAATTCCCAGATCTATGTGATTTGGCAACATTATCTTACTTTGTAGGTTCAGCTGCCTTATCATAGAGCACTTTCGAGATGTAACGGATCAACTTGTCGCTTTCAGTTTTGATCCGTCGAAGACTCCGTAGAAACAGTAACCCTTAAATCTCGCAGACGATTTTTGAACGTCAAGAGCTGACGTTTTAACGATAAGGTAAGTACCTGCACTTGATTAAGGTATCCTTTATCAGTAAGTCTTCTAGACCTATCAGAGCCATCAATATTAAAATCGAGGAAAGATCTGTCACCAGCCGCTGCATGTGTGACATTTTCAGAGTCCAAGTAGGGAACTGACTCCTTTTTCGCAGACATTTTGACCAAAATTCAAAAGTTGCCAACAAAATCAAACAATTCCAGAAGATGATGATGAATGAATAAGTTGAAATATGAAGAAATGACCTAACTTGGTGAGAAAAAAACAAGTGGGCATTAAAGAAATTTTTACCTACTAATGTCCAAGATGCTGCCCTAGAACTGTGACAACTGAAATAGCCAAGGGTCGATGAGAAAATGTTTGAAACTTCAAGTCCTTAAATTTAATGGATGTGATGAAGCACCAAAATGCATTAAAATAAACTTCGAGTATGTTTCAAGTGCAGGGAGTATGCTTTGAAGAAGAAACTAAGAAATCACTCTATAGTTTCCTATTGCTTTAACTGTAGATAGTCACTTACATTACTACTCGGTATCAAAATTATCTATAATAATAATAATTAGCAGTGATAATAATCAGTAAGAACAATTCATAGTAGTTCAATAATAATGCGCAACACTACCCTATTAATAATGACAACACTGCACCACAACAGTGCATCATACACCTATTTGTTGTCATCGAGCAACAGTTTCAGCTCAGAAATAAAATATTTAAGTTTCAGTGCTACACTTCGTTGCACGACGCTACTCAACTTACTAATCCTTGTAGTTTTATACCAATATCACCAACATTGATACAACAAAGAGTTTCAAGTTGAATTCTAGAAACATTACACCAATATCTGTATGAGCTTCTTCAAATGTGCAACATTGCCCAATATTAGCACAACACAACGCAGTGTTCTCAACTCAACACTACTACAGCTTAAAACACAGTGCTGTAGAAACAAAAGAATGATTAGTACGATATATACACCTGGTGTAGTAAAACTGCTCTCTTAAACTTACTTATATCGTTGGTTTCCATGATCCTTTAAATTTCAGTATCGTGGTCAATATAACTTGAAAAGGGATTATTTAGGCACTTGCTAGTGTCGTGCAAGAGCGAAAATAATTTTGAAACATTTGATTATATCGTAATCAATCTGAATAATCACACCTATTCAGCTGATTGACTACACTGATTAACCACACTAAGTACTACAACGACACAGTGCAAGTAATGCAACACAAACTGACAGTTATTAAAATGGCGGACTGAGTGACGTACAGACTTCGCAAAAAGTTACTGAAGATCACTGCCCAGATTTAGAAGCTCCAAATGAGCAACATATGGATAAATTTCTAGTATCAAAGAGACAAATGCAGACTACTTCCTTTTTGAACAACACTCTCACGCAGTAATTTAAAGTTCTTACATTTCAATATCTTAATGAGCAAATGACTCGCAAAATAAACGAAAGGTCTATCAGTGTTTCACACAACAACAGAATACAATGTGATCTACAATTTAAATAAAAGTCGCACTACACAATCGATTCAAGCGAAACATAATCTAAGAAGTGTTTCACTTCACCGCAGTGACAAGGATAGATATGCAAACAAATCAATGCTGTGTACTTCGAGGCCAAGCGAGTACACGCTTGATAAAATGCACGCCGCAGTCAGCTCTGATACAGTACACAGGCCTATTTGGCACAATGTTTCAAAACACAGATATTCAAAGGCTTAAAGCAACTGGTTTCGATAGAATTGTCGTACAAAAGTGAATTTAATTAAGGGATGAATACACCTTTAAGAAAGTAAGAAAATCTTAGAGGTGAATTTTATAACACCACAATAACATCGTAGTTTAAATACAGGATATTTATATCGGATTATCAAGCTATTGTCATGTGAGCGCAGACTTACGTTATTTAAATTTTATTTGAAGCGTTTTTTTTTTCAAAACTACGGACACAATAGAACAAAATGCCTTTTTAAATGTCACTGAAAGGGAGTTATGCCAGGATTTAGGAGCTTAAAGCGAGCAACAAATAGTCAAATGTTTGGTATCAAAGAGACAAAATTAGACCAATTCCTTTTTGAACACCACTTTCATGCAATAACAGCGGGTTCTTGCATTTTGATACCCAAATATGGAAATGGCTTGCAAATTAAATGAAATACCTATCAGGGTTTCCCATGACAACAGAATGCAATGTGATCTACAATTTAAATAAAAGACTCGCTAAGTAAGCATTTCAAGCGAAATACATTCTAAAGAGTGTTTCACTTCACCGGAATGTCAAGAACAGAGGTGCAATGAAAACAAATCAATGTTGTATACTGCAAGGCTCAGCGAATACACGCTTTTTTAAACTGACAGTCAAACAGAACGAAATCCTATTTTTGGATTCCTTAACCGTTCATCACACACACAAAAACCCTTGGCGGTGGTGGGGTGACGCAAATAGTCTCAATTCACAGTTAGTTACCTACACTTGTAAGTCGCATGTGTTCAAGCAGTTCAGTGTTCATGGTGTTCACTCAGTCTAGTTTTAATTAGCGTTCACTCACTTTGAACTACGTATCGAATATACCAAACCTGTCCCTCTTGTTGTTTTACTGTTGCGTTGGCGGGCACTCCGGCATGTGTTGAATGCACGCACGACGAACATACAGACAGACGAACGGACAAAAAGCACAGAAGAGAACTACGGAGTTGATGGAAGTGCTTTGACTCGTTTATTCAGAACGTAATTAATCATCGCGTAAAGCTGGAACAAAAATAAAAAACAGTAACATAAACACGTGATAAATGATCTTAAACACACTAAGACATGGCATGAGATATGGGGCGGATTCTCTGCCATAAAACAGCAGAAAATCAGCCTGAATTGCCTTTAACAGACATGGCGATCACATAAAATCTACAGTGTGACAATATTTCATTTAATGCTGCAAATCGCCCCTGAAATACACACTCAGTAACTTAAGGTATATCTTAGAAAAATAATGGCCATTAATCGATCCGCGACTGAAATAAATATTTTCCCATGAAATCGTCCTTAAACTCTTTAAAATGTGCTCTTTTGAGTTTTGCAGTTTACTCAAAATACGGTCCTTCAATATCGAGATTTCTAACGCATATACACTGCAAATAAACACAGTGATAAGGGTAAAAGTTGTTCAGAATCTCGGACCACACCATAGGTGACAACCAAAAATAAACCTCTCTCAAATTCTGGCCTCAGAAAGGGTCACAAAATTATACATTAAGTGCATTTTACGTGTTCTATAACCTTTACGAATCAAGTTCTAACTGCATGCACTTACCAACATTGCTTTCACGTTCCACAGTACCCTTCAGGTATATTCCGGTCTTACTGACCAGGAATGCATCATAGGGGACTTATCTGAAGTCGCAACTGCCATGGACAGCGTCGTAGGGGACTTGGACATTGAGCACAAGGAGTAAGAAAACCGTTCGAGCATTCGAAACACACGATATAACTATAACTTGCCCGTGAAATTTCGAGCGGCTTATAAAAAATTCAATTTTATTTACACATGACCAGTCTCTCTTTAAACATAATTTTGTAACACCCTCAAAATTCGTATGCATATTTTAACAAGCACACGAACTACGAACCTTAAATTTTCAAAAATCACCCACTAAAATATCTTCTGGATATTCATGTCGAGTTGAGCCCACGTGGCCTTGACAAAAGCCACATTCATACATAGTCCAGTGTGTGTCTTCATTGAAACTATACAATGAAGGGCCGTTTAAAATAAAAATCGGCCAATGTGCTGGCACGAATCTTGCAGCAGGTCCACAGTAAATGCAATGCCTGCAGATAAACAAACCAACTAGATCATTTACGCATAGCATATAGACAAACCAACTAGATTTATCATAATATCAATACTAATAATAGTAATAATAATAGCAATAACCCTACAAAACAGTAACGTATATTATACTATTTAATATCTAAAATGTATGGGCAAAATCTTTTCTCGGACGCATAATAAACGTATAAATTACATATAAAAATATCTGCATTTCTAGAACCATATATTATACGTATAAAATGCGTGGGAAAAAAAGATACCCATATTGAACCCGCATATTATACGTGTATTTTCCCACGTATAATATGCGCATATCAAGGAACGTTTATTACACATATAAAATACGCGGAAAAATATATGACCATTTTCAATGCAGATATTATACGCATTATATTAGCCGAACCTATCCAGCCCCCGTTGCCTTAATAATGTTCATTGCATACATAGCACAAAAATATCGCGGGTGTGTTTCTGGGTATCTAATAGCCGCTTGCTTGAACAAAGTTACATCACTGGCACGCACGCACACAGGCTCTCACTGATCGATATTAGAAGCATCTGCCATCATCTCACAAGGCCAGTGTGATACAGTGTACTTAATTAGGTCACGAGTATTGGCTCAGTGCAGCAGGAAAAAGCTAAGGCAACGGAATACTGTATTCATGCGATAACTGGCTCTCAATACATGCTAATTTATCCTTGAAGAATTAAGAAGAAAAACACGGCGTAAATTAAATCTTGGATATTTTTATTGATTGACGATGGAAAACGATTTGAATTCTTGTGAAAATAACGAAGATGTTATTCAGGTTGTGAATAAAAGGATTAAACATGAGTTAGAAAAAGTATTTGATAATGAACGGATGTCTCTTAAAACAGAAGAAACACGTGCAGAATGTGAGGTCAAACCGTTAGCCGGTATCACGCCGCTTAAAGTGACATCAAAATCCGTAAAATGTGAAGTTTGTGGGAAGATTTTAAAGAGTGTGACGGCTCTAAAGAGACATCTTTTTAAGCATTCAGCTGAAACTGCGTTGGAGTGCGAAATATGTGGAAGAAAGTTTGCACAGAAGCGCCATTTAAAATCACACATGAATTTACATCATGGAAAGGCATTGCGCACGTGTGAATTTTGTGATAAAGTACTATCTTCTAGAGGTTCGTTGCGACGTCATTTAGAAAGGGTACATTTGAGTAAAGGAAAAGTGAAATGTCAGTTTTGTGATAAAGCTTTTCACACCAATGGAGATTTAAATTGTCATATTTTCACCCATACAGGAAAAAGTGAACACGAATGTAGTGTGTGTCATAAAAAATTCTCTCGGAAAAATAGTCTAAAATTGCATTCTATCATTCACATAGGAGAAACGCCTTATAAATGCAATGAATGTGGAAGGAAATTCGATGTAAAGAGTTGTTTGCAAAGACATTTACAAATTTATTCAGGTTTGAAAGACCATTCTGGTCGGGAACATTCGGAAGTGAAACTAAAACTCAAATGTGGTTTTCCTAATAAATATTTGACCAATCAAGGTACTTTACGATCCCCTGTAAAAATTTACATGGGTAAACCTAAATTTCACAAATGTGACCTCTGTGAAAAGACCTATCCCAGGAGAAGTACCCTGAAGTGTCATATGAGGTCACATACAGGAGAAAGACCCTACAAATGCGAGTATTGTAACAAGGGATTCATAAGGAAAAATACCTTGGGTCTCCATTTATTATCACATTCAAAGGAGCGACTTTACAAATGTGAAAAATGCGAGAAAACGTTTAAAACCGTGAATAGTATGTGTAACCATCGTCGCGAGGTGCATGAAATTAAAACCGCGGCATTTCAGTGTAATATGTGCGAGGCGGCATTCAAAACGAAAGGCCGGCTTCAGAACCATTTGCTGAAGCATTCGAACGACAGACCCTGCCAGTGTTCACACTGCGAGAAAGCATTTAAAACCCGGTCTCAGCTAAACAGACACGAGCTGATTCACACCGGTTTGAAATGTTTCGAATGCATTAAGTGTCGTAAAAAGTTCACTTTGAAAAGTAGTTTAAGGCGCCATCTCAGAGAGCATTCAGATGTGAGGCCGTTCCAATGTGATAGCTGTGAAAAAACATTTAAAAGAACAGCAGACCTCAAAATCCATCATAGACTACATACAGGGGAGAAACCGTTTGTCTGTCGGGTGTGTAATCACGCTTTTAGACTCCTCGTGAGTCTAAAAAAACATTCACGTGTTCATGAATGAATGTGTTCTTTTTTCTAATCTCAGTTTGCATGTGTATATGTAAAGAAGTCTCTGTCAAATAGTACGAAGTCGATCCAACGTCAGACCAACCGTTACATGAATCTATGTTTATGAATAAATGTTCTTTTTACTTCAACATCTGACACCCTACAAGTAGGGGCAAATGAACAACCACTCAAGGTTTGAAGGTTAAAACTTGCCATGCAATATGCAGTAAAACTATATGCGAACAGAAGAAACCTTACACATGAACTAGTCTTTGGAACAAATTTCTCAGGTTTTATAGATAGAAAGCCTAATGCTGTGCCACCGTTTGGAGCCAGAATTTTACCTCACCTAGAGAAAGCTGGTATCATCCTAGAGTCTAACTATAAGGTTTCCAGTCGCCCTAAGTAGGCATTAGCCAAGCCCTTATTTTTTAAACGCTTTCATACTTCCCAAAAGAGACCATAAACCCTTGGGTATTTCTAAAGAACTTCGCAGAACTTGAAGAGCAGTACAAAGATTATCACATTTTTACACAGATGGCTAAACTTGACAAAAAAGCAGTTTCAGTAGTCACAGAGCAGAATATTCTAAAGACAAGACTGCCGGATGGGTCATCATTTTTTTCTGCAGAAATTAGAGCGATACAGCTGGCCACTAAAATCATCAAGATTAGCCGTTACAAGAAGGCCATAATTTGCGTTGACTCTATGTCGGTACAACAGGCATTTTAGAGTGTTCAAATATCGAATGTTTTAATCCTAGAGCTCCTAGAAAAACACGACGACGCCTTCAAGACTTTTAAGGAATTAATTTTTGTTGGGTTGCGGCACGAGACAGCTGATAGAGCGGCGAAGGAAGCGCTAAACGAGAATTTCCTTATCCAATACTCAGACTTTAAATACCATATCTCAAGATATACATGCGATTCTCGACATTCTCCAGACAAAGCAATAACAAGCTGTTTGGCATTAATCCTATTGTTGGGCATAAACTGCCTTCCCTAAATAATGTTCGGAATGATATGATTATGCATAGAGCAAGAATAGGCCATACATATGTGAGTCATAAACATCTTTTAAGAGGGGAACCAAAGAGGAGACATCAGTACAGCTCTTCGATGAACTAGAAACTAGCAAAACTATACAATTTATAAAAGAAATCAACCTTTATCAGCATTTTTAGTCGCTGTTTATTTTATGATTTTAGAATATTCACGGTTTTAACTCACGTAGATTTTTTACATGTACTATTGTCTTCTCCTCACTAATTTCTGGCATGTTTTTGACAAAATGTAACCCGCTAAGGGTCGTTCGTGTCGTTAAGCAAATCTCATAACTAACTTTTTCTATATCTCAGTTTTGATTTAGACATTATGCCGGTCTTTGGCAGCTGGTGATCGCCAAATGTTTTACACCTGCGTTTGTGTGTGTGTGTGTAAAAACAATCTCATAAAACAGTACGACCCTTAGCCGAACTGAGGTTGCGACGTCGATCGATCGAAGCGTTACATAAATATGTTTCTAACGTGCTTGTGATTGGTCACGAAAACAGATCAACATCAGCATTTGATGCAATGCTGAAAAGGCGTTATTTGGACGCTGCTTTTATCCACAACCAAATTTCAAATTTCTCTGACGTCTACTCAACGTTTTTGATGCAGTGTTGAACAGACTTCGGAATATCGACATTGCATAGATGTCGAAACGACAACTAACCAACGTCGACAGGTAGATGTATCTACTTCCATTATCAACCACTATGGCGGTATATTTATACTTTTTCTGCCATCCAAGTCACTACTTATTTCTCCACGTCGTTTCTATTTTTCTCAAAATTATAATAATTTTAATTAATATGAGTGAAATTTATCGCACTTCATAATTATTTTTTCGCATTCCAAATTTAAGAAGTCTCACTCGAACGCATGTTACACCGAACAACCAGTTAGAGGAGGTTTTCCAAACTCGTGATCAAATGCATTCTCAGACAAATGTAGGCTGATTATTTTATAATAAATGCGCGAAAACTTATGACGAAGTTAAAGAGCACGAAATAAATAGACAAACATTACGTCATATTGAAATTTTCCGCGGCTAAGGAATTCATCGGAGATCATTTAAACGAACAAGAGAAACATAAAATGTGCAACATGTACGTTTTCAATTTTTTGGTTAGATTTTTTTATCTAACGTTGAGTGTAACGTCGAATGTCCACTTAAATGTTATTACCTTCTTTTATTAACTCCTCCGAACGGGTAAGCACACACCTTCCAAATCCTGTATGGATTTTACTCCTCTTCTATTGTAGTTGTGCACTTCGTACTCAGTTTATCCGACTTCTCATTTATTTAGCCAAAATTGAGGTCGAAATATGGCATATATTCGACTATAAAGGTTATATGTACTAAGTCTTGTATGCACAACTCCTTCGAACGGGTAAGCACACATCTTTCAAATCCTATACGGATTTACTCCTCATGTAGTGTAGTTGTGCACCTCGTATTCAGTTTATCCGACTTTTCATTTATTCAGCCAAAATTGAGGTCGAAACTTTGCATATTTTTCGACTACAAAGGCTATATCATCTAAGTCTTGTATGCACAACTCCTTCGAACGGGTAAGCACACACATTTCAAATCCTATACAGAGTTACTCCTTATGTATTGTAGTTGTGCACCTCGTATTCAGTTTGCCCGACTTTTCATTTATTTAGCCAAAATTGAGGCCAAAAATTAGCATATTTTGAGAAGGGCGAAGACATTTGCAGCGTTCCTGTGCACTTGTTTTTTTGTTAGTGTTCTTCAATAACAGCACGGCACAGCTCATTACATCAACGCACCACAACCTCACCTTACCTTTATTTCTTCTCACAAACACACAATAAACAAGTCTCCAGGCCTCGCAGCGCCTGGGTAACTTTTTTACCTCTTTTCATATTGCTTACGTAAACTTGAATTGTTGTTTCATGTAGCAACTTTTATATTTTGTTTAGTACAGGGGTAAGTAGGAGTGAATCGTGGTCAGGAACATGAGCTGCGGCTCGACCTGAAATCCAACATCACGTGATACTCCTCTCCATTGTAGACCAATCAAATTTAAGATACAATCACACAATCATAGAAGCCGTTCAAATAACGCGTACATCCTTTCCTCACTTATATTGTTTTCCAGTGATGACCGATATACCACGTGAACAACTACTGCGCTAAACTATAGCAGAAACAATTTTATTTGACGTTTCTTTGAGCTTATAATTAATTCAGTGGACAGCTTAGGTATAATGTATTGAAATCCTCTAATAAATAGGGAAACCCCTGCACTTACAGCTGAAGTTTAATGCGGATAAAGAATTATCTGCTGAGACTCTTTGTAACACTTTATTGTAACAGACTCTAACCAAGAAAAGTTTCTTATATCTCTGATATGACACAGATGCATTTTCAAAGTTAACAGAATGAAGTTCCAGGCTGACTTGTCTACCCTAAAAATAAACCATTCCGCCTAAATCACACCTATGCCAGCTGCTTTTTCAACCACATAAAAAATTCTTTCGACCGCTTGGTCATATCATACTCAACCATTATTGTATCTGATACAATTTTGCAACATATTTCACTGGTATTTGTTTCTGTTACTTCCATCTTAATAAGTTGCTGCGGCAGTTTGTTATAGTGTGTAAAAAAATTAACCTTAATATAGAAACTACTTGAAGTTTACGTCTTTCCTTGAGAACGCCCCGGTATTCACTGCGGAGCTGTAGATCTCTGGTGAGGCCAACTTCTACAGGATATGGTCGCTCAGGCATATCAGGGCAAGGCATAACCTGTACCTCGAAACTGAACTAGAAGTATTAAATTTGATGATAATATGATAATCTGGCTTCACGACATTCCTCCCCGATTTGCTTCTTAAATTCCCCCTCCCGTCCCCCCCCCCCCCCCCCCCTCGCCGTGATTTTAAACCTAGTCGATCTGAAGTATATTTTTCACCTTCTATTTAGTGATAATTCAAAACACTACCTTTGTTGCAATTTAATAAAGCACATTTTCATACCTACTTTTATTTATATCCACATATTTACATATGCATTACCTAAGATAATCCAAGATATTGCAACAAAAAACTAATGAGAATGAATACACATATCATATATGTCCATAATAAAATGTTATCAAAGGAAGTTCAAGCCAGCTTCTTGTCGGCAGAATCCCTTCCTTCTCCACCAATTTAAATATTCATACAACCCTGACCTGTGAATAACAATCCTTCATTGAGGTGTCAATGCAATAGAATTGATATCATTCATTATATATAACCGAGTTTCAACCTTCTTGTGGCACTAAGACTAGATTTCTTAGGCATTGTGATATGTCGTTTTTCAGTGTTGAAATAAACAGTGGTCATTAGTTGAAATACTGGTGGAGTATCTCTCTAAGTTGCCATTTTACGAGCGACTGAGAATACAAATAAAGATGAGGGACCCAGGTACGGACTGTCGATTTCCAAACCCAATAAGCCAATTCGCACTTTCGGGTCTTTCTGGTGGAGGTGCTGTTTCGACTGCAAATTTTGTGGGATAAGTTATAAAGAAATGATAAGGGAAAACATCAAAATGCTTATCTTATTCAACATGCGCACCTCTTATTTTATAAAGCCATCATATGATCTTTTAAAAACTATTTTACATATTACTCAGTCCCTTTAATAACCAACATGTGACTATGTTTCTTGCAAAATGTAATTTTATTGATTTGCGCCGGATTTTTTTCTATCATTTCTTTATATCCTTATCCCAACTGAATTCAGCCGAAACGACAAAACTTTTCGGCAAGAGTTAAAGTATGAATTGGCTTATAGCTGAAGTTTCAGGTGAGAAACTTCATGTCTTCCGTAGTTCTTATTATGAAAACGTATTGACGCAACTCTGAGGCAAGTGTTCAGGTAAAGATACATCAATCTTTGTTAATAACTAAAACAGTGAAAAGTGAATTGGGTGGAATTTCAATGCCTCGTTTTTGAATAAATGAGGAGTTGTCTGGAAGGCGTAGGTTTAATTTGATTTGATTCGCGTCAATGCACAGCTATTGTTTTTTTTTGACAATCACTAGCAACACTTAACAGGTACTTCATGAACTTCCTTTGAGTTTGTCGTTCTTGCCACCAAGCAGAATGTGAAATCTAATCGAAATTCACCTACATCTACGACATGTGGACTTGTAGAGATGTGGTTCTGAAGTTTAATGAGATCCCTCTGGGCAACAACCAAAAAATACGATCTGGGGTCTTTTGAATGAAGCTGTGTGATTGTGTCTGCAGTTGACACGTGCGCATAACAGCAATTGTTTACTAGAAATTTGGTATATGCAGAAGAATGAGCGAAGTTTTGAAATGTGTTATAGAGTGTATGATCTAAACAAAAAATGTGTCACTAAAATTTGCATATCGGCCACATTAATATTGAAGACTGCTGTCGATTTAAAATCAAGTTGATCATCCTCGATTAATTTCTCACAACAAATGATAGGATTTTTACAATGGGCTAAAACTGTTAGCGAGTTAGGTGAATTTAGCTGATATTTAATTCCATGTATTTGAAGACTGCAACTTGTCGTATCAAAAAGTTTCATGTCATTGTCGATAATTTTACACTCGTCATATGGTAACATTTAGTCCCATATTGTATCCATGTAGTGATATGGTAATAGTCACCACAACTTTTGTTTAATTCACCCGATGTATATTAACTACATGGCGAACATATGCCGACCCTGTTAAGACTTTTTTCAAATATCAAATGAACGGTAATGTGAATCTACATGTATTTGTCAGGGAAAACATGCAAAATAGGCCTGAGCAAATTTCATCGACGGAACATGTAGAGAATATAAAAAGTGTTATTTTCCAAAAAAGTCAAATAATAAACCTAAGCTTTTCGCTGAATTATAAAGCATTGTTTTTAAAAACAACTACTGTATTTTATTGCTGTAGGGAACAGGTAGATGTGACTTATATCCATTGTGATTCACTTGAATATGTAATTTAGTGACCCAGATTGCTGTGAAAAATCATGCTACCATCATGGAATACATCACATCCTGCTAAAGGGAATCCAGAGATATTGTACCAAGGGCATTTGTACGTAAAGCAAAAAAATCTAGCAAATGGCTATGTTTCGTACGAGTGCGTAAAGAGGCACCATAACAAATTATCATTACACATTTTCTTTCCAGAACGGGAGGGTTTTGGGTCGGGGGGTTTAGGCCGCCGGGGGGTTTTAGTCGGGCTGTTTTGACAGGGGGGTTAGGGCCGCGGGGGGGGGGGGGGGTTCGGTCGGGGTTGTTTGGGCCTAGACTCATTGCTGTAAATACGACACACAAGCAAAAATCAGAAAACAGGAACAATTTAAAAAAAACAACAAGTCCTTTAAAGTCCTTTAAACTATTTTATTTTTGTAAGAACCCCGCTCCGCTGCGCCTCTTCCCCACGCCCCGAGACTATTGTAAATATTGATATTGGTAAACAGGAAATACATTGATACCTTCACTATTATAAAAAAATATTTCGTCGCCGTGCTCCGAAGATAGAGCAGCCACATTTATTACATACCTCAAGCTTGGACTGAATTGCATCAGAAACCACTCATACAAAAAGGTTAATAAAAGATGCTAAAATAAGAATTATATAGAATTATTTATTGCTAATGACAAAATACAACACAACAGACAAAAACAAACAGTTAATTATAGTAAATCTCGGCTTTTTCACATGAGGGGTTGGTATCTTTGAGGAATGCTTATCTTTAAGTGGTTATTATCTTTGAGCGTTATTTTCTGTGATGGGCTTTTTTCATTGAGTGTTATTATCTATGAGGGTTATTATCTTTAAAGGCTTATTATCTTTCACTGTTATTATCTTTTAGGAGTTATTATCATTGAGTTATTATCTTTGAGGAGTTATTATCTTGAGCCTTTCCATCAAAGCTCCCCTCTAGCAATTAAGCTTGACTCGGCGAAAAAATACAAGTCTACCTAAACTTCTCCCACCCCGCCCTCCTACCCCATCTCTCATAATATATAAAATGATTCTGTCTTTTTGTTTTCTTTGGTGGTGGATGAGGCTGCAGAAGACCGCAAAATACCACACCCCCAGTACATTTTTACACATAAACTGCAAAAGTAGTGTATTTAACGAAAGTGGTATAGATGGTGAGCTTAAAAAGAGCTGGTCAGAGCACCTGCATACCTAAAATGGCTGCAGTGTTTTGAATTAATTTAATAATGGTTAGGAAATGGTTAGTTCAAACACGTTGCGGCGAAGCAAACTTATTAAATAGAACCGATCTAGTTATTTGGAGTTTTTTTTTGGGGGGGGGGGGGTGATTTAATTTAGCAATTCATTTATGCGCTGTGTTGACGTATCACTCAGGGGTATTTACAATTTATATACGCACATGCAAGTGTTGTGATGGCGTTAGCAAAGGAAAATAATTCAATGATTATCAGATGAACAGTTGCAGTGCTTTTGAAGATACCCTAGTTTCATTGTTCTCCTTCGAAAGCCAGACACCGAATAAAGCCCATTATTGATACGTGAGCACAGAGAAAATGTCAATCAAATAAAAAAATATTCAGCAACAATTCAAGGTACAAACTTATTTTGGTGCATGTTCAGGTAAAAATTTTGATATTTCCATGGAGTTCGAAGGGAAGTGTGTGTGTGGTTGGGGAGTCAAAGTGTTGCAAAATTGGATTTTATTTATTTAGACACGCTGGATGTATGTTTAGGACGAAACAAAACTAAAACATAAGAAACCGGATATTAGATTTTTAGGATCACATATCCATTTAAGTTCGAAAAATTTAAATTCTAATTGCAAATTAGTAATAAAAGCATCTTATGAATGATTTCTGTTGAAAAATTACTGTGATGACAAAGAATAATACTTTGGAATTATAAGTAAAAATACTCATCGGATATAAATTTGGATTACAAAAGTATATCACTGATTGTTACTGGATATCTGTGTTACAGATTGTATCTAAATCGGTCATATCCGGTATACTGCAAGACCACCATGCCGCTTTAATACTGCCGGTCCCTATCCGGTCTGTCGTTCCTTTTGAGGTACGGCTCCAAATCGATTCGAATTCGGTATACCGGAACTGTGGCACACCGTTTCAATATGTTGGTTCTTTGCGATATGGTTCAAAAGCACTTCGAATTCAGGTTAACGGTTTAACACCTGCAGTGCCACCACAAAAGCTGCAAAAATATCGTTTTTTACATAGAAACACATGTTTTTTTGCAATTTCATAGCGTATGACGTTTTCCCTAATAATATTGTGTTTTAGCCTAGAGGCGTACCAAATGGTTACCATGCATGTTTACGACTTTCACAACGACCCCTGAACGCAGAGTGCTAATTTTTAACGATACCTTCTTTAAAAATAAGCGCGGAGTGAAGCTCTGAAAGAATATTCCGCCAAAGGTATCGTTTATTAAATAGACCATTCTAGCTTGTGTTTCAGAATGGATTAATTATTAAGAGAAACACAATTCAGAATAAACATGATATACAAAGGCGCATATCATACCTGAGAAGCCCATACAAGACCAATCACTATCAGTAGCAACCCTTTCTATACTAGTACGCTCAGTAGCGGCTAACTCCATACCAGTACACTCAGTAGTAGCTCATTCTATACAAGTACGCTCAGTAGCGGCTCAGTCCATACCAGTACACTCAGTAGCAGCTCATTTTATACCTGTACGCTCAGTAGCAGCTCAGTCCATACAAGTACGCTCAGTAGCAGCTCAGTCCATACCAGTACGCTCAGTGGCAGCTCAGTCCATAGCAGTACGCTCAGTAACAGCTCAGTCCATACCAGTGCACTCAGTAACAGCTCAGTCCATACCAGTGCACTCAGTAGCAGCTCAGTCCTTATCAGTACACTGAGCAGCAGCCCATTCTATACCAATACGCTCACTAGCGGCTCAGTCCATGTCAGAACACTGAGTAGCAACCCATTCTACACCATTACACTCAGTGCTGTGGTTTATGAACGCATTCTCGTCAGTGCTGTGGTTTTGGAATGCATTCTCGTCAGTGTTGGGATTTCTGAATGCATTCTCGGCAGCGCTGTGGTTCCTGAAAGGATTTCCGTCAGTGTTGTGGTTCCTGAACACTTTATCGTCAGTGTTGCGGTTCCTAAACACATTCTCGTCAGTGTTGTGATTCCTTAACAAATTCTCGTCAGTGTTGTGATTCCTGAACACTTTATTGTCAGTGTTACGGTTCCTAAACACATTCTCGTCAGTGTTGTGATTCCTTAACGAATTCTCGTCAGTGTTGTGATTCCTGAACACTTTATCGTCAGTGTTACGGTTCCTAAACAAATTCTCGTCAGTGTTGTGATTCCTTAACGCATTCTCGTCAGTGTTGCGGTTTCTAAACGCATTCTTGTCGTTTATCAAAAAGTGTACAAGGATATATAACACTTGCTAAGTCAAAGACATGCAAAGAGTATGTTGAAGATGTACGAATCCAATGTTGCGGGCCTTTTTTCGCTTTTTACTGGTCCGTCATTTTGTCTTTATTACTCCTCTGGCCCAAGTACTCTAAAATTTCTTTCATATATATATATTGTATCAAAAAAGCAAAAAATACCGCAATATTTGCACAAGCTCTCACATCTCCTTACAGTCACAATATGTATTACATTTATGACGTGTGATATATTTGCATCACCCAAATATGCTGACCATAGAGAAATACTTGTGTTGATTTTATAAGAATGACACATGGATGCAAAATCTTACCTGGTCATTTCAAATACGCTGAATGGTCATATAAAATATCAGCCTCCTTTACGCACTATTGTTGGTGACGGTCGGGAGGGGAGATCGGATGTTGTTTCACAGAGCAAATACCAACGCTATATTTTTTCTGGGAAGGTTTTGAACTGGCAAAACATTTCTTTTCAAGGTTTCGGGATTTGAAAAACCATTTATGTCCATAAATGAAATGCAATCCAAAATAAAAAGTTTAAAAATTCCTCTTGAAATGAGAGTTATGCTTTTGTAGATATGACGTAACAGTGCTTTCCAAATCGATATCTTTGTGAGTGTTGATAGCAAGGACTTGGCTAGGTATACGGAATAGCGCCATCCGTTTGCTTTACTAAGTCAGTAAGTTTGTGCTTGTTTAATAGCAGTACACCACCGAGAAGTAGGTTGGTAAGTATAATGACATCATCTGACTGAAAATATAGTGCGCAAGCAACATTTACAAAAAAAAACAGAAACAGAAGCATGCTATGTGTATAGGTACTCAGACATGGTGTAAGTACCGAAACATATTAATGTGTATAGGTACCGAAACAGTCTATGTGTTAAGTACCGTAACATGTTATTCGAATAAATACCCAAATGAAATACCACGATTGATTATTCAGTTTTATTTCTCCTTAACTAACTGCCATAATTGCAGAGAGGTTCCATTTTATCGCTTATTGGGAGAAAAGGGATTCCATTTTATCTCTTATCGGGGTAAAAACAAAACTCACATTCTGATCAGTTCATTTTGTCGTCCTCTCGAAATTATTTTCATGAATGCATTTATTCATTTGAATAAATCTTAGAAGGACAAGAAGTATGTAATTGCACATAAAATATTCATGCATGATCGCACAGCGTGTATATTCTGTGCATACCACAAATTGTGTACATTCTATGTATATCACAAAGTAAATTAAGCCAAGCATTATTGTCATACACATGCTACAGGCAAATATTTGTTACATAGTAACATTTTTCAGCTTCTGTGTAAATTGATTTAGTAAACGTTGCCATTAAAATGCAAAATTTGAAAGCAAATATACCACTCTATGTCATTTTTTAAGGCTACGGTTCCTTCATTCTAAGCCACATTCATTTCAATACTACATTATTGCATTATTTTCACACCAAGTAAATATCAATCAATCTAATATCATGTGTTGTTCAAAAATGGTTCCAAAATAATTGGTCTATATCCTTGACACATCTGATATTCATATTTTATTCAAATCCTGTTGAAGCTGGGTGATACCATGTTCTGTTATGTTCACCCTCGTGGTCATATTACTAGTGGCTAAGTTCACCTCATGTTCATGTTCATGTTCACGTTCACTTATCGGTTTGTGTCCGTTCGGGTCACGTTAATGTGTGCCACTGTACGATCGGTTCTCGCATGTTGCTCACCATTTCGTTCCAATGCTCTAGTTCTGGTCCTCTGGCAAACATGAATGATCCGACTGTCACCCGTCCAATTTGTTTGTCTGGAATAACAATCAATATTACGTGACATTTCCCGTTCACATTTCCACGCAAAGCAAAGCATATAAAATTTGAACTTTCCCCTACCTGTTTTGTGAATGTTTGGCGAGTGAAAAAATCTAAGGTTCCGAGTTATTCAAATTCATATACAACTATTATATTCCTTTATAGAAACACATTTTGCGGTATCCTGTTATTCTCAGTCTCTCTTTCTCTCTCCCCCCTCCCTCCCCCCTCCCTCCCTCCCTCCCTCCCTCTCACGCTCGCTCGCACTCTCCCCTTCTCCTCTGTAAGTCATTTTGATACTTTCATTTGCCTTCAGTATTTCATATTATCTTAGATAATGCGTTGGACAAGCATCTCCTCATTTAAAGCCAAAAAGATGGATTAAAAGTGGACTTGATATTCCAATACGTTGACTCATTCACAGATCGTTATGACTGTTGAGCCGATTAATTGGTGTTGTTTACCCGTTTTATGGAGTACAGAAGTATAGAAGTACAGTACCTCTCTGACCACTGCAGTGTTGCATAGCGCTAATACTTAGTGACGTAGTATCGATTTCGTCCTGGTTTAGCTTGAACATGAACGATTCATTAAATGTGGGCGAATTTGTTTTCTTAGCAATGTCTGTTTTCTTCGATTTCACCACTCTCCCTTGCTGTAAAAGGCACACTTTTAAGTAAAAATCTGAAAACAGGAAAGTGAACATAAACATAATTTGTTATGTGTCTGAAAAAAACATTAATAATGTATCTATGTAGTAAAATTCTATATGTTCATGCAATAAAACTCATATGTATGAACGTCATTGAAACCCGTTTCTGCACATGTTATAGAACCCCGTTTCTGTGCATCTCATAGAACCCCATTTTTGCTCACGTCATATAACTCATGCATCATAAATGTGAAGGCGCTGTACATACATACATACATACATACATAAATATATATATATATATATATATATATATATATATATATATATATATATATATGATGGCGATGACACATAGACCATTACATAGAACAATTCTGTATCTTAATATGATTCACAGATTCTGCTACACTGAAACAAGGTATGTGTGCATCATACACCATATATACTAATGTGCATCGCATAACACACATACAGTTTCTTCATGGGAACCACACTTGTTTTTACACTGAACCTTGTGCTTCGTGGAACAATAACAGATGCACGCACGTATGTAGATTCCCTAGTATGGCATGCGGGTACATTTCTAAGTATTGCTTACAGTACTTATCCTGATGGTGGTACTCTTAATATAATGACTGGGGCAATACTCTGCTTTATTTATTTATCCGACCTCAACTGGACAGGCAAACGCTCGTTTTGAAGCATATATCACCAGCTGAACACGCTGTCATTTACGAAATAAAGGCAGCTGAGCAAACCACCTCACCATTATCCGAAACAAACACATCTACTGAGCAAGAACCCGTTCAGCTTTCTAAATCAAAGGTTTCGACTGGACAGGCATTCTCTCTTTTATCCCAAAGCAAGTACTGAACAGGCACTCTAAAGAAAGGGGTTAGACAGGACACAGAGATCCATTCGTTTTGTAAAGCAGGGCCTTCAACATCACAACGAACACTCTGCTCTTAAAACTAGAACCTTAATTGACTTTACGGAACCCAACATGGGCAGAAAACGCCAACGATTCATAATGCAAAGGGCCTGCATTGAACAGGCTGTTACTCGATTCTGACTATAAACTGTTGTCCACTGATGACGTTTGAAAAGTATTTTATACTTGTTTATGTAAGATTAAGACTGGTCATTCAACAGTTCACGTTAATTGTAAAAAGGAAAAGGTGTGACACAACTGATCGGGGCACTGTAGAGGTCGGCTGTTAGACAACAACAACACGCCTGCTCAACACTCCGTGCTATTTATACTAATGTCGTGAAACAGCCATACCTGAATTTGATGCACTGTTGTCGGAGAAGAAATTCCGGCCCTCAAATACTGCCGTGGTCAGTCTTTCCATGTGTTCGTTGTAACACAACGACAGGCGGATCTCTCCCTTTTCCAGCGTCGTCTAAAAGTTAAAAATGCAATTACTACTCAATTGCAATCAAGAACAAATTATCGGCGAGTGCACAGAGAGGAAGAGGGATTACTGTACCAAGAATGTTTAAACAAGTAGGGAAAAAAATGGATACCAAAGCGGCGCCTAGCTCATAAAACAGCTTCCTATTTTCGTCCTGCATTCTAAATCCACACTGAACGCCCACATGTGTTCAGCTCATTTCAGCAAAAACGTACACTTGCCGTAACACCGTGTCACTCTGTCACAGTACGACCACACCATCGTGTGACCCTGTCACAGCATGACCATATCACCGTGTGATCCTGTCACATTATGACCATGTCACCGTGTGACAGGAGGACCATACTATAGTATGTGACCCTGTCACAGTATGACCATACCACCCTGTCATAGATGACCATGTCACCGTGTGACGCTGTCACAGTGTGACCATATCACCGTGTGACCTGTCACAGCATGACCATTGCACCGTGTGACCATTTCATCACGTAACCGTATCACCACCTGATCATGTCTCCATACGGGAATTATCCCCGTGTGATCATATCACAATATGACTTGAACGGGTGATACAAACACGGTTAACATACGCTTGATATATGGTATATATGATATATATGATATATATGATATATATGGTATATATGATATATATGGTATTCGTGTGGTCTTCATATGGCAATTCCTACACCACTACTGTTATTTTTCAGGAAACAAAATCCGAAAAGAAGCTGAGTAAAAAAGCAGGATGGCAAAAAAGTGGATAAAAAGGTCTTATTTTTCCCGAAAAGGAACTAATAAAGCTAAGCAAGGCTAAGCCACACGCCCTTCCCCCTCCTCCTCCCCCTCCTCCTTCCCAACTCTTTTACTGAAAAGACCTTCTATTACTGTAAGTACGGGACGCAGGGGCAAGTAAGAAAATTGCATTTCATTCAACACAAACGAGGAAAATTAGAGGTAACACTCCACTTGACTATTTTGTTATTGATGTACTTATAGGGGAGGGGGGAGGGGGAGGGGGCGTGGAGCATAAAATACCTTTCAAGCAAAAAAAAATAACACGCAATTTCCAGGACAGAAATGTGTCAGTTTTTGACACATTTACTCACGTTTTTGGGTTAAGGATAATGGTACCAGCAGTATGACATGCGGCACAGCTGTACACGTGCTGCTGTAGTGGCTACAGCACGAGAGGTGTGGTGGAGGGGTGGCGGGGGTGAGGAGGAGGGGGCAGTGCGAGAGGGGAGAGGTGGGGAGGAGAGAGAAAGAAAAGTGGTACTTTTTTATCTCAGCCAACCACTTCTCTGGGTTCCACCACTTGACGACTAGGTTAATGCAGCTGTACACGTGCTAGCGGGTACAGCGCGTACGCGGGGGTGGGCGCGGTGTGGAGGGTAGAGGGGAGGGGGTCATCATTACCTCAGCAACTTCCTTCTCTAGGTCCCTCCACGCAATGATCGGATCGCTATAGTTATACACGTGCTTCCGTAGCTGGTACAGCGCGTACTTGGGGTTGGACGCGGGGTAGGGAGGGGGGAGGGGGAGAGGGGGGGTGTCATCATTACCTCAGCAACTTCCTTTTCTAGGTCCCTCCACACAATGACCGGGTCACTACAGTTGTACACGTGCTCCCGTAGCGGGTACAATGCATGTCCGATCACCTGGTGACGTCGGTTCCGGTCCACATCGACCACGGTGAACTTCAGCACGCGTTCCTCCATCGTTGTGTTTGTGATCTGAACAAAAACAAAATAACAGTGAAGCAACGCGTTGTTGTCCAACAGCCGACCTCTACAGCAGTTTAGTCTGTTGTGTGTAACACCTTTTTACTCCGCAGACCCACTGGGGATTCCGCGCAAAATAGCACTCATAAAGGAGAGGAATCACTTAAAAAAACACTAAAAGATAAAATATTTTAGACTTGGACACTCAGATGCACCTTCTTCAGCGAATACTCAACACCGAGGGATGCACAGTACGGTTGGATAGACAGAAATGTCCATCCGCTCTGTGTTTATACATAGCAGATAGATCTCGTCAGAGGTCAGCTGTTTTATCACAACATGAAGCACTGGTTTTGCTGTGACTGTCATTATATGCTTTTCCTTATTTGTTTTTGTCTAGCTCATATGCGGTGGGACCAAGGAAATAGGATCACAAACCAGGTCCCGGAAATAGGATCAAAATTAGAACCTCGAAATAGGACGACACAGCAGACCCCGGAAACAGGACCAAAATCAGACCCCCGAAATAGGACGACACAGCAGACCCCGGAAATAGGACCAAAATCAGACCCTCGAAATAGGAGGACTTGGCAGACCCCGGAAATAGGACCAAAATCAGACCCTCGAAATAAAACGACACAGCAGACCCCGGAAATAGGACCAAAATCAGACCCTCGAAATAAAACGACACAGCAGACCCCGGAAATAGGACCAAAATCAGACCCTCGAAATAGGACGACACAGGAGACTCCGGAAATAGGATCAAAATTAGAACCTCGAAATAGGACGTCAAAGCAGACCCCGGAAATAGGACTAAAATGTGACCACCTGAGTAGGACCACAAATCATACTAAACTAGAATAATCCGATTTCGGAGATGGTCCCAGTTGTGGGGCTCGTCTGAGAACAGCAATTAGGTTTTTTGCGGTGGTCATGTTCGTGAATTTAAAATAAGAGACGAATATAAGATAAGACCATAGATAGCACTGAATAAATGCGATCCAATTTCCGGCATAGTCCCGTTTGTGGCAGTTCTGCTGAAATTCCAAAATTTAAAAATGCAGAATTTCCATTTAGTTTTAAATCTATACGGTTTCAAATTTTCTACCAGTCTAAGAAACTGGAGGTTGGGCTGGGTCCGGGGGAGAGGGGAAGGGGGGGGGTCGGAAGGAGTGGAAATAGATTATATGAGAAGCATTGGGGCTCGATTAGTTTTGGGCTGTTGGGCAGCGAGATGTCTAAAGTGTGAATAATAACTGACTCGAGCTTAGAGGAAAATATGTTTGCCCAAAAGGAAAAGAAAACAAACATCGACAAAATTGTAGATCTCTCTATTTTTAGTATCCCTTTATTGTTCTGTATCGTTGTTGGTATTACTCCACTGGTTAAGAAACTTGAAGACATTTTAAAATAACGTCATCTATACTGAGTATAAAAATCATAACTTCTTGTTTTTAAAAACACTTTTTCATTTGTACTTATTACAAATAGCGTCAGTTGTACTTATTACAAAAAGGCCCATCTCTACTTATTACAAAAAAGCGCGCCAGTTCTGCTTATAAAAAAGTGCTATCTGTACTTACAGGAAAAATAAAACTTTCTTCAAATTTCGGATTGCACGTTTTCTTCTTGAACTTTGTCTGAAGGCATCTTCTGTCGTCGGGGAGCAGCTGTATCCTGTAACGGTGAGCAGCTGTCAGAATAGCCCGACCAAAATATCGTGCAGCTGCGAGTACATTTCATCATGAGTACATCTTGTGTACATCTTGAGTACATTTCATCTTGATGTAGCCACTGAATGTATTTTCTCATTGGCAGCTGTCACAACAAGCTGCTTATTGAGCATGTCTTCGGTGACAGCTGCCAAAATAAGAATCAGCACCCTCTATAAACACTACATTATCCTACTGGCCTTCCTTCATATGGACATTATTTTCGTTCGCTACAGGCATACATGCAGACTTACAGGACACACAAGTTTTCTGTACACTTCGTGATGACAGACTGTTGCTTTGTTAAATGCCCTTTCTCTTTCTCTCTCTCTCTCTTTTTTTTTTTTATTGGTCAGTAGTGGAATGTTTTTAGGTTTCAAAAATAGATCTAGAAATACCTTTGGAAACTCAAGTCAAATATATTTCTACTTTATCAATGACTGCAGGTGACGTAGGCGTGTTTACACCTGGAGTACCCGTTGAATTTGAAAAAAATAATGACCACCTTTAAGAGTGCATTGTGACCGTTTGAACAGCCTGCATTTAAGAGCGCATATTTGTCCCACCAACGTGTCACATTCCAGTTGAGTATCTTTATCATATTCTGGAAGTGGTTGTTTAACTTACAAATGAATCGCATTTTAAGAATGCCTGTTTACCATTCAAAGAGATCATATTTTAGGAATAAGGGTTCACTTTTTTTTACAACAGTAAAACATTTTAGTAGTGTTTGTTTACCTTGCAGGCAGATAATATTTGGGGAATGTTTACCTTACATGACGATCATATCTTCAAAATCTTTGTTTACTTTGCAAACATATAGCATTTTAACAATGTGTTTTTACCTCACAAACGCACAGCATTTTACAAGTGTTTGTTTATCTCACAAACACATAGCTTTTTACCATGTTTGTTTACCTGACAAACGGATACCACTTTACAAATGTTTGTTTACCTCACAAACGGATATCATTTTACAAATGTCTGTTTACCTCACAAGAAGTGGATAGCATTTTACGGGTGTTTGTTTACCTCACAAACAGATAGCTTTTTACAGTGTTTGTTTACCTCACAAACAGATAGGTTTTTACAGGTGTTTGTTTACCTCACAAACAGTAAACATATTACAGGTGTTTGTTTACCTCACAAACAGTTAACATTTTACAGGGGCTTGTTTACCTCACAAACAGTTAACATTTTACAAGTGTTTACCTCACAAACATATAGCATTTTACCATGTTTGTTTACCTCACAAACGGATCACAAGCGGTGGAGGAAGCGGCTGTGCGGGAAGGCAGTCTCCTAGCTTTTATTAACGTCACGTGGAACTTTTCAACTTCTCTTTCGAAACTCACTTCAAACCTTCAAAATAAACAATAAAAACAGATGACAAATTCAAGTCTTTTTCACAATTAATTCCAACAATAACATCCACATGTATTTGCCTTTTTTCACGTGCTTAAAAACAGATAAATGCAGAATCTATTGGAAAATTGGAATCTAAAAAAATACAGCTGAATAAACAGTTGATATTGTAAATATTTACTGTCAGCAAATGAGTTTTCAAATACGAGTTTTTTTTATCCGCTTTCGTGAAAAGTAAGCATGAAATCTTTTTCGGCTGCTCAGTTTGTGGTGTCTTGTTTTAGTTTTTTTATCGGTCGTGTGCGTCAATAAACCTTGATATCTATGAGGTTTTCTTGCACTTGCCAGATTCTACCAATTGTTTGCATGTATTAATTCGACTCTACCAATGCCGCTTGTGTATCATATTCTACCAATGGAGTTTGTAGACAATGACATGATGCTAACTAAAGGTGTGTCTTGAGGGAACTTACCGTATTCTTTTTGCATGTGGTTTGCATGTATTAATCCGACTTTAGCAATGCCGCTTGCGTGTACCAGATTCTACCGACGTTGTATACATTCACAAATCGGATAATATCATACTGATTGAAGGCATTGACTAGATTTTATCGAAGTGAGTTACGTGCACTTTCCTAATTTCACAAAGAATTTTTGCATATGCTTAGCACATTCTACAGATATGTATTGTCGATACCTGCCAAATTGTATCAATGTAGTTTACAAGTGCTTACCAGAATTCTACTGATGTGATTTTCAAACACTTGCCAGATTTTACCGATATGGTTTGCAGACACTAACCAGATTTTACCTATGTAGATTACAGGCACTTACCAGATTCTACCGATGTGGTTTGCAGGCACTTACCAAATTCTACCGATGTGGTTGGCAGGCACTTAGCAGATTTTACCGATATGGTTTGCAGACACTAACCAGATTTTACCGATATGGTTTGCAGACACTAACCAGATTTTACCTATGTAGATTACATGCACTTACCAGATTCTACCGATGTGGTTTGCAGGCACTTACCAAATTCTACCGATGTGGTTGGCAGGCACTTAGCAGATTTTACCGATATGGTTTGCAGACACTAACCAGATTTTACCGATATGGTTTGCAGACACTAACCAGATTTTACCTATGTAGATTACATGCACTTACCAAATTCTACCGATGTGGTTGGCAGGCACTTCGTAATTATCATCTAAGTCGTTCGTTTTGTACAGACTCGGATCAATACTCCCAAGGCTCTGTGCTCCTTCAAACAAAAACAAAAAAAAAAACAATGGTTTGATTAGAAATAAATGAATATATACTCGTGATGACGATCTTTCACTTTATGCGTGCGGCGGTCATCTTGGACTTGTCAAAAGCTGGCGTCGTTAACGAAAAGCATGTCTACCCTGCAATGAGCGACATATTCTGGAGAATTGATCCTGAGACATGATGTACTGGTCAGCATAGAAAATAATGGAAAAAAACTCGGACAGCTTGCCTTGTTTGAATATAACATAAACAATTTTTGAAATGCTCCCTAATCTATTTATTTATTTCTAAATACAGACCAGGCCATCATAGCAGACACCGTCTCACACTTCTTCATATTGCGTTCATCTTGTTTCTTGTTATGAGTCAAAGACTATTGGAATATACAGTAACACCTTTTGAAACGGTCCGCAATCTGTATATTTTGGGTTCTCTTCTTATTTCTTGTTATAAATAAAATCATATTTGTTCTGAAGTAGAGTCGTCCAAGCCGCTGCCAGTTGTTCGAGGAGTGGAAGAGGAAAGATCTGATTGGACTAGAAAATGGTCCTGTTTTTGAGACCGTACCATTTGTGGGGTGGTCCTGTCAAAGGGGTAGGGCTTTAGATGAAATTTGAGGGGTGGTAATATCCCCAGGGAAAGCTATAGATGACATTTGTGGGGTGGTCTTGTCCCCGGGGTAGGGCTAGTAGATGACCTTTGAGGGGTGGCCCTATCCCCGGGGTAGGGCTGTATAAGACATTTGAGGGGTGGCCCTATCCCCAGATAGGGCTGTAGGTGACATTTGAGGGGTGGTCCTATCCCCGGGTAAGGCTGTATATGACATTTGAGGGGTGGCCCTATCCCCAGGTAGGGTTGTATATGAAATTTGAGGGGTGGTCCTATCCCCAGGGTAGGGCTGTATATGACATTTGTGGGGTGGTCCTGTCCCCGGGGTAGGGCTAGTAGATGACCTTTGAGGGGTGGCCCTATTCCCGGGGTAGGGTGGTTTATGAAATTTGAGGGGTGGTACTATCCCCGGGGTAGGGCTGTATAAGACATTTGAGGGGTGGTCCTATCCCCAGATAGGGCTGTAGGTGACATTTGAGGGTGGTCCTATACCCAGGTAGGGCTGTAGGTGACCTTTGAGGGATGGTCCTATCCCCGGGTAAGGCTGTATATGACATTTGAGGGGTGGCCCTATCCCCAGGTAGGGTTGTATATGAAATTTGAGGGGTGGTCCTATCCCCAGGGTAGGGCTGTATATGACATTTGTGGGGTGGTCCTGTCCCCGGGGTAGGGCTGTAGATGATCTTTGAGGGGTGGACCTATCCCCGGGGTAAGGTTGTAGAGGACATTTGAGGGGTGGTCCTATCCCCGGTGGGGCTACATATGACATTTGGTGTATGCAAAGGATCTGATTCTGTGGTGATTTCAAACTATTTCGTAAGCAAAATCTGATCTTTGTAAACGACACTTATTAGGATGGGTGATATTTTTCTTATATCTTTATGATAAATTTTGCCGGAAATAATTACAGAGAAATCGTGACAGCACAGGGAGAAATGGAAAAGTAGAGTACTAACTAAATAATTGCCATCCGGTGAGAGGAGGGGGTGAGGGATAAGGGGGTGAGAGGAGAGGGGGTGAGAGGAGAGGGGGTGAGAGAGGAGGGAGTGAGATAGGAGGGGGTGAGATAGGAGGGGGTGAGAGAGGAGGGATGGGGAGAGGTGAGGAGAGGAGAGGAAGGGAGAGGGCTGTTTTTTTTTAAACCAGAAAGTCTTATAACTGGACAGAATCCTATTTTAAGATAATTAACAAACGACTTTCCTATGTTGGTTGTAAAATGGTATCATTTTCGGTTGTGAAAAACTATTGATTACGTAATACGTACTTCAAATTAAAAAAAAAATCACGTTTATTTATTAATTCATTTATTGATTTGGGGGGGGGAGCTGATGTGAGCATTCATAGTTTTCTTCCATAAGCAGAAACGCTTGGTTGCAACTAAACCGAAGAACACTAAAATCCAAGCCCCCCGCCCCCACCCCTCCTCCTCTCACCCCACCCCTACCCACACTTTCCGATACCGGTAAAATATCGCTGTGGACGAATCCCGGAGATAAGTGGCGGTAGTGGGGTGACGGTTAACTCATTTGGTAATCCCAAAGGTCCCTAGTTCAAATCCAGCTCTGTGTGGTAAAGCGGGGGGGGGGGTTTCAGGACTGAGCCCAGTAAGGCAGTTTTTAGACAGTTGGCGGTGTTGTCGCAGACTGGGGTTCCCGTGTATATATGTGCCAGTTTGCGGTGTTGTCGAAGTCCGGGGTTCCTGTGTATATATGGGCCAGTTCGCGGTGTTGTCGCAGACCGGGCTTCCTGTGTTTACATGTGCCAGTTCGCGGTGTTGTCGAAGACCGGGGTTCCCGTGTATATATGGGCCATTTCGCGGTGTTGTCGCAGACCGGGGTTCCCGTGCATATATGTGCAATATTGACACCTTTAATGTTTCATCTGCTCTATGTTTATTCAAAGAACAAATCAAACAAAAACACACACATACACACACACACACAAGAGGAAATTGCTGGAAACGCGAGAAACCTAAACCAGTTCATTCTAACAAATTGATAATGCGACGAACGTATCACATTGATATCAAACGATTGCTAAATTAAATTCGCTTCTGGGGCAACAAACACCACACATCCTCATCAAGACAAAACTATCAGATTTATTGACAAAAAGATAGAGAGAGAGAGAGAGAGAGAGAGAGAGAGAGAGAGAGAGAGAGAGAGAGAGAGAGAGAAGAAAAAAAACAAGAAAAGAAAACAAATATCAATTCAATTATTGTGTCCAAATATATACGAGAAATGCTCAATGACGTGATGTTTGACTTAATAATTCGTTTTTGTAACGCCTGGGTAAAAAGCTCCACTGACAGCGAGACATAATCTGATTTCGGTAGGAAAATTTATACAGCTTTCAGCAAAAGATGCTAAAAACAATAGACAGGGCTACTCTGTGCTTTTGTAGTTGTCAACAATATTCCTGCAAACTCCAGACGATTTTCATGCCTTAAGTTCACTCTTTTTTTTCTGTGTGAAGTTAAAGATTTCCTTCGATTTCATATTGGGTTGTTTTAAGTTATTCTTCACCCTTTTCCCCTTTTCCTTTTTTTCCTTTCTACTTTTTTTTCTTTTTCCTTTTTTTTTTTGTTTTTTTTGTTTTTTTGCTTTCCTTTTTTTTCTTTTTCCTTATTCTTTGAAGGCTTTGTCCAGACTACTCCTCCCAAGTGGTTGCCATACATAGTTTCATATAATGCAGGGCAGGAAAGGGACCGATGGGTAGGGTCACCTGAAGTAGGGAGTTTACCAGTCAAGCGTTTTTCGGTCTGTTATGTGGTTGACCAACAGTCAACTTCTACAACGGTTTGGTCTGTTGCGTTGTTGACCAATAGCCAACCTCTACGGCGGTTCAGTCTGTTGTGTAGAACACCTTTTTACTCAGCAGACCCACTGAGGATTCCGCAAAAATAGTACACATACAAGAGAAGATCTACTTTTTAAAATATCTATCCGCTTTGTGTTTTTACCTAACAGATAGATCTTCCCAGAGGTCAGCTGTTTTATAACAACGGGGAACAGACACAAGGTGGGAGGGGGAGCAATCTTTCGTAATGGGGGGGGGGGGGGCGGGGAGAGAGGGAAAGGATACTGTGGCCCCCACTCTAAAAAAGTGGGGGGGGGGGGGGCTTAGGCCCCCGCCCTCCTCTCCCGATGGCTACGCCTATGATTGGTTGGATACGTCACAAAAGCGCAACGACCTGTCTGCCCCCACCCCCTCACCCCCGCTCCCCCCCCCCCCCCCCCGCTCCCCCAATCATGCCATCCGTCATCCTCTTAGATTCTGTTGATTACGAGAATTGCTGTTCCACATCATTTCGATATACACTGATAAAAATTGACTGGTCCTTTGTAGGGCAGCACGTGCGGCAGCGTTGTCCAAGCAATATGAGCAGCGGGTTAGCAAAGCACTATTTCTTACAATCGCGTTGATAACCAAATCGTTCCATTTTTCCTACATCACTTCTAGACTCGTCAGGACCGGTGACAAGCTTAGTGACACCTTAATCTCCCTATCCTCCCTCACCCCTTCTCCCCTACCCCCCTCCCCCTTTTCATTTACACTTCCACCTACACCACCAGTCCAGTAAAATAAGGCAATGGACAAACTTAACATCTTAAGCGAAATGACCCCATGTTTAATATGGTCCGATTCTAAGGTTCCCTTGTACTGCTTCTGCAAGAGTTGGTTGTCACCACCAACCCAGTAACCGATACATACAACACCCTCTACTCCCCGCCCCCTCCCCACCCCCCGCCCCCCCCATCAGTAGCCGACACATAGAGCAAATCACCCCCATCCCATCCTTATCACCCCAGCTTTATTTCCACTCTCATTTTTAAGAAATATCTGCACGCATCTCAATTGTCGTTTTCTTTTTTTTTTTTCTTTTTTTCTCTCATTGGTTAGTCATTCAAAACAGATTTTCTGATTCAAAACCAGAAACATCGG
>OX457028.1:3137995-3276852 GCA_949752745.1 Protula sp. h YS-2021 | reverse complement strand
CACACAGTTGCTCAGCTTTGTGCGAGCTCTCACTGCATAAATAGATAACACAGCGTATGCCTGATCAGTCAATTAAACCTTAAGTCAACAAAAACCAAACACTACTCAGCTTATAAGACGTATTCAAGCTGTGTTGTTTGCTAATATATTTAGCAGGTATTAATTTATGAAGTTATTAAAAATAAACACCTAGAATATAACCGACTACATCCTCTTCTAATGCATGATAAAATCTGAAGAACTTTGGGCTTGAAAAAATCATAAAATCTGACACACTTCCGTTTTGAAGATATTCAAGTATGAAGCACTTCCGGTTTGAAAATAATAAAATTTGAAGCACTTCCGGTTTGATAATAATAAAATTTGAAGCACTTCCGGTTTGATAATAATAAAATTTGAAGCACCTCCGGTTTGAAGATCTTAAAGTATGAAGCACTTTCGGCTTGAAAATCATAAAAATTGAAGCACCTCCGGTTTGAAGATCTTAAAGTATGAAGCACTTCCGGCATCACAAACCTAAAGCCCTAAATAAACATCTCATAACCGAAGCACTTCCGTCTTTTCAAGCATCTCGAAATCTAAAATAATTCCTGCTTTCTTAATACCTTATCAGTTGCAGGTCTACTGGGGGCATCTGAAAACTGAAAGCACCTCCAGATTCTAAATGCCTTGGAAGAAAGATGTTTTACTTTCACACATCTTGGCATTGCCATTTTTACACCAAATTTACTTTCAGAAAAAAACAGGGAAACACCCCTTCTGTATAAAACCTATCATTTGCCAAAAAAAAAAAAACGCTTACACCATCTTTTTTCTATGATGACGTCATAACATCTCACCTATTAACGCATCCTTCTTAACTGCTTAATAGCAAAAAGCACTATGGTGGTTGGTACAAGCTAGCACAACATTTTATGAACAGCTTTCAGCGCAGATTTGTAGCGTACTTGTTTGGTGTGAATTTATAGATACTAGAAGGCTTAATATCTTGAAAGCTTCTGTAAATACGAGCTTTTGGTGTAGACGCTTAGGGTAAGAGCGTGTTTCGTTAAAACACACAGCATGACGTCAGCAATACGATGCAAATAACATCTGGTTCAAATGCAGTTTTTATGCCATTGCAAAACGGAAAGGAAAATGTAATCATGACCGAGAAGGTCAAGGTCACGAAGTACCTCTTATATAACGTCGCTTAGGCCCAATGGATCGGAAATGAGCTCAAAATCGCCCTGTCTCTAACCGATTTCGAGATTATTGATAATTTCCGGTTTTTGACCTTGACCGCTACGGAGACGATAAAGGTCACTGAGGTACCTCTTATGGAACGCTATTTAGGGCCAAAGTGTCAAAAATTAGCTCAAAATCGCCCCTTGTCTAGCCCTTTTGATAATTGTCAACTTCCGGTTTTGTACCTTGATCGAGAAAGTCGGCGAGGTGCATCTTATGTAGCGTTGTTTGGGCCGATCGGATCGAAAATGGGCTTAAAGTCGCTTAATCTCTAGCCGTTTTCGAGATAAGTCGACCTATCGTTGAAGGTACACGAGGTCACGTGACCATTAAGTGACCCCAAGGTCAAGATTCAGAATGGAAGGTTACCCCTTACTGAGTAGCTTTTATATATTCAAACTGTGATTTGAGCACTTTTTATGACCACTTTCCACGATTAATGGCCGTTTCGGAAGATATTTTAGTTTCCTGTTGACTTTGACCTTTGAAGTCAAGGTAAACAATATTTCTCGTTTCACCTGATTGTCTATAAGTGCACCAAATATAAGGATCCGCTGAATCTGACGCTAGCAGGAGTTTTCAGGAAACCTTTTGGTGAAAAGTAACCTTGACCTTAATTTGACCTTGACTGTTTTGGTAAAAAAAATTGCGGATTTACCGAGACCTCGTCACCCTCTATAAACTTGATATGGAAGTAAATTGTGTATCTGAAGGAAGAAGTTATGTGAAAATCAGATGATTAAATATCTTACAAAACGTGTTATCGAATATAAGATAAGATATCTTACAAAACGCGTTATCGAGTATAAGATAAGATGAGATATCTTAAAAAACGCGTTATCGGGTATAAGATAAGATATCTTACAAAACGCGTTATCAAGTATAAGATAGGATAAGATATCTTACAAAACGCGTTATCGAGTATAAGATAAGATAAGATAAAATAAGATAAGATATCTTGAACTAGCTTTCAAACTTGCTGTAAAGATACACCTTGATGCAAACATCAACCAGCAAGGACCGAACCCAGTAAACATTGGAACGTCCAATTAACTTTGGATTGACGTTGCACCTGACGTGCGATTAGCTGACGTCAAATCAACGTTGCTTTATGGTTGCAAGTGGACGTCGAAACAACATCTCTCTCTCTCTCTCTCTCTCTCTCTCTATCTTTGCCTCTCTCTCTCTCTCTCTCTCTCTCTCTCTCTCTCTCACCTCTCTCTCTCTCTCTCTCTCTCTCCCGCTCCTCTCTCTCTCTCTCCCCCTCTCTCTCGACGTTGTGTAGACTTCGGGAAAGCGACGATATGCAATAATAATTTTATATCACCATCCTGACAGCGACAATCATAGTGTCATGGCTACCAATTCATCTGAGCGATAATAAGATATCTAACAAAACGCGTTATCGAGTATAAGATAGGATAAGATATCTTACAAAACGCGTTATCGAGTATAAGATAAGATAAGATAAAATAAGATAAGATATCTTGAACTAGCTTTCAAACTTGCTGTAAAGATACACCTTGATGCAAACATCAACCAGCAAGGACCGAACCCAGTAAACATTGGAACGTCCAATTAACTTTGGATTGACGTTGCACCTGACGTGCGATTAGCTGACGTCAAATCAACGTTGCTTTACGGTTGCAAGTGGACGTCGAAACAACATCTCTCTCTCTCTCTATCTTTGCCTCTCTCTCTCTCTCTCTCTCTCTCTCTCTCTCTCTCTCTCTCTCTCTCTCTCTCTCTCTCTCTCTCTCTCTCTCTCCCTCTCCTCTCTCTCTCTCTCTCTCCCCCTCTCTCTCGACGTTGTGTAGACTTCGGGAAAGCGACGATATGCAATAATAATTTTATATCGACATCCTGACATCGACAATCATAGTGTCATGGCTACCATGATTGCGACTAAAGGCAACGTCTCAACAACGTTGCTGACGTAACGTCTATTCAACGTCTATGTCAAAGACATTGATTAGACGTTGATCTGTAGTCACAAATAAGCACGACCAAAGTGCAACCAGAGTTAATTTTTTTATTTTAAAAATTTGTTTTACACTGTAGTAACAAAAATAATCTTAGATCGTAGTACAATCATCACGAAATCACGACCAGTTGCAAGGCTGTTTAAGGATGGACAGACAATTCTGTCTAGCTACTAACAATGTAAGTTGTGGAGACAGTCCTAATGTTCAAGAAACACAGAAGTTTGCACAAAAATAAAAAAAACCAGATTGTGTGTCAACACGTGTTGGGTTATATGCAACATTTGTCTTTTCATACAGTTGGCAATATTACAAATGCACAACCTGCCCTCAATTATGCAGCATCTGGATGCTGGAATATATTTATATTCCACTCTATGAAGATAGAAGATAGAAAGCCAGTAGAAATTATTCATTATTTATCAACATATGACACCTCTTACTTCTCGATGGCATTCGTAGTTAGAGTGTGTTTTTACATTTACAGAAGACATGTTGATGTTGTATGTTGTTGACTGTCTGACTGAATAATACAGTTTGATCGGATCGACGTCACAACCTAAAATCGGCGTCGGGTCAACTTCAGAATGTTTATTAGGATGGTGACGCTCGCCAAAAAAAAAAAATCGATATTTTCAGACGCTTGACTCCGTTTCACAACGCTTGACCGCAACCTTTGTCTTTCCATAATTCTATAATTAGAATTCCATTGGATCGTTATGGCTTGTCAGTAATTGCTTCATTTTGGCTACACTAATTGTTGATGTATTGCAAATAATTAATTTTGGTGGTCCTATTGAGTGTGTAATTAGCGATCCGGCCGATTGCAAATGCGCCCCATAGAACACAGTCATTGCAAATAAAGACTTATATCTGCTCACAGAAAACGAGCTTTTGTATTGAATCACTTCACAAAGGATTCGTGTTGTTCTCCTCTATGCTTGATTAATTCCAATAACAAAACAATGTGCAACGGTCATAATTACCATAATAAGGGTAACCATGGTAACGTGAAATGAGAGAGACTGCCCTCTGAGCGTGAACGCTGTACAAGAAAACTCCTGGATAAAGTCACCGCCCGCAGATAAGACCACTATACTAATGCCCCCACCCCCCGCCCCCAGCTACTTTGGAGAAATATTCGTGGAAATCCACCTCATACATATCGTGCTTGATGACCCCACTACGGAGAGGTGATCACACAATATACATATGCTGCGTGACCGCACAACCAAAATGCTAGGGGCACTGTGACGGAGGGGTGACCACACCATGTACATATGCTGCGTGACCGGCCGATCCAATGCTGTGAGTACTGTGACGGAGGGGTGACCACACTATATGCATATGCTGCGTGACCGGACGAGCCAATGCTGGAGCACTCTGACGGAGGGGTGACCACACTGTGCACATATGTTGCGTAACCGCACGACAGAGTGCTGTGGGCACAATGACGGAGAGGGGGACCATACTATGATTGGGACTATCACGATGGCGATTCGAGATTAATATTTCCCCGAAGTCGATACAGCGTTACTTTCTCGAGGTCTATGCAACGTCTGGAGATATGACGTTGTTTCGACTTCCATTTTCAGGCTATCCGCAGCGTTGATTATAAATCAGGTATTCCACGTCTAACCAACATCGGACAGTAGACGTTGCTTTAACTTCCATAAGTAAACGTTGATCAGACGTCGGGTGTAACGTCTATCCAACGTCGTTTAACGTTGCAACGTTTACTGGGTGTGTACCCGTGATTGAACCCATCTGTCTGCCCTGCGTAATCTGTGCACTATGTGGTCTGTGTACTCAGCGTGGTCTGCGTACTCTGCGTATTCTGGGTGGTCTGCGTACCAGGTGTATTCGGTGTGCTATTTATAATTCTAGTGTTTGTTGACACTTAGTCACAGCTTAGTAAATGATAGACTAGGTGCAATAGACTAGGTGCAATAGACTAGGTGCAATAGACTAAGTACAGTAAATTGGGTGTGATAGACTAGGTGCGGTAGATTAGGTGTACCATCTTTGCTAATGAAAGACGGCATGTATAGTATATAGTTTGCGATATTCAGGAGTTGAAAGTCACTCGAATTACAAGTTACAAAATGTGTGCCGTAAGCCTGTCTATCGGTGTGAAAAAGGCTTTAGTTGTTAGACCATGGCCACCGAAACGACATGCAGTATTCTATTTATAGTTCAGCATGTCATTAGGAGCCCCCCCCCCCCCCCCCCCCACAAAAAAAAAAAAACAAAAAAAAACAAAAAAAAACCGAGAGATAAAAGAGAGAGTTCTTTTTAAAATATCCAGCCACTCTGTGTTTATACGTATCAGATAGAATTCCTCAGAGGTAAGCTGCTTTATAACAACGGCTTTTCCCTATATCAAACAAATATTTCCAAAATATCTTGGTAAAATAATGAGAACAAGCCCCATCCTTAAACCACACCCTGCACACTGGAATTACACCCACAATATTTCACCATGGATTAAATGTTTTCTTCACATTTAAAAAAAATGAACCTTCGTTGACACCACTTGGTGAGTCAGAAGGATGAAACAGCGTCACAATGGCCTCTTGCATATTGCAAAGAATACAAGCAATTTCATGATGCCCTCCTTCAATACCCCTGACCAAATAATTCGTGTTATTGTTTGAATGGGCTCTGCCGATATAGAACAGATGAAATAAAGCAGGTGAAATGATGTGGATGAAATAAGGCAGGTGAAATAATGCAGGTAAAATAAAACAGACAAAGACCGTACTTGAATTAATCGGATAGGGTCATGTACGGCGCAGTTCTTAGTAGTATGAAAACAAGAGTTCTACGCCACTTGACAGTTCTACGCCACTTGACAGTTCTACGCCACTTGACAGTTCTACGCCACTTGACAGTTCTACGCCACTTGATGACGTCATACTGTCTGGAAGTGACGTCATCATGTCTGGAAGTGACGTCATAGCGGAAGTGACGTCATCGTGTCTGGACCGGAAGTTGGACTGGAAGTGTTGCCTGGAGCGGAAGTGACGTCATGATAAGCGTTAGGATAGGCGCGGCCATCCGTGACGTCATAATGACGTCATACTGACGTCATGCTGTCTGGAGCGAAAGTGGCATGAGAGTTCTGGCGCAATGAACTCCACCTGTCAATCAGTGTAACCATGGCAACAGACCCTAAATAGTGATCTCCCCCCTAGGCGGCAGTCGGGACAGACCCTATGGTATAGAGTGTGGACCTCCCCCCCTAGGACATACTATGTACCGGCCCCCCCCTCCCCTAGGCGGCAGTCGGGACAGACCCTATGGTATAGAGTGTGGACCCCCCCCTAGGACATACTATGTACCGACCCCCCCCCCCCCCCCCTAGGCGGCAGTCGGGACAGACCCTATGGTATAGAGTGTGGACCCCCCCTCCACCAGGCGAGCACCATTTTGTCAAGTCAGCATAAGTTACACACCACGATTTGATTACATCCCAGTGGTATATAAGGGATGAGTGGTAAACCATGTGAAGGACGTTAACAAGAGACATCATGAACAACACATCAGCTACTAAGAAAGTGACCATACAATGCTACAAGTGCTGCGTGAGGTTGGAATATGAAGGGCAGTCACACAACTGCGCGGTGCACCACAATGCACCTCAGCGCTTTTGCTGTAAGACCTGCGGTGGTCTGCTCTGGTATAGGTTTGCGGCGACGCTACCTGGGCCAGGACCAATATGTAATGACTGCTGGTGGTGTGGTTTGACTCTGAAGTTGAAGAGCTATTGCGACAGCCATCCGTTCAAGTGCGCGGGAAGACCATTTACGATGCAGGAGTACTACAAGTACAAATGCCGCTGCAGGAATCCATCTTGCTGATGTACTAAGATCTTTCGGCCCTTTTAAGGGCCATCCTACATTATGAAATGAAGCAAAACATGTCTGTCTGTGTGTGTGTGTGAGAGAGAGAATACATTTTATGACATTTCAGGTCTAGTTAGCGGATGAATACCATTTGGCAGACCATTTAACTTCACCGTCAGATGTCTCTGCTGTGTAGCAGTGCAGCAGTACAACTCCACAACTGTAAGTGAGACATTCATATCAAGCAGTGATACATTCTGCTTAGTCAGCAATTTTAACAATTTTGGAACAAGTTACACACCATATTTTGATTACATGGAAGTAGTATAAAAGCATGAGTGAAACATGTCAACTAGTCAACTAGTAATACATTCTATCAACAAGTCAACAAGTGGAGATTGCGTGACGAGAAAATACTTCACAATGTCGGCATTACTTCTTGACAGATGTATGACTATGGATGACGTCTTCAAAGTGAATTATGCTAACTATGTATTTTCAAAGCTTCCTGCTTTTGAATGGGATTGGATGCTGCAAGTGAAGAATTTACATCTGCATTGGGAAGCTGTTGGAAAGGCTATTCCAAGTGATTGTTTCATCCACTCGTTTCTACGTGACTGTGAAGATCTACATATACTATCAGCTTATGACATTGATTCAGCATTTATCAACGCGAATACAATTTGGGCAGTGGAGCTTATGTTAGTTGTAGCTGCAAGAATCATTTTACTTTATGATGATGATGTTCCATTGACGACGAATGTATCAGACCTTGTTCGATTCAACCATGGACGAGTTGAAGTGAATTCAAAAGTTTGCAAGTTGTTTGAAAAGGGAGCTGACTCAGCAGACAGTTGGGTATAAAAAGGAGTGGACTCAACAGGCAGTTGAAGTGAAGTTATTTTTCAGCAGATAGTTGGGTATAAAAGGGAGTGGACTCAGCAGAGTGAAGTCATTTCTCAGCAGACAGTTGGAGGGAGTGGACGTGAAGTCATCAGTACATTGTGGCAGCCATGGAGAACAAGACAAGCAGCTTTAAAATTAGTGCCAACTTAACCATTACTGTGGAGTATGGAGAATATTGACTCATAATAAGGCAAAGTGTGTTTGTTACATGGTTTACCCTGCGTTTTGTTTGCACAATATCTATATTAGTGCTATATATATCGACGTTTCCGGTCAAAAATGAACAATTATTGACATGATAATCAGATTACAGCTTTAAGCTAGGTTACGTAACAATTCGCAGATACTGACTTCTTTTGGGGAACATTTGTTGACTTTAAAAGGTATGTTGACAATATAAATACGAGTACCGTCAAAAGAAGCAACTGCGATAGTGAAAACAGTTGACCTGATGTGTTACTTAGTATCATAACTATTAGAGTACTTGTCTGGTTATCTCTGAGTTTCTGGTGCGAATACGGGGTGGTGGTAAGCCGGTAATTGATCATATTGCCTCTGTTTGGCAGAGGTTAAATCACTTATCACGGAATTCAAAATTATCACCCACTGAGAGGTCGGTCATAGCTTTTATAAGAGTAGTCACATTTAATATATGTATTAAAAATCAATACAGAGCATTCTATTCAAGCACGGGGGCGGCACGGTATCATGTATGTTGTCGTGCTTGTCTAAAAACATAGAGAAAGCTGGAGGGAAATTATAAAGCCAGATGCAATTCGTGCGGAGCACCAGTTTTCATTCAGTAATTTCCATTCAGTACTCCTAAACGGGGGTACTTTTACTGAGCGTTTGGCGAAAATTTATATTGTTTAAAGTCAGCATCAACAATGGACACGCATGGTAACCAGTTTGCCTCTGGATTCCAGTGTAATATTTCTTTTGTGCATAATAGCTTATAGGATCTTTAAACTATAAGTTTATATTGAACTGTTTTAATAATGTTTCTTGAGTATAAAATAAAATTGAAATTCAAAAGAAAACATTGTTTTTAACTAAACACTTACAGATGATTTATTTTTTATGGTATGTGTGGTCAATGTTTGTATATGTGGTCAATGTTTGTGTTTGTAGTCAAAGTTTGTATTTGAGGTCAATATTTGTATTTGTAGTCAATGTTTTTATCTGTGGTCAATGCTTGTCCTCAAGATTATTGAAAAAAATGTTCTTTGAACAGAAAGTGCTAATAAATTTTGCATTTTACCATTTAATATTGCAGAAGGAAACGCGACAGGGGTCTCCGCGACAAGGGCCTTCGGAATAAGGGCGCCTGAACAAGCACTTCCGAGGACAAGCACCCCTAGGACCAGGGTTCACCGTTCTATTTTTTTATAAATACCAAATTTATTTCAGATTTTAAAATATTTACGATACGAAATGACACTTGTGTGATTGAATTTTATTTATTCTCATGTTTTGTCAAGTAGGATCTCGTTATATTAAGGTAAGGTACTGATTAACCTTAATGATTGTAATTGTGTTCTTGTAACCATGTGATGAAAAGTTAAAAACAAAATTAGAAAATGATTTTGGTAAAATTGGTTAATTCTTGCAAGTAAAGTCTTGTAATCATAAAGATTAAAAAGGATAATCAGTCCGTTGCTACTTACAGTCACTTAACCGTAACAGTCAGTAACTGTGTCATTTCGTAGCGTTAATGTAAATCTTAAATATAACATTGTCTATATATTAAACGGTATGCCCTTGTCTAGGAGGTCCCTGTGATAGAGTTATTGCAGAATAAATGTAAAATACTATTTAGTACAATGATGCACATAATTGACCACAACACGTAATGCAAAGTTAGCTTAATCTAACCAATTATAAGCTAGAAAATGAATGCCCATTTATGTCCCGGGGGTGGTACTAGGCATCACAGGCGGCGTTGTCATGTGTGTCCAAAAACGGGGAGAAAACATGTTATTTGGGGGGGGGGGGAGGAGATAAGGTCCGTGCAGAGCGGCAATTTGGTCAAAGAGGAGAGGTAATTTCCATTTCATTTTATGTCATATAACCATGATTAGAAAAGGGGTTATTGTTTGAACTTAGCGTCACAAGTTTATGGGTCGTTTGTAAAAGTCATTGCAAATTTAATTTACAATTATGTGGTTATTCAATAATTTATTTATGTACACGTCTTTAGGTAGGATAATTGGCATTTTCGGGTATTTTACGTAGGGTATTTTAGGGCATTTTAGGGTACTTTAATTAGAATACTGGGCAATAAACGATTACTTGGTCTCGGCTTATTCAATACGAGACCGAGGCTTTTCCCGGTTTAACTTTAGGCATTTTAGGGTACTTTTCCAGCAGGTAAAAGACGTAAAATATGGTCTGAAAAAGGTCCCAATTCCAGTAAAAAGATTTTCAAAGTATCTGCATTTTTATGCTTTAACCCAAGGTGGCTTTTACGGACAGAATGGATTCAATTTTCTGAGCAAATTTTCAAGTACTTGGGACTATAATGCCAATTTTAATAGTAAAATTTATAACTGCCTTTAATATAAATGGCTTGATGTGTTTGCTTATTATGTCATGTAAAATGTGTGTTAAAATCAGTGTTCTGGGCAATAATATTGATTCTCGTAAACAGACAAAACATTTTGGCAGTCCACGTTGACAATACCCAATCTCACAATTACTACCTTCTCCCTTTTCTGTATTGTTTTTTACGCACAATAACACGTAGAGTACCAAGTGCTACCCATCTCAGCTCCTGCGTTTAACCACACACAGCAGCCGTTTAAAACTAGAAAGAATTCATCAGTTAGTGGAAAGACCAGATTTCAGACACAACTAAAGAAAAAATATATATTATATTATGACCAAGAGGCTCACGTAGTACCCTTTCTTTGCCGTCTTTCGGCTGAACGGGTTTAAGATGAACCCAAAATCGCTCTCTAACCGTTTTCGACATAATAGTCAACTTCAAGTTTTGAACTTGGCGTGACTGAGAAGGTCAAAGTAACCCCTTATGTAACATTATTTAAGCTAAATGGGACGAAACTTAGCTCAAACCGTTTTTGACATAAGTTGACATATCGTTACACGAGCTCACGTGGCCTTTGACCTTGAATGTCAAGATCTTTGAGGTCAACGTAAAAAAATTGTCAACGATTGTCGATGAGTATACTAAATATGAAGTTCCTGTGACTCAAACACGAATAGAAGTTTTCCGGAAGCCATTTTGGGGAAAAATAACTTTGACTTCAATTTTACCTCGGCCTTGACGGTTCTGATTTACTGACACCTCGTCACCCTCTGCACGTGTGCTAAATTTCGTCTTCCTCCGTCAGATACTACCGGAAGAGTTTTCTGGAGAACATCCAACGGAAAAAAGGAAGAAAAAAGGAGAAAAGGGCAGAAATTCCAGAAAAGGTACGAACTTTGCAAAAGAAGTTATCCTACCACTTTATTTGAGAAAAGGCTTGTGATTTGTAGTAAATAGCAGAATTACTAACAAAACTTTTTAAGTCAGTATTTTTTGGTCAAACAGACGTTATTTACCTCCAAAAGAGTGTGATGGCTACCCCCTCACTCCAACCTACCCCTAATGCAGTACAATATTGTTTGTTCCCAAATGTTATCGCACAACATTATTTATAACTCACGGCAATGAATCGCCCGTAAATCAGATTCCTAAGTGAATTTTCTGTCGAGATCCTCCACAACCTCCTCTCTAAAGTCTCTTTCTTGCCCACAGAAGAGACTCTATGAAGTTTAAATTTGGTGGACTTGGGTAAGTTATTCTGAAGTGACCTACACCTCCACAGTTAAAGTATTTGATTTGTAAAATGTCATATTTTCGGTGAAATTTCTTCCCGCCATCTCGTTTGTTGACAAAATTTACTTCATCATCTTCAAGATCCTCTTCATCAGAAGAGAAGTCATCCTCGCCTGGTAGAACCATACGTACCCTGTCTTTTGAGATAAATTTTTCTGCCTCTGAAGTGAAGATCTAGCAGCACTATAGCTTTCGTCTGACACTGGAGGATTAGACAGCAACTTCTAAATGATGGAATAATCATGGATACATAATGTGTCTCTATCATCAGTGACTCCTGTTATCTCCAGTCTGGTACCTCAGAATAAGCCAATGAGACTAGTCTCCTAACTTCATCAAGATAAGTTCTCAAGATTATCTTCATACTTCGACAAGTGATTCTCTAAAAGAACTTGGAAGTGATGACTTGGTCCTCTACACCAAATCATTGTTCCATGATTTGGAACAGTTGAACACAAGATGTATTTTTAAGTTGCCCTTCCATATAAATAATAAAGGTTTGGGACTCATCCTGAAGATGTGCAAGAAGATTTTTTCCTTTCTTCTTCACTCCACTTAATTAGATTCGAAGTCTCTCGGAACAACCTCTTAAAATAGATCCATTCGTTGCATTTGTCACGGAAAGATAGGAGTTTAATTTTCAGTCTACTTTTCTCAGTAGCGTGATTTTTGGACGCCACCTGGTACCACGGACTGCGTTTCCATGGAAAATACCATATCTGGTTTGATCTGGATTATAGTTCCTATAATCCTCAGAAGCATCATCTTCTGTATCAAAGGTAACTCGCGCTATATACGAGTAACCTGTCCCAATCGGAGCATTCTTGGGAGCATAGCATCTCAACACACTTTGGAGTCAATGTGCCAATAGCACATTAAATGCATGTATGGGCGTGCTTGCTTGCTTCGAGTCTGATAATGTTTATCGAAGTATTTCCTTGGAGATTAGGAATAACGAACTTCTCCTCGCATGTCGGCGAGCTTCCTCTCCAAGTGTCATAGCGTGGCGAAAGAACCTTTCGTACTTGATAAGATTCGTTGAATTGCGAAGGCTGGGCGTCCCGCATTTCATGCATATTCTCTCTGCGATCTACATAGCAACCATCTCGCAGAATCTGAGACTCAAACGGCCGCTCGTACACATTTTTTGTGAGTTCCCCGCTACTTCCCGATAATAGTATTAGTTCCTGAAAATGCGTTCGATACTGGAATACAGCACCCAGGCATAGGATTTACATACTGAGCTCCACTTCTTGGGTAACCAATCCGTTTCTAACCATTACATCGAGTATCTTCTGAGAAGATTTGTCCATTATAATCTTTATTAACCTAAAACTAATGCCTGATGTCTGGGATTGGTCATAGGTCTTACTATTTCCTATAAAAGTCTCTGTGTGTAAATTTTTACTGCCCACTTAAGTATCATTTCTTTGTATCCCGAGATAGAAAGAATAAGGAACATATTTTACAGGACTCTTTGAAACTTGCAACCTTGAGCAAAATCGGATGAATTTGGAAATATATGAAGTTGAATTTGAATCTCTTGGAAGTAAAATTTCATCAGAAATTGGATCATCAGATCAAATCTTCTCAAGGACGGGGGAGAATTGAGTGCAATGCTGTTGAAAACAGCAGGAAGACTTCCTCTTACGCCTTGAGCTCTCACCGCCTCATTGCAGTGAGTAAATTCGGTATTTCCTTCGATAACTACGAAGTCTACAGGCTGATTGTCAACATTCAAATTATTTGTGGAAAGTCTCGGTTTCTTCCACTGTTATTTAATTAATGTACATTTGGCACTGCGTTCGACAGAGATTCAACCTCCGGCCTTAGCAAAGCTACTCCCGGTAGTGAGGACATTCCAGAAGAATTGGTTCCTGCCTTGACGGAAGTCACTGAATTAACTCTATTTTCAATATTTGGAACCAATTGTTCTCTGTTGATATTTTCTTGATTACGTGGCCCTTGTACTTTCAAACACTTGGCGTTTGGTCGGCTTCTCTTGCTTCTGAACTGGACCCCCTCTCTTTTACACTGGGTAAAATTGTGTAATTGCCCACAAAATAGCAACAATATTCGTTTTTCGCTGATAGCTATGTGACAAAAATTGTCTGCGTTGAGTTAAGGGATTTAGACAGACAGCAGAACGGAAAAAAGTGTTTCTAATCTCCCCCGATATGGAGATCAGTAAAACAAGTCTTATTTTCTAAGCAAATCCGTTTTATTATTGTTCAAAAGACGTAACAGCACACAGACGCAAAACACAAGAGGTCATAACAGCCGTTGCGCGCTTGTGTCAATCATCTGTGAATAATTACAGTCACATGATTCGTTGGTAGATTATATTGATACAAGGTGACCTACTATGTGTCGGCCCTGTTGTTAAACAAATCACATAATCAACTCTAGTAGCAGATTTCAACCGAAAAAAAATTATAACAGGTTTAAGTATGTTACAATCGACATCTGAAATTAAATGACTCCAAAATTTGACAATTTAATTAATGATATCTGCAATAAATTGGAGATTCAATGAAATATTCATCTTGCGGCACATTGATTGAAAAGAATGTTTAGCTTAATCTTGGCCTTTGCAGCGGTTATGAATTGTACAATCTTTATGGCAAAATTTATTTAGTTATTTAATAATATCAACATTAAATGAATAAGAACGAAAACAGCAATCTGTAAGAAGAGGGGAATCTGAGCATCTGTGCGCCTAATGGAGGGGAGAGGACCAGGGAGGAGAGTAGAAGTTTTGGTGAATTTTACAACTGGAATGAGTAGATTATTTCATAAAGTCACCATTTTTGTGCAGAAGGTTGTGGGTCCAGCAAGTCTCTGTTTCACATTAAATATAGGGAACAGCCAGCAATCTAGTAGTATCACTTGCACAACATGTGATTCTTAAATATTATGTTTATAGTAGCAACGAAGTGAGAAAAAAGTGTGACTATTGACCACTTAGCCGGAGCTTCGAAAGCTTATACTATAATCCAATCATTTATATACCTATTCTTAAGTATGTCTGTTAAAATCTATTTCTTATTCCATAATTGAATGAAATTTAAATCTAATTAAATCTTAAATCTAATTTAAGTGAATAAGATTCAAATTCCTAAATAAATCTAATAATGAAATTAACAACTTTGTATTAACAATAAAGCAACTGAACTGAAATGATAACAAATCGTTGAAGACGAGCTTATTAATCAGATTTGGAAAAAATATTACAATTCTTAGTAAGAAGCCTTACTATCCAAATGTGAAAAAAATGAACTTAGACAACATTAATAGCAGAGGTCCAAACTACTGTTTTCTGAACCCATATTGCTTATGTTGTTATTGGTTAAAATGTCCAGTCAAGTGCATGGACAATACAGTAGTTGTGTGATCAGAGAAAGTGGCATTCTACAATGCAGATCTAAATATGTAATAAAGCAATCCGTTATTACCCTATATATGTTATACAATATATCACATATGTTCCTCCTCCGACAAAAACAAAATATGGAAATTTAAGAACTATATATAGCAAAAAAGATGAACTGGCTGGTCCAGAACTACTGAAATAGATTATATAGTGAAACTGTGGTGTACACATTTTACAATTTTCCATTTGCAAACTTGACATGAATCATTAAATATTCGATACAAGTGTTTTATTCTGTATGCAAACTAATTGAAAGTATCATCAAGTATTAATTTAATCAAAAGCACCGGTCCTGTGGTTTACAAAAAAGATCAAAAATAGAGCGGAAAAAAATAATTTATAGTCTTGGATAATCTTTTTTATATATGAATACAGAGAACAACTAGAAAACACTACGTTTTTGATTTTTAAATTAAACGTGTTCATGTGTTCTGTTTTATGTGCTGATTTTAATATTAAGTTAACATGCTAAGATTTTTCCAAGGAGCAAGGAGCAGGATAGAATACGATTTGAATTGACATAAACTGAATACTGATCATTTCTGTTGTTTCTCTATCAGTTGGATGTTTCTCCGTCAGTTGGATGTTCTTTCTCTATCAGTAGGATGTTGTTTCTCTATCAGTTGGATTTGTTTCTCTATCAGTTGGATGTTGTTCCTCTATCATTTTGAATTAATTACTTGAGAGGATATGCTTATAATGATTTTTAAATTTGCTCCGCACTCGCTTTATTCCCACTTGCAAACATGGTTTGCAAATGGCTATGCTTTGAAAAGAATTCTGGTCGTTTTTTCCTTCCCTTTTTTGTTTTTGTTTTTTTTCTGTCCCGGAGGTTTCCAGAAAACTCCTCCTACGCTATTTGACGTAGGACAATGAAGTTTGGCACAGAGATAGAGGGTGATGAGATGTCGTGAAATCCGCAATGTTTTTACCTAGACCTTCACGTCAAGGTCAAATTGAGGTCAAAGTTTTTTACCTCAAAGTGGTTTCCAGAGCACTCCTCCTACAGGGTTTGTAGGAGAGAGACGGCATTTGGCAGAGGCATAGAAAGTAAGGAGTTGTCGTGAAATTCGCGAAATCTTTTGATCCTGACTTCATGTTCAAGGTCAAATTGAGGTCAAAATATTTTTCAAACAGCTACTCACCACGAAAAAATGCTGGAAATAGCGCTCAAACTCTTGTTTCAACACGTGTACGGTGTCAATAGGCAGTAGCATCGTGGACTGAATCTCGGCATTAAGGGTCAAGGTCAAGGTCATGTGACTTTTGTATATTGTAATCAGTTAGAGACAAATTGTCCATTATCTCGAAAACGGTTAGAGCGATTTTGAGCTCATTTGCGACCCTTTGGGCCTAAAAGACGTGATATTAGAGGTACCTCGGTGACCTTGACTCCTTCGTCATGGTCAAGGTTGTTGACCATTATCTCGTAAACTTTAGAGATAGAGAGATTTTGAGCTTACTTTCGACCCTTTACCCCTAAAGGACGTTATATAAGATGTACATCATGGCCAAGGTCAAAAACCGGAAGTTGACCATTATCTCGAAAACGGTTAGAAAACTGAATTTGATTATTTGTACCCCAAAGAGATTACATTATATTTACTTCGATGTACTCGTTCAATAATTTGGATGCTGATAATTATGTCGAAACAATGAAAAATATATCTTTGACCAGATAGTTTGTACCATTGCAAGTGGGTGCCATTTCGCTACGTGTAGCAAAATTCAGTCTAGTTCTCTAAATCTTTATGAACCCTATAAAATGTTAGCGAGAAATAGCGCAAAACAAATGCAATTTTGGTTGACGTTTGGCTGACATATTCAAGTTTTTTTGGGTTTTATATTGCCTAAATAGCATAAGTCAATAGGCGTAAGTTTAAACGCCTATTGTAACAACTGACCCGTAAAACAGCTGTACTCATGCATGTGAAGTGCTAAGTGTAAGAACTTTGAACTGCTCAGGACCTTAACTAGAAAAAGCGGTATATAAATGACAGCTGTATTTTTATGCCATCACTAATTATAATATGTATTGATATTGTTCCGAATTCAGAATGTAACAGCACTGTTAAGCATTGCATTCAATGCACAGACAGAAATGATGACGGAGTAGCAGAATGCCTAGCATGTACTGAATGGTACCGAGTGAAGAGCTATGGCACAACGTGTGCAGGTAAAAACAAAGTCTTACAGCTCTTTAATTAAAAAATAAAGTGTTATTTGATTTTAAAACTCTGGTGATGCGCTGCCCCTTTTCCCCCTTAATCCCCCACGCTACTCGACTTGACAGCGACGGAGCGTGCCAGACGGAGATGTAGACAGAGCGTCTCGGCTTACAGCGTGCCGTCATGCAAGGCGGGAGCGAAGCACACACTCAGTAACTCGGGGGCGGAGCTCGCCCCAGAGTACCTTCTGTCATGCCTGTGTTCTATTGGCCGTTGAGTCGTGCAGGGATTAAGTCGGACGGTACATAACAAGGCTCTTCCAAGCTTCCCCTCACAAATGCAAAGCAAGCACTGGTCAAGCAAGCGCTTCCAGAGAGAAAAAGAAAAAAAAAAAAAAAAAAAAAGAAAAGGATACACAGGATAATTACATTTGATTAAAGTAGCTTTCAGGATAACGATTGATACAGGGCGTAAGGTAAAGGGAATAAAATGTATATATAAAAAAACCAATAAATAAAAGTGTGATATATGCGACATTGTGTATAAACTTGAAGCTCTTAATTGCAATTTGTGGATATCAATTGTTAAGCCTAACAAGCGTCACCCGGACAGCTGACAAGCTTGGACTCTGAATTGCAATTAGTGCAAGGGATTGTTAGGATTTGGGGCATCAATATGCGTGAGTACTCTAATTGCAATTAAGATCTTGCCTGATCAGTGCCGTCTGAATAGGGCATTAATTGCAATTACGGCCAAGCAGTGAGCCCCCTATAACTGTATAAAAAAACACTGAGAGAGCAAGGAAACAAAAAAAATGAATAAGGATAAAGTCGACAGTGCAATTAAAGAGTTGAAAGAATGGGCTGCGTCGAGAAACCTTCTCGAATCCACTGTCGACGCTCTCCTGAGCGAGGAATTCTTTTCCATCGACAGTGTACTGCACATTGACAAGGTCGTCATTAAGGCGCTAAAACTCTCGCTCGGCCAAGAGAGAATGCTGCTAGCGGCCGTCGCAGACCTTAAGGACGCAAAGTCCGACAGTGCGAGTTCCCGTACCGGTCCCACATCGGACATCATTGAGAAATTTCCGGCCGACAGACCCCGGCTACGCAGCGACGCGGCACCAGCTACCCTGAATGACCTTCCACGCCTTAACACAGAGACGATGACAGCCATGCTGGACTCCCTCGTGGACAAGCCGCAGACCCCGGACGACGACCCATGGCAGACCGGGAGAACCCCAGGTAACACGCGACCATTATTTGTCCAAGATTTCTGTGGACCCTTCCTGGGGAGTCAGGACACAGAGACAGTGTTATCGTCGAACGGTGATGCGAAAGTGATCGTGACGAGCGCGGCGAAACGCGTGAGGCCTGAGGACACCACGTGGCAGCAGTGGGTGAAAGGCCACGCCCGCATCTTTAGCGCCCTAAAGCGCTCAGGACAGTTGGAGACGGAAGACGAGCGTGATCGCTACAATCTCTACGGCATAAAGTTTGGAGATATGTGCGAGTATTACCCGCTAGCCAACTGTATGAGGTATGATTTCGAATACCGGCAACGGGTGGCGTCGGGGCAAATCCGTTGGGGAGACGACGATACGTATCTCCTAGGCATATGTTGCTTCTCGTCTCGCGCCCAATCAACATCCACCCGGAAGCAGCACGCTAGACCCAGGGTGGAAGCTCCAAGGGCCCCGAACGGCACGGAAATTTGTCGCAACTTTAATTCACGCCGGGGTTGCAGTCTACTAAACTGCCGATTCATGCATGCCTGCCTGAAATGTTTCCAGAACCACCCCGAGATTGCTCACAGAGACTAGCGGCACGCCGTCTCTAGCCCACTGTCTGACCGGCTCGACGAATGGGAACGACAACTTGAAACGGATAAGGACAAGGTATTTATTCTCAACGGATTACGTAATGGGTTCGATATCGTTAACGTTCGCACGGAAAATATTCAGTGTGCCGAAGCCCCCAACAGCCGCGTGGCTGAGCGACAATATCGTGATGAGGTAGAGAGCGAAATAAACAAGGAAATTGCCCTGGGTCGCTATAAAGTAGTGGTAGAAAAACCGGCCATTGTCTCCCCGCTCTCCGCCATACCCAAAGAAAACGGTGAAATCAGGCTAATTCACGATTGCTCGCAACCAGAAGGCCTTTCTGTCAACTCCCACGCCACCCCCGACAAACATGTTTTTACATCCGTGGACATCGCTGCCGATATGGTCAGTAGAAACTCGTTTATGGCAAAAGTGGACCTTAAATCAGCTTATCGGCAGGTCCCGCTCAGCGAAGCGTCCCAACGTCTAACGGGCTTAAAGTGGAAATTTAAGGGTAATAAACATCACACATACCTTGTAGATACCCGCTTGCCCTTCGGGGCTTCATTAAGCGTTGGTATTTTCCATCGTATTACTCAGAGTGTCTGCCGCATGCTTAAAAAACAAGGTATAAAAGCAATAATTTGCTACCTCGATGACTTTTTTATTACCGCTGATACATTTGACGACACGCTCAAGGCAATGCAATGCTTGATACGGCTCCTCCGGTCGCTTGGTTTCGCAATCAACTGGGAGAAATGCATCTCCCCTACGCGCAGACTAACGTTTCTCGGAGTGACTATCGACTCCACCGACTGCACGCTGTCAATTCCCACGGATAAGCTATGCGAAGTCCAAACCCTTCTCTCCCACTACGCAAGTCCCGACAACAGACGGCTCTCAAAACGCGACCTCCAGACCCTGCTGGGGAAACTGAACTGGGTCGGACGTGTTGTCAGTGTCATACGTCCGGCCATGCGTCGTCTAATCGTGCTTATGACGTCACTACGTCGCCCTAACCACCGCACCCGTATCACTACGGACACTCGCCGAGACTTACTACTGCTTAATGTGCTTTGCGCCTCATTCAACGGTACATCTCTCTTTTCCTCCCAAAGGGATGTTCCCGATCGCGCCTTTCACATTGCCACAGACGCAAGCCCGACTGCTGCAGGCGCAGCGGTCGTTTGCCACAATAGAGCCATAGACTGGCTCTATTGCAACTTCGCCACGGATATGCCCGCCATCAATGATTGCGACATAAATACGAAAGAACTAGCTGCTGTTCTTTTGGCGCTGCGCCGCTGGGCACCGTTCTGCGCTTCTAAGACGGTTCAACTATATTCGGATAATAAAGCAACCCTTTATGCCCTTAACCGAGGAAGAATTAGAAACACTATTGCGTCCGATGTTTTATGCGAAATACTAATATTATGCGTTAAGTTTGACATTAAAATATGTGCCGCCTACGTAAACACGAAACTTAATAAGCTCCCGGATGCCATTTCGCGACTATCCAGCCTTCCACATGCCACGTATGCATTCGGCCACGTCCCGCTCGCTGACCTCCGGCACCACATGTCACCAATTGCTATGCGTCGTTTGTTCCAGGAGTGGTACGGGAGACACAAATTTTGGACAACGAAGTGGCCCTATTCCGCAGAGCAGCCCTAGCAGAAAGCACTCGTGAAACGTACTCGGCTCAGCTGAAGTCTTACCTGGCCTTCTGCCAAGCCTTTAGGATGCGCCCAGCCCCCGCAGAAACTACGACCGTGCTCCGTTACGCGTGTTTTCTCAGCCGATCCCTGAAACCCCAGTCCGTGAAATGCTATCTCGCTGCAGTTCGCCTACTCCACTTGGAGCTGGGTTACACGAACCCCATTGAGAATAACCACTTCGTGAAGACGCTATTGAAAGGAATCGACACGCAGAAAGGTACGCCACCCCGACAGAAACTACCGCTCTCGCTGGATATCTTGCAGCGCGTCCGAGGAGTTCTCGACCTCTCGCAACCATTAGAGGCCTGCTTCTGGGCTGCTTGTCTCATGGGCTTCTTTACCTTTCTGCGCAAGTCCTCGCTGCTATCCCGTACCCAGACTAGCCACGACTGTAGAACTGACCTCTGCCGTGATGACGTAACGCTGTGTGCAGATGGCGCCCTAGTTCACGTAAAACGCACCAAAACACTTCGCAACTTTTCACGAGCCCTCGTCATCCCAATCCCAGAGGTAGAGCAGTCTACAGTATGCCCCACTGCAGCGTTAAAACACCACCTCCGCCTTTCGCCCGCACATGGTAAAGCGGCGCTTTTCTCCTACAGAACCCCGGACTCCACCGTCCCTCTCTCCCACGCAGCGTTCTCGTCGATGCTGAAATGCAAACTGCGTGCTGTTGGGCTAGATGACTCAGCCTACAGCGGCCATAGCCTACGACGAGCCGGGGCTACCTTTGCTCTTGCCTGTGGGCTGCCACCGCAAGTGATTAAGAGCCAAGGAGACTGGACATCGGAGTCCTACACGCAATACACTGACGTCCCTCTGAGTCTACGCCTGAATTGTGCAAAAACCATGGGATCAAACGTTCAAAACGCCTTGTCCTAACTACTACAAGTAACACTTCGTGGTTTGGGTATTTGGACAGTTTCTTAAAGTATGTTTGTTTTATGCATAATGTGTTCAGCAGTCAGGCAATAAACATTTGTACCCAAACCACTCTCTCATTCGTCTTGCCAGCCATAACGGCTAGAGACTAGAACGCTATAAGTTTTAATTAAAAAATAAAGTGTTATTTGATTTTAAAACTCTGGTGATGCGCTGCCCCTTTTCCCCCTTAATCCCCCACGCTACTCGACTTGACAGCGACGGAGCGTGCCAGACGGAGATGTAGACAGAGCGTCTCGGCTTACAGCGTGCCGTCATGCAAGGCGGGAGCGAAGCACACACTCAGTAACTCGGGGGCGGAGCTCGCCCCAGAGTACCTTCTGTCATGCCTGTGTTCTATTGGCCGTTGAGTCGTGCAGGGATTAAGTCGGACGGTACATAACAAGGCTCTTCCAAGCTTCCCCTCACAAATGCAAAGCAAGCACTGGTCAAGCAAGCGCTTCCAGAGACCCACCTCCATCCCCCTTCCCCTTCCCTGTTTAATTGTTTACAAGTACAGTTTTATGTTGAATATGTTAGTCTGGTTAGTGGACAGTTTCTTAAAGTATGTTTGTTTTATGCATAATGTGTTCAGCAGTCAGGCAATAAACATTTGTACCCAAACCACTCTCTCATTCGTCTTGCCAGCCATAACGGCTAGAGACTAGAACGCTATAAGTTTTAATTAAATACAAAACAGAGATAAACTTGTAAGTCCAATGTTTCATGTTACATGTTTGAAAGTGATATATCATTTTTACTTTCGTTTTTAAGTTGGTAATTTTGGCTTTATTATTCCACTGATAAATAATTGAAACAATATATTACGTCCTTTTATGTCTCAGCATCCACATTTACTCTATATGTTTTTAAATTATTTCACAAAAGCAATAATTCATATGTATATTATATGTTTATATATATTTTATTCTATCACCTTCCTCACAGCACACACATAAAGAAAAAATCCTTAGTTAAAATGTGATATTATCTAACAGATTTTGAAATAAAGTATTTACTGACTGTCTGAACGCGTTTGCTGTGGAATTACTATGCAGTGAACGCTTCTCTTGCTTCAACAATGTTTTTGTAATGTCCTCACTTTTTGAGAAATTTTGGTTTCAAAAGATAGATTTTATCAACTTGTATTCTTTTGTAAATTTCATTCAGTAAAATATCACAAGAAAACTTCTTTTTATAGTCTCGTGTGTAACAAATGTAGAATTTAATGATGATAATAATATGATTGAATGACATATCTCTGACGCCAAAAATAAAATCATTTGCGCTAATATTAATTGTAAACTTTCTTTCCGGATCCATCTGAGTAAAGATATCATCTAATGCTTTTGTTTTAGAGCACTTAGTTAAAGAATATGTTACTGAGCCTGATTCACGGCTGTTACAAAGCTCACAGATTTCACTTGTCCTTATTCCCCATTTAAACAGATTTGATCCTCAATTGTTAACATTATGAATAATTTTAAATTGTAGGGATAATAATTTGGGCTCATCTGTACATTTGTTTTAGGCTATTATAAAATGTGGTTTTATCTATATCATCGTTTAGAAGCCATTTTTGTGATTCTGGATGCTGTGTCGGTACTAGAGATAAAATTTCGTTATAAAAGAACTTACTTTTTACTTTTAGATATATTGATTTTGATTCCACTGCTAAATTGAACTATATTACTATTAAATTTATTGTTGGTCTAATTGTGCCAGATGCGTCGGCTAATACAGAGCCTCTATTATTTGATTTTTGGATGTCACTTATCAACCCAGAGTATTTTAAGCAATTAGTAATTTAATTTTATATTTATGTAGAAAATTCTCATGAGCTAAAAATTGGCCATGATTGTGTAATAACGCAAAAAAAACTATTCTCTTGTAGAACCAACTTTGGGCGAATACACTTTGACCGTCTATTATTATCTCTGTATTATTCCATATAATAGTGTCTCGAAAATATTATCATGTTGGCAATTTTTAGCAAGTTTTGGTAAAATAAGGGCAGTTGAGGCAAATTATTTACATGATAATGGCATCACAGCAAAAATTGCAGTCCCCCATAGGCTGGAACATTATTCCTATGTGTTGGTTCCATCCGGCTTCTTTTAGTATGTGCCAAATTCAGGACATTCTAAATGCTTTAAATTGACTTTCCACATCTATAGCTTTCATACCTGCTTCATCGTAGTTTGCAATTATGGCTGGTTTATATCGCCAAATAAAGTTGTTTATTTCAGTTTGTATTTTTCTTTGTGGCATTGCCTACATCTAGAACTGACATTGAATGTATAATTTTTAATATATTAAACGACTTTGATATGAGTACCCTGGCCCAGTTAATCCTATACATTGTTGTTTGATTTCTTCCTATTTGAATCAATAACAAGTTGAAAGAGTCACGCTGTATGCACATGTTTAAATTGTTTATAGGTTTAATTTTCTAACAACCTAAAAAGAACAGTATGGATTTTTCAGTATTTAATGTCAAACCAGAAAGTTCTGTGAATCCTCGTATTGTTTCTATAAAAGTGTAAATTGATGGTATGTTCTTCACCATGAAAGTACAATCATCGACGAATTGTTTGATTTTATGGATTTTGTTATCTATAAGTAACCCCTTTATGTTGTTGTTGTTTCTTATAAGAATTGTCATTATCTCTGCACATAGTATAAATAATAGACCAGAGAGGTCGGAACCCTGTCTCCTTCTTCAAAATAGAGGAAACCATCTTGATAAGTACCCGTTATTGTTTAGACAACTTTGTATATCGGTGTTGCATAGTTTTACCAAGGCAATATATTCAGGACCAACATTGAACTTTTTAAGAACTTCAAATAAGGACGACCATTCGATAGAATCAAAAGCTTTTGCAAAATCCAGTTCGAGGAGTATTTCTCGCTGTTTGGGTGTTGTCAAAGCGGTCAATTAAATCTTCTACAAACCTTATGCTTTCGCCTATATGTCCCTTTAACAAAGCCAAATTGGTCATTATTTACAATTCACGGTAAGTGTTTTTCTATTGGTTTGGCTAAAACTTTTGAAAAAAATTGTAGTCCGTGTTAATTAGACTTATTGGTTACCAGGTTTTAATTTTATTGGGGTCTTTTCCCTTTTTCTAGTAGAGTTATTACATCTCTCTTCTAAGATGTAGTAAGTGATCCTATGCGTATAGCATTATTAGGATATTCCGTAAGTTTTGGTCCAATGGTCCAACAAAAAATTCAGCCCGAAGTCCATCACAACCGGGTGATTTGTTTGGTTGAAAAGTTTTTAGGGCTTCCAAACATTCGATCTCGCTTAAGACTCCTTCACATGATTCTTTTTGTGTTTCTGTTAGTTGCTTATCTATCGTAATGTTGCTTATATTAATTTCGAGGATTTTTATTTACGGAGGAGCTATAAAGCTTGGAATAATAACTTTCTAACATTTCCATAATTTTCTCGTCTGTAATTTCTTAACCTGTATCGCCTATTAATTTACTAATAGATATTTCTCTTATAAGAAGTTTTAGATTTGTTTAAGAAATACGAATTGCTTTTCTTGTTCTTTTCAATGTAGGTAAGTCGAGATCTGATCCAGTTTCCCTTTGCAATTATGGATTCGAATTTATGTTTTATTTCTTCGTATCGATTTAGTTCTTCGTCACTTACCGTTCCTTCACATATTTACCGTCTAGTGTTTCGAGCTCGCTTTTCAGAGCATGCTCTCTTGCTCTATTTTTCTTAGCTCTTGCCTTACAATGTTTTAATGAGCATTCCATAATTTTAAATTTCAGCCAGTCAAAGCGTACCTGTATATCTTCTGGTGAGTCGGGGTCGCTCCAAATATTGTCTATCAGATCTCTCATCTCTTTATTATAACGCTCTTTACTAAGAACACTTTCAGTTTCCAATATCCTGGGCCCCAGGCTTTTTTGAGCTATGTATGACCAATAATATAATTTTGTGAATACTTCTTATACTTGGGAGAATATATACATGTTTTACTCTAGGAATGCTCGAGGGCTTACTTAAAAGGCAATCTAGTCTAAATCGAATTAAAGGTCTTTTTGGGTCCATGTATATCGTCTCCTTCCTGTGTTTTCATACCTCAATATGTCGAGCATACCTAATCAGAAATTATGTTATTTATTAGTGTTTGGCTTGGAGTAGTTTTGCTGAGGCCCCCCTACTTTGTCTAGGTTGCTATTAAGTACTAAGTTGAAATAACCTCCAATGATTAGATCATTTCCGTAGTCGGAATTGTTTAGGAGGTTGTGTAAATTTTGATGAAAGATAATTTTATCAGCTTCAGTATTTGGACCCTATATGGTAAGAATGGCTTGCCCCTTGCTTCTTGTTGTACCCGGATTGATATAAACATCTTCAATCTCCCACTTTTCCTGTCAGGATTTTGTGTCATCATTCACAGCCTGTGTTTCTTGGAGTAGGTGAAAATCAGCGTGCTTTTATTTGAGGTATTCAAATATCGATTACAGTTTCTCTGGATTTGCTATCTACCGGTGTAGATTTTACCGATTTCTAGGTTTCTATAATCATTAATAACAAAACACCTTACCCAACGAAAGGCGCTTATCAACATGTACATTTGTGCTATTTACAAATAGTATTGCCATTTCTATGACTGGAGCAAAATTTACTGGCCATTATAGGCCTCTGATTTTAGATTAATCATTAGTTATTGGTCATTTTTAATTATTGCATTGAAGCAGAAAAATAAAAAGGCCAATAAAGTAAGAAAAGAACCTACTAGAACCATTACCTTTCTGTAGAGGGCACTAACTTCCCCCGCATACTGTTCGCTTATTCTTTATTCCGGTGCTACGTTACTTTGTTTTGTTATTTACCAACTATTATTTCTTGGCGGACATTCATAAGCAACTTTCCAAGTTTGTTTACCCCACTTTTCGGTTTTGAGAACAAGTCATGTCGTCCAGGTCTACTCCAGTTCCCCCAAATCTGTCCCTCCTGTTGGCTTCAAACAGTTGATTTTTGCCGGTCGCTAGAAGACACTCGCGCAGTTGCGGGTTTTGGTTGAATTTACATATCACCACGCTGAGCATGGTTTGCTATTTCACTTGACTCAGGTCTGTATCTGCTGAGTTTTCTGAGCAATTAACGCATTTTCCCGCTTGTTTAGCAGTACAGGGTTGGTTTGCCATTAGGATTTCCGACATGGCTTCGCTATTCCTAAATGACTTTGCGACATGAAATTAGTGCATCTGCTCTACAATTTTAAATATAGCTCCCTCGTCTAGTATTTTGCATCGAAAGAAGTTGAACAGAGGTGACAGCTCTCCAAAAAAATGAACCTAACGTTCATTTTTCTTTTGGTAAAGACATTTCGTGTCCATGCCTCGATCTGACAGCTGATATGCGCCGCATATTTTACCTTTAAAACGTATTTTATCGCCTATAGGCCGTGTAGTCGGATCCTTGTCTTTTGCAAGTGGAGCAACCTTCCACAGCAATCTAGGATTTTCGTGAAGATGATATACTACGTGCAAAGAAATACAAAATGCAGTGCCTTTTAAGTATCGCTTTTCTGAGAACGCTCGATCTCTGGCTGACTAACTGGTAAATCTGACAATTATTGGTCTGGCGGCTGTAGTGTCTTTTTATGTGGCCCCAACCGATGGGCCTGGTCAATTTCTGACCTGGCTTTAAGCCAAACATTGTCGTTTATCATCTTGTCTACCAGACTTGCACAGTCTTCAGAAGAGCCTTGATCGGGTATTCCAGTGACAGTCAGGTTGTGCCACTGGTTATACTCTTTAAGCAGCAGTGCTTCATTTCGGGCTTTTTCGGCGCTTGCTTGTACGCGCTTGTTCAGCAAAGCTTGAGACTTCTCGGCCTGAGAAAAGGTACTTGATTTAACATCGGCGATTGTGGTCTAGTTCTCTTTGGGTAAACTCTAGGCTTACTTGTAGACTTTGTTGGTTTTCCTTCATCAACTTAACTTCCTCTTGATACGCTTTTTTATCAGCCTCTATTTGGCTAACACTCTCCTCCAAATGTTAAACTCGTTTTACAACGTGGATGAGAGTATCTTCAACAGTGTCTATTTTTTGCGTTTTTTATAGTTTCTTGCTGTGCTTGTTTTATCCCGTCGAGAATTTGGCCATTATTAGGTCTAGTTTATTATCGGACACAACCATGCGCACTCATCCTCATCGGGCTGTTGGATAAGAATATTCTTTTAATTCCTCGGACTTGTTCTTCATTGGGAACAATGGACGCCGGCGTAGTTGCTGCATCATTTTTTAAATAGGCATTTATCGGAGTTTGTGAAGCTTCCAAGTTTCTTTAACGTCTGAGGAGCTATGTTGGCTTCTGGTAATTTATACATCCATTGTTATGTGTAGTCATTGCGCCGACGGCGTTCCTGAATGCGAACACTGTCACCCAGGGTTTGGAATTAGTGCAGATGGTACAGCTTGTATTGGTAAGTCACAACTCAAGTACATAGCAAGTATGTACCAATAGCATTTAACGTATTTATGTTTTGGGCATTCTAAAAACCACAATAAGCAAAATACAATTACAATCTCATTTAAATTTGACACTCGCCTACTTTACAATGCCAACTAGTTTCTATGTACTAGATTCAGTTATTTGCATGAATTGCAGAACAGAAAACATGTTCATGGAAAATTAAAGGCATTTCTCGGATTTTATGTATTTAAAATTTAACCAAGTGTTATACAATAAAATATGTTACCAAAAATTTACTTAATTGAATAGATTCAAAAGTGGTGCAGTTGCCAGATGTGGTGTTGGTTCAAAGTATATTGGTAGTCAAGGTGCGTCAGGCAGAAATATATTGTTTGATGAAGTTCACCTTACACATATGTTCTAAATCTGTCCAGATTATGTCAGAAAGTACAAACTCTTTACATCTTTTCGCTATCAATTTAAGGTATGGATTGACATGCACATTTATATTGTAGGAAACATTTCCATGGAACGATGATCTGTGTGTTTTGAATTTAAACTGGTATGCATGAATTTTAATAACTGAAGTTTTGCTTTTAGCGTGTGACACTGTTGATGAACATTGCATATACGTGGTCGCGAGACAGATTCTAATAGATTACCCGAATGATTGGAGTGTCTTCTGGTTTTACTGTGTCAGGGAATTGTGATTCATACGTATTTAAAGATAAGACACGGTAACACTATAATGGGTAGAGCTTTTTAAATTTAAAAGAAGCAATAGAGTAAAAGTCATTAGTTGGTTCCATTTCAGTGTGACATATTAAAGTAAGCGACGATATGATTGGCACATAAGGTATACTGGTCATAAGGTATACTGGTACAGATGTATTGTTGTTCATTTAGACTTAGCTTAATCGAGTTAAGTATATTCTATTCGACACCAAAATATTGCCTTACTTATATCTGCATCAATGAGTTTTATGCTACGTGATATGCTCTTTACAACAAACATTTAAGGTAAATTTTTGAACAAAGTTAAAAACGCCATTGCCAAATATGTCCTTATTTTAAAAGTATCAAGAAATAGTGAGACTAAAATTTTGATGCAGAATTTGAACTTTTATTCAAATAATTGTTACCCCTCTTCAAAGAGAAACAATATCTTGCCAAGGAGTTCTTCTACTTTCAATGACAGTCTGTTTGGTAATGAACGACAAGAGAAGAATTGACCAATATCCAAATGAGCAATACATAAGCATAACAAAGTAAAATCTAACTGTAAGCAATCATAGTCTAATATTTCATGTCTTCGTGTTCTATTCTAATTGCAATACAATTGAAAACATATCTATCACTAATTGCACATTACTTTACCTGAAAACCATCATTCTCATTAGAGTAGTATAATAGCATAAATTAGAACAAAAAAGTTAAGGGCTAATCCATTGTATGTTTTTTAGTTTTTCAAATGATCAGCATTGTAAATTTTTTTACAGGTTTTTTACGTTAATTCTGTCAAATTTAATTTTTAGAAACGATGGAAGAGCATTTTTCTGGATCTCACTCACTGATCTAAATCTTCAAATCTCACGTAACCTTTGTTTCCTCTGTTATCTCATGTAGAGTTATCTCAATTTAGACCTAGATCTTACTCTTCTCGTTCAAGGTTGCAAAGAGAAGCTAAAAATTTTCTCGAAAACCGGTATAGTTGAGGTTAAAACAGGGCAGACAATAGGAACCTTGGTGATGTTAGCCTTGGGTCAGGTAACGGTAACAAACTGAAAGATGGCTATTATCTTGAAGATCATAAAATCCTCCTTGTACAAATGACATTACATAATCCGTGAATTGGTGATCCTGCCTCAGAGGTCAAAGTCCCAAAACTGAGAATTGACCATTATATCCAAAAATCGTTAGAAATATGTTTGATCAAATTTTCAACCTCTTTGAGCTAAAGACGCTCTGTCAGCAGGAACTTGACCTGATGTTGGGCCATGATCTCAGAAATTGTTTACCAATTGCAGATTACGCCACAATGAAACTTCTTTGTTAGATTAATATCCAGTTTAAAATTTGTTGTGGGCATAATGTATCTTCATAGGGCCCTGAAATTTGAGATACGTTTGTTATTTATTTGATCCAATATCCCCTCCCCTCTAAGAAATGTTCTTGTTCAGGTTTTGAAAATTTGCGTAGTTTTAAAGTTGTCAGTTTATTCATAAAATTTTTAATGGTAATTCTAATGATTGTCAGATATCCTTCAAGGTCAACGAAATAATTGAGACATCTGTTGCTTTTCAAGTGTTATTAAGACAAAAACAAAAACGAACATCTATGATGACGTAATAACAATTATAATAATAGTAAAATAATAACAACACCAATAATAACAGCAATAACAACATTAATAAAAATCACAAAAAATAAATAAAAGTAGTAATAATAATTTTGAACCTCTAGCATATAGTATATTAAGAGGTCATTGAAGACTTAAATGAATTAACTTGTGAAAACGACACTTTTAAAAAACGTCTTAGGGTTAGGTATAATAGGGTTAGATATAATAGGGTTAGATATAATAGGATTAGATATAATAGGGTTAGATGTTAAGAAAAAGCAGACAAATGGCGCACTACTACTGCCAGGAACAAAAAGAGGGTCTATAAGTCGAGAAACTCTTTGCAAGTAATTTAACTGTTACTTTATTAGAAATTACTATGGTTAAGTACATAAAACCATATGGTGTGCGAAAAAATATCTCATTGTACTGCACTTGAAGTGATAAGTGAGAATCTGGAAGTGAGAATCTAAAAATGTAACGCAATGATGTACATGCAATGTAATCAGTGAGAAATCATAAATGTCGTAAAAAGTAAAAATAATTTAGAACTAATTGCTAGTAAAATCGATGCAAAAATCACGATCAATCTTTAATTATCATTATCTATGATCACAATAAAGAACATAAGTACCAAAAGAGTATAAGTATGCTATAAGAACAATATAAGCAAAGTGCGAATAAGGCATATAAGTACAATATTTACAATCAAATTCCAGTGTTTAATTTCTGAAAATTATCAACAAAGAAAAAATATATATCGTCTTAAACAACAAATGTTTTATCTATGAGATTAGTGCATGCTTTCGATGTTACAGAAGGAATACGCAATATGAAAAGGCAAATCAAATCAAATCTTTGGATCTATTCTATATCATACTAGTGGTATTTTGTTTGAATATTTTACATATCATTAAGTCAATTATTATATATAATAATAAGGATGATAATATATATAAGGGTCAAAACATCTCACTTTTCTTACTTAACAACATACAACATCTACCTTTCACCTTTCACTTCATTTCACTTTTAGTATTGAATATCCTAAAAGTGACCTGTTTTCGAATCTGTGAACAGCTAAAAGCTGGTGGTATTTTGTTTGAAAATTAATAAATATTCAAATTATTCTTCCTTTCTTCTGCTGCACCCGAAGTCTATAGTTTATTTCTATCACTAGATATATTTGATATGGATCAGATCGCCAATGAATGAGCTTTTGCGTACGATGTTCTTCAATTTAAGCAAATAGTTGGTTTTTTCGGAACTTTGAGAGGCGACGACCTGTTTCAATGACATAAAGATGCTCGTCTGCAAAGAGTGCAGCTCGCGGTTTGTTCAGAGTTAGGCCATCGAAATGCAGATCACAGAAGGAATTTGGTGCTGACATAGCCACAATTTTGTTATTGTTTTTGTCTGCTATCAACAACTTATCTCTGTCTCCATCTCTAAACGTGTTGCAGAGAATTGGACCGTTGAAACCTCCTGAGTGGGTAAATTCTAAATTGTCAGCTGAATTAAGGGCCAAGGACAGCTCAAATAATTGGTTTTTTGAGAAGCAGGCTAGCCAAAGGTGGCCGTTGAGGATGGCTATGGTGTGAAAATGCCTTGTGTTGCTGATATGATTCTGGTCATAACACGGTGGCTTAATGCGAGTAGTTCTCATCCAGCTTTTGGTATTATAAACGTGTATTAATGAGCCTGACCTCTCACTAACCGTGGCGTAAATACGACGTTTGTAGTATACAACACTGTGGAACTCGTTTCTATTAATTTGCATGAGATCAGCACTATTTCTGTCTGAAATGAGAAGAGCAAAATATATGTGTAATCATTTGTCATTATTTGTCCATATATTTGTCTCACCCTTTTAAGCAAAGTGAAAAACAATTTTTGATGTTCATCTCACATGCTATTACGTAAAACCTTCATCTAGTTGCTTTTATTTAGCACTTCGTCGAATTATTTTCTTACACCAGTTTTTACGCAACAAGACATGTGTCTAGCAGAGTTTTTCCCTTCTGTTTCATATTTACAATTAATGCATCATTAAATGGGTGCTTAATGTACGTCCGAAAAATGCACAAACACAACCCTCAACTAAAGCATAAAGATAATACCCGCCCAGTTTCTTCCTCCTACTGAAGGTTTTTTAAATTGATTTTTTGCTTCTAATATAAACTATGCGTGTGGAATAATCCACTAAAAAGTCAATGCAGAAACCATGTCATGTCACAGTCATCACATTTACTTAATCTCTTTCTCAGTTATGTACCAAATATGTGGCCAAAATGGCAATGTCCTGTCAAGACCACTCTTAGACTGTACTAATTTCAATATGTCATGCTTCAGTTACATACTTGATAGGTGGAATAATCTGACCAGTTAGAAGGAATGACGTAACCAAACTCTCTCGTAATTATATACCTGACATGTGGGATAATCCCCTGCTACCGGCAATGACGACTCTATGTCCAGCCTGGGCCAGGCTCCACACATCACCCATGTCCTCTATACTATGTGACCGGCGGTGATTGAGGTGTAAATCATAAATTTCTACTCTTCCATTCTTCTGGGCACACCAGATCTCATTTTCAATAAGAACTGCTGATGAGCATTCTTCAGGCAAATCTTCTTCGCCTATTCTTTCAAATCGAATTGCAGAAAAGTCATCTAATTTGCTACAAAAAAAATCACATATATCATGTTTAGCATTGGGGGATTAATTTTCTAATAAAAATAATACTGAAAAAAAAACACTGGTGGGTGTACTGATACTCGCTATGAGTACTGTAACATGCTAATGTTTCCCCTTACGTTCCGGAAATGGTCGATTTACATAAATACAAGGAACTTTACATGTAAATACAAGGAACTTTACATGTAAATACAATGAACTTCACATGTAAATACAAGGAACTTTACATGTATATATAGAACATTCGAGCAGTGTTTGGAACATTTTAAGACGATATGACTCCGACGATTTATGTAAATATTAATGACAAACAAAAAATCAGTTCAATTGAATATTTTACACGTTTATATATCAAAATTAAACTATTAAAATTAAAACTTTATATTAAAGAAGTGTTTTAGACTTAATTCAATGAAAACAAGTTCGATCGATGTTTTAGTGCTGTTATTAATGAATACAGCATAGTCATTTCGATATTTAAATGTCACTAGGCAATATATTATTATGAGTGTTTGGCTCTGTCTAGGTTGTTGGATCACCCTATGTATATCAATACAATCAAAATATGAATGTGCTCCATCTAGAATGTCTTCATGTCCAAATTACGTTATGCTATCTTGCAACAACTTCTCACATGTATATGTATTTTTTTAATTACGCTGTAATAAAATGAGCAAAATGATACGTTTCAGCAAATATTATTACTGCAACTAATAATAAAAAAATCATACACAATGCTTATCTGACTGGAATTTAACACTGGCTGCACAGTAGGTCTTATTCCATTTGGGGTGCGTGAATTTCCTTCTAGAGTTGCATCATCGCTTTTGGACATATAAATGGAAATATTAAAAATATGAAATATAAAATAAAATGAAATGCGCATGTCTATTTAGCCTTTAATATTAACATATTTCTATTTAAATATAACTTCGGAATACAAATATATTCTATCTAGATTATCTTCATATCCACATTACGTGATGCTATCTTGCAACAACTCCTCACATGTATATGTATCTTTTTAAAATTACACTGTAACAAAAACTGAACGAAATGAAACTTTTCAACAATTATTATTGCTACAACTAACAATAAAAAATCATACACAACGCTGGGTTGACTGGAATTTAGCGCTGGCTGCACAGTAGGTCTTATTCTATTTTGGGTGTGAGAATCTTCTAGAGCGGTATCATCGCTTTTGGACATATTAATGGAAAAAATTAAAATATAAAATCTAAAATAAAATAAAATGCGTATTTATATTTAGCCTTTAATATTAGCATGTTTCTATTTCAATATAACTTCAGAATGTAAATATATTTTATCTAGAATATCTTCATATCCACATTACGTGATGCTATGTTGCAACAAATCCTCACATGTATACGTATTTTTCAAAAAAATACACTGTAGCAAAGAACTGAACAAAATGAAACTGCTTAGCAAATATTATTACTACAACTAATAATACAAAAATCATACACAATGCTGGGATCACTGGGATTTAGCACTGGTTGCACATTTATTCTTATTCTTTTTGGGGTGCGTGAATCTTCTTCCAGAGCTGCATCATCGCTTTTGGTTAAATTAATGGGGAAAAAATCACATAAAATAAAATGGGTATTTATATTTAGCCTTCAATATTAACATGTGTCTATTTCAATATAACTTTGGTATGCAAACATTGTAATGAAGAAGTTTTAAATCCAAATCTACACTAACAAATTATATTGTAAAAATTGTAAATGTAATTGTAACTGTAACAATTGCAAGTACAGAATCTATTCTAATACATAAAGCACCAAAGTGCAAAAGCATTTGACATTTACCCCGGTTTTCCAACGAGTTTTCTTATTTCCGAGCCAATATGAAAATCAAACGCAATAACGTATGGAAGACACCGTTTGACATCATAGACAGTCAACCTCGATAACAATTTTTTAAATTCTTGCATATTATTGTCGTTCAGTAAATATTGATTATCCAAAACCACGATTTTTTCCTTGTCTGCTTCATACAACTGCAGTAGAACACTGTGTAGCATGTTATCTTCTGAATTCATTGCGTTGCATTGTTGACAAATAAATGATGCTCTGCAAGGCAACGTATACTGAAACTACATTCTGCCGTCACTACAATAAAGCTTTGCATTTTATAGGGACTGCTTAAAGCACAGTTATATATTTAATGAGGTATCTTTGTCTGACGGATTATATATCGCGTTGTACGACATATGAGTTAACGCTAACTTACTAAAGCACTGGAAATATAGCCGTATGATTAATAACCTTTCTGCTAAACTTTACCTATCTCTCAATTATTTTTATACTGAATAACAGCAGATATTAATAAAAATATAATTTTCTCAGTGTACGGAACTTGTTCAATTGTTTTTATCCACATCTTCAGTAAAGAACCCTCTATTAGTAACTTTGTACATTACGTTATATGCAAATGTGAACTCAATAATTGAATGATAACCTTGAAGGCCAATTTATTAAAAGGATGATTATTCGTGTAAGTTTTTTTTGCAAGTCCTCCACACTTTCCATCTTTTCACCATGAAGCATATTGTGCTCTTCCGCGTCATAAAACATGTTTGGAAATAGAGATTCCGTTACCATCAGTATTTTTCTTATTTGAATTTTGAGTCGATTGCTCATGAAAATGCAAGCTTCATTCTCAATTTGTGTGTATGCGGCATCGAGTGAACCTTTTCCTACTGTAATGTCCTTGCAAAGCTTTCCTAATGTACCTAAATGTTAAAAATGTTTAATTTTTAAACTACATAAATATTGACTAGAGAGATCTTAATGCCGAAGAAAAGTTCTGATATATTGTGCAAGCTAACATTCATACTGAAATAAGTTTAATACTGTTGCTTTTTAATGTAAACCTTCCCTGCGCCGACAGCTATGTTTATTCAAAAAGTAAAAAAAAAAATAAAGCAGTGCCGCTGCTCTATTTAATAACATGCTTGCCTATTTCTGCACATCGCAGTTTATGGCTTTCTCCCGTCTCGTCGTTTTTTAATTCTAAAATGTCGTAGTGAACAGTGTAAGGTATTTTCCTTGCTACTGAGTCCTGTCTCTTGTTTCTTGCAGCGGATAAGGCTTCCTTTGTTGTTATATCATAGGATTTCCAGTTTCCATCTTTGTCCTTATATTCCCATTCTAAATATCGAACGATAATTAAGTAATGCAAAACAATTATTAACTTCCACACTATATCTCTGTTATCTTTTAATAAGTTTTATCAAACGACAAAAAATTGTTCAGGTAGATGTACATTATGGTTAGATCCTTTTACAATAGCCCACAAAAAACTTTTAAAATCGTCAAGAAATTCTGATAAAAGCAAATATAATTATCCGTCAACCTTGCTACTTTTTGCATTACTATATACGCATTGGTGAGTTACATGCTGTGTTATATTGCAGATTTTTATTGTGCTTCCAGTTTTCTGTACTCTTGTACTTACCAGCTGGGCTTTGTCGCAATGAAGCTAATGGATTCCAATTATCTTGAACATATAAACATACATCAACAGTATACTATTACACGCACTGAGTGACACGTAAGTGGGTGACATAGGGGAATATCTGAAGGTTAACGTAGTTTATTTGAGCTCTATTTGGGTATGTGATACATTATTATGTGTTTTTGTGTTACATTAGACTGATCTGCTTTGTAGCAGATTAGGACACTTGTAGAAGGCCAGTGATCTTACAGCTGTTTTGCTTGCTTTCAAGCATTTCACGAGTGTTCGAATCTACCAACCACTCAATCCCATAAAATATCTCTATATTATAACACGTTAGATGCACTACCGTTTCAAAAAATAATAAAGACATTTTACGTTCTGTAACTGGGTATAAAGCTCTCCTAGACACATTTCTAGGTAACTGATTAAACGAGCAGCAGGATAAATATTTGCAGTTATCGTTTGAATAGCATTATTTTGATATTTTTCAGGAAATTATCTGTTTTTATGAGTTTAATCGCATAATCGAACTCATTCCTTTCATTTAAATACAAACAAGATGGCAAAAGCGCCTACGATTAGGATTAAAATAACTTTCATTTCAGTTGTTGAAAAGAAATGAAATTTTTTGAAGAATTTCCCACCTGCAGATGAGCGTATATCTCTTTTGTATTTAGTGGTGTCATCAATCTCTACTTTGTCCCTAAGATAGACAACTGAAGACACCTCGACACGACTTTCTCCTTTCATGAGATCTCTGCATGTAAATGGGTCACAGGGATGCCACTCTTTTCCATTGCAAGCATCTTGTCTTTCCCACACAAAGTATTGACTCTGGTCTAGCACGCAAATTATACATGTTATGTATGTTTTCTTTCCACAACTTATCGCATAGGCAGAATATTGGAACAGGTGATCCTTGATTCATGTGTTGTAATCATCTCTTACAATGAAATGTTCAAAAAATGATTGAAGAACATTTTAAAGATTTTCTTTCTTATTGCTTTCTAGAAAAGCAATAAGCAGGAGAGTGGACTGATCGGTAAACACTGCTGTAGTACTGACAGAATGAGGCAGAATAAAAATTTTGGTGACATATCGCAGTTTTCTTATAGTACTGTGCAAAAAGTCGACAGGTTTTGTGTCGACCTATTATTTCGCATTGAATAAAATTAGATATTAGGGTTAACATGAAGTGTAAATCAAAGTTGATTCCTTTGTACAAGTATCTTTTAGCACTATTATTAACCCTGACACGAATAATTTTACTATCACAAGTTTTATCTATTATTTTAAACCAATTTGAAACTGGTAGATATTTTAAGTCACCATTAAGTATTTTAATGTTTTATGATATAAATCGCAACAAAAGTAAACTAAACAAAATGAAATAAATATGTGTTAATAATGTATATGTTCGCGTTTTGCAGATGGACACAGATACCTTTATTTTGCATTAGAGCTCTCATTCTGTTTTCTGTCGTTTGTTGAATCTGTACACCATTTTTAAGGCTTATTTTGACCGTGCCATTCGATTGTAGCGTCACCTGAACATTGCTTTGTTTTTGTAAGTAGTGACGCTATGCAGTTATTTTATAAATGAGTTGACAAAATATTACTATTTACGATAATTAGTGACGAGTACGAAGTCAACATATGAGACATAAACAATAAATATAATTTATATCCAATAAATTATAAATTAAACACAAATTAATCTAGATATAAAAAAATAAAAATATTAAATTTTTAGGACAGACCCTTTTCACTGAATAACAAAGAGATACACTGACAAAATTTTGTGGAATACCTCATCTGAGCTGTTATCAAAACCAGAGGAGATATTTTTCTGTTCCTGCAATGAATAGGTCACCCACTGTCTGCCATCTAGCCACTGCCAGCATACTGGGATTCCATCCATACTCAGCCCTAGACACAGCAATATAGATAAGTTGAAAAACGTTAAAGCAATAACGTATTATAATATTCTTAACTAAATCATCTTGACAGTCAATTGTTGGTGCAAAAATGTTTATATTCACATTTGACTATGCTTGTCAACAAAAGAGCGTTTTCTGAGCCAAAACATAATCGAAGATTAAGATAAATCCTAGTGGTTTTTATTTTGCATTCGATTAAACCAAGCATGGGCAATCTAGCCATACAACTTTGTGTTTGATTTCATTTTTTCAAGTGAAATAATATAATACTAACTATTGTAGTTAAAAAATCTCCTTTCTAATACATTTAAGCTATTCAACTGTAAATTATTTTGTGCCATTTTATTATGATGATTTGTTGTTCACTGTATATTCAAAGTTATTCATCAAAGTAGTAAGATATAAATCTTGTGTATTTCAATAAATAGTAAAAAGTACGTCCTTCTCACGATCTTAAATTTACGATTTAGCAGTAAGGCTTCTTGCGTTATAACTCAAACTAATGCACCCTTCACCGTTAAGTCTTTGCATTGTATGTCACTCAACAGTTAAAAGCAGTAGGAAAGCCGTTACCAGTCAAGAGAAATCGCTCTTATTTCATAGAATGCATAGTTGTATAAATCAAGCGCACCCAATCTGTGTTTGTTGGTATTTTGTTGAGGATTGTTCATGAGTTCGAAGCATCGTTTAGCACTGTACGCTTGTAATTCGCCATTGCCATCACGCTCTCCCCAGATACACTTGCTGTTTTACATACTCAGATTTAAAACAAACATGTCTCATTTCTTCTTCTAAAATACATAAATAAAACGGTCATAAATCTGCTTTTGTGATATTAACTGGAAGAAACTTTTTGTTTTCCCTGTAGATTACATTTTACATTTTAAAAATTAAAGTTTGATTTCATCAAAAAGTATTGAGGGACATTTTATCTATTTAATTGATTTAATTTAAATTTATATTCCGAAGTAACATAAAAATTTTGTGAGTTAGTATCCTTCTATTACAGGATGTCAATATTTAATGCACAGTAGGTCAATTACGAATATTTTAGCATTTCAGCATTTCTGAAGTGTATTTTAGAAAGGCCATCTGAAAACGTCTGTGCAATAGATAGAATAAATATACTTTTGTCAGATTTGTCTTCAATAAGGCATCTTATTGGCTTTGGATTGACTTTTCTACCGTCCATTATTCGATATTGTTTGCCCTCCTCAAAGTAAACGGCTAAAGTTACACCTCTCTCTGTGACTAATTCCACCTGAAATATAGCATGTATACATCACCTTCAAAACGCATGTATAAAATAACATGTTTGCATAGTATTTAACAGACGCTTATATAGTTTATTCTATGATTAAGCATTTTAGAATTACTTATAATTACAACGTATAATTGCAATATTTTCAATAATGCTACGTTCACATTGATGCTTTTTTACTAAGCAAATAGAATAAATTTGTTTGTTTTGAAACAGGCAAGACGTTTAATGAGAAGCAAAAATATCTTTTTAAACAAAAGAGAATATTACAATGTTAAACAAATATCAGTAATACCTGGCCTTTATTATTATCATACTCTCTGGAAAGCTTAAACTGGTGATCGGTAGTGTAAGATTTCCATCCGGATGAGGACTTCCATTGCCAGCTCACTTTATAGCCTTCAATAGCGCAACCTATTGCATAATTGAACCCGATATAATCTCCTTAAATCATGAACCTCACATGATCACCTCAAAAAGTGAACCCAATATATTCACATTAACCAGTGAATTCAGTATAATCACCTCATACAACAAAGCCCATATAATCATCCAAAACAGTAAACCCAATATATTCACATTAATTACCGAATCCAATATAATCAACTCATATAGCAAGGCCAATATAAGCATTTAAAATAGTGAACCAAATATATTCACATTAAGTACTGAATCCAACATAATCACCACACATAATAAAGCCAATATAATCATCTAAAAAGTGAGCACAATATATTCACCTGTAGAAACTTCACTCTAAGTTATTGAATAATGTTTGAATTTTGTATAGATAATAGTACAACTATCTGAAATTGAAATCGGGCTTGCTTCGCTATTAGAATTTTTGACGTGGAAATACGAAGCCGCCAGGCAGAGTATTTTAGGTCACAACCTGTTCCATTGAAGTCAACTATATATCCAATAACTTGTTATTTTTGTGTTGCATAAAATCTGTTAAGAAACTCATTTCCTCTCAACTAGCTTCCTGTGTGCATCCGCGTTCCTACGTTTTGTTAAAGAGGAAAAATTACCGGTGCTTCACCTCGAAATGGGCGTTACACTTTGTATGAATGAATTGCATTTACAGGTAATGCCAGATATGGAAAAAAATATATCACTTCCGTCTCCAACCTTTTATCTAACTGAACACAGCAGCTGGCGTGACCTAAAGATCTATTTCTATTTCCGACGCAATATACAACAAATAAAAACATACTCCATATAGACCATGTCATTACTACGTAACATAAATATTATTACCAAGTAATCTGCATTGGACTTGTTTTGTTTCACCGCTGCTATTGACCTCTGTCATAGCATTACTTCTCAAGTCGAAAGTGGATTCTTGAAATGTAACTGTTTGTACGTTTTTACTGTCGGCGTGCATGAGAATGATGCATATTTTAGCATTGTAGCTCTTCCATCCATCTTCTTCGTTTATTCTCCATTCCCATATATAAAAATCTGTGAGATTTTTTCAACCCACCAAAAGTTTTAGAATGCATTACCATTAGGACGTTGAGTCATCATTTATTCCAAATTTATTTACATACAACAATTCAACATATTATGTAAATTTCAAATTTTTGGCCACTAAAAATTCAACTGGATAGTAACAAGTGATATTATTGAACTTAAGCTGTCAAATCTTACATTGCACAAAGTGTTCGCACATTTGTTTTTCTAAAACTATTTGAAACCTATTCCTTCTACAAAATGACACAAAATCTTCAGTTATTGATATACCTGCCTTAATAAGTTATTAAAGGAATTCAGCTCATAAAACATTAAATAAACGATAAAATAATAAGTCTTAAATGATACTGTTATCAGATATCTTCCGGAGTGCAGCTCTGATGTGCAGAGTCTGTTGATTTTCTTCTACGTCATTACTAGTAGACTTCGCGATACCTCTTTCAAATGATACTTCACGTCTTCCATCATTTGCTTCTAGCACTACCTAAAAGAAGCATAATTTACCTTTAGCTTAATAACGGGATGAGGTGTCATATAATGAAACATATAAAAATTGCAAAGAATTATTTGATCCACCGAAATGCATCAAATTACACTTGTGATTTTTCTAAATAGATACCAAAAATCTGCTGTAACGAGAATTAGCCATAAGTAAGCAATAATTGGGTTTTTAATGTTGGAGTGAATTTCATTTTGTTTTTTTTAAATCGGTCATTTCGAAGTTTAGTGAATTTTTCTCGGTCCTGAGCATCTCAAATTAAACGAATCCAACCATATTTGACTTTCGTTCGTAGTTTATTTTTTTAAGCCTTTAAAAAATAAATTAAGATTTGTATTGAAAAACCTAAATTACATAGCCCATTTCAAATGTAAGCTCAATCGACATAATTTTAGATGAAAAACCCAGGTTTACAAAACATAACGGATTCCATTAAATGATTATAACTTCATCCTAAATTGAATCCTCTTTTTAGCGCGGGTAAAGCAGTGATCGAACAGTGAGCACCCTCTAGTCGTATGTGGTGGCAAATCGCTGTTAGAGAATGCAAACCGAATATTCATACACATGGTTGTCCGCTGTCGAAAGCAGATGACAGCTGCATCTGATGCTCTGTGCTGTATGGTTGCCAGCCTTCATTCCCCTGCAAGCGCTCCCAGCAAACCACATAGCCACCAATTGTACACCCTGTTTAACGTTTTATTTTTAAAATTGTACAGATCACTGATATTTATATCATGTCTTTTATTTATCACTGACGCACGTGATTAAATATTTGTTTTAAAGAATAAGTTGTTCAAATCATTAACCAGGAATATTACTAACCTATTGAAGTAACTGATATAAACTCAAGCCATTTTTTAAAAAAACTGTGGCTATTACTTAGGTATTGATTTAACCTGCTGCTCTATTTCTTGTGTTAAGTTCTCTCATCTCTTCATCATGTATGGGAAAATGGATGGGAATATCAATCACCCTGTTTAAGAATTCATTTCTGAAAATAAGAGATCAGCGATAAATATTTTAACACCTTCTTTTTTGCCTTAACTGAATTGCCAGAAAATTTCACGAAATTCAAATAAAAAAATTTCATTGGGTAATGAAATTAAGACAGGTATTATTGAAGAGGACATTGTAACAGAATTAAGGTGTTGTTAATTTGTATTCACGTTCTTTTTCTGGAATACGAATGCTGAAACAGAAGAAATTTTTCTAAAGAAAGAGACGGCGATATCCCGACAAATATTATTCGACTTCGTCATTTTTCAAGCTTGTAGACTTGACATTGCATGCTGTGTTGTTCGAAATCATTGTGAGGAAACAACCGCGAAATGCAACTATATATCATTTACTAATGACTTCACTTCGTCAATGATAATATAACATGTTTTATTGGATGAACTAAATAAATAAACGCTGAAATACGACAAAATATATCACTGTCGTATCCAACTGTCGAACGTTTTCTAAAATAATACTCACGCAGGTACTCCGTACACTTCCTCCTCTTTTCTTTTCCTCAAGGCCGAATACACAAATGTCGTATCCAATGATAAAAAGATGTAAAACGGAGCCCTCTTATATATCTCAAACAAATGTTTTATAGCTTCAAGAAAACCTAGCAACCTATCTGATTTACACGTCTCTAAGCCTTCAACAACAACGAGTACCCGAAAATTTTGTCCATACATGTCATTCATGTGAGCTACCGTTCTGGCTAGGTGTTCCATTTCTTCTTGTATTTTATGAGCAAACCCAAGCTCTAACTGCCCCTCTTCGCGAACCCATTTTCTACATATCTTGTTAATTTCTGATTCAGTGCTTCTGACACCAGCTGAAATAAATTTGACAACAGCTGAAATATCCCAACCTATTATTGGCACAAGCAAAATTAGAGCGGCAATCCATGAATTATTTTGTGCGCTTTCATCGTTTGTAATAAATATTAATATCAGTGCAACTGCAGTCGCTACGACATACACCGTCAGCGACGCAATCATGTGGAAATTTAACCGGAAACAGCAACAGTAACACTTATGGGCATTGCCTTCAGTATCTCTGTTTCCTTTATCATCAGTGGTACTTAAAAACAATCGACAAAGTCTTACTTTCCACTTTCCAAAATAATCTTCTAAAGCGTTTCCTATACTTATGGCTACCCCAGCCCATAAGTAGTCACAACCTGTGTATTGCCATGCATTGAAATCAACATTAATGACTCTAACATTGTTTTTATGCACGTTTTCATCGTGGAACCGGTTAGGCTGAAAGAACGACATGTAACATAAAGAGCCACAGTCTTGACAACAACTCGAACATTTACAGCAAAAACGGCGTCTACATAACCCTGTCAAGGAGCAGCACGGCTTGCAAGAATGTGTCCCATTGCTTTTTTCATCTGAGCAGCAGTTTATTTGAGTTAGAAAGAAAACAATACTGAAAATAAACAAAGAGCCAATGCCAGATCCAAGTAAAATGTCCAGATCATTTGATTCATTTCTCAAGTAAAGGCCGAGATATGTTGGCCCTATGGATAGTCCTGTAAACGCTAGGGCTAGAAAGAACCATAACAAAAGTTTCCAGCACCAGGGTATCTTGCAGCAGCAACACGTCATTTCGTTCTGTTTGAGTTCGTGAAGTGGTTGATCATTATCAGACTGTAATTTGCATTCATTTGCTGAAATACAACACCATTCTATACAGAATACATTCATCTTTGTAAGATAAATTCACTGAATACACTTGATGATTTACCCGACTTAGCTTTACATAAAGTAATTTTCAAAAGAGATTTACTTGTTTAAAAAGGATTAATTGTGCAACCAGTTAAATCTACAAGATGTACATCTCAGTGAAGAAACCTACCGATAGCTTGTATAAACTTTGATTTCCCACAGCCTGGCGGACCACACACGGCAAACGTACATGGTAAATCCAAAGCATCTTTTTTGATGATGTCATGAAACAATTTCTGCAAAATTAATATTTTTAAACAAAGTTTATTTTTTCACTAGATATTGGTTGAGAACAGTCTCTTGCAATCTACCAGCATGTAGGTTTATCAACAGAATGAATAAAATAAATGCACTGTAATAGACACATGTTTAATGTAATGTATTACGCATAGATAAATTCAGTTTCAAGGCCAAAAAGTATCATCGTGTAGTAAAATTCGCTGCGAATTGATCACAAAACAACTAGAGAGCACATTTGATCCCTGTCAACACTTAGGTTTTCTTAGAAGCGATTATCTCTTTCTAAAACAAAATAAAACTAGACCAAATTCCGCTAATTAGCCAATGACCAACTTACAAAATCACCAGAGAAAATATTTATATCACATTATGACCAAGAAGGTCAATGTCAATCAGTGCTCCTTCTTTGTCCTTGTTTTGGTCCAACGGATTAAAAAATATACCCAAATATCTCTATCTCTATCTTGACCTTGATCTTTTGAAATTATAGTAAACATATTTGCGGGATTACAGAGACGTTATGATTGTAAGTGAACCAAATATAAAGCTGATTCAAAGGCTAGGAGGAGTTTTCTGGCAACCATTTTGTAAAAAAAACTTTGACCTAAATTTGACCTTGATCTTTACCACTGAGGTAAAAAATGCAGCTTTACCGAGATCTTCTCATGCTCTACACGTGTGCTAAATTTTGTTTTCCTCCATCAAATAGTGTGGGAGGCGTTTTCTGGAAACTATCCGACGTACAAGAAAAAAGGACAAAAGGGCATGAACCGTGTAGAAAAAACAACAAACTGATACCTAGATTTAAATGGAGCTTGCACGTGGAAAATATAGCAACGTCCTTTACACCTTTGCCATCACAAAACGATGCAAACCAAAAGGAAAGATTATCTTGAAACAAAGAGGAAAATACCTTTGCTAAATTTTTGTTGTCATGCTTATCATCTGTGTCAGCATTGCACTGGGTATCATTGTCTTGAAGTGTTGGATGATTGCCTTCTACATTGTCATCTCCAGTGACGGATGTACTGTTATTACAACCCATTTTCCACCTGTAACAATCATGTGCGTTTTAGTTTAAAAATTAATCGCATTTAATGATCAGCATCATTAGGTAAGTCAGACTTTTCCCAATTCACATACTTAAATTTCTTTTTCAAAACACATCTTCGCTATTAAACAGTTTTCTAACTATCCTTCAGAAAACTTTACCTCCTTTTTAACAAAATGCTTTCAAAAATATATTTGTAGAATTGTTTATAGTTTATGCTGTTTAAAAACAGTAATCATATGTACAAAGAATTACTTTTACACGCTTCCTACCGCAAAGATAAGAACAGACTGACACTGAAAAGTAATATCTAACTATTCGTGTATTGAAGTCAAACAGACTCATCCTTCCAAATCGTTAACAAGAGGTTCACGTAAACATACTTTTGAAAGCGAAGAGGATAAGCCGTAATTCCAATATGAACGTGTCTAAATAAGAAAGCAATAAACCATTGGTTTATATATTTATTCGTTAAGCTTTTAGTTCCGTTCTTTCAGTCACCGTTTGAAATGTCCACTCATCAAAAAATATGAATTGTTCTTTACTTAGAATAAAGTAGTCAGACACGTGGAAGCTTTTTCCCCCAGCAAGCACATAAACGTTTTTGCGTAGTGCTAAACACGAAAGACCAACTGCAAGTTTAGTATAGTTACACATGCAAATTGATTGAGTCATCGCGTTGTACTGGTGGCAAAAGGCCGTGCGTTCGACTTTCCCTAATGGAATTCATGGCATGCAAGTGGGAATCCCATACAGAAATCCCCCGCCTGTTCATGCCCAGCAGCGTATACGTAGAAGTGGGTACTTGGTTCCATGGCATGCAAGTGAGGACCCCATACAGAACCCCCCCCCCTGTCCATGCCCAGCAGCGTATACGTAGAAGTGAGTACTTGGTTTTAGCCAGCAATACATGTAACAAGACGTCGTTTGAAAAACAGTTTGATCCAAGGGGAACTTGGTGCCATATGTTGTATCATGCGCTGGTTGTTATTTAAATTAAAATGAGGCATTCAGAACTCCTCGCTTCCCACAAAAAGGATGTTATATCTGAATTACACTCAGCGTTTGGTTGAAAACGCGGCATATCTGCAAAATTAGCACTGCACGTTTAGGGGTCGTTTTAAAAAGTCATGGACACAAATTCCGTTTTTTTCGTGAGTGCCCCCTACTCCCGGTATCGCTGAACGGGTAAAGCGCAAATGAACGGCCAGTTTTGCTACGTGTGAACCACTTTGAGTGTTAAGTGGACAACTCGGTGTACAAATGATCTCGTCGATATTATAACTATAATTGTTATTTTTATGTTATTATTATTATTATTATTATTATTATTATTATTATTATTATTATTATTATTATTATTATTATTATTATTACAAAGATAATATATCCTATCAATAACCTAAGGAGAGTGATATTATGTGCACCTGTAATCTGTTCATAAGTGTGAGTAAAAAAAACTCTGAACACAGTACTGAATTTGAACCCTTGACCTTAAGATGATAAATCTATCGCTCTGTAACTGAGTTGGCAATTTTTCCAGCCTAAGCTAATACTTTGATGCTGCATAGTCTTGGCTTGATAAGGCGTGAGGTTCCAAAAATTTGATTATGTTTTCGCTCACTTAATTGAAGTAAGAGTCATGACAGGTCATTGAGAAAACACAAGAAAACAAAGAATTATGTTTAAACATTTAAGCTTTTTTAGAAATAACAAGAACAAAAATATATAATATACCACAACCTATTTTATTATTATAATTTCCAGAATTGGGTCATGAAAAAGACAAAATGTTACATGAAATTTGGTTGTTAATTTTGTATGTGTGTAGTTTGAAGAACTTTAGGATTTTAAGTTCCTTTTATTCGTTAATATTATTTAGTAAATTTGCTGTCAAAACACCACCTCCATCTGCGAGACCGTAAACTAATGCTTTAAAAGCAAAAGGAAAATAGCAAAAAATCCCTATTCTGCATAATCTGAGTGTTTTCAAGAAAAAAAAATAGGTTTGAGTGTAGTAAGCAAGTCTGAATATACTGTCTGCTATCTGAACTGACCATAATGGTGGTTTGTTCAATAAATGGAAATTTAAGTAATCAAACAACTCTCTGAAAGGTATTAAAACATAAATGTCTCCCAAGATAATCGTTTTTCTCCCATATAGAATCTGTTATGTTTTACGCTTGGTTAACACGCACCATGCTAATTCAATTGAAATAAAATTCAATCGAATAGTGAATGCTTTGAGTGATCATTTCGTAGACTTGTGAAATAAAGCAGAAAGAAATATTCATAAGCACTAGTTGAGCATTCACCAATTTATTTATAATTTTAGTTAGCAGAATGACGACTCAGCGATAAATTTGATACATTCCACTCGAATTATTATTAGAGCATAGTTTACACTTTTCTGTGGATTCAAAACATGGTTTCGTTTTCAGTGAAAGCCCTGGAATACATTTTACTGAAATGCGATATGTCAGTATAATTTCGATTTACAAAAAATGAAAAGCTGTCTTCTCCAGTGCTTAGTTTCATTTACACATTACCCAGTCATAACAAGGTGCTCATGCTAACATGCTTTTGTAAAGCGAAGACTATAATTCGTATATATATATATATATATATATATATATATATATATATATATATATATATATATATATATATATATATATGTCTAGACTAGATAGCGATAAGTCATTGCTTGATACATTAATTCGTTAACACCAATAGGCCTTGAATTGCCTTCCTTCAATCACCGTTTGAATGGAATTGCCTGTTTGAATTACTGTTTTCTCAGAATACAGGAGACATGTGATAGCTGTTTTCCCAGCAAGCATATAGACGTTTTAGCAAAGTGCAGAGAAAGAACGACCAACTGCAAGTTTAATAGGGTTACACAAGCAATTGATGGAATTCCTAGTGAAGCTCATGGCATGTAAGTGAACGCCCCATACCACAACCCCCACCTCTCTATATCCAGTATACATGCAAGTGAGAACTTGGCTTTAGTCAACAATACATGTCATAATACGCCGTTTGAAAGCGAATTGAAACGGCAGGCAGCAGACATGCTGAGCCGTGGGGAGTTTGGTGCCATATGTGTTACCATGCGTGTCTAAACACACACAGAAAAAAGGGGAATAATTTTAACGCCAGAACTTTCTTCATTCCCCAACAAAACAATGTTATGTTATGAATAACTCGGTTAGAAAAGTGGTTTATCTCCAAAACTATTATTATTATTTAAAATGCTTTTTAAATCTTATAAACTATTGATGCATATTAATGATGATTTTGTAAATGAAAGATTCCAAGCTCAATGGTAATGAGAGTTTATTTGGAATATCTGCAGTAGTATGAAAAGGAGAGTTCCAGCTCAGTGACGTCATACCCTCCTACCCCCCTACCCCCCCTACCCCCCTACCCCCTACCCCCCCTCCCCCCTCCCCCCATCCCCCCACCCCCTACCCCCCATACCCCCCTACCCCCCTACCTTCCCTTCCGGCGAGCAACATTCTGTCAAATCAGGAACATTCTGTCAAGTCAGCAACATTCTGTCAAGTCAGCATAAGTTACACACCACAATTTGATCACATCAGAGTGGTATATAAGGGATGTGCTCAATCCAACATCAGTGACAGTCATATCGGTAAGTGGAACTCATTGCAACTTTGTAAACAAAAGTGACAACTTAGATAACTTTCGTTATACATGAAAATTTCACTGTTTGATTCAGGTTTATGTAAAGTTTTGTTATAAAGTGGTTATGGGCTACTTACACCGACGGCTGTCTACATTTTTACCACCATTTTAACTTAAAATTGTGATAACTTTCGTTATACTTAACCGATTTACATGAAAATTTCACTGTTTGATTCAGATTTATGTAAACTTTTGTAATAAAGTAATTACAGACTATTTGCGCATGTGGCTGTAATCATTTTACCGCCATTTTAACTTAAAATTATGATAACTTTCATTATAGTTGACTTATTTACATGAAAATTTCACCATTTCATTACAGTGGTTCTTCGCGGATGAATACCATTTGACTTCACCGCTAGATGTCTCTGCTGTATAACTCTACAACTGTATGTGAGACATTCTGCTGAATCAGCAATTTTAACAAGTTTTGAAAAGTTACACATCATACACCATCAAAGTGGTATCAATTCTGCTGAGTTAACACACCATCGAAGTGGTATAAAAGGAAGAGTGAAACGTGTATTTTTACCCATTTCAGTTCTAGCAACAGTAACAACAACAACGATGGCAACAGTCTACTGTCATGATTGTGATATAGCATTTCCATCTCTGGAATTGTTTGTGGCACATACATGCAAACCATCCAAGTTGAAAAGTGCTCACGAAGAGCTTGTTGAGCATATTGAAGCTAAGAGACGAAAGACGGTACAAGATGGTATTGACAGACCTGATCCAGTCCTCTGCGGTGAATGCATTAAAATATTTCCATCTATCGATACGTTTGAGACGCATGCATGTGTTGAGATGGAAAATGTACCTCATGAAGAACAAAGAAAGAAAGAAAAGACAGGACAAGTAGGGAGAGGCAGAAGAGTGAGTCTTGGTGAAAACGCGCAGGAAAGACGGTTTGAGCCTGAAGATGGATCAGATTTACTACTTGAAATGCGACAACAAGAGAACCGGATCAAGAGACATTTGCTAGAAACGTTAAACAATGGCATGAAATGGTATATTGTCGCACATGCACGCTTCAAGAAACTGACGGCGAATGCTGAAGGCGTTATGGTAGAACAAGTGGATAATGCCTTCATCAGAAGTCCAACATATGTAGCATACAATCCAGTGGATATTGAGAAGGACTTGCCAGAAGCCTATAAAGAATTGTTTACCAGGTTTGATGAACATGAGCGACAAGGTTCTGGCTGGGTGTTGGATAACATACTATATATTGAAGTACATACAGCTACGTCAGCGCCTCTGGAAGCAAGTAGTTTTATCCCACTACAGAAGAAGGTGAAGAATACAGGAGGTGTGTTAAACATTCAGAATGATGACAACAAGTGCTTCTTATGGACTGTATTGGCTCATCTTCACCCGTCAACAAACAACCCATACCGTGTGAATCAGTACAAAGCATTTGAGAACGAATTGAAGGTGGAAGGCATGACATTTCCCACACTCATTACAGACATTCCAAAATTTGAAAAGGAGAATGATGTGTCTATCAACGTGTTTGGATATGAACATGATGTAGTTGTTCCGATACAACTGAGTTGAAACACCAGTGTGAGAGAAATTAACTTACTTTTGATTAGCAATGATAAGAAAAGGCATTATTGCCTCATCAAGAATTTCAGCAGACTTATGGCTTATCGATCAAAACATAATGGCGCAGCATTTTATTGTTTCAACTGTCTTCACGGGTTTAGGCGACAAGATATTTTAGACGAGCATCGTGAAGTGTGTGGCAAGCATGGAGCGCAACGTTTATCATTCCCCAAGAAACCTCTCATCAAGTTCAAGAATGTAGCCAAACAACAGCGAGCACCTTTTGTCATTTATGCAGACTTTGAATGTTTCACGAAAAAGCAGGAAGGAGACAAGTATCAACATCATCGTCCAAACAGCTTTGCCTATGTGGTTGTCAGTCAGCATGACATACGTGCACCAGTTGTGTATCGAGGAGATAATGCCGTGAAAGTCTTTTTAGATCATATGGTGAATGAGCGTGATCGTATTGTGCATGGCTTGCTGCAGCCAAAGGAAATGGTGATGACTCGTGAAGACAAAGAGGATTTCAAGAACGCCACAGATTGCTACATTTGCCATGAGCCTCTAGGAGCAGATCGTGTTAGAGATCATGACCACATCAATGGCAAATACCGTGGAGCTGCACATAATGAATGCAATTTGCAATTCCGACTTCGAAAGGATAAGCAGGATGTTAAAGATTCTTTTATCATCCCTGTTTTTTTTCCACAATTTACGAGGCTATGGCAGCCATTTGATCATGGAGGAAATTGGAAAGTTCAAAAATGAAACCATTACAGTCATTCCCAACACCGTTGAGAAATATATTGCATTCACCATGAGCAATCTAAAATTTACAGACAGCTTTCAGTTCATGAGTACCTCTCTACAGAAGTTGGTATCTAACCTTGCGGCAGAAGGGAAAGATAACTTCTACAACATGACCTCTCACATTCACGATAGCAACCAACAAGATTTACTGTTGAGAAAGGGAGTGTATCCCTACGATTACGTGGACGAACCATTCAAGTTTGCTGAAACACAACTGCCGTCCAAGGACAAGTTTTACAGTCTGCTTAGTGAAGAAGACATTAGCTATGAGGATTATGCGCATGCGCAGAAGGTGTGGGAGACATTCAACTGTACTACATTTGGTGAATACCACGACCTGTACCTGAAATCAGATGTGTTGCTTCTGGCTGACGTGTTTGAAAATTTTCATCAAGTGTGTCTCAACACGTATGAATTGGATCCTGCTCACTACTATACAGCGCCAGGACTGTCGTGGGATGCGATGTTAAAAGCGACAAAGGTGAAATTGGAATTGATCAATGACATTGACATGTACCAAATGGTTGAACAAGGTCTACGTGGAGGAATATCTGTCATCACACACAAGTATGCGAAAGCAAATAACCCCTACGTAGCACATTACAATTCTGAGTTACCAAACAACTACCTCATGTACCTCAACGCAAACAACTTGTATGGCTGGGCCATGTCACAAAGCATGCCACAAAGAGGATTTATGTGGTTGAGCGAGCCAGAGTCTATTGACTTCTTGGATGTGGATGAAGATGATGAGATTGGATACATTTTAGAGGTGGATTTGGAATACCCAGAAACCATTCATGATCGTCATAATCACTATCCAGTGGCTCCAGAACGGAAATGTGTCAAAGTGGGAGAATTGGCAGAACATAGTCAGAAGCTACGGAAAGATCTAAACATGAAAGACAAACCTAGTGAAAAACTCATTCCCAACTTGTGTGACAAGAAGAAATATGTACTTCATTATAGAAATTTACAACAGTATGTCTCACTGGGATTGAAAGTCACTAAGGTGCATCGTGCCATCATGTTTGAACAGAGCAAATGGTTGGAGAAATACATCTCCTTGAACACCGAAAAGAGAAAGTTGGCCAAGAACCCGTTTGAGAAAGACTTCTTCAAATTGATGAACAACTCTGTGTTTGGCAAAACCATGGAAAATGTGAGAAAGCGAATCAATGTGGAACTTGTTCACAAAGAAAAGCGGTTTAAAAAATTTGTAGCCAAACCTTCTTTCCACAAATTTAGAATTTTCAACGAAGATTTGACCGCGGTACATTTACGCAAAGTGGATCTGCTTCTGGATAAACCCAAGTTGGCTTTACCATTCTCGACCTCAGCAAAGTGCTCATGTTCCACTTTCATTACAACTACTTCATGACCAAGTATCCCAATGCCAAGCTGTTGTTCAGCGACACCGACAGTCTATGTTAAGACATAGAAACGGATGATATCTATAAGGATATGCAGGAAGATGCTGACCTGTTCGACACAAGTGACTATCCGCCAGATCATTTCCTGCATTCCAACGTGAACAAGAAAGTGCTTGGGAAAATGAAAGATGAGACGGCGGGTATTCCCATTGAAGAGTTTGTTGGACTTCGACCGAAAATGTACAGTATGATGTATGGTGGGAAAGAAAAACATACGGCCAAAGGCATCACTCGAGCGTGTCAAAGACGTATGAAACATAAGCAGTATAAAGACAGTTTGTTCAACCAAACGCAAACGATGAATACAGGACACATCATTCGCAGTCATGACCATCAGATTTTCTCGGAGAAGATGAGGAAAGTGGCTCTCTCCCCCTATGACGACAAGCGATATGTGTTGAATGATGGCTATTCCTCTTTGGCACATGGACATTACAGTATATAAGGGGGAGACACTTCAACTTGAGAGTTAGTTGAGGTGTGAACACTGAAGCGTGAACATGAATCGGAAAAGATCAGCAACGGATATGGATACTCTTGCAGATACAGTCAAAGACTTGAAAGTGAACAATCCTACCACTACCATCAAGAAATTGAAAGTGGAGACGGCACCAACACCACAGTCGTGGGATGGAATGCTTTCTCTAGGCAATGGAAAGTATATCAAGATTATGAAACAAAGCAATGAAGGAGTGGTGAACATTCGTAAATACCTCAGAGATGAGGGGACTGGAAAAAACCGTCCTACGAAAAAGGGTATTTTGCTGACAATACCTGAATGGAAAATGTTGAAGAAGCAAGTGAAAGAAGTGGATAAAAGGCTTCGCAGACAAGAAGACAGCGCATAACAAGGTAAAATTATGAATGCACTCATGCTTAACAATGGTGCTTACCTTACTGTAAATGAGAGGAATGAAGTGATAATAGGTTCTCGAATAAGTTATCATCGGTTTAAACCTGAAGTGTGGAAAGACTTTCAAAACATACCGCTTGAACCTGGGTTTGAACGCAGACTTGAAAATAAAGTGGAAGTGTTTGTGACTGAACATGATTCTAACATACGCGTGACATTTTGGAGAAATCTTTTACAGGATTATCCAGCAGATTATAAGGGAGTTGTGCCAGATACACCATATACAGATATGATTCACTTTGATATCAAGAATTGGCGCACAGTCTTACGATTTCTAGAAGCTGCCCGCTGTTTGACATCATCCGAACATAAAAAGGTCTTTGCAGATAAGACAGCTCATAGTTGATCTGACTGTTGAACAAGATGGAAGGCTATGTGTTGGATTATAATCCCATTACACATGGATTCTCATATATGAGAAACGAATATGATGACATTATGCTAAAACATTTTGGAAAGTATATCATTCTATCACTTGATGAACAATCCGTGTTGAAAGACCATATAGAGAAGTTGAGGATACCTGGCTTTCTCCTAGTACTCTCAAATGATATAGAAGTGCGTGTGACTGAGAACTGTCTAGACGTGTTTGTACAATTTCGTCAGTATGACGAGCTTACAGGAGACTACGACTACATCACCCTCAACACAGTGGAATGGTACGCTCTGTTACAAACATTGGATTCGAAAGAACCTGACGCTTGATTTCAAAGAGGAAGGAGTGCAACTCATGCGGGGCACCAAGTCCATTGAGCTGACACATCCCATGTGTGTTATGGTGATGAACATTGACATAAATGAAGATGGATATGAACTGAAACTGTCTGAACACGAAGATGTGAAAATAATAAAGTTTTGTAATGGGCAGTGTTATGTGAGCTTTCATAGCATTTACAAACGTGAATGTAATGTCTATGATACATATATTTATTTAGATTGGTATGAATGGCATGTGTTTATCGATGTATTGCATGTATTTGTAAAATAAAAGTTTAATGTAAAAAATTGGTAAAAATGTATAACACAATAAACAAAGAATGTCGTATACAACTGTCTTGTTTATTTACAATATTCATAATACAATTCACAATTACCAACTAATATAACATCAATAAAATAATGGCTTATAATGCCTATATACAAAAATCCTTTACCATATTCATAATACAATTATCAACTACTAAATACAACTAATATAACATCAATAAAATAATGGCTTATAATGTCTATATACAAAATCTTTGACTACAAAATCACCATCACTTCTTCTTAATACATCAATGATTTCAAAAGGACTATGCCCTCGAGCTCTTTGAATTATATAATGCACACAATAAAATCCACATGTAGATGATATCGGTGTTTGTAATGGAACTGAATTATACATAAAATGAAACTTTAAAAACTTATTCAAACAACTGTCTATAGGTAAAAGTCCATAAGAGTCAAAATATTCGGCAGGGTCTTTGTCATAATATACTGCCACCCAATGCTCTCCTGGCTCATCATGATCGTCTGTGTTGATGACATAGGCACCGCGTTGTAAAGATGGTAACTGGTTCATGGAAAACACACCTTGAAACAAGTCTTTTGTCACGGCATCATGGGATAGGATGGCTTCTATCTGCTTCGTATTCATGACTGGTAGTCGAATTGAATGCTACGATTTGCACTTATTTCAACAATGTTATCAAATTCAGCATACACTATAACATTGACTGTATTTTGCAAGGCACCAGCAAAATTCATTTCTAGTCGCAAATTCCCATGCTTGATAAGGGCATAATGATCATCACCATCATAATCAGGTGTTAAGTCAAACGAAAATAAAGCATAACCTCTAGACCAATCTTCCCGTTTTATAATGGAACTTTTCTCACCATTCAATTTATCAAACGATTTGTAAAGCGTTTCAAAAGCATCAAGATATTTGCCTCGATTTATTTCAAGCTTGAGAGGTTTGGATAGGACTGGTTCACCATCCGTGTAAAGTTGCATATAGTTCAGAAAAAAATGATCAAAATTGTATGGATTTCTCAATACTGTTCCAGCAAAGGCTTCATTATGAACCAGTCCAATGGGTAATTGGCCTAGAAAGATGTTATCTTTCACAAAAGATTGAAATCCAGCTGGAATAGCTAACACTTTACACTCTTTTCTAGTAATAATAAACTTAGCAGGACTTTTCATCAATGCATCTGCATGTCCTAACTGAATACCTGGACTAACCCTCACTTTGCGAATGGTTAAAAACGCATCTCGCACTTCTACTTTATAACCATTATTTGCAGCCATTAATACATATTCATCTTTTTGTCTATGTAAACGTAATTTCATACTAATACCATTTGGAAGATAGCGATCTTGCTCAAACAAATCTACCCTTAAACCGCCTGTGATCGTAAACTCACGGCTTTGACGTGTATACAAATAACGATTATGTAAACCATTATTTCCCTGCAGAGCTACATCACCACCCTCAACATTTACATGAAAACCTGCTACATATCTTTCATGATTAGCTCTTTTCACCTCATGACTATTCATTGACCCAGCAGTATCTTTATAGATGAGACGCAGAGAGCGCTCAGAATGGAGACTTTCTTCCGAGTCATGAATGAGATGAGATATGATGCTGGTATAACCATGGGTATTGTTACTATGTGATACCAAACGATCATTTAGAAACAATTCAATATTGGACCATAACCCATTAGACAAATCAATGATACATTATCATCGACATCGCATGGTGTTCCATCAGCCTTTACAATGCGACATACAATATGAAGTCTACTGTTCTTTAAATCTAGATATTCTTCTGTACTCGCAGGAATGTAGAATTCTATAGGAGCGCCCTCTCTAATGGTAGTGAGTGGTTGATAGTCCACATTATAACTTTTTTCTACAGCAGTTTGCGTTGGTGGTATGTGAAACCATTCTAATGGAGAAAGACTGCATTCACAAGAATTATTATGAATTAAAGACATGATTAAAAAATATCCTTCTTATATTTTGTTGATGTTATCCGTTTAGCTGCTTTTCGTCTTCTGACAGGTTTTGCAGGTTGTGCTCTCTTTTGTCCTCCTAACACATCACCAATGACACGTTGTGCTACTCGGCCTGTAACATCTTTCGCAACATCTTTTGCAGCCTTTTTAAGATGTGGTGCAACGATTTTAGCCCCTGCCTTAAGCAGTGGAATAGCTTTGCGAGCCAATGATCCCAATATTGAACCAATACCATCTCCATATTGTATTCGTGCTCCTTTAAATCCTGGTAATTCCCCGCCCACTTGACGAAGAAAATGGTTGCGATATGCAGACGGATCGTGTCTATATGCTTTCATAATGCTTTTGGTCGAAAATGAAGTTTACATATCACTTTCCCAGTTTGAAATGACATCCTTAATATTCATTTCTATTGTGTCAAATTTTGATGTGTTTACAGTGACGTAATGAGGTTCTTCATAAGTTTTCATAATAATATCACCATCAGACCCTTCAATGGGAACAGAACGTAGTAAAGGAACATAATAATCTCCAACTACTTGTGGCTCACAAATACTACAGTACACATAAAGTGTATAAAATCCATGTTTCACATCGGATTGATGTTCAGCAGGACCGGATTCTTTATACCATTTACCTGGTTTAAATCCTAAAATCTCAGCTAATCCAGTAGAAAAGACAATATCATAATCATCTCTTAAAATAAGAGACACTTTTCGACTAATTTTATCATACTTTAACCTAATAGGGTTTGCATTAATAGATTTTTGTAATTCTGCATTTATTGCAGTACATATTTCAGGTATGGATCTGTAGTAACCATATGGAATATAAACTGGATAAAATATATCTGATGATGATCGATAATGAAGAGTATAGTCTATTCCTGGCCTCATTGTCGTCCATGTGTATGGGTATTGAATTTCAGCTAAGACTACTTCATATTTTCCGTTCAAATATAGTGTACGAGGTAAACGAATTTGATAAGTAGACGCCTTATTAGTAAGATAATAGTTCAAACTAGCATTGCTAGGTAAAGTTATATAAAAACTTGTTGACTCCATGATGACTAAATCGTTTGTGTGATGTAGATTAACTAGATGTGTCTATACATTACTTCATGTTTAACACTCGTCATCGCCACCGCTGTCTACATTTTCGTCTAAATCTACATTGGTATCTACTACTTCTCCGTGACAACAAGCACTGACACACCTAATTTTTACAGGAATAGTATTTCCATTTTCTTTACAACAACACCACTCTTTCATTCGTGTTAAAACGTTTCCCATCCTTCTGGAAACAACCTTTGTTGACGTTGTTGTATCTCTTTTGTAATATCTGCACGAGTTGTCTTTTTGCCAAAAACAGTTTTTGGAATATTAGCGTCTACAATTTCCTCAATAAACTGCTTCGAACCATGTGGTGGTTCTCGTCGTTCTTTTCTTCTTGTAGAAACCAATGCTTCTTTCAACAAATCAATAATGTTGGAATTTGGAATGACAGTACCCGTTTTTAAAACAAGTTCATTTTTATCTGTCCATCTCGTACCATATTTCTTCAGTTCCGATAGAAGTTGCGTCAGTTTTACATGATACATAGGTTGAAAATGGGTTATAAACTGTTGAGACTTTTCTGATTTTTCCGCTTTGGATGATTTAACAGACTTTTGTTGTTGTGATCGAATTGTTCGTAAATAACGTCCAAGAACTTGAGACATTTCTATTGCCTTTTCACGAGTGCGTTTTCCACGTAAAAGTTTATTCACTTTCGTTTTGATTTCACCATCTTTTCCCTTCTTTTCTAACAACATTTTATATTCATATTCAGGAATGAGGACCATTTTCATAGTATGTTTCATTTTAACAGCAACTGAGCTAACAAAGGTAATGCAAATTTAGCAATAGCTCCAATGAATCCTCCTTTCTGATTAACCAACTTCTTTTTTCTTTGAAGTGATATCTTCTTATCTGCCAATGTGCGTAGGGTATGACGTTCACGCTTGAATGCTTTATACCTTTTTGAGCTTAAGGGTAAATGCCCTCGCAATATATTCAAACAAATTTCAAACAAGCTAGTTAATTCCTCCTTAGTAGCTTGCTGTAACAAGGATTTACGTCGTTTAGGCCCGCTGCGTGCGAGCAAATGAAGAAAAGGTTGATTCGCTTGAATACGTTTAGACATCTTGGCTGCGAATGGTCAAGTGACTTGGTTCTTGTTCATACGCTACTTTATCAACATATACGTAATGTGTATCTTTTGGTAAAATGCCTGTACGAATACGTAGTTGATCATTCGTCTTCGGTTTCAAGTCAATGAATAAATAGCCATGAGGTTTGCTCGTAGCATCTTGATAGGCTTCTATGAGAAATTTAGATTTTCCAGGATACATTTGTCGCGCTAATGTACTTATTTGTTGACTGTCTCTAGGATTTTTAAACAGAATGATGTAATGTGTATTCAAACTAATATTTCGCATTTCTTTACCATGATGGAACAAATTATGTACAATAAAAATAATGCTTAGATTTTGATGACTGCTGCCAACACTAAAGAGACGTGTCATACGCTCGTCACTATGACATTTGGTCATTAAGTCATCAATGATGAGTAAGTTTGGTGTTTTCGGGTTAAAACGCTCTTCAATGTCATCTGGAATGCCTTGGTAAAATTCCACACCCTTCATTCCCTTGTATAAAGGTTGATCTGCTGCATAGAGCCATAAAATAGTTTTTGGTGAGGGTTTAATTAATTTTTGTTCTAGAATTTCTCTAACTAGAGACGTTTTACCACTGCCTGTAGGTCCAGAGACCAAACATGTGAATGCATGCTTCATTTTCGAATATCCGTTTCTTTCACCCAACTGTTAAACTTCTTTGGCCAACCTAACCACTTCACAAATAATTCTTTAACACCTCGTCTTCTTCGTGTTTTCAACACCTTTTCAATTCTGTAGACAGATTCAATATCTTTTGTTACTTTCTGCAGTTCTTCTTCATAGAAATATCCATCAATATCCTCGTCTAAAAAGTCTTTCACACGATATAAGTGTATTCCTTGCTTCTTACAACGATGTGTGATAATGAAGACTTCTTGCGTCCACTTTATATGATAATCTCGTTGAAATACATATTTCATGTGGGAAATGCGCACCTGATCACCAATTTTAAATTTGTAAGGTTTTTTCTTCTTTGGTTTCAATTTCAATTTGTCTACATACATATACTTCCACACTTTTGATTCGATGTCTTTACGAATATCTGCTGGAGCATACTTATTAGGGAGGGAGCCATGAGGTCTATGGTTGTAATTATACACTAAGTCTGGAAGGATGTCCATATAGCGATACGTTTGATTATGTAGGAAATATCGATTTATCATTCCCTTTAGAGTACGAATGACTCTCTCAGCAAAGTTGGCTTTCGTTTCATTCTTTGTTGTATAGGCATGTATTCCCTCCTTCTTCAAAAATGCTTTTACCCATCTGTTTTTAAATTCAGTTCCTTTATCTGACCTTAGAGTTCGTGGTCTTCGTTGTGTTTCATGAAAAATCCTTTGAAAGGCTTCTATGACACTGGTATGTGATTTATAAGGTATTGGCTGCACCCACAAATATTTGGAAAACACATCAATGACAACCAATAAAAAGCGGGTGTCATCATTATAGGGAGCTATGTTTCCCATGTCAGCTAAATCAATATCCCACATGTCATCAATGCCACGTGTAATGACACGTTGCCTTTTAAACCTGTATTTTACAGGTTGTAGTAAACTGAAGGCATCTTGATCCTGTAACCATTTCTTCACTTGCGAATGAGTGACTGGTTGATCATGTTTTTTAAAGATGTGATACAGTTTGGAAGGGCCAGCAAATGCCCCAGGTTGACCAGGTTTAAAGTAAATATTGGTTAAGTAGTCTTTCCACGTCGACATGATGAATGAAAAAGCACTTCTCAACAGAACACTTTTTATTTTATAACTCAATCAACATATTTTACAAATCAAGAATGGATACAATGGCATGAATAACTGGAGACCATTTGTCTTCAATGAACACTAACCACTTACTGAGTTCATCTAATGTAATAGCCTCTACACCATATTTTTCACAACGTTGATTTGCATTCTCTAACACTTTATCTAAATGAATATAATATTTAGCTTCATTCCAGTATATATAGGCACCTGCAGAATGACAAGTATGTTCTGAACACTCTTCATGTTGACAAGCAGGACATACTAAACATGCAAATTTTTTTACAGCTAATAACATTTCTTCACAATATGTTTTTTGTACAATATATTGTCTCAATGTAATGTCTGCCATTATACTACAGTATAGATTAACCGCTCTCTCACTTCATCAAACAGTCTTGAATCAAATCGAGCAAAGTGATATGCTGCTTCCACATCAAACTCCTCAGCTACAGCAATGTTTGACTCTTCACTCCTTACGCAAGTTTGTCAAGTTCAGCATGGAATGAGCAAGTTCCCAATAGATGTCAAAGTGTTCCAGTTGTTGTTGAATAGATACAAAACGTGTCAGTTCACTTATCATATAGTCCACAAACTTGTTCTTGAAACATGTTTCTATATCCATCCTTTACATGTCCACACGTCTGCACGTCATGACGGTTGGCAAGATAATGAAAAAGTCTCTAACCCTCACACAAGAGTTCTAACAACTTTCCCATAATATTCTGACCAGGATATCCAGATGACACTTGTTTCACACCAGCTCCCCACCGATGATCATACGTTGCTTCAACTAAAGTTTTGTCTTTACATTCTTTCAACTTGTAGCGAAACAATACACACTGATCTAGTTTGACTTGTAAAACATCTTGCATTTTACTTCTCTTTACTGTATGCCATAAAGGACATGGCTTTATCACTTTAGCAATACGTTTTGCGTCATATCCATTTCTACATGAAGCAATGGCTGAAGCAATATCTGGGCGGTGATGAAAAACTGCTTTCTCATATTGATACAAAGCTTCACTTGAGTTGAAAACATATCCATACTTTTCAAGTCGTGTTGGAAACATATTTGAAAGAACGTCCTTGTGACCGCTAAATAGTACAAGATTCTCCATGTTGACTTTGTTTATTCTGACATGTCCTCTTCTTTGCAGCAATCTCTCAAATAATCAACAACGATGAAATATACTTCCACATCAGTGCGGGCAGAATAAAGCGCAGAATCAAAGTCAAAGTCAGAATCTTCTATTCCACTTTTATGACATTCTCCAAGAAATCTTGAATGTAGTTCAATCACATCAAGACTATGATGCATAACATCCCAAAAAGCGTCTAAATGATAAAGTTGATAGTCTGGAGTGCCACAGCAGGCAAGTTTAGCAATCATCAAGTCAACATAAGCCTTTTTAAAACATAAGTCCATCTTGTTTCAGTATCTTATGACTTTTTACTTTGCTTCGCAGACTTTAAGTACTCCACACTTGCTGCAGAAGTTGTTTGGTTCGCACATCTTGCAATTGTACTTGTGACAGTGGCAATCATAATCCTCCACATATCCGCAAGCACCACAATAGTCACAGGTAAGTCCAAGTTGATTTTGCACATTCATGTTCTCCAATTGAACTTCAGCCAGCCTTTTCTTGGATAGTTTTGACACCAGCATTCGACCATCCTTTTGCAACTTGATAGGAGTGATGACATGACATTCCGTACATAGGGCTGAGTTAATGCTCTCCATCTCCTGAAGCAATGTCTCCCATTCACCATCATTCATGTTGATGTAACGCGTATATTCTTTCCCTTGAAACCGTGATGTATGCACAAAACTCACATAACGCATATCCAAGTATGAAATGACTTCAAGCCACTTCGTTTCTGTTAAGTATAGTTTGAAGCCAATGTCACGTAAATTTTTCAAGCTTTGACATATAATCTTCCACAAAGATGGTGAATAAGCACATCATCTCTCTCCACGTGTGATTCGAAGAAATGGTCCAAATTCTCCATGCTCTACAGTAATGGTTAAGTTTTCACTAATTTTAAAGCTGCTTGTCTTCTCCATGGCTGCACAATGAAATGATGCCTGTGAGTCCACTCCCTTTTATACCCAACTATACCCAGCAAACATCTTGCAAAGTTTTGAATTCACTTCAACTCGTCCATGGTTGAATCGGACAAGCTCGGATACATTCGTCGTCAATGGAACATCATCATCATAATGTAAAATGATTCTTGCAGCGACAACTAACATGAGCTCAGCTGCCCAAATTGTATTCGCGTTGATAAATGCTAAATCAATGTCGTAAGTTATTAGCAAATGCAGTTCTTCACATTCACGTAGAAATGAGTGCATGAAACGATCTCTTGGAATGGTCTTTCCAACTGCTTCCCAATGCTGATGCAAATTCTTCACTTGCAACATCCAATCCGATTCAAAAGCAGGAAGCTTTGAAAACATCCAGTCAGCATAATTCACTTTGAAGACGTCATCCACGGTCTCTACACATCGGTGAAGAAGTAACGTTGTCATGGTGAATGAGGTTTTGTCTCGTAACTCATCTTTTTATACTACTTCGATGGTGTATGATGTGTAACTTGTTCAAACTTGTTAAAATTGCTGACTCAGCAGAATGTCTCACATACAGTTGTAAAGTTGTTATACAGCAGGGACATCTAGCGGTGAAGCCAAAATGGTATTCATCCGCGAAATAACACAGGATTAGTGTAAACTGAATAAAATGGTGAAATTTTCATTTAAATGTATAACGAAAATTAGGTCACTTTTCAGTTAAAATGGTGGCATGCGACAAAAAATGCGTACAGCCGTCGATGCAACTAGTCCATGACTATGTTAAAAATAGATATAAAACTGAAACAAACAGCGAAATTTTAAGTTAAAATGGCGGCCTGTTCCAAAAATGCATACAGCCGTCGGTGCAAGTAGCCCATAACTATGTTAAACTTTACATAAAACTGAATCAAACAGTGAAATTTTCATACAAATCGGTCAACTATAACGAAAGTTATTGCAATTTTAAGTAAGGTGGGGGTGGTCTGTCCCGGCTGCCGGCTGGGGGGGTCTGTCTCGACTGCCGGATGGGGGGGGGGGGGTCCTGGGGGGGTCCTGGGGGGTCTGTCCCGACTGCCGGCTGGGGGGGTAGGGTGTGGGGGTGGGGGTAGGGGGTATGGGGGGTGGGGGGTGGGGGGTAGGGGGGGTATGACGTCACTGAGCTGGAACTCTCCTTTTCATACTACTATCTGCTCCTGGAAAATTAGCACATTATTCTTCCGTAGATTTGAATTAAAGCCATCTTTACCAAAAGCGTCTTCACTATTCAACTCGTTCTGAATTCAAGAATCTTTATGGAGACGGTCTGCAACTGAGCTGGAACTTCTCCAAATTGAGCCTGTTGACCCTGTACGATTTATTGAACTTTGAGCGCCCTTCGTTTAATCTCCTTTTGAAATTTTGTGCTAGTAACAAATTCGTTTTATCACATAATGTTTCGAGTCAAACACTGGGAAATTTTATCGCCATTAAACAGAAAATTGGCAGCGCACTTCAATGAAATTACTGCCAATGACCAGCATGCTTAATATATATTTCCAATAGTGCAGTATGTATTTAATGCATTATATATAAGGCATATTATTTATACCTTAAACAATCGAAATTCTATGTTTTGTTATGTTTCACACGCATGGCAAATAATCAATTGATTTCGTCGGCATGTCTATCCGATTGTTTTTTTCTGTCCTTGGGTAATTCTTACATTTTCGTAGCAGAACTTTGGAAGGTTTTTGCTCTTAGCTCAAATCTCTATGGTGGGTAACATTATGAGTAACATTATGGGTAACATTATGGGTAACATCATGGGTAATATCTCTATTGATGATATTTAAGAAAATAAAATACTGAAATTGATTTTAACCGACACAAATATATCTAATAATTTTATATGTGACATTGACCATTGGTCTAGATCATATATATATATAATTAATAAATCATAAATTGTAAATACAGAAAAGAAAGAAGATGTTATAATATGATACGATATGCTATGATATGATATCGCACATCGATAACATGAATGTAAAAACATTGAATCTTTCTGCACCTTTGCCACCCCATCCTAAACATTTTGCCTTTTATGTAAATTAGCCGACAGTGGAATGTTGACTACACTACAAAGAGTGCTAAACTATTTCAACACCGATCCAAACTAGATTGACAGCGGAGTCGGTTATGCTTTTGAAAATATCTTTTTGTAAATAATAAGCAACACAAAACCTGCAGTATTTTGTAAACTATGACCCGGTGCTACATAATACATCACTACTCGTGAATTATACGGGAACTTTAAACAGACTTATCCACCTGATTCGTTAACATAACACCCATGTTAACCTACTTTTGCAAAGCGAAGAGGATAAGCCGTATTTATAATATTAATGTATCTAAACTAGAAAGCAATAAGCTATTGGTTTTTTATATTTATTCTTTAAGGTTCATTAGAGTTCCGTTCTTTCAGTCATCTTTTGAATTGTCTACCGCTCAACAAATACGAATTGATCTTTTCTCAAAATACAGGAGTTAGACATGAGGTGACTTTTTCACCCGCAAGCACATAGACGTTTTTATGTAATGCTAAAAAAGAACAACCAACTGCAAGTTTAATAGTGCTACACATGCAATTGTTTAAGCCATAATTGTTGAGTGACTATTGAGTGGTGCTGGTAACTAGAAGGACGAGATCGAATTTCCCTAATGGAATTCATGGCATGCAAGTAAACACCGCATACCACAATCCCTGCCTCTCCATACCCAGTAGCCTATACATGCAAGTGAACACGGCATACCACAATCCCTGCCTCTCCATACCCAGTAGCGTATACATGCAAGTGAACACCGCATACCACAATCCCTGCCTCTCTATACCCAGTAGCGTATACATGCAAGTGAACACCGCATACCACAATCCCTGCCTCTCCATACCCAGTAGCGTATACATGCAAGTGAACACCGCATACCACAATCCCTGCCTCTCCATACCCAGTAGCGTATACATGCAAGTAAACACCGCATACCACAATCCCTGCCTCTCCATACCCAGTAGCGTATACATGCAAGTAAACATCGCATACCACAATCCCTGCCTCTCCATACCCAGTAGCGCATACATGCAAGTGAACACCGCATACCACAATCCCTGCCTCTCCATACCCAGTAGCGAATACATGCAAGTAAACACCGCATACCACAATCCCTGCCTCTCCATGCCCAGTAGCGAATACATGCAAGTGAACACCGCATACCACAATCCCTGCCTCTCCATACCCAGTAGCGTATACATGCAAGTAAACACCACATACCACAATCCCTGCCTCTCCATACCCAGTAGCGAATACATGCAAGTGAACACGGCATACCACAATCCCTGTCTCTCCATACCCAGTAGCATATACATGCAAGTGAACACCGCATACCACAGTCCCTGCCTCTCCATACCCAGTAGCGTATACACGCAAGTAAACACCGCATACCACAATCCCTGCCTCTCCATACCCAGTAGCGAATACATGCAAGTGAACACCGCATACCACAATCCCTGCCTCTCCATACCCAGTAGCGTATACATGCAAGTGAACACCGCATACCACAATCCCTGCCTCTCCATACCCAGTAGCGAATACATGCAAGTGAACACCACATACCACAATCCCTGCCTCTCTATACCCAGTAGCGTATACATGCAAGTGAACACCGCATACCACAATCCCTGCCTCTCCATACCCAGTAGCGTATACATGCAAGTAAACACCGCATACCACAATCCCTGCCTCTCCATACCCAGTAGCGTATACATGCAAGTGAACACCGCATACCACAATCCCTGCCTCTCCATACCCAGTAGCGTATACATGCAAGTAAACACCGCATACCACAATCCCTGCCTCTCCATACCCAGTAGCGTATACATGCAAGTGAACACCGCATACCACAATCCCTGCCTCTCCATACCCAGTAGCGTATACATGCAAGTGAACACCGCATACCACAATCCCTGCCTCTCCATACCCAGTAGCGAATACATGCAAGTGAACACCGCATACCACAATCCCTGCCTCTCCATACCCAGTAGTGAATACATGCAAGTGAACACCGCATACCACAATCCCTGCCTCTCCATACCCAGTAGCGTATACATGCAAGGGAACACGGCATACCACAATCCCTGCCTCTCCATACCCAGTAGCATATACATGCAAGTGAACACCGCATACCACAATCCCTGCCTCTCCATACCCAGTAGCGTATACATGCAAGTAAACACCGCATACCACAATCCCTGCCTCTCCATACCCAGTAGCGTATACATGCAAGTAAACACCGCATACCACAATCCCTGCCTCTCCATACCCAGTAGCGAATACATGCAAGTGAACACGGCATACCACAGTCCCTGCCTCTCCATACCCAGTAGCGTATACATGCAAGTAAACACCGCATACCACAATCCCTGCCTCTCCATACCCAGGAGCGAATACATGCAAGTGAACACCGCATACCACAATCCCTGCCTCTCCATACCCAGTAGCCTATACATGCAAGTGAACACCGCATACCACAATCCCTGCCTCTCCATACCCAGTAGCGAATACATGCAAGTGAACACCGCATACCACAATCCCTGCCTCTCCATACCCAGTAGCGTATACATGCAAGTAAACACCGCATACCACAATCCCTGCCTCTCCATACCCAGTAGCGTATAGATGCAAGTAAACACCGCATACCACAATCCCTGCCTCTCCATACCCAGTAGCGAATACATGCAAGTGAACACGGCATACCACAGTCCCTGCCTCTCCATACCCAGTAGCGTATACATGCAAGTGAACACCGCATACCACAGTCCCTGCCTCTCCATGCCCAGTAGCCTATACATGCAAGTAAATACCGCATACCACAATCCCTGCCTCTCCATACCCAGTAGCGAATACATGCAAGTAAACACCGCATACCACAATCCCTGCCTCTCCATACCCAGTAGCGAATACATGCAAGTGAACACCGCATACCACAATCCCTGCCTCTCCATACCCAGTAGCGTATACATGCAAGTGAACACCGCATACCACAATCCCTGCCTCTCCATGCCCAGTAGCGTATACATGCAAGTGAACACCGCATACCACAATCCCTGCCTCTCCATACCCAGTAGCATATACATGCAAGTGAACACCGCATACCACAGTCCCTGCCTCTTCATGCCCAGTAGCATATACATGCAAGTAAACACCGCATACCACAATCCCTGCCTCTCCATACTCAGTAGCGAATACATGCAAGTGAACACCGCATACCACAATCCCTGCCTCTCCATACCCAGTAGCGAATACAAGCAAGTGAACACGGCATACCACAATCCCTGTCTCTCCATGCCCAGTAGCATATACATGCAAGTAAACACCGCATACCACAATCCCTGCCTCTCCATACCCAGTAGCGAATACATGCAAGTGAACACCGCATACCACAATCCCTGCCTCTCCATACCCAGTAGCGTATACATGCAAGTGAACACCGCATACCACAATCCCTGCCTCTCCATGCCCAGTAGCGTATACATGCAAGTGAACACCGCATACCACAATCCCTGCCTCTCCATACCCAGTAGCGTATACATGCAAGTGAACACCGCATACCACAGTCCCTGCCTCTCCATGCCCAGTAGCCTATACATGCAAGTGAACACCGCATGCACAATCCCTGCCTCTCCATGCCCAGTAGCCTATACATGCAAGTGAACACCGCATACAACAATCAGTGACTATCCATACCCAGTAGCCTATACATGCAAGTGAACACCGCATACCACAATCCCTGCCTCTCCATACCCAGTAGCGTATACATGCAAGTGGGAGCATGGCTTTAGTCAATAATACAAGTCATGAGACGTCATTTCGAAGCCAATTGAAACTGTTGCCAGCCGTCACATTGAGCCAGGGAGGAACGTGGTATCATAGGTTTTGCAATTCGTGTCCAAAACACACAGAAAAAGAGATAATTTTTAACTTCAGGCCTTTCCCACGGTTCCCGCAAAAGGGTATTATGTCTGAATACACTCTCTCAGTTAGAAAAGCGGGTTATCTCCAAAACTAGCACTCTGTGTTTAGCAGTCGTTTCCAAACGCCATTGACACCGTTCAACAGGTGTACATAATCAAACCAACGGCCCGGGTAGTAACTGAGAACCGCTTTCAGCCTTAAATAGACAGCGCAGGGTATAAACTATTATTATTATTATTATTATTATTATTATTATTATTATTATTATTATTATTATTATTATTACAAAGATAATATAACTAGCAAGCGATTTCGACTTATCAAGGCGAGTAATATTGTCCACACTTTTAATCTGTTAATAAGTGTCAGTAAAAATTTCTTAACAGAGGACTGGATTTGAACCCTTGGCCTTGAGGTGATCAATCTAGCTCTGTGCTGTCACTTTCCCCACTTTCCCCAATCTGAGCTGAAGCTTCTCCAGACCTCGCAAAACTAAGCTTCAGCTTTCCCAAACAGGTCACTGTTCTTACTGAGGCATGAAACAATATGGGGATTATGCACTGAGTGCATGTAAGGCCGGAAAGCATATTTTAATTGTAAAAAATCGCTATAAAATATTTTGACCAAATTATACTTTTAAAATTTAGACTGTTTCATGAAATAAAACATATGAAACAAAAATATAGAATATGCGACAACTCGTGGTTCATTTTTTATGTGGATAGAATGAAGTATATTACAATTTTGAGTTCCTTTCTTTATTATTTTTTATACAGTTAATTTGATGTAACAACACCAACTCCATCTGAAAGACCCGAACCTGATTTATTTAAACAAAAAAAATAATAATAAAAAATCTTTTTTTTTACATGAGCGGAGCTTTTAGAAGAACAGCAAATATAAGGGTCTGAGTATGCCAAACAAATTTGAATTTACTATCTCCTATACAAACTAACCCTAAAGGGAAATATTTGAATTCCTTTTGCAGAATTGAAATTGAGTGATGTGCACTCATACAGTCCTCTGAAGGGTATCAAAATATTGTGTACTCTTTGACAATCTTTTTTATTCATGCAGATTTACTATGTTTCATGCGTCGTTAAAAAGCATAATGTTGAATTAATTTAAATAAAATTCAACCGGTAACCCTACAAATTCTTCGACGTCGGAGATGCATATAAAATGCGTCGGCAATATCGGCAACATACGTCGGATATACGCATATTTTTTCCGTTTTGCTCATCGTTTATTAGTCGTTTATGCGCATATTTTCCGACGAAGTTTTTTATGCATATATTCAACGTATATCCGACGTATTACCAACCGTCGGCTATACGTCGGTTATACGTTTATATTCCGATGCATTTCCGAAGAACCTCCGATGATTTTTATACGTATAAAATGCGTATTTCCGAGGTTTTCCAACGCATTTCCGACCAAGTGACAATCGGAAAATATGCGTTTTTAGACGTATAAAATGCGTGTGCGCATTTGAAAAAAAATTGTTTCTGACCTTAACTAACCCATTGACCCTTACCAACCATTCATAATTCACATATTCATACATACACCATAGCCTATCAATATACAACATAGCATATTTATATATTGCAACTGAACACTAGTACTTACTCGGGTTTGAACCGGGGACCTCTTGCATCCTAGGCGCGGAACATACCTCTACTCCACGGCGGCTTCTGCCTCGTCAGTGTAATTAAGTGGTCTAACGTTTTTATTTCGTCCCAAAAAGTTTACTTCTTACATTTTAGTTTTTTTTGTTACCGCTGGCGCTTTTAAATTTAGTTATTTGTATTGTCTTTTCCCTCCTTTATGTTTGCTGAGGGATAGTTTATTGAGGCAAATGATAACTTTCAAGTATATTCATAATGCTCCACTATTGATTCTTCATAATGTCCCCTACAAAACGTCAATCGATAAATTTCCGACGTCGAATAAGCATCGGAAAATATACGTTTTATAGACGTATAAAAAATACGTATAATACACGTTGGCAATATCGGCATCTTTTTTCCGATGTATTTCCGACGTCGTTTATACATAGGAAAATATGCGTTTTATAGACGTATAAAATAATACGTATAATATACGATTGCAATATCGGCATCTTTTTCCGATGTATTTCCGACGTCGTTTATACATAGGAAAATATGCGTTTTATAGACGTATAAAATAATACGTATAATATACGATTGCAATATCGGCATCTTTTTTCCGATGTATTTCCGACGTTGTTTATACATAGGAAAATATGTGTTTTATAGACGTATAAAAATACGTATAATACGCGTTGGTAATATCGGCATCTTTTTTCCGACGCATTTTCGATGCATATACGATGTTTCTAAAAATGCGTATATATTCCGCCGTATATCCAACGTATAAACGATGTTTCAAATCCGCTGCCAACGCTGCCGATGCAATTTAAAGATTAACGACGTCGTTTATGCGTCGGCAGTTTTGTAGGGAAGCGAATGTTTTCATTCATCATTTTATAATCTCGTGAAATAAAGAAGAAAGTAGTATCTAAAGGCTTCTTTTCATGGGAGCATTTGGATATGTTGACCTTGAAAAAGTATGTTGACAATATTCAATTTGTGTTCCGTAAAAAAACGGCCAACTGCAATAATGAAAACAGCGTACCTGATGTGTTACTTAGTGTCGTAACTATTGGTAGATGTCATTGGTTATTATGTTTTCAGGGGTGACAGTAAGCTCAGTTAGCTAAAATATTTGTCTGGTAATCCCGAGGTTTCTGGTTCAAATACGAGGTTTTGGTAAGAAGGTGATTGACTTTCGCTCAGACTACCTCAGTTAGGCAAGGGATAGATCACTTACCACGGAATTCAAAATTATCGCCTAGTATACCAAATGATTACATGTGTGTCCATGGGGTGGGGGGGGGGGGGGCTCAAGGACTTGCGTACCAACTGGTTACCATGTATGTCCCATTAGACTCGCATACAAACTGATTACCATGTATGTACCGGGAGAGGGAAGACTCGAGTACCACCTGGTCACTTACGTGTCCCAAGGGGGGTACTCGGATATCGATTGGTTACCATGCGTATCCAGGAGGGGCAGACTCTTGTACTAAATGGTCTTTAGATAGTACTTTCTGCTTTATGCGTATCCCAGGGGAGACTCACATACCAAATGCTTGCATGTGTGCCCCGACGGGGTGGGGGGGGGGGGGATTCGAATATTAAATGGTAAAATGCCTGTAACGGGAGGACTTGAGTACCAACTCTTTACCATGCGTATCAGGGGGGAAGACTCCCATACCAACTGGTCACATGCGTGTCCCGAGGGGGGGGGGGTACTCGCATACCAGCTGGTTATCATGTGTGCTCCGGGTGAGACTCGCGTACCAACTGGAGTAGGGTAAAAGTGGGGCTCCGAAAACAGGAAGTGACGTCATAATGACGTCAGGAGGTGTTTTCGGAGCCCCATGGGGTTCCGAAAACAGTGACGTCATATTGACGTCATATGGACGTGTTATTGACGTGATATGGAGATGATATGGAGATGATATGGAGATCATATGGAGGTCATATGGAGGTCATATGAACGTCATATGAACGTCATAATGACGTAATATGGAGAGTGGGCGGCCATTCAAACAGGCGGCCATTCAAACGACCATTCAAACGGGCGGCCATTTTTTTTAAGCATTTCCCACACTCTCATGCATACACATACATACTAACACCATGACACGATTAGCGCTTATTTCGTATTGGTGGGTGGCCCTTAGAAGGTCCGGCAGGTTTTTGCTGCCGGACTTAGAAAAATTCGACGATGTCTTGGACTGGCCTGCTGCTGTGTGTGAGTTGCTGCCCATTGAAAAGAAAGTGATCGCCTCTCATGCCACAGGTGTAACATCTGACTGTGTAACAGTTGTTCAGGGCCAACAGCTGCGTCCAATAGGCTGCACAAATCAAGCAAAGCTGGTGACCACATTCTGCCAGTACCCGGTCTGGGGAGATCATGATGCCACATCCCGCGCAAATCTCTAGGTCCTGTTGGATTAAGTATCTCCCCCAGGCCGGATACTCTTCCTCTTCAAGACGCGATGGAATGGTCTCCCCCAACATGGTTGTCCTGAAGAAAGCCCCGTCATAATCGCCAGCCTCGATGTCCCTGAGTCGCTTTCCAAGTGTGACCCTTCTATTAAAAAAGACGGGCACGCATAGGACTAAGCCGCGAGTCGGGTCCGGCAGCAGCTGGAATAAGTAGACTCTTTCTGGCGGCGTCGGTGGCGGCGTGACAGGCAGGTGAAGTTCTCTGACTTCAGCAATGGTGAGAGCATCATTCAAGGCGAAGAAGCACTCCATGTTGACGGAAGCGAGTGTGAGCTCAAACTGAAATGAACATGGGTTATATACCACCGCAAGTCAGGATCGGACCCCCCCCCCCCCTGGCCAGTCAACCTGAAGTGAAGACCCCCCCAGGGATAGAAGCAAACTGCTTGCATAAAGCAAGGCCCCCCCTGGCCAGTCGACCTGAAGCAAAGACCCCCCCCCCCCCCCGCCCAGTCGACCTAAAGCAAGGACCCCCCCCCCCCCCCGGCCAGTCGACCTAAAGGAAGGACCCCCCGGCCAGTCGACCTAAAGCAAGGACCCCCCCCCCCCCCCTGGTCAGCATATAATGCGAGGATGGCCGCTAGAAGTATATAAAGGCGGGTTACAGCTGCATTATCCAACACAAGCAGCAAGATGTCGACAAGTCGTAAAATCACAGTGATGCGAAACGGCAAGGCAGTGACGCTAACGACTGAGTGTTATAAGTGTTGGGTGTGGATAGAGTATCCAGGACAACCACACAACTGCCCAGCGCACCACAATGCACCACGACGGTACTGTTGTAAAACCTGCGGTGGTTTGTTATGGTACAAGTTTACTGCACGATTACCTGGACCGGAGCCATGCACAGACTGCTGGTGGTGCGGTGCGACGCTGAAAAACTTTGGATATTATAATTTTCATCCTTTCAAGTGTTCCAGAAGACCTTTCACGATGGAACAATTTTACAGATATCAGTGTGATTGCGGAAATCCGACTTGTTGGTGAAGAGCCAACTCACTAACATCTTTCTGCCCTTCTAAGGGCCATCCTCTTCTGTGAAATGAAAACGCAAATTCTGTCTATGTATGAGTGTGTATAAAAGGGGTATGTCTGAGATTACATTTCAGCATTTCAGTTTCAGCAGTTGACGGAACAACAACCAGCTATGATGAAAAGTGAAGAGCATGGGAAAGGAGTAAAGAGACAAAAGATGGAAGAAGATGACATTTGGCCATACGGTCAAGTTCATTGTATGGAATGCAATGTGAAATTTCCATCTATTGATACTTATGAGACACACACATGCAGTAAAGCTAAGATGGAAGAAGATGACATTTGGCCATACGGTCAAGTTCAGTGTATGGAATGCAATGTAAAATTTCCATCTATGGATACTTATGAGGCACATGCATGCATACCAGCTGAGATGGACAATGTGTCTCATGAAGAACATGTTTCAAAGAAACAAAAGACAGGACAAGTAGGGAGAGGTAGAAGGCTTAGTCTTGGTGAAAACGCGCAGGAAAAACGGTTTGAATCTGAGGATGGATCAGATTTACTGCTTGAAATGCGACAGCAAGAGAACCGTATCAAGGCACATTTGTTGGAGACCTTAAACCATGGAATGAAATGGTATATTGTCGTGCACGCACGTTTCAAGAAACTGACAGCAAATGATGAAGGTGTTATGGTAGAACAAGTGGATAATGCATTTATCAGCAGTCCAACATATGCAGCATACAATCCAGCAGATATTGAGCAGGACCTACCAGAAGCCTATAAAGAATTATTTACCAAGTTTGACGAACATGAGCGACAAGGCTCTGGCTGGGTATTGGATAACAAACTGTACATTGAAGTACACACAGCTATGTTGGTTCCTCTAGAAGCGAGTAGTTATGTTCCACTACCGAAGAAAGTGAAGAAAACAGAAGGTGTGATAAACATTAAGAATGATGATAACAAGTGTTTCTTATGGTCAGTATTGGCTTACCTTCACCCTCATGACAACAACCCAAATCGCGTGAATCATTACAAACCATTTGAGAAGGAATTAAAGGTAGAGGGTATGACATTTCCGACACCAATTACTGACATTCCAAAGTTTGAAAAGGAGAACGATGTAGCCATCAACGTGTTTGGATATGAACAAGATGTAGTTGTTCCAATACAACTTAGTCGAAACGTCAGTGTGAGAGAAATCAACTTACTTCTGATTAGCAATGACAAGACGAGGCATTACTGCCTCATCAAGAATTTTAGCAGACTTATGTCTTATCGATCAAAGCATAAGGCTGCATATTTTTATTGTTTCAACTGTCTTCACGGGTTTGTACGACAAGATCTTTTAGATAAACATCGTGAAGTGTGTGACAAAAATGGAGCACAACGTTGATCATTTCCCAAGGAACCCTTCATCAAGTTCAAGAATGTGGCTAAACAACAGCGAGCACCTTTTGTGATTTATGCCGACTTTGAATGTTTCACGCAAAAGCATGAAGAAGGAGACAAGTATCAACATCATCGTCCAAACAGCTTTGCCTATGTGGTTGTGAGCCAGTACGACACACGTGCACCAGTTGTGTATCGAGGAGACAATGCTGTGAAAGTCTTTTTAGACCATATGGTGAATGAACGTGATCGTATTGTACGTGGTTTAGAGCGGCCAAAGGAAATGGTGATGACTCGTGAAGACAAAGAGAATTTCAAGAACGCCGTTGATTGCTACATTTGTCATGAACCTCTAGGAGCAGATCGTGTGAGAGATCATGACCATATCAATGGCAAATATCGTGGAGCAGCGCACAATGAATGCAACTTACAATTCCGACTTAGAAAGGATCAGCAAGGGGATAAAGATTCTTTTATCATTCCTGTGTTTTTCCACAATTTGCGAGGCTATGACAGTCACCTGATCATGGAGGAAATTGGGAAATTCAAAGGTGAAACGATTACAGTCATTCCCAACACCATTGAAAAATATATTGCATTCACCATGAGCAATCTGAAATTTACAGACAGCTTTCAGTTCATGAGTACCTCTCTACAGAAGTTGGTATCCAACCTTGCAGCAGAAGGGAAAGATAACTTCTACAACATGACCTCTCATATTCACGATAGTGACCAACAAGATTTGCTGCTGAGAAAGGGAGTGTACCCCTAGGATTACGTGGACGAACCATCCAAGTTTGCTGAAACACAGCTACCATCAAAGGACAAGTTTTATAGTCAGCTTAGCGAAGAGGACATTAGCGATGAGGATTATGCGCATGCACAGAAGGTGTGGGATACATTCAACTGTACCACATTTGGTGAATACCACGACCTGTACCTGAAATCAGATGTGTTATTACTAGCTGACGTGTTTGAAAATTTTCGTCAAGTATACCTCAACACGTATGAATTGGATCCTGCTCACTACTATACAGCACCAGGACTGTCGTGGGATGCAATGTTGAAAGCGACAAAGGTGAAGTTGGAATTAATCAATGATATTGACATGTACCAAATGGTTGAGCAAGGCATACGCGGAGGAATATCTGTGATCACGCACAAGTATGCGAAAGCGAATAATCCCTACGTAGCAGATTACATTTCTGAGATACCAAGCAACTATCTGATGTACCTGGACGCAAACAACTTGTATGGTTGGGCCATGTCACAAAGCATGCCGCAAAGAGGATTTATGTGGGTGAGCGAGCCAGAATCCCTCGACTTCATGGATGTAGCTGAAGATGATGACATTGGATTCATTTTGGAAGTGGATTTAGAATATCCAAATTCAATCCATGATCGTCATAATCACTATCCAGTGGCTCCAGAACGGAAATGTGTCAAAGTTGGAGAATTATCAGAGTACAGTCAGAAGCTGCGGAAAGATCTAAGCATGAAAGGCAAACCCAGTGAAAAGCTCATTCCTAACTTGTCTGACAAGAAGAAATATGTACTTCATTACAGGAATTTACAACAGTACGTCTCACTGGGGTTGAAAGTCACTAAAGTTCATCGCGCCATCATGTTTGAACAGAGCAAATGGTTGGCAAAATACATTACCTTGAACACGGAAAAGAGAAAATTGGCCAAGAACCCGTTTGAGAAAGACTTCTTCAAACTGATGAACAACTCGGTGTTTGGCAAAACCATGGAAAATGTGAGAAAGCGAATCAATGTTGAACTTGTTCACAAGGAAAGGCGGTTCAAGAAACTTGTAGCCAAACCTTCTTTCCACAAATTCAAAATTTTCAACGAAGATTTGACCGCGGTACATTTACGCAAAGTGGATTTGCTTCTGGATAAACCCATTCAAGTTGGCTTCACCATTCTTGACCTCAGCAAAGTGCTTATGTTCAACTTTCATTGCAACTACATCATGGTCAAGTATCCCAATGCCAAGTTGTTGTTCAGCGACACCGACAGTCTATGTTACGACATAGAAATGGAAGATATCTACAAGGATATGCAGCAAGATGCTGACCTGTTCGACACAAGTGACTATCCGCCAGATCATATCCTACATTCCAACGTGAACAAAAAAGTGCTTGGGAAAATGAAAGATGAGACGGCAGGCGTCCCCATTGAAGAGTTTGTTGGACTCAGGCCGAAAATGTACAGTTTATTGTGTGGTGGGAAAGAAAAACATACAGCTAAAGGCATCACTCGAGCTTGTCAAAGACGTATTAAACATGTGCAGTATAGAGACAGTTTGTTCAACCAAACTCAAACGATGGCTACAGGACACATTATTCGAAGTCATAGTCGCCAGCTTTTCTCGGAGAAGATTAGGAAGGTAGCCCTCTCAACATATGACGACAAGCGATATGTGCTGAATGATGCCTATTCCACTTTAGCGCATGGACATTACAAGGCTGTCGTATAAAAGGGGGAGGTCCTCCAACGGAAGAGTTATTTGAGGTGTGAACATTGAAGTGTTAACATGGAACGTGAAAGTCGTAAGAGATCTACAACTGATATGGATACTCTTGCAGATGCAGTTAAAGACTTAAAAGTGAAAAATCCTACCACTACCATCAAGAAATTGAAAGTGGAGACGGCACCAACACCACAGTCGTGGGATGGAATGCTTTCTCTAGGAAATGGAAAGTATATCAAGATTATGAAACAAAGCAATGAAGGAGTGGTATACATTCGCAAGTACCTGAGAGATGAGGGGACTGGAAAAAACCGTCCAACGAAAAAGGGAATTTTGCTGACAATACCTGAATGGAAAATGCTGAAGAAGCAAGTGAAAGAAGTGGATAAAAGGCTTCGCAGACAAGAAGACAGCTCATAACAAGGTAAAAACATGAATGCACTCATGCTGAACGGTGGTGCTTACCTTACTGTAAATGATAGGAATGAAGTGATACTAGGTTCTCAGACAAGTTATCATCGGTTTAAACCTGAAGTGTGGAAAGACTTTAAAAACATACCACTTGAACCTGGGTTTTAACGTAGACTTGAAAATAAAGTGGAAGTGACGGTATCTGGATATGATTCTAACATACGTGTAGAAATCTGTAGAAATCTTTTACAGGATTATCCAGAGGATTATAAGGGAGTTGTGCCAGATACACCATATACAGATTTGATCCTCTTTGATATCAAGAACTGGCGCGCAGTCTTACGATTCCTAGAAGCTATACAACATCCACTCTTCACCATCTTGCGAGCATAAAAACGTCTTTGCAGACAAGGAGACAGCTCATAGTTCATCTGACTGTTGAACGAGATGGAAGACTTTTTATCGGAATATGAACCAATTACGCATGGATTCTCATATCTGAGAAAGGTATATGATGACATTGCGTTAAGACATTTTGGAAAGTATATCATTCTATCCATCTAGAGAAGTTCAGGATACCTGGCTTTCTCCTGGCAGTCTCAAATGCATTAGAAGTGCGTGTGACTGAGAACTGCTTAGACGTGTTTGTGCAATTTCGTCAATATGACGAGCTTACAGAATGCTACGACTACATCACCCTCAACACAGTGGAATGGTACGCTCTGTTACAAGCATTGGATTGGAAAGAACCTGACGCTTGAATTCAAAGAGGAAGGAGTGCAACTCATGCGAGGCACCAAGTCCATTGAGCTGACACATCCCATGTGTGTTATGGTGATGAACATTGACATAAATGAAGATGGATATGAACTGAAACTGTCTGAACACGAAGATGTGAAAATAATAAAGTTTTGTAATGGGCAGTGTTATGTGAGCTTTCATAGCATTTACAAACGTGAATGTAATGTCTATGATACATATATTTATTTAGATTGGTATGAATGGCATGTGTTTATCAATGTATTGAATGTATTTGTAAAATAAAAGTTTAATGTAAAATAATTGTGAAATGTAAATAATGTATAACACAATAAAAAAGAATGTTGTATAAAACTGTCTTGTTTATTTGCAATATTCATAATACAATTCACAATTACCAACAACTTAACTAATACAACTTAACTAATACAACATCAATAAAATAATGGTTTATAATGTCTATATACAAAATCCTTTACAACAAAATCACCATCACTTCTTCTTAATACATCAATGATTTCAAAAGGACTATGTCCTCGAGCTCTTTGAATTATATAATACACACAATAAAATCCACATGTAGAGGATATCGGTGTTTGTAATGGAACTGAATTATAAATGAAATTAAACTTTAAAAACTTATTCAAACGACTGTCTATAGGTAAAAGTCCATAAGAGTCAAAATATTCGGCAGGGTCTTCGTCATAATATACTGCCACCCAATGCTCTCCTGGCTCATCATGATCGTCTGTGTTGATGACATAGGCGCCGCGTTGTAAAGATGGTAACTGGTTCATGGCAAACACACCTTGAAACAAGTCTTTTGTCACGGCATCATGGGATAGGATGGCTTCTATCTGCTTCGTATTCATGACTGGTAGTCGAATTGAATGCTACGATTTGCACTTATTTCAACAATGTTATCAAATTCAGCATACACTATAACATTGACTGTATTTTGCAAGGCACCAGCAAAATTCATTTCTAGTCTCAAATTCCCATGTTTGATAAGGGCATAATGATCAGCACCATCATAATCAGGTGTTAAGTCAAAAGAAAATAAAGAATAATCTCTAGGCCAACTTTCCCGTTTTATAATGGAACTTTTCTCACCATCCAATCTATCAAAAGATTTGTAAAGAGTTTCAAAAGCATCAAGATATTTGCCTTGATTTATATCAAGCTTGAGAGGTTTGGATAGGACTGGTTCACCATCAGAGTAAAGCTGCATAAAGTTAAGATTAAAATGTTCAAAATTGTATGGATTTCTCAATACTGTTCCAGCAAAGGATTCATTATGAACCATTCCAATGACAATACATTTTGGTAATTGGCCTAAAAAGATGCTATCTTTCACAAAAGTTTGAAATCCAGTTGGAATAGCTAAAACTTTACATTCTTTTCTATTAATAATAAACTTAGCAGGACTTTTCATCAATGCATCTGCATGTCCCAACTGAATACGTGGACTAACCCTCACTTTGCGAATGGTTAAAAACGCTTCTCTCACTTCTACTTTAAAACCATTATTTGCAGCCATTAATACATATCCATCTTTTTGTCTATGTAAACGTAATTTCATACTAACACTATTGGGAAGATAACGATCCTGCTCAAACAAATCTAGTCTTAAACCACCTGTAAGCATAAACTCACGGCTTAGACCTGTATACAAATAGTGATTATGTAAACCATTATTTCCTGTTTCAGCTATATCACCACCTTCAATATTTACATGAAAACCTGATACATATCTTTCATGATTAGGTCTTTTCACCTCATGAGTATTCATTGACCCGGCAGTATCTTTAAAGATGAGACGCATAGAGCGCTCAGAATGGAGACTTTCTTCCGAGTCATGAATGAGATGAGATATGATGCTGGTATAACCATGGGTATTGTTACTATGTGATATCAAACGATCATTTAGAAATAATTCAATATTAGACCATAACCCATTAAACAAATCATTGATACATGACACGTTATCATCTACACCACACAGTGTTCCATCAGCCTTTACAATGTGACATACAATATGGAGTTTACTGTTCTTTAAATCTAGATATTCTTCTGTACTCGCAGGAATGTAGAATTCTATTGGAGCACCCTCTCTAATGGTAGTCATTGGTTGATAGTCTACATTATAACTTTTTTCTACAGCAGTTTGCGTTGGTGGTATGTGAAACCATTCTAATGGAGAAAGGCTACATTCACAAGAATGATTATGAATTAAAGACATGATTAAAAAATATCTTTCTTATGTTTTTTTGATGTTATCCGTTTAGCTGCCTTTCGTCTTCTGACACGTTTTGCTCGTTTCCGTCTCTTTTGTCCTCGTAACCCACCACCAAACATACGTTGTGCTACTCGACCTGTAACATCTTTCGCGATATCTTTTGCAGCCCTTTTATGATGTGGTGCAACGATTTTAGTCCCTGTCTTAAGCAGTGGAATAGCTTTTCGAGCCAATGATTCCAGTATTGAACCAATACCATCTCCATATTGTATTCGCGCTCCTTTAAATCCTGGTAATTCTCCACCCACTTGATGAAGAAAATGGTTGCGATATATAGATGGATTGTGTGTGTATGCTTTCACAATGCTTTTGGTCGAAAATGAAGTTTACAGATCACCTTTCCAGTTTGAAATGAAACATTATGGCCTGTGTCATCCTTAATATTCATTTCTATCACGTCAAATTTGGATGTGTTTACAGGAACATAATGAGGTTCTCCATAAATTTTCATGATAATGTCTCCATCATGTCCTTGTATTCCAACAGAACGTGGCAAAGGGACATAATAATCACCAACAACTTCTGGCTCACAAGTACACATAAAGTGTATAAAATCCCTGTTTCACATCAGCTTTATGTTCAGCTGTACACGTTTCAGTATACCATTGATCTGGGATAAATCCTAAAATCTCAGCTAATCCAGTGGAGAATGACACTTCAAAGCCATAATTTAGAAATAGAAAAACGCGTCGTCTAATTTTATCATACTTTATCTGAATAGCTTCTTTAAGGTCATCTTTCATAGAATTAGTCGCTTCTTTATTGACTGCCTGACATATCTCTTGTATGGATCTGTAGTAACCATAAGGAATATTGATTGTGTCACAAACAACATCATTCAGTGGTTGTTGTCGATACTGAATAGAGTAGTCCATTCCATGTCTCATGGTTGTCCATGTATGTGGATATTGAATTTCAGCTAAAGCCACTTCATATTTTTCGTTCAGATAGATGGTTCGAAGCATACGAATTTGATAATTCGAAGTCTTGTTGTTGGGATAATAGTTCATACTAGCATTGCTGGGTAAAGTAATGTAAAAACTTGTTGACTCCATGACAGCTAAATCGTTTATGTGATGTAGATAGACTAGATGTGTATACACATTACTTCATGTTTGACACTCTTCATCCTCACTTTCTACATTGCTGTCAACATTATTGTCTAAATTGCTATCTACATGATCTAAATTGGTATCTACTACTTCTCCCTGACAACAAGCACTAACACACCTAATTTTTACAGGAATAGTATTTTGATTTCCATTTTCTTTACAACAACAACACCATAACTCTTTAATCCATGTTAAAAAGTTTCCCATCCTTCTGGAAACAATCTTTGTTGACGTTGTTGTTGCTCTTTTGTAATATCTTCACGAGTTGTCTTTTTGCCAAAAACAGTTTTTGGAATATTAGCGTCTACAATTTCCTCAATAAACATCTTCCAGCCACGTGGTGGTTCTCGTTGTTCTTTTCTTTTTGTAGCAACCAATGCTTCTTTCAACAAATCAATAATGTTAGAATTTGTAATGACAGTACGTGTTTTTAAAACAAGTTCATTTTTATCTGTCCATCTCGTACCATATTTCTTAAGTTCTGCCAGAAGTTGTGTTAGTTTTGCATGATAAATAGGTTGAAAATGGTTTAGAAACTGTTGGGACTTTTCTGATTTTTCTGCATTAGATGCTGTAACAGACTTTTGTCGTTGTTGTTGTGACTGAATTGTTCGTAAATGACGTCCAAGCACTTGAGACATTTCTATTGCTTTTTCGCGAGTTCGTTTCCCACGTAAAAGTTTATTCACTTTCGTTTTGATTTCAACATCTTTTCCCTTCTTTTCTAACAACATTTTATATTCATATTCAGGAATGAGAACCATTTTCAAAGTATGTTTCATTTTAACAGCAACTGAGCTAACAAGGGTAATGCAAATTTAGCAATAGCTCCAATAAATCCTCCTTTCTGATTAACCAACTTCTTTTTTCTTCGAAGTGATATCTTCTTATTTGCCAGTGTACGTAGGGTATGACGTTCACGCTTGAATAACTTATACCTTTTTGAGCTTAAGGGTAAATGTCCTCGCAATATATTCAAACAAATTTCAAACAAGCTAGTTAATTCCTTCTTAGTAGCTTGTTGTAGTAAGGATTTACGTCGTTTAGGCCCGCTGCGTGCGAGCAAGTGAAGGAAAGGTTGATTCGCTTGAATACGTTTAGACATCTTGGCTGTGAATGGTTAAGTGACTTGGTTCTTGTTCATACACCACCTTATCAACATATACGTAATGTGTATCTTTTGGTAAAATGCCTGTACGAATACGTAGTTGATCATTCGTCTTCGGCTTCAAATCAATGAATAAATAGCCATGAGGTTTGCTGGTAGCATCTTGATAGGCTTCTATGAGAAATTGAGATTTTCCAGGATACATTTGTCGCGCTAATGTACTTATTTGTTGACTGTCTCTAGGATTTTTAAACAGAATGATGTAATGTGTATTCAAACTAATATTTCGCATTTCTCTACCATGATGAAACAAATTATGCACAATAAAAATAATGCTTAGATTTTGATGACTGCTGCCAACACTAAAGAGACGTGTCATGCGCTCATCACTATGACATTTGGTCATTAAGTCATCAATGATGAGCAAGTTTGGTTTTTTCGGGTTAAAACGCTCTTCAATGTTATCTGAAATGCCTTGGTAAAATTCCACACCTTTCATTCCCTTATACAAAGGCTGATCTGCTGCATAGAGCCATAAAATGGTTTTTGGAGAGGGTTTAATTAACTTTTGTTCTAGAATTTCTCTAACTAGAGAAGTTTTACCACTGCCTGTAGGTCCAGAGACCAAACACGTGAATGGATGCTTCATTTTCGAATATCTGTTTCTTTCACCCAACTGTTAAACTTCTTTGGCCAACCTAACCAGTTCACAAATAATTCTTTAACACCTCGTCTTTTTCGTGTTTTCAAGACCTTTTCAATTCTGTAGACTGATTCAATATCTTTTGTCACTTTCTGCAGTTCTTCTTCATAAAAATGTCCATCAATATCTTCATCTAAAAAGTCTTTCACACGATACAAGTGTATTCCTTGCTTCTTACAACGATGTGTGATAATGAACACTTCTTGCGTCCACTTTATATGATAATCCCGTTGAAATACATATTTCATGTGAGAAATGCGAACCTGATCACCAATTTTAAATTTATAGGGTTTTTTTCTTTGGTTTTAATTTCAATTTGTCTACATACATGTACTTCCACACTTTCGATTCTATGTCTTTACGAATATCTGCAGGAGCATACTTATTGGGGAGGGAGCCATGAGGTCTATGGTTGTAATTATACACTCAGTCTGGAAGGATGTCCATATATCGATACGTCATTCCCTTTAGAGTACGAATGACTCTCTCAGCAAAGTTGGCTTTGGTTTCATTCTTTGTCGTATAGTCATGTATTCCCTCCTTCTTCAAAAATGCTTTTACCCATCTGTTTTTAAATTCAGTTCCTTTATCTGACCTTAGAGTTCGTGGTCTTCGTTGTGTTTCATGAAAAATCTTTTGAAAGGCTTCTATGACGCTGGTATGTGATTTATTAGGCAATGGTTGCACCCATAAATATTTTGAAAACACATCAATGACAACTAATAAAAAGTGGGTGTCATCATTATAGGAAGCTATGTTTCCCATGTCAGCTAAATTAATATCCCACATGTCATCAATTCCACGTGTAATGACACGTTGCCTTTTAAACCTGTATTTTACAGGTTGTAGTAAACTGAAGGCATCTTGATCCTGTAACCATTTCTTCACTTGTGAATGAGTGACTGGTTGATCATGTTTTTTTAATATGTGATAAAGTTTGTAAGGACCAGCAAATGCCCCGGGTTGACCAGGTTTAAAATAAATATTGGTTAGGTAGTCTTTCCACGTCGACATGTTAACACTAAATGATGAACACTTGTTAACATATCTTGCATTTTATTTTATCAACACATCTAACATTTTATCAACATATCTTGCATTTTATCAACACATCTTAAATTTTATTTTTATCAACATATCTTTCAAATCAAGTATTGATACAATGGTGTGAATAATTGGGGTCCATTGATCTTCAATGTATATTAACCAGCTACTTAATTCATCAAATGTGATAGCATCTACACCATATTTTTCACCACGTTGATTTGCATTATCTAACACTTTATCTAAATGAATGTAATATTTAGCTTCATTCCAATATGTATAGACACATGTAGAATGACACATGTGTTCAGAACACTCTTCATTTTGACAAGCAGGACATACTAAACATGCAAACTTTTTTACAGCTAATAACATTTCTTCACAATATGTTTTTTGCACAATATATTGTCTCAATGTAATGTCCACCATTATACTGCAATGTAGATTAACCACCCTCTCACTTCATCAAACAGTCTTGGATCAAATCGAGCGAAGTGATATGCTGCTTCCACATCAAACTCCTCAGCTCCACCAATGTTTGAAAACATACACTCTTTGATGAAATCCTCGCGTAAGTTTGGTACGTTCAACGTGGAATGAGCAAGTTCTCAATAAATGTCAAAGTGATGCAGTTGTTGTTGAATAGATCCAAAACGTGCCAGTTCACTTATCATGTAGTCCACATACTTGTCCTTGAAACACGTTTCTACATCCATCTTTCACATGTCCATATAACACGTCTGCACACTGTGGCGGCTGGTAAGCAAATGACTCTCAGTCTTACTCCGCAGAAACAGTTAGTAAGCCGCACTTTTTGCAGAAGTTGTCTGGTTCACACAACTTGCAATTGTACTTGTGGCAGTGACAATCATAATCCTCATTATATCCGTAAGCACCGCAATATTCACAGGTAAGTCCAAGTTGATTTTGCACATCCATATTCACCAATTGAACTTCAGCCAGTCTTTTCTTAGATAACTTTGACACTTTCATCCGATTGTCCTTTTGCAGCTTGATAGGAGTTTTCTTGCCATGACATTCCGTACATGGCAATAAGGTTGAGTTAATGCTATCCATCTCCTGAAGAAATGTCTCCCATTCACCATCATTCATGTTGATGTAATACTTGTATTCTTTCCCTTCAAACAGTGATGCTTGCACAAAACTCACATAGCGCATATCCAAGTATGAAATGACTTCAAGCCACTTCGTTTGCGTTAAGTACAGTTTGAAGCCAATGTCGCGTAATCTTGCTAAGTTCAGGCACACAATCTTCCACAAGGATGGTGATAAAGCAAGCCATCTCTCTCCATGTTTGATTCGAATAAATAATCCAAATTGTCCATGCTCCACAGTAATGGTTAAGTTTGCACTAATTTTAAAGCTGCTTGTCTTCTCCATGGCTGCGCGTTGAATGATGACTGCACTTGACACCTCCCTCCTTTTATATGGACATTACATATATTTTTTAATGAGATGCTTGCAAAATCGCGGAGTGATCTCGTTGAAACCATCCAGAAAGGCTGTTGGCAAACCGTCTGTCAAAGATTGTCTCATAACAATCACTAAAAAGTCTCCTCGTTTGCGACTCCCAATTATCCATTGAAAGAGCATTGGCATGGTGAAATGTCCTTTTTCATAGAGGTAAGCCATCATATCATACACCTTAATACGTTCTTCAAGGTACTTGAAGCCATGTAGCATGACCTTTGCACATTTGGAATCGCGATCCTCATCAATACACTTTGGCGCCGGTAGAGATAAAGTCTTAAAAAGTTCCTCATGAAGACTTCGAATAAGTTGAACGAAATGTCGGGTCATGGCTTCGGAGAACTGCGGCTCTGACGCGGGAAGATGCTCTATGTTTCCTTCCAACATGTAGATAAGCTGAATGACAGTGTTCACTTCTTCCGTTAGGTACATGTATGTGTGCTGATCGAAAAAGCCTTCTTCACATAAACGCCATAAAATGTTGCAATCGATCAGAGGAATCACTGCTTGAAAGTTTCGTTTCAACAGCGTGACGTCTTCCTCAGTAACAGGAATAGTTTTGCTCAATTCGAATTTAGATTTGAGCTGCTTGTCATCGTCGTCGCTGTCGTCATCGTCGTTGTCGTCATTGTCGTCATTGTCGTCGTCACCGTCGTCATCGCTTGACATGACCACTTCTTCCTCCTCAAGATGCTCTAGATGAGCCTGTAACTTTGTACTAAGTGGCTTGGCGCTACCATTTACAAGCGCATTGGCAACCCAGAACGGGTAGTCAGATCCCTCGGGATCGGGCATTGCTTGCTGTACTGGCTGTACTTCTTCAGGCCTAGTTTGCTGTACTGTAGGCACGTCCGACGGAGCCCCTAATGCTTCCTCCAAGGCTTTTTCAGCTTCTGCTAGTGTACTTAGGAAGGTAGCAGTCTCCTCTGCAGTTAAAACTGCATCTGTAAAAGCCATTGTTTCATTGCTGAACAGGCTATCAATTTCCATGTTGCTAGCCGTTGCTGCTTTTCGAGACGTCTCCATGATGGTTTGGCAATGCAATGGCCATAGGGGTGTCGAATCGACCTTTTTATACTACTGACGGTGAGCCGTGAGCCCAGCGGCTAAAAAGTCGGTGAGCCGGGGGGGGGGGGGTCGGTGAGCCCCGGGGGGGGGGGGGTCCGTCGACCAGCTCACCCATATAGATACAGTGTATGCTTAAAGGTTTGTGGGCCGGGGGGGCTCATGGGCCAGTGAGCCGGGGGGGGGGGCTCATGGGCCAGTGAGCCGGGGGGGGGCTCATGGGCCAGTGAGCCGGGGGGGGGGGGTCCTATATAATAGCAGCCTCGCACTGTATGCAGTCAGTCTGCTTTTGATTGCTGAACAAGCCACAGATAAAAAAACAACAATGCAGTAAAAGGATGAATTCTTTAGTGCGGAAAGAAGGAAGAAGTACTTCCTTAGCCAGAAGGATGTAGATCTCTTCGAAGAGATCTACATTGATTACAAGGCTTTCGAGTTCAGAAAGTGGAGGGATTTTGTGAAGAGCAAGCCAGAGCAAGAATACAACCGGTTTGGCAGGGCGTCAGAGGAAGGATGCAAGCGACGGAGGGAGGTGTCGCCGGACCAGTTTCGTGACCTGTCGCCCTGCCAGGAAGAGAGGCCAGCCAGAACGACTCCTGCCAAGGCAACAGCAGCAACCATGACAGAGGCGACCCCTGTCAATGCGACTCCTGCTAAGGCCACGGCGTCGACGATGACGACTCCGCCGAAACCAACTCCAAAGGCAGCTGATGTGACTGTCCGGAAGGTGTCGGCGGCACCATTTACGGAGAGGCAGCACTTACCCAGTGCTACCATTACAAAGCCGGACAGTCCGCCACCAGCTCCGGAGGACGAGGTTGCAGCCGCTGTCGCTAGTATTACGCCAGACATTCAAGTGGTTGATTTCAGCATGATGCAGTCGCTCTCCGATTTTGACCGCACCGTGGACCTAGTCGACGTAAAAAAGGAGGATGGCTCTAGAAAAGAGTCAACCCTCCAGGAGATCGCGGATTTCTTGGATACGCCGGATAATATAGAGTATTGCGAGTTCTGCCATTATGGAATTCCGGCAGAACAGTCTATGAGAATCCACGAACAGTCATGCCCACAAGCATTGAAGCCGGCTTATCATTATTGCAATGTTATGGGCAGAGGTTTTAAGACGCGTAGGGCCGCGGTAGCAGCGCACAGAAGATGGGTCGGCTGCAGGGAGGATGGCGGCAGAGGCGGAGGTAGTGGCGGCCGTTGTGGTAGAGGCAGGGGAAGCGGCGGCAGGGGAAGCGGCGAGACGTGACAGGACGGCAGGGGAAGCGACGGCTGGCCGAAGCTGAAGAAAATCCCTCCACGGCTGCTTTTTAGCGGCCTCCCATTATTACGAAATGAACGCTAATCGTGTCATGGTGTAAGTATGTATGTGTTTGCATGAGAGTGTGGGAAATGCTAAAAAAAGGGGGTCTATAAATCATTGATTTATACCCCCCATCTGTCCGTCTGACCGTCTGAAAAAGCTAAACAAATTGCTGCCTGGGTTAAAAATACCCTGGCATGAGAAATGAAACGCTAAATCTGTCCGTCTGACCGTCTGAAAAAGCTAAACAAATTGCTGTCTGGGTTAAAAATACCCTGGCATGAGAAATAAAACGCTAAATCTGTCCGTCTGACCGTCTGATGTGTTATGTGTGTGTGGAGAGAGAGATTAAAAAATAAAAAAAATGATTGCCCGTCTGACCGTCTGAGAAAGCTAAACAAATTGCTGCCTGGGTTAAAAATACCCTGGCATGAGAAATGAAACGCTAAATCTGTCCGTCTGACCGTCTGAAAAAGCTAAACAAATTGGTGTCTGGGTTAAAAATACCCTGGCATGAGAAATGAAACGCTAAATCTGTCCGTCTGACCGTCTGATGTGTTATGTGTGTGTGGAGAGAGAGATTAAAAAATAAAAAAATGATTGCCCGTCTGACCGTCTGAGAAAGCTAAACAAATTGCTGCCTGGGTTAAAAATACCCAGGCTTGAGAAATAAACTCTAAATCTGTCCGTCTGACCGTCTGATGTAGTGTTATGTGTGTTTGGAGAGTGAGAAAAAAAAATAAAAAAATGATTGTTCGTCTGACCGTCTGAGAAAGCAAAACAAATTTCTGCCTGGGTTAAAAATACCCTGGCTTGAGAAATAAACGCTAAATCTGTCCGTCTGACCGTTTGCTGTGTTATGTGTGTGAAGAGAGAGTTAAAAAAAGCCACTATCTGGGTTAAAAATACCCAGGCTTGAGAAATAAAACGCTGAATCGGTTGTGGCTATGTGAAGAGACAGGGAAAACAATAAAAAAAAGACTGCCCGTCTGTCTGATGTGTGTTTGGAGAATGAAAAAGGTAAATAAAGAAAAGAGTGTATGGAGAGAGAGCTCTCATCTCAGTGCTTGTTCGGTTTTAATTGCTTCTACGGCAAGCCATTAGCGAGAAAGCAAAAAAAAATGATTGCTCGTTTGCCCGTCTCCCGTAGGTCTTATATGTGTGGAGAGAGAGATAGAGCAAAAGAAAAAATGAGGGAAAAAATCACTGTTTGTTTGCCTGACTATCGTGGATTGACAGAGCAAAAGAAAAAGTGTGGATAAAAAAGATGGCCACCGTTCGAGAAAGAGTGAAAGAGAGGCTGCGTTTGCTGACGTAACCGCCGTGGATACGACACTCGTTTAAAAGTGAAAGAGAGAGACTGGGTAAAAAAAGAATGGCTAAAGAAAGGAAAACGCTAAATGAGTCGTGTGTGGTTAGTATATGTAGGGAGAGAGAGCGAGAAAATCGAAACAACAAAAAGACTGCCTAGTTGCCGTGTCACGTTTGCGTGTGCAGAGAGAGCTCTGGGTTGGTGCTATATGTGTGGAGAGAGAGATAGAGCAAAAGAAAATGTGAGGGAAAAAAATCATTGTTTGTTTGTCTGACTGTCGTGGATAGCAAAAGAGCAAAAGAAAAAGTATGGATAAAAAGATGGGCACCGCTCGAGAGTGAAAGAGAGGCTGCGTTTGCTACCGTATTTGGAAAGCTGTGACCGTCGTGGTGTGTGTGTGTGTTAAAAGAAGAGCTCTGGGTTAAAATTAGCGTCTCTTATTTAGGTCACTTCTAATTGCTGCTACGGCAATCCATTAGTGAAGGTGTGGGGTGAGAAAGTCGAAAAAGACTGTTCGTTTGCCCCCAGCTGCCGTAAGTGTGATGGAGAGAGAGAGAGGTTAAAAAAAAACAAAAAAGACTGCCCTTTTATCTGGATGTCCTTTTATCCGGGTGTCCTTTTATCCGGGTGCCCTTTTATCCGGTTGCCGTAGGTGTTATGTGTGTACGCAGTGAGAAAGTTTAAAAAAAAAAAAGAGCTGTTGTTGCCTGTATATACCGTGATGGAGAGAGCTCTGGGTTAAAAATGGCTTCCTTAAGGAAAAGAGTGCTCATTTTTAATTGCTGCTACGGCAATCCATTAGTGAAGGTGTGGGGTGAGAAAGTTGAAAAAAAGAGTTGTTGTTGCCTGTATATGCATTGAGAGAGCTCTGGGTTAAAAATAGCGTCTCTTAATGAGATCACTTCTAATTGCTGCTACGGCAATCCATTAGTGAAGGTGTGGGGCGAGAAAGCCGAAAAAAGACTGTTTGTTTGCCCCTCAGACGTCGTGGTGTGATGGAGAGAGAGAGGGTTAAAAATTAAAAAAAACATGACTGTCTGGGTGTCCGTGTGTCTGGGTGTCCGTGTCTGGGTGTCCGTGTGTCTGGGTGTCCGTTTGTTAGGTTGCCGTAGGTGTTATGTGTGTGTACGCAGTGAGAAAGCTTTAAAAAAGAGCTATTGTTGCCTGTATATATCGTGATGGAGAGAGCTCTGGGTTAAAAATGGTGTCTCTTAAGGAAAAGAGTGCTCATTTCTTTTAATTGCTGCTACGGCAATCCATTAGTGAAGGTGTGGGGCGAGAAAGCCGAAAAAGACTGTTTGTTTGCCCCCAGCTACCGTGTGGAGAGAGAGGCAAAAAACCCAAAAAAAAAAAAGACTGTCCGTTTGTCCTAGTGTCCGTTTGTCCGGGTAGACCGTTTGTCCGGGTGCCCGTTTGTCCGACTGACCCGTTACCAGTCTGGTCTGCTGTGTGTTTCGAGAGAGAAAGGTAAAAAAAAGAGTTGCCATTGCTTGTATACATAGAGTGGCCTGCGGTGAGCCAGCGGCTTAAAAGTCGGTGAGCCGGGGGGGGGGGGGGGTCGGTGAGCCCGGGGGGGGGGGGGGTCTGTCGACTAGCTCACCCATATAGATACAGTGTATGCTTAAAGGTTGGTGAGCCGGGGGGGGGGGGGGGGCTCATGGGCCAGTGAGCCGGGGGGTGCCTACCAACCTGGTGTTTGGCAGGCCCTGGGGGCCTGTCAACCTGTGTTTGGCTGGCCCCGGGGGGCCTGCCAACCTGTGTTTGCTGGCCCCGGGGGGCCTGTCGATCAGCTCTATCATAGCATAGATACAGTGGTTATTCTCAACCAGTTGGTCGCAAGCTCGAGTCGAAATGTGTGACGTCATTGATGGGTTGAAATACACTGCAGGCCAGCTCTAACCATGTCTCTATGAGCCCCTTGCTGTCCGGGTGCTCGAGTGTTCGGGTGCTCGAGTGCTCAGGTGCTCGAGTGCTCGGGTGCTCAAGTACTCGGGTGCTCGAGTGCTTGAGTGCTCAAGTGCTCGGATGGTCGAGTGCTCAAGTGCTCGAGTGCTCGGGTGTCATTTTGTCCGGGCGCCATTTTGTCCGGGTGCCATTTTGTCCGGCTGCTCGTTTGAATGGCCGCCCGTTTGAATGGCCGCCCACTCTCCATATTACGTCATTATGACGTTCATATGACGTTCATATGACCTCCATATGACCTCCATATGACCTCCATATGATCTCCATATCATCTCCATATCATCTCCATATCATCTCCATATCACGTCAATAACACGTCCATATGACGTCAATATGACGTCAATATGACGTCGCTGTTTTCGGAACCCCATGGGGCTCCGAAAACACCTCCTGACGTCATTATGACGTCACTTCCTGTTTTCGGAGCCCCACTTTTACCCTACTAACTGGTTACCATGCATGTCCGGGAGGACTCGCCTACGAACTGGTTGGGAGCACTTGGGACACTTGGTATCATATATCAAAGGAACGCAGAGAAATATGCGAGAAATTTGGAAAGCAGAAGCAGTCCAAGCAGAGTGTTAATTTCGCTTAAAAAGTAGTTTTCTTTTTCATTCAGTACACTGCGTTTCTCATAAAATGAGGGACTTCCTCACTCAAGATTTGGTAAAAAGTTGATATTTTTTAACCTAGAACTCCCCGTTTATGGATCAATTTGAAACGTACTGGATATACATCGTAACGATTTGCTACGTGGAACAAGTATGTAACCATTTGGTATGCGAGTCTAACCCGGAGCACACATGGTAACCAGCTGGTATGTGAGTCCCCCTTGAGACACGCATGCAACCATTTCATACGCGAATCTCCCCTCCCCCTGGATATGCATGGTAACCAGTTAGCATGCGAATACCCCCCCCCCCCCCTTTTGACATGCATGTGACTAGTTGGTATGGGAGCCCCGCCCCCCCCCCCCCCCGGGATGCGCATGGTAACCAGTTGCTAGGCAAGTCCTTCCAATGGGATGTCTCAATTTGGTATTTGATTCCCACCCCCTCAGACATACATGTAACTATTTGATAAGGGAGAGCCCCCGGGACATACATGTAAGCATTTGATGCGTGATTTTCCCCCGAACGGATACGCATGTAACCAGTTGGCACCCGAGTCCCCCCCCCCCCCCCACCTCATTGCACACATGTAAACGTTTGGTACGCGAGTCTCCCTCTCCCAGATACGCATGGTAACCAGGTGGTACGCAAATTCTCCTCCCGGGACACGCATGTTATCATTTGGTATTCCAGTCCCACCACCCCCCCCCCCGCCCCCCCCCCGCCCCCCCCCAGACACACATGTAACTATTTGGTATGCGAGTCTCTCCCCCGGGGATACGCATGGTAACCAGTTGGTACGCAAGTCCCCCCCCCCCCCAACCCCGCGACTCACATGTAACCATATGGTATGTGAGTCTCCCCCCCCCCCCCCCCACGATACGCATAAAGAAGAAAGGAGTATCTGATGTGTTACTTAGTATCGTAACTATTGGTAGATGGCATTGCTTATCTGTTAAGGGGTGACGGTGAGCTCAGTTAGCTAGAATACATGTCTGGTTATCGCGAGGTTTCTGGTTCGAATACGAGGTTGTGGTATAAGAGAGTATTTGACTCAGTTAGGCAAGCATTAGATCACCTACCAGCAAATTCAAAATTATCGACCACTGCCTTTTTCGGTCATAGCTTTTATAAAAGCAATCTTATTTTATAGATGCATTTCAAATTAAATCAAAGCATTCTAGTCAAGCACGAGGTTGGGGGGCGGGGGGGGGGGTTTGGGGGGGGGGCACTTGGCACTTGGTATCATATAGAAAAAAAGAACACAGAGAAAGGGACGCGAAATTTCGAGGCCAGAAGCGGTCCACGTAGAATGCTAATGTCGCTAAAAAAACGGTTGTTTTTTGTTTATTCAGTGCACCGCGTTCCCCATAACATGGTAATCATTTGGTACGCGCGAGTCACCCAGCCCCCCCCCTTCTCCCCCGCCCCCTCGGGACACGCATGTAACCATTTGTTGGTACGCGAGTCAGCCCCCCCCCCACCCCTTCTCCCCCGCCCCCTCAGGACACGCATGTAACCATTTGGTACGCGAGTCACCCCCCTACCCTTCTCCCCCGCCCCCTCGGGACACGCATGTAACCATTTGTTGTTACGCGAGTCAGCCCCCCCCACCCCTTCTCCCCCGCCCCCTCGGGACACGCATGTAACCATTTGGTACGCGAGTCACCCCCCTACCCTTCTCCCCCGCCCCCTCGGGACACGCATGTAACCATTTGTTGGTACGCGAGTCAGCCCCCCCCCACCCCTTCTCCCCCGCCCCCTCGGGACACGCATGTAACCATTTGGTACGCGAGTCACCCCCCTCGGGACACGCATGTAACCATTTGGTACGCGAGTCATCGCCATCCACCCCGCCTCCCCCCCCCCCCGCCCTCTCGGGACACGCATGTAACCATTTGGTACGCGAGTCATCGCCATCCACCCCGCCTCCCCCCACCCCGCCCCCTCGGGACACGCATGTAACCATTTGGTACGCGAGTCACCCCCCTCGGGACACGCATGTAACCATTTGGTACGCGAGTCATCGCCATCCACCCCGCCTTCCCCCCCCCCGCCCCCTCGGGACACGCATGTAACCATTTGGCACGCGAGTCATCGCCATCCACCCCGCCTCCCCCCCCCCCGCCCTCTCGGGACACGCATGTAACCATTTGGTACGCGAGTCATCGCCATCCACCCCGCCTCCCCCCACCCCGCCCCCTCGGGACACGCATGTAACCATTTGGTACGCGAGTCATCGCCATCCACCCCGCCTCCCCCCCCCCCCCGCCCCCTCTGGACACGCATGTAACCATTTGGTACGCAAGTACGACGGACCTTTTCTTATTCCCGATCACGCAACATCCGCAAACTTGAAACTATCCCTTAAGGAGCGGGACGGAACTGTTTATTATGCAAAAGAAATCATGTGAACAGTGTCACACAACTAAATCTTGAACATTTTTTGACACCGATTAATCAACGTGATACTCAAAAATAGTGTCGCATTTCATTTACTTGATATATCAGTTGATATATCAGTTAATCATATCAAACATCAAACATAAAAATCACCACAGCTACAGCGGTCCTAATAAAATAACTTAATCATAGTGTATCATTATTAGTTCAAAGCAGTCATTCATAATTGATTTTTAATTGATAATTGTATCAAATTTTTCACTTGCACTTAAACATAGTAAACCAGTGAACAGAAAAAAAAAACAACAAACAGACATACAACCAAACAGGTACAGATTATAACTTTCCTTTCTTCGCCAGGGAATCATAATTCCTGCCAATCCAATTTAACCGCATAAATGGAAATCTTTTTGTTAAATGGCAACAAAATTGATCTTGAACATGAACAAAAAAATCAAGTACGCCCAATTCAAATGGACAAAACAATGTGTTAAATTTATGAATACTTACGCGTTTTGTAACAGCTGCCTCGCGAATGTAAACTATTCACCACGCGGCGACAACAAAGAATTCAGGTGGGAAGGCAGAAACATTCAGCATTGGCATGTGTTAGTAATACAATCAATAATCAACAATTATTGTATAACGTGAAGGTAGGGGGGCTATGCTCGTCACAAAGATCCCCTGCAGAAAATGCTCGTGACAAATAGAACATTTAGCCAACCAAACCGACTTGAAACAAGCACTTTTTTTAATTTATTTCTGCGGCTTGGCTGAATAAACGTATTTTCGTAGAACCCTTAAAACAGAAATCAGTATAGCGGAAACTGGTGCTACTTAGGATATTCAAGATTACTGTACCAGTACATAGAAGCACATGACATTTACTGACGAGTAATTTCAAAGGGAACCACGTGCTTATCAGATTTGCTTCATGCGGACAATATTAAAACAATGTTATGCAGTGAACTTCAGTCAGTTCTTTAGTGGACTTTGAACAAGCAGCATGTGATAGCGTTATAATTAATGCGAATCTTTAATTATCGTTATAAATGGAAATAAACAGAAAAATTAACTTTTGACAAATAATTGAAACAAGACTTATTCATTAAAACATAAAATGAATAAAAAAAGCAATTAATTTGAGAAAATAAACTTAAAGAAGCATTACTTGCAGGCAGGCATAATTTAACATTTCAAATTTAATTATGTTCAATTCTGCTTGTGGGAAACATCTTGGCTGTTGACTTCAGCTTCTGTAAGGTAAGTTAATAACTTCTGAATCACTTTGCAATTAATTGTCTGATTTTAGTTATCCAAAATCTGGTACTAATAATTAAAAGGACATATTTGGTGCCGCTGTGCCGACCTAACGCAGAAGAAAAACCTGACACAGTGAGTAAACATTAATGCCAAATGCCGTCTTTAAACAGTAGTGGAAAAACGGCATTTGGCAGAGACATAGAGATTAATGAGTTGTCGTGAAATCCGCAAAATATTTTGACCTTGATTTTGAAGGTCAAGTTCAAATTGAGGTCAAAATATTTTTTCAAAAACCTATTCCATCACGAAAAATTGCTGTAATAGTAGTTGAGAAACGAGAGAATCACCGCACTTTGTGACGTCATACCCCCCCCCCTAGGCGGCAGTCGGGCTTGCCCCCCCCCCTAGGCGGCAGTCGGGACTGACCCCCCCCCTGGTCAAGAATCATATACCATGGGACCCCCCCCCGGTCAAGAATCATATACCATGGGACCCCCCCCCCCCTAGGCGGCAGTCGCGACTGACCCCCCCCCCCTAGGCGGCAGTCGGGACTGACCCCCCCCCACCCCCCCCCCCCCCCAATTTTTTTTTTTTTTTTTTTTTTTTTTATTATTATGATAACATTTTCAATGGTTTCCCATTACAGTAACCACACACACACACACACAGCATAAGTACATGTGTACAGAGTGTGGGGGGAAAACCGACTGAGAAATTTAAGAGTGCACTCGTACAGAGTGTGGGGGGGGGGGGAGGGGAAAACCGATCGATAATTTCAGAGTGCACTCGTACAGAGTGTGAGGGAAAACCGATCGATAATTTCAGAGTGTGGGAACGATCAATAAATTTGAGAAGGAATGGGATTTTCCCTACGTTAAGTCTAATGTTATGTTTTAAGTTATAGTAGTTGGAAAATGACACTTCTAAAACACATTTAACAAATGTAGTTTTCAACACCATATAATATATAAAATAAATTTGAACATTTTAGCATGCTACTTATTTGAATGTTCTAAAGTTATAGTAGTGGGAAAATGGTGGTTCTAAACCAATTTTAACAAATTTTGTTTTTTGACAAAATATGATGTATAAAATAAGTTTGAACATTTTACCATGGTGTAGTAGGGTAAAAATAAGGGTTCTAGACCAACTTTAACAAATTTAGTTTTTAACACCATATGATATATAAAATAAGTTTGAACATTTTAGCATGCTACTTATTTGAATGTTCTAAAGTCATAGTAGTGGAAAAATGGTGGTTCTAGACCAATTTTAACAAATTTTGTTTTTTGACAAAATATGATGTATAAAATAAGTTTGAACATTTTACCATGGTGTAGTAGGGTAAAAATAAGGGTTCTAGACCAACTTTAACAAATTTAGTTTTTAACACCATATGATATATAAAATAAGTTTGAACATTTTAGCATGCTACTTATTTGAATGTTCTAAAGTCATAGTAGTGGAAAAATGGTGGTTCTAGACCAATTTTAACAAATTTTGTTTTTTTGACAAAATATGATGTATAAAATAAGTTTGAACATTTTACCATGGTGTAGTAGGGTAAAAATAAGGGTTCTAGACCAACTTTAACAAATTTATTTTTTAACACCATATGATGTATAAAATAAGTTTGAACATTTTACCATGGTGTAGTAAGGTCAAAATCAGGGTTCTAAACCAACTTTAACAAATTTACTTTTTTACACGTTTCAGACGATTCTTCCACTTGGTTGGTTGGTTGATTGTTGGAAAATGGGAAGTGAAAATGTGGATAGTTATGTAGGAAAACTGCGCCCATTCAAAAGACGTGTTCGAATGGCAAGCCCATTTTAAAGACGTGTTCGAATGGCAAGCCCATTTTAAAGACGTGTTCGAATGGCAAGCCCATTTTAAAGACGTGTTCGAATGGCAAGCCCATTCAAAACACGTGTTCGAATAATTTTTGAAAGATATTACGTCGTGGTATTGTTCAACTAATTGTTCAACATGTTCAACAAGTTCAACATGTTCAACATGTTCAACTTGTTCAACATGTTCAACATGTTCAACATGTTCAACATGTTCAACTTGTTCAACATGTTCAACTTGTTTAACATGTTCAACATGTTCAACATGTTGTTGTTCAACATGTTGTTGAACATGTTCAACAAGTTGTATATAAAGCTATGTTTAAAGACTTTCTCATCATTTGAATAGTGTAGGTTGAACCGAAAGGATGTATAAATGCAACATTTGTTCGAAATCTTACAATTAGCTGCAAAGTCGCATAGAGTTAAGTTATTTCTAAACATTTTAGGACATAGTGTGTCCAACCTCGAGTGTGACAGCTCCCTATAGAGCATAAAAGGTACCTACCCTCAGACATAACGCACATTCTGTATCAAGATACTGAAGAGTGAACATGTCTTCAGTGAGTGAGCAACAACTACCATCTATGGTAATGCCTGCAGAAAATTCTATAGCAAAGCCTGAGACAATACCTACAGCAAAGTCTAAGGCAATGCCCATGGTAAAGTCTAAGGCGAAGTCACGTCAGCAGCGTCAAAAGCGACCACATCTTAGAAAGATAAAAAGAGATGAGTTACCAGCTATGACGCTGCCGTGTAAAATGCGAAAAAATACGACAGAGCCTAATATGAAGCGAGAACCGGAGCGTAAAGCTGATACCACCATGAAGAAGATGCGTGTAGACGATTCACCGGTTATGATACCCATTAATGGAGAAACATATATTAAATTGGTGAATTATCAACAGAAAGTGATGGTTAACATTCGTAAATATATTACGAATCATGCATCTGGGAGGTTATATCCTACCAAGAAGGGAATTTTGTTGTCATTGAAAGACTGGCACATGTTGAAGAAGCAAATGACGTCAGTAGATCTCATGCTTCAGAAAATGGATCTGTATAAATGCAGTGACTGTCAGAAGATGGTTGAGTAGACAGCGAGATGACTGTATACAGTTTTAACAGCATGACGAGCTTAGTAAATGCTTTGATTTCATCACAGTGCAGAAGATTGGACCGAAGGTTTTGAAGCTTGACAAGAACTTAGCTTTGACTCATATGAACATGTACATTTGATATGTAGTTCAAATTAAATTGTCTTCATATGTAGACTATGAAATTAACATTATCTATGTTCATGTGAAGTCAGTTGTTCAACATGTTCAACAAGTTCAACATGTTGAACATGTTGAACATGTTGTTGGTCAACATGCTGTTGAACATGTTCAACAAGTTGTATATAAAGCTATGTTTAAAGACTTTCTCATCATTTGAATAGTGTAGGTTGAACCGAAAGGATGTATAAATGCAACATTTGTTCGAAATCTTACAATTGGCCGCAAAGTCTTAAGAGACACTTAAAGGTTGCTCACGCTTCAGAAGTGGATGAAGAATCGGATATGGAAAACCCTGTAAAACTACCTTTCACGGAAAGTTTAGATGAGTCTTCTATGGAAAGTCAAAGCGTCAACATAGCCGAAAAGAATGCACATGCTTGTGCAGAATGTGGTGCATTGTACAACAGCGAAGAAGCTTTGCTCAAACATATGGAGCAGTGTGGTGAGGATGCTGATGACAGGAGTTCTGAAAGTGAGTCAGAAACAGACTCTGAAAGTGAGTCAGAAATAGACTCTGTTTGGCATGATATGGTTCAAGACGTCTACGATGACTATGATAACATATTTCAAGAAAAGGTTTCAGAATATAAAGAACAAGGACTTGAAGATGCGCGTGAAATAGCAAGTTATGACCTTCGACCCATTTATAAGCATGGACTAAAACAACTTTTTATGAGACTGTTCACCTATACCCAGCGTCTACAACAAAGCAAACATTATCAAAAGATTTTAGAGGACTTAAATTACGTTGTTGATGAAAAACATTATAAGTATTCAAAGGCATTAAAGGCGGCTATAAGGAAAAACAACGCATTCTTTGAAGAGCTACTAGATATGGAGGAGGAGGAGGATGGTAGCAGTGACGAAGAAAGTGGCATGGACAGTGAACAGAGTGAAACAGATGCAGAAAAATAGACTTATTTGACTAAACTTTATAATAAAGACTTTATAAATGTTGTAATATTTTATTAAATTAAGCGCTGTGTAATATATGTCTTGCTTTGCAACATATGAAGTCGTAAGGTTCCTGACACGGTTTTAATTGACCCTTAAACCATATATCATATATTGGGTATTATAGTTAATTTTGTATTATTATGTATTATATTCAAGAATTGTATTACTATGTATTATATTCAAGTATTGTTTTATTATGTATTATATCCAAGTATTGTTTTATTATGTATTATATCCAAGTATTGTTTTATTATGTATGATATCCAAGTATTGTTTTATTATGTATTATATCCAAGTATTGTATGAGAAAAATAAAAAGTTGAAAAGCATCATATGTGTTTTTATTGAACATTACAACTATGTACAATTATGATAAAAACAAAACTATTTGAAATACATATTATGTTAATACATGTGCAGAAGAACTTAACTTAAAATTTTATAACAACTGACTTCACATGAACATAGATAATGTTAATTTCATAGTCTACATATGAAGACAATTTAATTTGAACTACATATCAAATGTACATGTTCATATGAGTCAAAGCTAAGTTCTTGTCAAGCTTCAAAACCTTCGGTCCAATCTTCTGCACTGTGATGAAATCAAAGCATTTACTAAGCTCGTCATGCTGTTAAAACTGTATACAGTCATCTCGCTGTCTACTCAACCATCTTCTGACAGTCACTGCATTTATACAGATCCATTTTCTGAAGCATGAGATCTACTGACGTCATTTGCTTCTTCAACATGTGCCAGTCTTTCAATGACAACAAAATTCCCTTCTTGGTAGGATATAACCTCCCAGATGCATGATTCGTAATATATTTACGAATGTTAACCATCACTTTCTGTTGATAATTCACCAATTTAATATATGTTTCTCCATTAATGGGTATCATAACCGGTGAATCGTCTACACGCATCTTCTTCATGGTGGTATCAGCTTTACGCTCCGGTTCTCGCTTCATATTAGGCTCTGTCGTATTTTTTCGCATTTTACACGGCAGCGTCATAGCTGGTAACTCATCTCTTTTTATCTTTCTAAAATGTGGTCGCTTTTGACGCTGCTGACGTGACTTCGCCTTAGACTTTACCATGGGCATTGCCTTAGACTTTGCTGTAGGTATTGTCTCAGGCTTTGCTATAGAATTTTCTGCAGGCATTACCATAGATGGTAGTTGTTGTTCACTCACTGCAGACATGTTCACTCTTCAGTATCTTGATACAGAATGTGCGTTATGTCTGAGGGTAGGTACCTTTTATGCTCTATAGGGAGCTGTCACACTCGAGGTTGGACACACTATGTCCTAAACTGTTTAGAAATAACTTAACTCTATGCGACTTTGCAGCTAATTGTAAGATTTCGAACAAATGTTGCATTTATACATCCTTTCGGTTCAACCAACACTATTCAAATGATGAGAAAGTCTTTAAACATAGCTTTATATACAACTTGTTGAACATGTTCAACAACATGTTGAACAACAACATGTTGAACATGTTGAACATGTTGAACAAGTTGAACATGTTGAACAAGTTGAACATGTTGAACATGTTGAACATGTTGAACATGTTGAACAAGTTGAACATGTTGAACATGTTGAACATGTTGAACTTGTTGAACATGTTGAACAATTAGTTGAACAATACCACGACGTAATATCTTTCAAAAATTATTCGAACACGTGTTTTGAATGGGCTTGCCATTCGAACACGTCTTTAAAATGGGCTTGCCATTCGAACACGTCTTTAAAATGGGCTTGCCATTCGAACACGTCTTTAAAATGGGCTTGCCATTCGAACACGTCTTTTGAATGGGCGCAGTTTTCCTACATAACTATCCACATTTTCACTTCCCATTTTCCAACAATCAACCAACCAACCAAGTGGAAGAATCGTCTGAAACGTGTAAAAAAGTAAATTTGTTAAAGTTGGTTTAGAACCCTGATTTTGACCTTACTACACCATGGTAAAATGTTCAAACTTATTTTATACATCATATGGTGTTAAAAACTAAATTTGTTAAAGTTGGTCTAGAACCCTTATTTTTACCCTACTACACCATGGTAAAATGTTCAAACTTATTTTATGCATCATATTTTGTCAAAAAACAAAATTTGTTAAAATTGGTCTAGAACCACCATTTTTCCACTACTATGACTTTAGAACATTCAAATAAGTAGCATGCTAAAATGTTCAAACTTATTTTATATATCATATGGTGTTAAAAACTAAATTTGTTAAAGTTGGTCTAGAACCCTTATTTTTACCCTACTACACCATGGTAAAATGTTCAAACTTATTTTATACATCATATTTTGTCAAAAAACAAAATTTGTTAAAATTGGTCTAGAACCACCATTTTTCCACTACTATGAATTTAGAACATTCAAATAAGTAGCATGCTAAAATGTTCAAACTTATTTTATATATCATATGGTGTTAAAAACTAAATTTGTTAAAGTTGGTCTAGAACCCTTATTTTTACCCTACTACACCATGGTAAAATGTTCAAACTTATTTTATACATCATATTTTGTCAAAAAACAAAATTTGTTAAAATTGGTTTAGAACCACCATTTTTCCACTACTATGACTTTAGAACATTCAAATAAGTAGCATGCTAAAATGTTCAAACTTATTTTATATATCATATGGTGTTAAAAACTAAATTTGTTAAAGTTGGTCTAGAACCCTTATTTTTACCCTACTACACCATGGTAAAATGTTCAAACTTATTTTATATATCATAATTTGTCAAAAAACAAAATTTGTTAAAGTTGGTCTAGAACCCTCATTTTTACTCTACTACACCATTGTATAATGTTTAAACTTATTTTATACATCATATTTTGTCAAAAAACAAAATTTGTTAAAATTGGTCTAGAACCACCATTTTTCCACTACTATGACTTAAGAATATTCAAATGAGTAGCGTGCTAAAATGTTCAAACTTATTTTATATATCATATGGTGTTAAAAACTAAATTTGTTAAAGTTGGTCTAGAACCACCATTTTCCCACTACTATAACTTTAGAACATTCAAATAAGTAGCATGCTAAAATGTTCAAATTTATTTTATATATTATATGGTGTTAAAAACTACATTTGTTAAATGTGTTTTAGAAGTGTCATTTTCCAACTACTATAACTTTAAACATAACATTAGACTTAACATAGGGAAAATCCCATTCCTTCTCAAATTTATTGATCGTTCCCACACTCTGAAATTATCGATCGGTTTTCCCTCACACTCTGTACGAGTGCACTCTGAAATTATCGATCGGTTTCCCCCCCCCCCCCCCACACTCTGTACGAGTGCACTCTTAAATTTCTCAGTCGGTTTTCCCCCCACACTCTGTACACATGTACTTATGCTGTGTGTGTGTGTGTGGTTACTGTAATGGGAAACCATTGAAAATGTTATCATAATAATAATAAAAAAAAAAAAAAAAAAAAAAATTTGGGGGGGGGGGGTCAGTCCCGACTGCCGCCTATGGGGGGGGGGGGGGTCAGTCGCGACTGCCGCCTAGGGGGGGGGGTCCCATGGTATATGATTCTTGACCGGGGGGGTCCCATGGTATATGATTCTTGACCAGGGGGGGGGGGTCAGTCCCGACTGCCGCCTAGGGGGGGGGGGGCAAGCCCGACTACCGCCTAGGGGGGGGGGGTATGACGTCACAAAGTGCGGTGATTCTCTCGTTTCTCAACTACTTGTAATCCTTGTTTCAACACGTGTACGGTGTCAGTAGGCAGCAACATCATGGATGGAATCTCGACATTCAGTGTCAAGGTCAAGGTCATGTGACTTTTGTTAATTGAAATCCGTTAGAGAAAAATTGTACATTATCTCAAAAACGGTTAGAGATAGAGCGATTTTGAGCTTATTTTCGACCCTTTGGGCCCAACAGACGTTATATAAGAGGTACCTCGGTGACCTTGACCTCCTCCGTCATGGTCAAGGTTAAAAACCGGAAGTTGACCATTATCTCGAAAACGGTTAGACATAGATCGATTTTGAGCTTATTTTCGACCCTTTGAGCCTAAAAGACGTTATATAAGAGGTATCTGGGTGACCTTGACCTCTTCCGTTATGGTCAAGGTCAAAAACCGGAAGTTGACCATTATCTAGAGAATGGTTGGAGTAAAGCGAATTTGAGCTTAATTTCGACCCTTTGAGCCTAAACAACATTACATAAGAGGTACCTATGTGACCTTGACCTCCTCCGTCATAATCAAGGTCAAAAACCGGAAGTTGACCATTATCTCGAAAACGGTTAGAGATAGAAGGGTTTTGAGCTTATTTTCGACCCGTTGGGCCTAGAAGACGTTATATAAGAGGTACCTCGGTGACCTTGACCTCTTCCGTCATGGTCAAGGTCAAAAACGGGAAGTTCACCATTATCTCTAAAATGGTTTGGGTAGAGCGAATTTGAGCTTATTTTCGACCCTTTGGGCCTAAACAACGTTACATAAGAGGTACCTGGGTGACCTTGACCTCCTCCGCCGTGGTCAAGGTCAAAAACCGGAAGTTGACCATTATCTCGAAAACGGTTAGAGATAGAGCGATTTTGAGCTTATTTTCTACCCTTTAGGCCTAAAAGACGTTATATAAGAGGTATCTCGGTTAACTTGACCTCCTCCGTGATGGTTACGGTCAAAAACCGGAAGTTGACCATTATCTCGAAAACGGTTAGACATAGATCGGTTTTGGGCTTATTTTCGACAATTTAGGCCTAAAAGACGTTATATAAGAGGTACCTCGATGACTTTGACCTCCTCCGTCGTGGTCAAGGTCAAAAACGGAAGTTGACCATTATCTCGAAAACGGTTAGAAAACTAGATTATTTGACATTACTTTATATTTACTTTGATGTCCTTGTTCATAATAATAATTCGAAAGCTGACAATTATGTGGAAGGACTGAAAAATGTGTTTTTGACCAGATAGATTGTACCATTGCAAGTGGCTGTCAGTTCGCTACGTGTAGCGAAATTCGGTCTAGTTCCCACTTGGCATTGAAAATTCCAAATGGGGATGGATTGCCTCGAATTCTTCACCTATTTTTCCTTTTTTTTCTCGCTTTTTTTTATTTTTTTTCTTCTTCCGCCGAATCGGTTTCCAGACATCTCCTCCGAGACCGCTGAAGCTAGACCAACCAAACTTGGCACATGTATGGAAGGTCATCTGAAGTGGTGCACCTGATAAAAATTTTTGACCTTGACCTTACTTGTCAAGGTCAAATCGCGAAAAAGGTCAAAAGGTTTTCAGGCAATTACTGCAAGGCGGTTGAAGCTAGAACAGCCAAACTTGGCACATATATAAAAAGCAATGTGATCAAAAGCAATCGATAAAAATTTTTGACCTCGACCATGACCATGACCTTGAAATCGCGAAAAACGTCATTTAAGAAAAACAATGAGTTATCTCGAAAACGGTAAGAGGTAGAGCAATTTTGACCTCATTTTCGACCTCTACCCCCTATACGACGATACGTAAGGTGTAACTTCTGGTGTCCTTGACCTCCAGGTCACTTTCGAGCCCCAAACCGGAAGTTGGCCCTTATCTCGAAAACGGTAAGAGATAGAGCAATTTTGACCTCATTTTCGACCTCCAACCCCTATACGACGATACGTAAGGTATAACTTCCGGTGTCCTTGACCTCCAGGTCACTTTCGAGCCCCAAACCGGAAGGTGCCCCTTATCTCGAAAACGGTAAGAGATAGAGCAATTTTGACCTTATTTTCGACCTCCACCCCCTATACGACGATACGTAAGGTATAACTTCCGGTGTCCTTGACCTCCAGGTCACTTTCGAGCCCCAAACCGGAAGTTGGCCCTTATCTCGAAAACGGTAAGAGATAGAGCAATTTTGACCTCATTTTCGACCTCCAACCCCTATACGACGATACGTAAGGTATAACTTCCGGTGTCCTTGACCTCCAGGTCACTTTCGAGCCCCAAACCGGAAGTTGGCCCTTATCTCGAAAACGGTAAGAGATAGAGCAATTTTGACCTTATTTTCGACCTCCACCCCCTATACGACGATACGTAAGGTATAACTTCCGGTGTCCTTGACCTCCAGGTCACTTTCGAGCCCCAAACCGGAAGGTGCCCCTTATCTCGAAAACGGTAAGAGATAGAGCAATTTTGACCTTATTTTCGACCTCCACCCCCTATACGACGATACGTAAGGTATAACTTCCGGTGTCCTTGACCTCCAGGTCACTTTCGAGCCCCAAACCGGAAGTTGGCCCTTATCTCGAAAACGGTAAGAGATAGAGCAATTTTGACCTCATTTTCGACCTCCACCCCCTATACGACGATACGTAAGGTATAACTTCCGGTGTCCTTGACCTCCAGGTCACTTTCGAGCCCCAAACCGGAAGTTGGCCCTTATCTCGAAAACGGTAAGAGATAGAGCAATTTTGACCTCATTTTCGACCTCCAACCCCTATACCACGATACGTAAGGTATAACTTCCGGTGTCCTTGACCTCCAGGTCACTTTCGAGCCCCAAACCGGAAGTTGGCCCTTATCTCGAAAACGGTAAGAGATAGAGCAATTTTGACCTCATTTTCGACCTCCAACCCCTATACGACGATACGTAAGGTACAACTTCCGGTGTCCTTGACCTCCAGGTCACTTTCGAGCCCCAAACCGGAAGTTGGCCCTTATCTCGAAAATGGTAAGAGATAGAGCAATTTTGACCTCATTTTCGACCTCCAACCCCTATACGACTATACGCAAGGTATAACTTCCGGTGTCCTTGACCTCCAGGTCACTTTCGAGCCCCAAACCGGAAGTTGGCCCTTATCTCGAAAACGGTAAGAGATAGAGCAATTTTGACCTCATTTTCGACCTCCACCCCCTATACGACGATACGTAAGGTATAACTTCCGGTGTCCTTGACCTCCAGGTCACTTTCGAGCCCCAAACCGGAAGGTGCCCCTTATCTCGAAAACGGTAAGAGATAGAGCAATTTTGACCTTATTTTCGACCTCCACCCCCTATACGACCATACGTAAGGTATAACTTCCGGTGTCCTTGACCTCCAGGTCACTTTCGAGCCCCAAACCGGAAGTTGGCCCTTATCTCGAAAACGGTAAGAGATAGAGCAATTTTGACCTCATTTTCGACCTCCAACCCCTATACGACGATACGTAAGGTATATCTTCCGGTGTCCTTGACCTCCAGGTCACTTTCGAGCCCCAAACCGGAAGTTGGCCCTTATCTCGAAAACGGTAAGAGATAGAGCAATTTTGACCTCATTTTCGACCTCCAACCCCTATACGACGATACGTAAGGTATAACTTCCGGTGTCCTTGACCTCCAGGTCACTTTCGAGCCCCAAACCGGAAGTTGGCCCTTATCTCGAAAACGGTAAGAGATAGAGCAATTTTGACCTCATTTTCGACCTCCAACCCCTATACGACTATACGCAAGGTATAACTTCCGGTGTCCTTGACCTCCAGGTCACTTTCGAGCCCCAAACCGGAAGTTGGCCCTTATCTCGAAAACGGTAAGAGATAGAGCAATTTTGACCTCATTTTCGACCTCCACCCCCTATACGACGATACGTAAGGTATAACTTCCGGTGTCCTTGACCTCCAGGTCACTTTCGAGCCCCAAACCGGAAGGTGCCCCTTATCTCGAAAACGGTAAGAGATAGAGCAATTTTGACCTTATTTTCGACCTCCACCCCCTATACGACGATACGTAAGGTATAACTTCCGGTGTCCTTGACCTCCAGGTCACTTTCGAGCCCCAAACCGGAAGTTGGCCCTTATCTCGAAAACGGTAAGAGATAGAGCAATTTTAACCTCATTTTCGACCTCCACCCCCTATACGACGATACGTAAGGTATAACTTCCGGTGTCCTTGACCTCCAGGTCACTTTCGAGCCCCAAACCGGAAGTTGGCCCTTATCTCGAAAACGGTAAGAGATAGAGCAATTTTGACCTCATTTTCGACCTCCACCCCCTATACGACGATACGTAAGGTATAACTTCCGGTGTCCTTGACCTCCAGGTCACTTTCGAGCCCCAAACCGGAAGTTGGCCCTTATCTCGAAAACGGTAAGAGATAGAGCAATTTTGACCTCATTTTCGACCTCCAACCCCTATACGACGATACGTAAGGTATAACTTCCGGTGTCCTTGACCTCCAGGTCACTTTCGAGCCCCAAACCGGAAGTTGGCCCTTATCTCGAAAACGGTAAGAGATAGAGCAATTTTGACCTCATTTTCGACCTCCAACCCCTATACGACGATACGTAAGGTATAACTTCCGGTGTCCTTGACCTCCAGGTCACTTTCGAGCCCCAAACCGGAAGTTGGCCCTTATCTCGAAAACGGTAAGAGATAGAGCAATTTTGACCTCATTTTCGACCTCCAACCCCTATACGACGATACGTAAGGTATAACTTCCGGTGTCCTTGACCTCCAGGTCACTTTCGAGCCCCAAACCGGAAGTTGGCCCTTATCTCGAAAACGGTAAGAGATAGAGCAATTTTGACCTCATTTTCGACCTCCAACCCCTATACGACGATACGTAAGGTATAACTTCCGGTGTCCTTGACCTCCAGGTCACTTTCGAGCCCCAAACCGGAAGTTGGCCCTTATCTCGAAAACGGTAAGAGATAGAGCAATTTTGACCTCATTTTCGACCTCCAACCCCTATACGACGATACGTAAGGTATAACTTCCGGTGTCCTTGACCTCCAGGTCACTTTCGAGCCCCAAACCGGAAGTTGGCCCTTATCTCGAAAACGGTAAGAGATAGAGCAATTTTGACCTCATTTTCGACCTCCAACCCCTATACCACGATACGTAAGGTATAACTTCCGGTGTCCTTGACCTCCAGGTCACTTTCGAGCCCCAAACCGGAAGTTGGCCCTTATCTCGAAAACGGTAAGAGATAGAGCAATTTTGACCTTATTTTCGACCTCCACCCCCTATACGACGATACGTAAGGTATAAGTTCCGGTGTCCTTGACCTCCAGGTCACTTTCGAGCCCCAAACCGGAAGTGGCCCTTATCTCGAAAACGGTAAGAGATAGAGCAATTTTAACCTCATTTTCGACCTCCACCCCCTATACGACGATACGTAAGGTATAACTTCCGGTGTCCTTGACCTCCAGGTCACTTTCGAGCCCCAAACCGGAAGTTGGCCCTTATCTCGAAAACGGTAAGAGATAGAGCAATTTTGACCTTATTTTCGACCTCCACCCCCTATACGACGATACGTAAGGTATAACTTCCGGTGTCCTTGACCTCCAGGTCACTTTCGAGCCCCAAACCGGAAGTTGGCCCTTATCTCGAAAACGGTAAGAGATAGAGCAATTTTGACCTCATTTTCGACCTCCACCCCCTATACGACGATACGTAAGGTATAACTTCCGGTGTCCTTGACCTCCAGGTCACTTTCGAGCCCCAAACCGGAAGTTGGCCCTTATCTCGAAAACGGTAAGAGATAGAGCAATTTTGACCTCATTTTCGACCTCCACCCCCTATACGACGATACGTAAGGTATAACTTCCGGTGTCCTTGACCTCCAGGTCACTTTCGAGCCCCAAACCGGAAGTTGGCCCTTATCTCGAAAACGGTAAGAGATAGAGCAATTTTGACCTCATTTTCGACCTCCACCCCCTATACGACGATACGTAAGGTATAACTTCCGGTGTCCTTGACCTCCAGGTCACTTTCGAGCCCCAAACCGGAAGTTGGCCCTTATCTCGAAAACGGTAAGAGATAGAGCAATTTTGACCTCATTTTCGACCTCCAACCCCTATACGACGATACGTAAGGTATAACTTCCGGTGTCCTTGACCTCCAGGTCACTTTCGAGCCCCAAACCGGAAGTTGGCCCTTATCTCGAAAACGGTAAGAGATAGAGCAATTTTGACCTCATTTTCGACCTCCAACCCCTATACCACGATACGTAAGGTATAACTTCCGGTGTCCTTGACCTCCAGGTCACTTTCGAGCCCCAAACCGGAAGTTGGCCCTTATCTCGAAAACGGTAAGAGATAGAGCAATTTTGACCTCATTTTCGACCTCCAACACCTATACCACGATACGTAAGGTATAACTTCCGGTGTCCTTGACCTCCAGGTCACTTTCGAGCCCCAAACCGGAAGTTGGCCCTTATCTCGAAAACGGTAAGAGATAGAGCAATTTTGACCTTATTTTCGACCTCCACCCCCTATACGACGATACGTAAGGTATAACTTCCGGTGTCCTTGACCTCCAGGTCACTTTCGAGCCCCAAACCGGAAGTTGGCCCTTATCTCGAAAACGGTAAGAGATAGAGCAATTTTAACCTCATTTTCGACCTCCAACCCCTATACGACGATACGTAAGGTATAACTTCCGGTGTCCTTGACCTCCAGGTCACTTTCGAGCCCCAAACCGGAAGTTGGCCCTTATCTCGAAAACGGTAAGAGATAGAGCAATTTTGACCTCATTTTCGACCTCCAACCCCTATACCACGATACGTAAGGTATAACTTCCGGTGTCCTTGACCTCCAGGTCACTTTCGAGCCCCAAACCGGAAGTTGGCCCTTATCTCGAAAACGGTAAGAGATAGAGCAATTTTGACCTCATTTTCGACCTCCAACCCCTATACCACGATACGTAAGGTATAAGTTCCGGTGTCCTTGACCTCCAGGTCACTTTCGAGCCCCAAACCGGAAGTTGGCCCTTATCTCGAAAACGGTAAGAGATAGAGCAATTTTGACCTTATTTTCGACCTCCACCCCCTATACGACGATACGTAAGGTATAACTTCCGGTGTCCTTGACCTCCAGGTCACTTTCGAGCCCCAAACCGGAAGTTGGCCCTTATCTCGAAAACGGTAAGAGATAGAGCAATGATAAATTTTTTTTACCTTGACCTTACCGGTATAGTTGGCAGTATTTAGGAGGATATTCTACATTCAGACATGTGAAAATTGTTAACAATTAATAATATCATCTACGTTCCGTTTTAAGTTATCATTCCAAGTGGGGTCTAATTCGCAGTGCGAATTTCGGTCTAGTTCAATATTATTTTGCTAATAAACGTTTCTTATTTTCTGAAACCACACACAGAATATGAACCAGAATCAATCATGAATTCATAACATGTACAATAATGACGTTTTTTTGTACTAATGATCATTTTTGGTGTCTTTTTCAGGTTAAAAATCTACACTATTGATTATTTTCTTGAATGTTACATAGTATTTAAATTTTAATGTTCACTAGCACTTTCTAACAAGCAGTTTAGTGATGGGTCCGACTTTCACGCTATTTCCGGCTCTTATTTCAGCTGCGCGAACGTGACCATCAAGGCCCTGACGTACGTCGTTCCCTACTCCGAAAGGCAATTGACCATGTATCAACTACTGATCGGTAATAAAAACGACATCTCCCTTTCCAATATCCCGCTGCTTGTTAATCCATTTTGATCTGGCTTGTAAAAGAGGGGATGTATTCCTCGAGCCAACGGCGCCAGAAAACGTCTACCAGTTGCTGAGCTTGACGTCATCGGCGTCGGGTGTAATTGTCATACGACTTGAAACTGCCGCATGGTAATAAGTTTGTGTTGCTCAGCAAAAGAATTTTGCGCGCGTTAGCACTTCCTGGACATGTGCATCATTGATCACGGTAGTCAGTGAGAGGCCGTTAATTATACGCTCATCTTTTGCGAGTAATGTCGCTAAGCCCTTTCTCGTTTAAAAGCTGTTCACCTGCAAGCTTTCTGGGTATTAGCTTTGCTGACCGCACCAAACGTTTTCATAATGCTCCCATTTCAGTGGCATTTGGGGGAATAAAGTGCCAATCGATCGAGTCTTTCCTTAGTGCGTTATATATTTTCGTCTGGTTGAGATCACATAATAGTTCACGTAATTCGCGCTGTGCATGGACACAATTCGTGCCTGAATACTTTTCCCGGTTCCCACCCCCCCCCCCCCCCCCGTCCCAGCGTGCTATGAAACGCGTGATACATGACAGAAAATAGTCTGTATTCAGGATGAAAGTTACTTCTATGTGTACAGTTCTAAACGCTAGGCACGTGAACATGCACCCATAACGTTTTTCAGTTGTACGTCCCCGTGTGACAAGAGAGGGCCGAAGTAATCAACCCCTACGTTGGAGAACGGTAGTGTATCAATCGCTCTTTAGGTAACGTAGTCATCTGATGTGTAACTGTTGTTCGCGTATGACGCTTAAATAGAAAACACACTCCTATAATCCTTTTAACAGCAGCACTACCTTAAGTAATACAGTATTCCTTGTGCGTTAAAGCGAGAACTTGCCGTACACCGCCGTGACCGCTACGTTCGTTGATGCACCCAATGATTAATCCAGTGACGTGATGTTCCTCACTTAGAATTGGGATCAGCTTAACTATTTAACTATTTCTTAGTACGTCTACATCTCATTTCAATTCGGATGCACAACATTCACACTGCACTACCGCAATAATCTTGTCTCGGGTACGATGCATTTCTTCAGCACCTTCATTCCCTTAGTGCACTAAACAAAACGCAACGTACCATAGAAATAACGCAAAACATATGCACAGGCGGTTCCATGAGGAGTAGCGTTTGATGAGCAAGCTTAATGGGTTTGTCGCTGACGTCACACAATATTTACTTCAACGTCTCCAGAATTTGGCTTAACGTGTTTTACATATAGCTGTTTAGGCATCACAATTTGTGCGTCACGTATAAACATTGGACCATTTGCCCAAAGTTTAACTTTGACGTTTCCCTTGGAGAACTTCAACGTGGCGCGAGATCAGCTGGGTTTTGTTTTGATGGGACGTAATACCAATCATCTGATTTTGTGATGTCATTACTCATCGATAACCGGTTAGCAACAAACGTCTGGAAACACGTTTTTGTGTTACATATATAATTACTTACAGCTGTAGAGACGTCAAATTCGATTTCCCGTGTAATTATTTGATGTAACTGCATAGAGACAACAGCAGCTGTAATGTTCTAATCTCGGTGTAGTGACTGATTTTAAAGGTGATATCTTGCCTGCAATGAGTGGGGCACTTAAAGTTACTTGAAACGTAGATATACAGATACGCTGTTTCTGACGCATCTGCGAAATTATGTAACTCGTATGTGAAGTTATTCAGCAGGTCATCTGGTTTATAACATCGGTCAACGCTGTAATCACCCAGACTTGGCAACGTGCCTTGCTTATCGCAAAAACGTGTACTGACACTATCCGAAATATGTTCATACTAATCGTACCTATCCTTACACAGGCCTTGTAATTGACCGGTACGGCTAGGTCCAGGGGATCATACAGCGAACGTACGGGAACAGGCCGAAACCCCCCTGGCCGAAACCCCCCGGTCCTAACCCTCCCTCGTCAAAACCCCCCGACTAAACCCCCGGCGGCCTAAACCCCCCTGACCCAACCCCCCCCCCCCCCGTTCTCAGAGAAAATGTTTCATGATAATTTCTTCATTTATTTTTACTTTCTCCTAATCGCTTACACGTCATGACAAAGCTAACATTTCAACTCTCCAACTACAAATTCTCGAACTCTACTGAAAATTACTGAAAATTTACAAATACACAAACTCTTTACAAAGAAACTACTGAAAATTACTGAAATAACCAAGCAGTCTTCGCGTTGAAGCACCTTACATATGGATATTGTACGCAATGCCACCGAGGAAGTCAAGAATGGGCCGGTTCTGGAAGTCGGCGACAACAGTGGCCAGTCTTTGCGTTGTTTCGCGATACTGATGCCGCGGTTCTGCGCCAGCTTGCCCACCAGCTACTTGTGCCAGTTGGAGATTTGTGACTCCCTGTTCCTTCTTGAGGACATCCAAAAATCGCCAAAGCTTTGGATGGTGAGCTGTGACGGATGCCAGCATTTTCGTATGCCAACCCTCGCAGTGGATGTTCCACTTTGTGTGGGCGAATTTCGGGTTACCTCTGTTCCGAGGGCGTAAATGTACTATGTATGTGTCCTCGAAATAATCCAAAACAGGAGCTAGAGCCTCTGGTGCCTCCTCCTGGAGGACCTCAAAGGACGCTTCCACATTTTGCAACGGGACAAATGCCAAAGCCGGTATCATGCGCACATATGTTGCGAATTCATTGTCCGCACGGTACGTACGTAGCCTCAGCCTGAACTTTACGGAACACATTCTGTGACAAATGGTAAAAACAGCCATTTACCACTGCCATTAGGAAAACCTCTTCTACAGATGCCATTGCCGCTTGCTCAAAATCCATCATAATGGTACGCGGCAGCATGTGCTGACGTAAAGCTTTCAGCTGGGCAAATAACCGGTCGTACGTGTGACGCGTCTTATTGGGCAAAAGGGCATAAGCGCATGGCACTACGTATCCGTTTGGGGTGGAAACATGGATGGTATAAAGCGGAAAAATAGTTCGGGTAAAATTTTGAATGTCCCATCCATGAACAAATGTTCAGCATTGTCTATCATGTCCCATGTGCGGTCAGTTCTAAATATCTGGTGTGACGCATCTGCGCTCAACGTCTCGGCACATGTTGCAATTATCTGTTGTGGGGTCTCTTAAGTATCTAAGGCTCGGCGCTAAATGGCTTCTTTTGCCTTTAGCATTTCACCTCGGTCAGGTTCGGGAGCATAGGTGTGCTCATTTGGTCCAAAAATGACCTCGTCACCTCGAACTCTGATCTTAACTTTACATTCTCCCTGGAAAGCTTTGTTCTGGCGCCTCTTTTCGCACTCGTATGAAAAATAGCCATTTGCTAGATTTTTTTTGCTTTACGTACAAATGCCCTTGGTACAATATCTTTGGATTTCCTTTAGCAGATGTGATGTATTCCATGATGGTAGTATGATTTTTCACAGCAATCTGGGTCATTTTATACGTTCCTGCAAACTAACTCCGGAACTCGGAGTCGGTGAACTGGAGTTCAATCTCTTTAGGACTTGTTAGTATTGAAGCTATTCACTAAATTACCCATTCAAGTGAATGACAATGGATATAAGTCATATCTATCGCAAGAGAAATTGTAATTTGTAAACTCGACTGATCTCGCAACCGGCATATGAATTGCAATTTTTGATGTGTACACACTCATCAATCGTAAGAGCGATTGCAATTTCAAAAACTGAGTGCTATCATCAATGGACGTATGAAGTTTCTTTTATAATGATGATCAATTCCTTCAGTGGTTCAAAAATTGCAATTCTAAACGCCGTGTAATCTCTTCAATGGGCATTTGAAGTGTAATTAACAACGTGAATGTATCGCAATTACAAAATATAAAATAGGCCTAGGAACCGGGGGGGTTGGGTCGGGAGGTTTTAGACGGCCGGGGGTTTTAGTCAGGGGGGTTTTGACGGGGGCGGGGGGGTTATGGCCGTTCGGGTTTCGGTCCGGGGGGGGGGTGGGTCTAGACTCGCGAACGTACTACAGATAATAGTCCGCAACGCATCATGGGCTTCTGCACACTCTTCACGTTATTTGTTATCGTATAGTCTTAAAAGTTCCAACGTAAGCCTAGTGCCAACGTCAATTTTGCTACAGATTGGGTTCTTTCAGACAGTGGGATTAACAGCAGAACTTCTCTGTCGTTTGAAAATAATTTAGTCAAACGGAACCCACCTCGCTCAAGCGGTTTTTGCAGCTATGAAGTAAGTCTCATTGCTTCAGGTACAGTTGGCATTGATTTCATGGGTCATGAACGTAATAGATTTGTAGCACTGTTTTAACCGCAACTGTGTTAATAATTACACTGGTTATTAGTAGCCGTCTTCTCATAACAAACGCGATAGCACTAGGAGGTGAAAACTTCTGGTGAAAACTTGAAGACACCACCTTGCCACCACAAGAAAAGGAGGTAGTCACGGTTCCTCTACGAACTTGATGAAACATAGATTCTAGGTCACCAAAATTTGCGATAGGCTCTTGTCGAAAGCGAAATGGCACCCCCATCAAAGAATTGACAAGATACGATCCTTGCAAAAGGCAATCATTTTATGAAAAGCCCCCTATTTGGCCGTGCAATCGAACACTATGCGAATTTTATCTGGTTCATTGAGATCGATGACTGGGTGGTGAGGTAAGTACCAGTAATTCACGTCTTTAGCGTGTTCCTCTAAAGTACCAACCTTCTGAGCATAACCTTTCGCCACGCAATCTCCTAACGCATTTGAATACGATTCAAGAAGCGATTTTTTCTAGGAAAACTTTCGCTTTAGATAATTTAATGTCGTAACGGCAAGCCCTGAATTGCTTTTTAGCTTCGAGTCACCAGTTCTCCGTGGTAATGAAAGCTTTACCGTTCCCCAGTGTGCTTTCTTCAAAAAATACTCTGAGCTTGTTTGTCAACAAGTGATAGTTTGTGTCGTAAACTAGCTGGTGGTGTTTTGACTTGCAATGAGAGCACCGCGATTCTTTTTTTTTTTTTTTTTTTTTTGCACTCTTTACCGAGTTGGCCAGGTCGTAAACAGTTAAAGCACAAACGTTTCGCTGTTGTTATCTTCACTCTGTCAGCATTGGTCTTGTCCAGAAACGCAGCACACTTGGCAATGAAATGCGTACAACCAGGAAATTTTTGTTTCGTACCTAGACTTTGGTTTTGTGTCGTGTAAACCGTTGATGCTGTCTTGCTTGTGTTGTGCATTTGGTTTCTTGTCTGAACTTTCTTCCGTCCGCAACATTTCACCATGCGTTGACATTGTGACACCGGCACGTTGTTTCACAAACACAGGAGGCAAGTCATTAAACGCTGCGCCACGAGGATCATTCCCCTCGGTAAGAGATAGAGCAATTTTGACCTCATTTTCGACCTCCACCCCCTATACGACGATACGTAAGGTATAACTTCCGGTGTCCTTGACCTCCAGGTCACTTTCGAGCCCCAAACCGGAAGTTGGCCCTTATCTCGAAAACGGTAAGAGATAGAGCAATTTTGACCTCATTTTCGACCTCCAACCCCTATACGACGATACGTAAGGTATAACTTCCGGTGTCCTTGACCTCCAGGTCACTTTCGAGCCCCAAACCGGAAGTTGGCCCTTATCTCGAAAACGGTAAGAGATAGAGCAATTTTGACCTCATTTTCGACCTCCAACCCCTATACCACGATACGTAAGGTATAACTTCCGGTGTCCTTGACCTCCAGGTCACTTTCGAGCCCCAAACCGGAAGTTGGCCCTTATCTCGAAAACGGTAAGAGATAGAGCAATGATAAATTTTTTTTACCTTGACCTTACCGGTATAGTTGGCAGTATTTAGGAGGATATTCTACATTCAGACATGTGAAAATTGTTAACAATTAATAATATCATCTACGTTCCGTTTTAAGTTATCATTCCAAGTGGGGTCTAATTCGCAGTGCGAATTTCGGTCTAGTTCAATATTATTTTGCTAATAAACGTTTCTTATTTTCTGAAACCACACACAGAATATGAACCAGAATCAATCATGAATTCATAACATGTACAATAATGACGTTTTTTTGTACTAATGATCATTTTTGGTGTCTTTTTCAGGTTAAAAATCTACACTATTGATTATTTTCTTGAATGTTACATAGTATTTAAATTTTAATGTTCACTAGCACTTTCTAACAAGCAGTTTAGTGATGGGTCCGACTTTCACGCTATTTCCGGCTCTTATTTCAGCTGCGCGAACGTGACCATCAAGGCCCTGACGTACGTCGTTCCCTACTCCGAAAGGCAATTGACCATGTATCAACTACTGATCGGTAATAAAAACGACATCTCCCTTTCCAATATCCCGCTGCTTGTTAATCCATTTTGATCTGGCTTGTAAAAGAGGGGATGTATTCCTCGAGCCAACGGCGCCAGAAAACGTCTACCAGTTGCTGAGCTTGACGTCATCGGCGTCGGGTGTAATTGTCATACGACTTGAAACTGCCGCATGGTAATAAGTTTGTGTTGCTCAGCAAAAGAATTTTGCGCGCGTTAGCACTTCCTGGACATGTGCATCATTGATCACGGTAGTCAGTGAGAGGCCGTTAATTATACGCTCATCTTTTGCGAGTAATGTCGCTAAGCCCTTTCTCGTTTAAAAGCTGTTCACCTGCAAGCTTTCTGGGTATTAGCTTTGCTGACCGCACCAAACGTTTTCATAATGCTCCCATTTCAGTGGCATTTGGGGGAATAAAGTGCCAATCGATCGAGTCTTTCCTTAGTGCGTTATATATTTTCGTCTGGTTGAGATCACATAATAGTTCACGTAATTCGCGCTGTGCATGGACACAATTCGTGCCTGAATACTTTTCCCGGTTCCCACCCCCCCCCCGTCCCAGCGTGCTATGAAACGCGTGATACATGACAGAAAATAGTCTGTATTCAGGATGAAAGTTACTTCTATGTGTACAGTTCTAAACGCTAGGCACGTGAACATGCACCCATAACGTTTTTCAGTTGTACGTCCCCGTGTGACAAGAGAGGGCCGAAGTAATCAACCCCTACGTTGGAGAACGGTAGTGTATCAATCGCTCTTTAGGTAACGTAGTCATCTGATGTGTAACTGTTGTTCGCGTATGACGCTTAAATAGAAAACACACTCCTATAATCCTTTTAACAGCAGCACTACCTTAAGTAATACAGTATTCCTTGTGCGTTAAAGCGAGAACTTGCCGTACACCGCCGTGACCGCTACGTTCGTTGATGCACCCAATGATTAATCCAGTGACGTGATGTTCCTCACTTAGAATTGGGATCAGCTTAACTATTTAACTATTTCTTAGTACGTCTACATCTCATTTCAATTCGGATGCACAACATTCACACTGCACTACCGCAATAATCTTGTCTCGGGTACGATGCATTTCTTCAGCACCTTCATTCCCTTAGTGCACTAAACAAAACGCAACGTACCATAGAAATAACGCAAAACATATGCACAGGCGGTTCCATGAGGAGTAGCGTTTGATGAGCAAGCTTAATGGGTTTGTCGCTGACGTCACACAATATTTACTTCAACGTCTCCAGAATTTGGCTTAACGTGTTTTACATATAGCTGTTTAGGCATCACAATTTGTGCGTCACGTATAAACATTGGACCATTTGCCCAAAGTTTAACTTTGACGTTTCCCTTGGAGAACTTCAACGTGGCGCGAGATCAGCTGGGTTTTGTTTTGATGGGACGTAATACCAATCATCTGATTTTGTGATGTCATTACTCATCGATAACCGGTTAGCAACAAACGTCTGGAAACACGTTTTTGTGTTACATATATAATTACTTACAGCTGTAGAGACGTCAAATTCGATTTCCCGTGTAATTATTTGATGTAACTGCATAGAGACAACAGCAGCTGTAATGTTCTAATCTCGGTGTAGTGACTGATTTTAAAGGTGATATCTTGCCTGCAATGAGTGGGGCACTTAAAGTTACTTGAAACGTAGATATACAGATACGCTGTTTCTGACGCATCTGCGAAATTATGTAACTCGTATGTGAAGTTATTCAGCAGGTCATCTGGTTTATAACATCGGTCAACGCTGTAATCACCCAGACTTGGCAACGTGCCTTGCTTATCGCAAAAACGTGTACTGACACTATCCGAAATATGTTCATACTAATCGTACCTATCCTTACACAGGCCTTGTAATTGACCGGTACGGCTAGGTCCAGGGGATCATACAGCGAACGTACGGGAACAGGCCGAAACCCCCCTGGCCGAAACCCCCCGGTCCTAACCCTCCCTCGTCAAAACCCCCCGACTAAACCCCCGGCGGCCTAAACCCCCCTGACCCAACCCCCCCCCCCCCCCCCCCCGTTCTCAGAGAAAATGTTTCATGATAATTTCTTCATTTATTTTTACTTTCTCCTAATCGCTTACACGTCATGACAAAGCTAACATTTCAACTCTCCAACTACAAATTCTCGAACTCTACTGAAAATTACTGAAAATTTACAAATACACAAACTCTTTACAAAGAAACTACTGAAAATTACTGAAATAACCAAGCAGTCTTCGCGTTGAAGCACCTTACATATGGATATTGTACGCAATGCCACCGAGGAAGTCAAGAATGGGCCGGTTCTGGAAGTCGGCGACAACAGTGGCCAGTCTTTGCGTTGTTTCGCGATACTGATGCCGCGGTTCTGCGCCAGCTTGCCCACCAGCTACTTGTGCCAGTTGGAGATTTGTGACTCCCTGTTCCTTCTTGAGGACATCCAAAAATCGCCAAAGCTTTGGATGGTGAGCTGTGACGGATGCCAGCATTTTCGTATGCCAACCCTCGCAGTGGATGTTCCACTTTGTGTGGGCGAATTTCGGGTTACCTCTGTTCCGAGGGCGTAAATGTACTATGTATGTGTCCTCGAAATAATCCAAAACAGGAGCTAGAGCCTCTGGTGCCTCCTCCTGGAGGACCTCAAAGGACGCTTCCACATTTTGCAACGGGACAAATGCCAAAGCCGGTATCATGCGCACATACGTTGCGAATTCATTGTCCGCACGGTACGTACGTAGCCTCAGCCTGAACTTTACGGAACACATTCTGTGACAAATGGTAAAAACAGCCATTTACCACTGCCATTAGGAAAACCTCTTCTACAGATGCCATTGCCGCTTGCTCAAAATCCATCATAATGGTACGCGGCAGCATGTGCTGACGTAAAGCTTTCAGCTGGGCAAATAACCGGTCGTACGTGTGACGCGTCTTATTGGGCAAAAGGGCATAAGCGCATGGCACTACGTATCCGTTTGGGGTGGAAACATGGATGGTATAAAGCGGAAAAATAGTTCGGGTAAAATTTTGAATGTCCCATCCATGAACAAATGTTCAGCATTGTCTATCATGTCCCATGTGCGGTCAGTTCTAAATATCTGGTGTGACGCATCTGCGCTCAACGTCTCGGCACATGTTGCAATTATCTGTTGTGGGGTCTCTTAAGTATCTAAGGCTCGGCGCTAAATGGCTTCTTTTGCCTTTAGCATTTCACCTCGGTCAGGTTCGGGAGCATAGGTGTGCTCATTTGGTCCAAAAATGACCTCGTCACCTCGAACTCTGATCTTAACTTTACATTCTCCCTGGAAAGCTTTGTTCTGGCGCCTCTTTTCGCACTCGTATGAAAAATAGCCATTTGCTAGATTTTTTTTGCTTTACGTACAAATGCCCTTGGTACAATATCTTTGGATTTCCTTTAGCAGATGTGATGTATTCCATGATGGTAGTATGATTTTTCACAGCAATCTGGGTCATTTTATACGTTCCTGCAAACTAACTCCGGAACTCGGAGTCGGTGAACTGGAGTTCAATCTCTTTAGGACTTGTTAGTATTGAAGCTATTCACTAAATTACCCATTCAAGTGAATGACAATGGATATAAGTCATATCTATCGCAAGAGAAATTGTAATTTGTAAACTCGACTGATCTCGCAACCGGCATATGAATTGCAATTTTTGATGTGTACACACTCATCAATCGTAAGAGCGATTGCAATTTCAAAAACTGAGTGCTATCATCAATGGACGTATGAAGTTTCTTTTATAATGATGATCAATTCCTTCAGTGGTTCAAAAATTGCAATTCTAAACGCCGTGTAATCTCTTCAATGGGCATTTGAAGTGTAATTAACAACGTGAATGTATCGCAATTACAAAATATAAAATAGGCCTAGGAACCGGGGGGGTTGGGTCGGGAGGTTTTAGACGGCCGGGGGTTTTAGTCAGGGGGGTTTTGACGGGGGCGGGGGGGTTATGGCCGTTCGGGTTTCGGTCCGGGGGGGGTGGGTCTAGACTCGCGAACGTACTACAGATAATAGTCCGCAACGCATCATGGGCTTCTGCACACTCTTCACGTTATGTGTTATCGTATAGTCTTAAAAGTTCCAACGTAAGCCTAGTGCCAACGTCAATTTTGCTACAGATTGGGTTCTTTCAGACAGTGGGATTAACAGCAGAACTTCTCTGTCGTTTGAAAATAATTTAGTCAAACGGAACCCACCTCGCTCAAGCGGTTTTTGCAGCTATGAAGTAAGTCTCATTGCTTCAGGTACAGTTGGCATTGATTTCATGGGTCATGAACGTAATAGATTTGTAGCACTGTTTTAACCGCAACTGTGTTAATAATTACACTGGTTATTAGTAGCCGTCTTCTCATAACAAACGCGATAGCACTAGGAGGTGAAAACTTCTGGTGAAAACTTGAAGACACCACCTTGCCACCACAAGAAAAGGAGGTAGTCACGGTTCCTCTACGAACTTGATGAAACATAGATTCTAGGTCACCAAAATTTGCGATAGGCTCTTGTCGAAAGCGAAATGGCACCCCCATCAAAGAATTGACAAGATACGATCCTTGCAAAAGGCAATCATTTTATGAAAAGCCCCCTATTTGGCCGTGCAATCGAACACTATGCGAATTTTATCTGGTTCATTGAGATCGATGACTGGGTGGTGAGGTAAGTACCAGTAATTCACGTCTTTAGCGTGTTCCTCTAAAGTACCAACCTTCTGAGCATAACCTTTCGCCACGCAATCTCCTAACGCATTTGAATACGATTCAAGAAGCGATTTTTTCTAGGAAAACTTTCGCTTTAGATAATTTAATGTCGTAACGGCAAGCCCTGAATTGCTTTTTAGCTTCGAGTCACCAGTTCTCCGTGGTAATGAAAGCTTTACCGTTCCCCAGTGTGCTTTCTTCAAAAAATACTCTGAGCTTGTTTGTCAACAAGTGATAGTTTGTGTCGTAAACTAGCTGGTGGTGTTTTGACTTGCAATGAGAGCACCGCGATTCTTTTTTTTTTTTTTTTTTTTTTTTGCACTCTTTACCGAGTTGGCCAGGTCGTAAACAGTTAAAGCACAAACGTTTCGCTGTTGTTATCTTCACTCTGTCAGCATTGGTCTTGTCCAGAAACGCAGCACACTTGGCAATGAAATGCGTACAACCAGGAAATTTTTGTTTCGTACCTAGACTTTGGTTTTGTGTCGTGTAAACCGTTGATGCTGTCTTGCTTGTGTTGTGCATTTGGTTTCTTGTCTGAACTTTCTTCCGTCCGCAACATTTCACCATGCGTTGACATTGTGACACCGGCACGTTGTTTCACAAACACAGGAGGCAAGTCATTAAACGCTGCGCCACGAGGATCATTCCCCTTTGATGATGTAACCTTATATGAGGGAAGCTATGTCTAAGCAGCGCTTTCATTTTTGCGACCATAGCGTTCATTTAGAAGCTCCAGAGCACGTGAATAGCCTTGATCTCCAAGGAAAACACAGATTTTTATCAGGTGTTTGGCTTCTCTTGTTCAATAACTGCTCATGCAGCTAAGTAAATTAATGTTCAAAAACCTTTGATTCAACATTTATCTTAGTTCTTGGGATCGAAATCAAATGTCAATATTTCTGTTTAGGTAATATGGCAGCAACAGTCTGGGTAGCTTATTGCTATATGCTATCAGCAGGTAGCGACTGATTTTGGGGTAACAGCTGGGGTAAATATTTGACTTCGAGATCATACCTCTGGCTGAAATGTAGTGGCGAACGCTGGAGGCAAACTTGGATGTGGTTGTTGTGATGGCGGAGGAGCTGGAAGTAGGATGTCATGTGGAGGTAGGCTATTAAGTGGTCTGGCATCAAATAGCTTCGGCATAGTGGGAACTTGGGCGTGGTCTAAATCAAATACAGCACTGGTTGCTGGTTGAAATGGCATGGCCAAAGCAGACAAAGAATGAGATGGTTTGGGCATGGCGCCTTCAACTGACGTCACACTCGCAGGAGATTTTACTTCAGGCTCTGCTCCAGTGATAGCAGCCTCGGGCCTCTATCTTCGGCGTCTGCAGCTTCTGACTGTGCAGAATGCACTTCAAACGGCGGCTTACGCTGCTCTGTCCCCGGCTGAAACTCTCCAAGTGGGCCCTTTACTTTTTTTTATTCAGGAGCAGAGCCACCTTCCGTGTCTTGTCATAGCAATGGCGGATAATATTGACGTACCTGAACCACTGGAAAATACTGAGACGCTATCGTCATTGCGTACGTCACAAATGGCCGCGATGTGAGCGAAGACGAGGAGAACGAAAACGAGCAAAGATTGAACTGTAAAACTTTATGAAATTGTGCCTAATTTTTTTTCCTGTTTTTCTTTTTACTGTTGTGTGATCTGGGATGACGACAAATTACAGTTTGCTTAACCCTGTTTTATTGCGAACGTGGCATTTCATCTTTCTAGAATTTAACAATGAGCTAAATGTCGTGTATGTCGTGAGTGTCGTAAAAGCCGTAAACGCCGGGTTTGCTAAAAAACACAAAGCTTAACTCTACGACTGATCTTAACTCTAAATCGCAAATCAAATTTACCTTGTTACATCTCGACTTAAATCTTTAGTTATTTCATAAATAAATTCCTTACTTACCTCACAAACACCAAAATTGTTTTATTGCGAACTAAAATATTGCAAACTTGCTTATTACTCTTCATCCGAGGTTTCATTAAATACCACTAATTTAATTCATCAGTTGAGCGGTTAGTAGATGATTTATTTTATCTACACGTTATTAAGTAGGGTACTATGTATTTAGGGTTCTTTACGTAGGGCACTGGACATTTAGCGATTATTTGATCTCTACTTATTGAATACAAGAAGGAGGCTTTTCCCCAGTTTATCTTTAAGGTACTTTACATAGGTTACTGTGCATAAGGGTGCTTTACGTAGGTGCTGCGCACTTAGGGTACTTAAGGGAATGGACATTTTAGGGCACTTAACATAGGGTACTCGGTATTTAGGATACTTTATGTGGGCTAGTGGGCATTTTGCCGTACTTTACGTAGAGTACTGGCCATTTACGATACTTTACGTAGGTACTGGGTAAGTAGGGTATATTATGCAAGAGTAGGGGAAAACGACAGTTCTACCACAGGATACCCCGTCGGCATCGACAGTTCTACCACAAGACCCCCACTCCGTCATGGTACTGCATGGTACGAACCCGCTATGGGCAGCTACAGTTCTACCACAGGACTTCCCCCGACAGCGACAGTTCTACCACAGGACCCTCCCCCCTAGGCAGCAAAGCTGCTCCAATCCCCCCCCCCCCCCACTTGGTGAATCACAGGCAGACATTCAGACAGTCATACATTTATCAATTATTTATTTTTCACACTTAATAGTTATATCACCTAATTTTTAGCGGCCGCCCTGAAAAGGGCAGCTAGGAGGGTTTTAACATCCTCACAGGTTTTATTTGACAAAGGTGAGCCTGTCTTGAACCGGTCTTATCTGCTGCGTCATTTGCTCGCCGTTGAAGACGAAGTCATGCTCCACAGGTCATGCATTCTAGGCCGTACTCATGGAGCAGGGTTGCAAGCTTGGTGCCCGCAAATGGATGCGATGTCTTCCTATAAGGCAGACACATTCAAAATACACTTCAAGGTGGTTAACCACGAAATATCTAGCCCATGCCGGATATTCGTGTTCGTGATGGCCACTATCCACTCATGAACCATGGGAATTTACGGCTAGAGATGAATTTTGATGGTGCCTTGCAAAATACAGTCAATGTCATAGTCCCATGATACCACTACAAAAGACTTGTTCCAAGGCGTCTTTTCCATGGACCAGTTACCATCTTTACAACGAGGTGCCTATGTCATCAATACAGACGATCATGATGAACCAGGACAGCATTGGGTGGCAGTGTATTTTGACAAAGAGACTGTAGAATATTTTGACTCTTTTGGACTTTTACCTGTAGATGGTTGTTTGAATAAGTTTTTAAAGTTTAATTACATTTTTAATTCAGTTCAATTACAAACTCCAATATCATCTACATGTGGATTTTATTGTGTGGATCATATCATTAAACGAGCTCGAGGACATAGTCCTTTTGAAATCTTTGATGTATTGAGAAGATGTGATGGTGATTTTGTGGTTAAGGATTTTGTATAGACATTATAAACCATTATTTTATTGATGTTGTTTGTATGTAAACATTATAAACCATTATTTAATTTTCAATGTTGTATTAGTTAAGCTGTTTTGGTAATTGTCAATCTCATTTATTATAAATAAAACAAGACGGTTTTATACAACTTTCTTTTTATTGTGTTACAAAACATTCTATTTTACACAAATAATTTTTTACATTTCAAAAGAACCTTCTTCTTATTTCAACTTCACACATAACATGAGTAGGGGAAAGCAATTGTTTTACATTAAACTATTTTACACATATTTTGCAAACGCACAACACGCATTCAGTATATTGATAGGCGAATGCCATTCATTGCAATCTAAATTAATATATGTATCATAGACATTATACCCACGTTTGAAAATGCTATGAAAACTCGCATAATTCATATTACCAAACTTTATTATTTTAGCATTTTCGTGCTCAGACAGTTTCAGTTCATATCCATGTTCATTCATGTGTAAGATATTGCCCATCACCATAACCCACATGGGATGTGTCAGCTCAGTAGACTTGGTACCCTCGCATCTCGTTCAAACGTCAGATCAATTATGACCTATGATAGCCGTCTGCGAGGTATTTTAAGCTCGTTTGATGGTGAAGAGCGGATATTGTATGGCCTCTAGGAATCGTAAGACTGCGCGTCATTTCTTCATATCAAAGTCAATTAATGCTGTAAATAGGGTATCTGGCATAATTCCATTATAATCCTCTAAATAATGCTGTATAAGAGTTTTCCCGAATCACGCATGTTTGGTGTATCATGTCCAATAACTAGCACTTCAACATTATTTTCATGTTTGCGTTTAAACCAACCCAGGTACTATTAACGGTATGTTTTTAAAGTCTTTCCACACTTCAGGTTTAAACCGATAGGTAGAATTTATAATAACTTCATTCAAGTCATTCAAGGTGAAGTAAGCACCATTGTCAAACACTAATGCGTTCATGATGGCAGTACGCACACCTTATGAGCTGTCTCCTTGTCTTCGAAGCCTTTCATCCGCTTCTTTCGCCTGCTTCTTCAGCATTTTCCATTCAGACACTGTCAGCAAAATATCCTTTTTCGTAGGACGGTTTCTTTCAGATCCCTCATCTCTTAGGTACTTGTGAATGTTAACCACGCCTTTATTGCTTTGTTTCATAATTTTAATGTACTTTCCATTTCCCAGAGAACGCATTCCCTCCCACAAAACACGACTGTGGTGGTGGCGTCTCCACTTTCAATTTCTTGATGGTGGGATTGTCTTACTTTTAAGACCTTGATTGTATCCAGAGCATCCATACCAGTTACAGAGTTCTTACAACTTAAAGTGGTTTCACTTCCATGTTAACACTTCAGTGTCTGCACCTCAAAGAACTCTTAAGTTGGAGAGTCTCTCCTCTTTATAGTGTCGTCTTGTAATGTCCATGCGCTAAGGTGGAACAGTCATCATTCAGCACGTATCGCTTGTCGTCATATGTGACAGGGCTATTTTCCTCAACTTCTCCGAGAAAAGCTGGTGGTCATGACTTCGAAAATATGTGTCCTACAGCCATCGTTTGAGCTTGGTTGAACAAACTGTCTCTATGTTGCATATGTTTAATGCGTCGTTGACAACCTCGAGTGATGCCTTTGGCCGTATGTTTTTCTTTTTGGCCATACATTAAGCTGTACATCTTTGGCCTGAGTCCAAGAAACTGCAATTGGGATGCCTGCCGTCTCATCCTTCATTTTCCCAAGCACTTTTTTGTTCGCGTTGGAATGTAGGAAATGATCTAACGGATAGTCACTTGTGCCGTACAGGTCAGCATCTTTCTGCATATCCTTGTAGATATCTTCTGTTTGTATGCCATAACATAGACTGTCGGTGTCACTGAACAACAACTTGGCATTGGGATACTTGGTCATGATAGTATTGTACTGAAAATCAAACATAAGCACTTTGCTGAGGTCAAGAATTGTGAAGCCGACTTGAATTGGCTTATCCGGAAGCAAATCCGCTTTGCGTAAATGTACGGCGGTTAAATCTTCGTTATAAAATCTGAATTTATGAAAGACTTTCTTGAACCGCTTTTCGTTGTGAACAAGTTCAACATGACTTTCAACCCCAGTGAGACGTACTGCTGCAAATTCCTATATTGAAGCACACATTTCTTCTTCTTGCATAGGTTACGAATGAGCTTTTCACTATGTTGCCTTTCATGTTCCTTCCTTTCCGTAGCTTCTGACAGTACTCAGACAATTCTCCAACTTTAACACATTTTCGTTCTGGAGCCACTGGGTAGTGATTATGACGATCATGGATTGAATGTGGGTATTCTAAATCCACTTCCAAAATAAATCCAATGTCGTCGTCTTCAGCCACATCCATGAAGTCGAGGGATTCTGGCTCGCTCACCCACATAAATCCTCTTCGTGGCATGCTATGCGACATGGCCCAGCCATACAGGTTGTTTGCGTCGAGGTACATCAGGTAGTTGTTTGGCATCTCAGAATTGTAATCTGCCACATAGGGATTATTTGCTTTCGCGTACTTGTACAAGCATCCAGTCAGAGCCTTGTCGCACAAGTTCATCAAACTTGGTAAGCAATTCTTTATAGGCTTCTGGCAAGTCCTTTTCAATATCTGCTGGATTGTATGCTGCATATGCTGGAAGCTGATAAATGCATTATCAAGTTGCTCTGCCATGACACCTTGTGCATTCGCCGTCATTTTCGTGAAGCGAGCATGCACCACTATGTACCATTTTATTCCAGGGTTTAAGGTCTCCAAGAAATGTGTCTTAATACGGTTCTCTTGCTCCCACATTTCAAGCAGTAACTCAAACCGTTTTTCCTGCGCGTTTTCACCAAGACTAAACCTTCTGCCTCTCCCCACTTGTCCCGTCTTTCGTCTCTGTGCAGCTTTCCCCTCAACGAGCTCTTCGTGAGCACGTTTCATTGCAGATATAAGTCCTGTACGTGCACCAGCAAACTCTTTACGAGCATGTTTCACTGCAGTTTTCATCTCAGCTTGTGTGCAAGTATATGGCGGTATATTTGTACAAAAATTTCACGGCGTTCGCGCTCCAACATTTATTTTTGATGGCAAAGGTATTTATGTGCAATTAATAGATGAGAGAATATTTAATTCTTTCGCGAACCACTTTTTGTGTTATTCAAGTCACTAATAATTTCTGCACGTTTTTATTATTAAAAAAAATAAATGATAGAATGAATTCAATTTATCGCGGCCTGTAATGAATTTTTCGCGTTCCAAAATTAAGAAAATTAAATTACGTGATAAAATGCATGGTCAGAAAAACGTTCTTTAAAACATAAGACGTTTATGGTGTGGGATAAAATTATGGCGAAATTAAAGAGCGCGAAATAAATAGTCAAATAACATATGAAATGTAAATGTTACGCGGCTGAGAAAATTGCCGCGAGGCCATTCAAATGAATGCGAGAAAATATAAAATATACAACATGTACGTTTTGATTTTTTGTTCAAATATACCGCCATACAAGTATGTGCTTCAAACAATTCCATGGATTGGAATTCAACATTGCAATCAAAGCAGAGGACTGGTGTATCCGATATTTAACTGGCTGCCATCGTTGATCTTGTCGCATCAATTGCTTCAACTGATATGCTAAAATGTCTTCTCAGATGTCCTTTTCTACACCTAGGTTTCGCGCTGATCTGATTTCCTTTCGAAACGCTACATTTCCTAGGAGGGGTCCTGTGGTAGAAGTCTCGAGTAGGGAGGTCTGACACACTAGGGGGGATGGGGGGGGGCGGTGGGGGTGGATCAGCTTTGCTGCCACGGTAGAGGGGGCTTCCTGTGGTAGAACTTTCGCTGCCGAGGGGGTCCTGTTGTAGAACTGTCGCTGCCGAGGTTGGGGGGAGGTTCTGTGGTAGAACTGTCGTTTCCCCCTACTTGCAAGGTACTGGGCATTTTACTGTGCTTTACGCAAGGTACTAGGCATTTATGATACATTACGTAGGATACTGGTTTATTCTAGGATACTTAAATAGAGTACTAGGTATTTAGGGTACTTTACGTAGGGGTCTTGGTATTTTAGGGCCCTTTACCTAGAGTGCTGGGTATTTTAAGTTACATTACATGGGGTACTGGGCATTTAGAGAACTTTAGATAGGGTACTGGTAGTTTTGGGAACCTAGTAGGGTACTGGATATTTAACTACTAGTCCAGGTTATTTTTGTCTGTTCTTACCATTCTGTTCTCAAGTAAATTTATAATTTTAGCAACACTTTATCAAGCAAAAGAGGACACAATAAAAAACTTATTCAAATGGAAACGAAACTGATTTCTTCTTTGAACTTTGAAATATTACGACATAATCATTGGGGTACAGTATTTTTATATACGTTTTAATTATTTATTCATTTAAAATGCGTACTTTCCCAGTTACAAAAAAAAAAAAGGAAAAAGGAAAAATTCAAAAGCGAAAACATCGTATTTCATTGTAAATATCTTTCAAAAGTTACGGAAACATCATTCTTAACATCTTCCTTAACTCAGTGCATATCATCATCGTTTATTTTTAGTTACCTATTTAGACGGTCTTCTTTATTTCATCTCTTTTCTCTCACCTACTAAATTTCACCTACTTTGTTTCAGCTGCCTTGACCCACTTTTTACATACCTTATTTCACCCACTTTATTTTATCTCATTCTTTTCACGCACTTTATTCCATCGACTTTATTTCATGTTCGTAACACTGAACGTTCAGCACCGAAATAAATATGATACGAGAACGACGTGAACGGGGGCTTCGTGGAATTGGCTGTAAGGTGTGGTGGGGAATCTGCACGAGGCCATTGTACCATCGCTTGGCTGTTTCTGACTTCCTGTGTGGTTTTATGGTTGTTCGCCAGGTGTGTTTGTTTTATTTGTTTGTTTTTGTTTTGTTTTTATTGTCACGAAAATCTTTTTTTTAAATATTTCATAAAGGAGGAAAATTGTTTAATTCAAATTAGCAGTAAACGGTTTTAGGTAATGTCTCGTTTTTAGTGATTGGGCAAAGAAAAGTACAAACATTTCGGTAGGATTTGGGTTGATGCGCCCACGTGGCTGATTTACAGTAGAAGAAGGAGAAGAAGAAAAGAAGAAGAGGAGCAAGAAAGAAGGAGAACAAGAAGAATAAGAAGAAAAGGAAGAACAAGCAGAAGAAAAGGAAGAGAAGAAGAAGAAGAGGAAGAAAGAAGAAGAGGAAGAAGAAGAAGAAAAAGAAGAGGAGGAGGAAGAAAGAAGAAGAACAAGAAGAATAAGAAGAAAAAGAAGAAGAAAAGGAAGAGAAGAAGAAGAAGAAGAGGAGGAAGAGGAAGAGGAAGAAAGAAGAAGAACAAGAAGAATAAGAAGAAAAAGAAGAAGAAGAAAAGGAAGAGAAGAAGAAGAAGAGGAAGTGGAAGAAAGAAGAAGAACAAGAAGAATTAGAAGGAAAGGAAGAACAAGAAGAAGAAAAGGAAGAGAAGATGAAGAAGAAGAGGAAGAAAGAAGAAGAGGAAGAAGAATAAGAAGAAAAAGAAGAGGAAGAGGAAGAAAGAAGAAGAACAAGAAGAATAAGAAGAAAAAGAAGAAGAAAAGGAAGAGAAGAAGAAGAAGAAGAAGAGGAAGAAAGAAGAAGAGCAAGAAGAATAAGAAGGAAAAGAAGAAAAGAAGAAAGAAAGGGAGAGAAGAAGAAGAAGTAGAAAAAGAAGAGTAAGAACAAGAACAAGAAGAACAAGAAAAAGAAGAAGGCGAAGAAAGAGAAGAAACAACAAATGGGTCCCAGGGATGTAGAGGACGCTTCTAGTTTTAAGAGGTTTATTCATTTTTATGCCAGATAGAAAAGTCAATGGTCATATAAATAAAGCAAAAAAAAAAAAAAAAAAAAAAAAAAAACAAGAACAGGAATGAAACAGCACACTTGTAGCTTAAATATATTTTATTAAAAAGTTTTATCCAATTCAACTGAGGTACCAATATATCTATAAATAACAAAGAATGAAACAGATTTCAGTGCATTTTAAAATTGTGTAGATAATATATAAGCTAAAAAACAAAATAACACATTTTTTTTTTAAAATTAAAATGAATAAGACAAGGAAAAATATAGTTGTTCCCAAATATCAAATTGAAAATTTTAATTTTAAAACACGAAAATAGCCAAATAATATTTTAAAAAAAGTTAAGATCCGGGTTTGTTTTGATCTATTTATTTATTTATTTATTTATTTTTGTCACACGTTTAAATGTTAAAGTGAAATACGTCTATTAAAAATACAACGAAAGTCGGAAAATGCTGCAGAAATTTCATAATCCGGAGAGATTAGTCATAATCTGGAGTACGTTATTTACACATAAGTTAGAGTGAGTAAGGCATTCTATTATTTGAGCAAATATATCAACACTTCCATTCCGTCACGATCAGCTATTATCGATTAAGTGATTATTATTTATAAATATAACAACAAAATGAGAGAGCAAAAAAAAATAAAAATAAAAATAAACATTAACACAAACAGTTCGAAAAGGCAGCATTTGTAATATAGTCAACACCGATTCTATGTCTCTACCTCAAGACTACAGTCCGAAATATGTACCATGTGCTGTCAGTTCGATAACAGCTCTTACTTACAACCCCTTGATAAAAAACCACGATGAAATCATGTTAAAAATAAAATAAAATCATGTATAAAAACATGATAAATTGATTTTAAAGCCAATTCAATGTCTAAATATAGATTTCCAGTTTCGGATTAAAAAGCCTAAAAATAAAAAGATAAAAAACACAGGCGACAGAAGGACTGATTGTGCAACTAAAATCCCCCACTCCTTCTTAAGAATCTGTTTAAATTCGACACCAGCTTCCGCATGCCACCCGACGCACACCAATAAACATCCCATTTTAGCTTCTTTTTTTTAAAAAAAAACCTTTTTTAATATTAAGCACAATATTTAATTATCTTTTCATGAAGTTTTAACATGTTCGTCCTTTTTGAACTCGCAGTAGATTTGTGTTTTTTTTTGTTGTATAAAAAATTAAAGCTGTCAAATCGACCACCTTTGCGTCGTCATAAACTCGTCTTTTGTCAAATACAAGTGTCAAAAACTCGTCAAGGTTATGTCGCTATTTGTCAGAATTGTATTATATGCAAGGTATTAACATATCCAACGCAGCAAATTAAAGCCTTTAAAAGATTATTTGTTTTCTTTTCCTTTGTTCTTTTTTTTTCTTTTTGTTTAAACTTCCAACGTTTTCACAAATTCTGAACTGAACCAGAAGAATATCAAAATATTAACGAAAAATAATTTAAGTACTATCAACCACACAAACAAAGAAAAATGCGCAAATTCTGAAGATCTCACTGGATATTTCCGCTGATTCTGTTCCCAATACTTTGGTATTGAATTTAAATTAGTAAAACAGCACGTGACTGTTTAGAAAAAAAACTATTTCATTTCTAGTGCTTGTCAGCGACTTTGACGAGTGAGAACTATCATTGACCATTTTCTGACCACTTTCTGACAACTTTCGGTGCTGGTCACCACTCCATCCCAGGTTCTAGCAGACAACAGCTTGTTTTCCGACGACGTCGTTGAAACGTTCATGCGACAGACTAACGTTAGAACAACGCCGTCACTAGATCGAAAAGTGACAACTTGATAGCTTGGTCGATACTTTCCGACGATCGCCAGCCTCTCTTACAAAGTCAGTCAGTACCAACATAATAAATTTAAAGCTTTAAAAAGTAACATAATTATACAAAAATGTTAATACCCAGTGTTTACAAACCAATTATAAAACTGATGACCTTAGTCATAAAACAAACTCACTGTATATTCATTAATTTATTATTGTAGTTTTGTAGTGTCCCTTTTAGTTTTGTAGTGTCCCCCCTTTTTTTAGTAATATTTGAGAGCTGGGAGAGTCCTTCCTCGGCCTCCGTAGTAAGCCCCGTCGCTGTACACGTCACGGTGACGTGAGTAGTCACGTGACGTGTAGTAAGATGGCTTCTCCTCAACGATACGCTCGGATATGATAGGCATTGGAGAGGGTTTCTCAAGCTGCAAGGCGAAAAGAACAACACTCATTTCCGTGAACCTTTTTTCTATAAATGTTCTTTGAGGCTGCGTCTCATATGCGATCAGGGAGTACTCAACCGTCCAGACAGGACTTATCAGCTAGGGAAAACTTACCGGCTAGGGAGGACTTACCATCTACGGATGACTAATCAGCCAAACAGGATTTATCGGCTAGGGAGCACTTACAGGCTAGGGAAGATTTACTGGTCATGGAGGGCTTACCACGTAGGCAGGACTTACCAGATAGGGGCGACTAATCATGTACGGAGGACTAATCAGCCAAACAGGATTTATCGGCTAAGGAGAACTTGCCGGCTACAGAGGACCTAACAGCTAGGCAGGACTTATCGGCTAGAGAGGACTGATCGGCTAGGCAGGACCTAACAGCTAGGCAGGACTTATCGGCTAGACAGGACTTATCGGCTAGGGAGGCCTTATGGCTATGGAAGACTTATCAGCAAGGAAGAACTTACAGGTCAAAGAAATAGTCAGGAAAGGATTACTTAAGGGTTAGGGAGGACTTACCGGGTAGATAGGACTTACCGGCTCGGTGGGCGGACTTACCTGGTGGACAGGACTCACCTACTAGGGGAGGGGGGACTTACCGGGTGGGCAGGACTTACCGACTGAGGGGGGGGGGGAACTTACCGGGTGGACATGACTTACCGGCTAGGGGGAATTTACTGGGTAGACAGGACATACCGGCTAGGGGGGACTTACCGAGTAGACAGGCCTTATCGGCTAGGGGGAAACTTAAAGGGTAGACAGGACTTGCCGGCTAGCGGGGACTTACCCGGTGGACAGGACTTACCGGCTAGGGGGAACTAACCAGGTAGACAGGATTTACCGGCTAGGGGGAACTTACCGGGTATACAGGACTTACCGGCTCGGTGGGCGGACTTACCGGGTTGACAGGACTTACCGGCTGCGGGAGGGGGGGGGGGTGGGAAACTTACCGGGAGGACAGGACTTACCTACTAGGGGAGGGGGGACTTACCGGGTAGACAGGACTTACCGGCCCTGTGGGCGGGGACTTACCATCTGGACAGGACTTACCGGCTCGGTGGGCGGGGACTTACCGGGTGGACAGCGGGGGGGGGGGGGGACTTACCGCGTGGACAGGGCTTACCGGCTTGGGGGGGGGGGGACTTACCGAGTAAACAGGACTTACCGGCTCGGTGGGCAGGGACTTACCGCGTGGACAGGACTTACCGGCTAGGGGGAACTTACCGAGAAGACAGGACTTACCGGCTCAGTGGGCGGGTTCCAGATTGAGCAGACGAAGATACAGATGAAGGCGACGAGAGTGTTGAAGAAAACGAGGACAAAGACGACGATCATCATGGCCATGATGCCCTTCTGCTCGTCGCTGCCGTCGTCAAGGAAGTCCCTGGTAACATGAAAAAACGTCCCTGGTAACATGGAAGAAACGTCCCTGGCAACATGGAAAAAAAGTCCCTGGTAACATGGAAAAAAGTCCCTGGTAACATGGAAAAAACGTCCCTGGTAACATGGAAAAAAATCGCTGTTAACATGGAAAAAGTCCCTGGTGACATGGAAAAAATGTCCCTGGTAACATGCAAGGAAAATTCTCCGTAACATGGGAAAAAGTCCCTGGTAGCATGGAAAAATGTCCCTGGTAACATGAAAAAAACGTCCCTGGTAACATGGAAAAAAAGTCCCTGGTAGCATGGAAAAAAGTCCCTGGTAACATGGAAAATGTCCGTGGTAACATGCAAGGAAAATTCTCGGTAACATGGAAAAAAGTCCCTGGTAACATGGAAAAAAGTCTCTGGTAACATGCGAGAGCCTGGTACATGTAAAAAAGTCCCTGGTAAGGTGCAAAAAATGTCCCTGTTAACATGCAAGGAAAATTCTCGGTAACATGGAAAAAAGTCCCTGGTAACATGGAAAATATCCGTGGTAACATCCAAGGGCTTCGTACATGTAAAAAAAAGGCCCTGGTAAGGTGCAAAAAATGTCCCTGTTAACATGCAAGAAAAATTCTCGGTAACACGGAAAAAAATCCCTGGTAACATGGAAAAAGTCCGTGGTAAGATGGAAAAAGTCCGTGGTAACATGCAAAAAACGCCTCTGGTAACATGCAATAATAGTATCTAGTAACATGTAAAAAATGTCTTTGGTAACCTGCAAAAAAATCTATGATATGCAAGAGAAGTCATGGGATACTGTGTAAGATTTTACTTCTCAGACGCATGGTTTGAACAGTTAATTTCTTGCTAAAGGTCTCCAATTACTTATTTTCAGCGCTGCTCCGATTACTTATTCAGGATTTGAACAACAGACTCATATTTCCTTTTGGTTGAAAGAAGGGCATGGCATAATGTAATTCACACTTGTTTCTCAGTAAGAAGTGGACATTTACACACATTTATGCAAAACACGTTTTTCCGTTTTACCCAAAAAAGGGCTTACTTTTCATTTCAGAAGCATTCTAAAATGAAAGCAAAAAGGCAAAAACACTTTACTTCTAATTTTACTCTTTAGTGCGCCGTGTGCATTTCACTTCTTAGCGTGCCGTGTGCAGTTTATTTCTTAGCGTGCCGTGTGAAACACTTTTTTTTTTAGAATGTATACTCACGCGTCTGCCAGCTCAAATGTGATCATTCCGCCAAAGACGAGGTAGCCGAGAGAGATGATTCCGTTCATCGTTGACACAGCCAGCAAAGTGTTTCTCTGCAATCAACGTCTTCGAGATGAGATCTTAGATGTTGGGTGCACTCCCACATAAAGAAATAATAAGTAAATTGATCGATCTAACGCCATGTAAAGGTTTCGCTGGACACAGTCACAAGCCAAATGCGACTCTGACGCAGGCTTGGTGGCGAAACCATTTCTGTGTTACGTCATTTGAGTTCTTATGTAAGCGTACACACGCGCATATATGGGTCTATGTTATAATAGTGATAAAAAATCATGGGGCTGGTGTGCTTGGTATTAGATTCGGGCAGTTGCGGAGTCTAATGAACCCGCGGTTAGTTCGAATCCAGTGCAAAGCGTCCAGCTCCATGATCTATCCCTGTATTAAAGTAACATCTTTTCCTTCTTTTCCTTAATTCCATTAAAATTTTGCAAAGGAAGGTTGGGGGTTACGGTTAGCATGGTTGATTAAGATATTGGCCTGGTAATCCCAAGGTCCCGGGTTCGAAACCCGCCCGGGGTGGCAAGCAATTGCCTTAGCTAAGTCAACGCAGTGGTTACGGATCTGCTATTACGGAATTCAAAATTAATGCTCGAGGATTGATTCAGTCATCCGTTCATAAATCCCTTAAAATGTTATGAGACATCCCTCTTCCCCTACTCTCTCTCTCTCTCTCTCTCTCTCTCTCTCTCTCTCTCTCTCAATTTTTTCACAAACTGTGCCTATTTTTCTGTTGCTCTTTTCCTAAATATATCAATGAGAATAACACAAACTTGCCTTCGCAGCTACAATAG
>OX457028.1:3115495-3135495 GCA_949752745.1 Protula sp. h YS-2021 | reverse complement strand
ACATTGAGATCAACGGAACTTTTACCTCAAACTGGTTTCCAAAATATTTTTCCTGCAAGGTTTGAGGCATGAAGACGACATATGGAAAAGGTGTAGAGGATAATGAGTCCCCGTGCAACTCGCTTTTTTTTTACCTTGACCTGCAAGGTTAAGGTCAAATAAGGTCAAAATATTTTTAAACCCTTATTTTTCACGAAAACTTGCTAGAAATAGCGCTCAAATCCTCGTTTGAACACATATACGGTTTCAGTACAAAGTAACCTCACAATCTGATTTCAACATTCAGGGTCAAAGGTCAAGTGACCTTTTTATATCAAAAAAGCGTTAGTGAAAGATTTACCATAATCTCGAAAACAATTAGACATAGAGCAATTTTGAACTTATTTTCGAACCTTTGGGCGTAAGACATTGTATAAGAGGCACCTTGATGATCTTGACCTCCTCGGTCATGGTCAGTGTCAAAAACTGGAATTTGACTATTATCTCGAAACGGTTGGGGATAGACCGACTTTGAGCTTGTTTTCAACACTTTGAGACCAGAAGATGTTGTGTAAGAAGTAATTCAGTGACCCTGACTTACTCGGTCATGGTCAAGGTGAAAAACCTGATTTTTAAAAGAGTTTTTAAGAGTTCAGAATCGTATTGTTGTGACCCCGAGTATAATTTTCGCTACGCGGTAGCGAAAACGGTTTAGTTCTATATTAAATTTGGTAAAAGAAAATTTTGTAGTGAGCATGGGATATGCACTTAACATATTGAACGCTTTGCAGAAACTTGGGTTTAAATAGTTGTTTTTAATCCACTGTGAGTTTAAAGACAGAAGTTCAAGGGCTTTGGACCCGTTTTGTAACAGAAATATGTTTTAATGTTAAGCTGTCGGTTCCTTGTTTTTTTTCTAAAATAAAAAAATACAAAATCATGGCTGTAAGGCAAAAGGGAATTATAAATGTCGGTTTTCCACGGAAGTTAGTCCAAGCAAAATAAAAAGATAACACAAGGATGTCCTTGAATTCTCTGTCCATTAAAATGAAAACGCCGTAAAGATGAAAGGAGAAACAACAGTTCATTATTATTTATTTAGTAGAGACCTCCTCTATCAAATTTCTAAACAACAAGACAATCAATCAAATAATCAGAAATAACAACAGGACTGGTCCTATTTTGTTTCTTTTTTGGAAACTCGATTTTTTCAGCCAATATTTTTTGCCCGTTAAGGAAGCCTGTGAAAATTTTGGCCAAATAAAGCCGAATAAACAGTAAGTCTAGAAGCGGTGGTCGTTTCTTGGTGTCATGGATCCAAAAAAAAAAAAAAACAAAAAAAAAACAAAAAAAAAACAAACATAATAAAGAAAAAAACTCAAGAGGTCATACAAGGTTCGTGCGAAGTGCCAATTTCGCTAAAAAGGGAGTAATTTCCATTTGGTACCCAGTATAACCCACAAACGGGGTTCTTTCATAACTGTACTCCGTGGTTGGTTAAAAATGGGGTATTATTTTCTTTCATAGCACTCTGCGTTTAGGAGTGGTTTGTAAAATGTCGTGGGCACGCATGGCAACCGGCTGGTAGCTGAGTATCGCCCCCCCCCCCCCGGGGATATGCCTCATGCCCACCCAGCTTCAGGAGAGACCATCACTCCATGCTGACCAACAACCATCCGTCCCCCTCCCCCACGCCTACCCCCCCCCCCCTCCTCCACACCCCACCTCCGCGCACTACACCCCCAACACTCCATACTGACCAACAACAACCATCCCGCCCCCCCCTACAGCCCCCCACCCCCAAAATGCCACCGTTCCCATAAAAAATAAGTCCAGTGAAGAAAATATATCGTGTTTTATTGATTTTATTGATTATCTTCCAAATTACATTTATATTACAAAGAAATCGGAAACAAAATCACCTCTGATCCCAAGCACTGATCCCTAGTTCTGGATTTCATCAAATGCTCAATAGAAGTGATTTTTCTTCCTTCTGGATTTCTGGATTGTAAAAATTATGGGATATATGAACACACATTTGTGGGAGGGGAGGGGGGAGATTTTTTTCACATGAACTTGGATCATTTTTCTCTCTTTTTTTTGTAAAATGGCAACGTGGATTTGTCCCAGTGTGATCTTTCACTGAACTCAATCGAATAGACAGATTGTGGTGTGCAAAACACAGCATATTTCGTGTACGAAGACATTGCCCAAATGGAGCAATTCAACACACCATAATATCGTGAACTGAGTGTAGTATATACAACCACAGTAAATTTTCTACAAACGAAAAGTCTGATTTGTCAGTAACTACATTGTTAAATACATAAGCTGTAACGGTAACGTTTGCACAACATTAGTTGTAAGTGCAATTAAAAGTCTAATTGCAATTATAAATAGATATACACTCTGTGTGTTTATACGGCAAGATACATACAAACGCTGCAGTGCTAATCACAATCGTTAGACAATGTTTGTTTCTACCAAAATCATCTTCTTCTTAAGTGAAGTCCACAACAGTAAAAACAGCGGTCAGTCGTTTTTAACACGCTGATACGTACATCTACAGCACCGATGATAACCAATGTGATCCTTTAAATAACTTTTTTTAAGTAACCATTTGACACTTTTATATACCCTAGTACATGTTAAATATTTAAAACAACACTGATTACCGAAATATAAACCTTATGTTTTTTTACAGACACCCGATTCTTGTTCCATGGACGCAAAGGGCGATATCCGTTTACAAGGCGACTGAAAATGGCGGATGTCCATAGAAAAACATGATTAAAATGAAATATTAAGGATATCTTTTTATCAACAATACCACATGATGAGTTAATAATACTAGTGGCTAGGCTTTTGTTAACAGTATATTCGTAATTATGTACAAGATATTTCAAGGACATTTCTTACCCTAACAACGTAAATCATAGTCTCAATACAACCCCCTCCCCCAACCCCCCACCCCCACCACCCCCCCTACCATGGCCTGTTTTGAAGCAGTGACAGAGTTCCGTATGTATTCAGAGGGAGAGGGGGTGGGAGTGGGGAAAGGGTGGGGGGGGGGGTTGGATTCGCTTCTTACAAGCCGCGTCACCACAAAAAAATTATCAAAGAACAGCTTTGTTTTGTTTTTTTTCTCGAATGGTTTATACCAATTTGATCTACTCCTCGTATAGCGCCACCTAGTGTCGTAGCTGTCCTTACCCAAGCACGCGTTCTTTTAAAACCTTCCAATAATTCTTGTTTAAAAGTAATTTACTTCCAGCACAATGACGTTAAGAAAAAACTTTTTTTTTCTTTTTCAAAGTTCTTTTGAAACTAAAAAGTTTTAATATTTCAGGGCGGGGAGTGTCCGGTAGCCCCCGCCGTAGTACGGATCAGGGCCTCCGTATCCAGGGTTGCCGTAACCATAGCGACCGGCGGAGCTCCTGTAATACGTCTCCCGGACATCGGGCTCCGGAATGTACGGTTCCGGCCTGGGAGGCAGGCTCGGAAAGCGTTCCTGCAAGAAAAAAAAACAAAAAAAAAAATCAAACAACAATTGAAAGGGGTCCACGCATAAACTTGATAACTCCACTTATCACGAAAATGCACTATTACCACTACGGTATTTCTTGGCCTCTGCTCTATCACATATGTAAGTCTTACACCTCGAAACCGAGAAGAAGTGGGCATTTTTTTTTGGGGGGGGGGGGGGATGCGCTGGGAAAAACCTATGTTTGTTGCTAAAATTTCAAATTTTGAAAGCGCTTTTTTTCCACTGCTGATAAGTGCAGTTATCAGGTTTATGCATGGACCCCTTCAATTATGAACTTGTTTTTTTATAGTTTTTTTTGTTTGCTTTTTAATAACCAAAAATACAAACTTTCAATGACTATTATCATTATCTTAGTTAATTCATATTTTCAATATTATCCTTTTTGTCTGTTACTAATATTTTTTGTTTTGTTATTTTTTGTTTTTTCGTTTTGTGTTGTTTTTCACCTTTTTGCATTTATTTATTCCTTATTATAAAGCACATGACTTTCTGTATTAGAATGGGATACTATACAAAGTTTTCAAATAAATATTTCAAATAATTTTTTTGAATAAATGTTTTACATAAATCTGTAATAACAGCACAATATGCACAGGTAAAATGCTTGAAGTTATTTAGAAGCTGCAGAGCATTTTAATACTGCGACTGTGTTTTTTGTCTTCGGATAAAATTCCCGTGTCATTCTCATATATATTTGGTACACTAATTTTAATGTACAGCATTACTAAGCTGTATGGAATTGGTACATATTAAAAACTTCTGACATATATATATAATATATATATATATATATATATATATATATATATATATATATATATATATATATATATATATATATATATATATATATATATTAGTTTAGGGGATGATTGGGAGGGAATCAGATCGCAAAGTTGGAGGAAGCGCCATCTATACCAAGCTGCTCTCTGACGGCATCCACAGTATTCCGAGCGTGACGAATGCGAAGGCGACGAGCATGTCGAAGAAACATAGGATGAAATTGATGATAATCAAAACAATGGTCGCTTCTTGTGAACCGGAAGTGTCGCTGTCATCCAGAACATCCGTCCTGAAATGGAAATGGTTTCAAACTTTTGCATTTCTTTATTTTTTTATGCATGCGTTTGTGTGTTGCTTTTCCGTTCCTTACCTCCCCCCCCCCCACCCCAATCCAATGTCAGAAATCTTTACATATTGGTTTTTCTTTATTTTTGGAATGGTGTGGGGGGGGTCCATTTTATTTCCTTTTTCGTTTTTTTTTTTTTTTTTTTTTTGTTACTGGCCAATTCAAGAAGATTTTTTGAATATATCTTACAATGTCAAAACACTATCATTTTAACCCCTCCCCCCCCCCAACCCACTCACCCACACACGCATACACACACTTCAATCGCTTTGACTTTCCGAGATATATTTTTTTGTTGCCTAAAAAGCTCGCTTACTTATCAATCTCATAGAAAATGTTTGTCCCACTGTAAATCATCGTCAACAAGGCGGAAAATCCATTCATGGTCGAAAGGGGAACGCCGACATTTTTCTGAGAAAAAAATAGAAAGTAATAGTTCCACGTTAAACTTTTAAAACCATTTCTACTATTTTATTTGAATATTTCATTTGATTAAATAGTTTTACGAACATGTCTAATATTTCATATCGAAAAGATTTTTAACATGTGTTAAAATGAGTGCTCATTTTGAGCATCTATGAACAGTGAAAGAACAATATGTTAATTAACGCTTGGAACTTCGTTCCAAGAAGTTATTGTTTTTCCTCGAATTGTGGAGGTGAAAGTACCTCTTTTTTTTCCTTTTTTTGTTAGTTTTTTGTTTTTTTTTTGTTTTTTTTCTTCATTTTTTTTTTCACGCAAAAAAGTCCGCGTCGGTTTCCAGACATCTCCTCCGAAACGGCTGAAGCTAGAAGAATGAAATTTGGCACACTTAAAGTCGATTATGCGAAGTGGTGCTAAATGAATTTTTTATTGACCTATGACGTCATCATCTGCGTCTTGTGACGTCACGCAGATTTCATAGCTTAATATCTCCAAAACCGCTGGATCTAGAGGTTCGGAGCTAAATACGTCATGAGACTACTTTTTGACAAAGAACACCGTGATAGCACTATTTTTTACGTATTGCGTAATTCTGACGTCATTTCTACGTTTTCTGTTCCTGGTCGGTTTTAAAGCGGGATTTTTGCGCACAGTATACAGAAAGCTTAGTTGTATACGAATTGACGGTTAAAAGTAACTTTTAACTGCCAAACGCCCTGTAAAACGCCCCACCCCACCCCCAAAATACGTAAACAAAATACTGCCATCACAAGGTCAGCAAGTAAACAGATACTGTAGTACTCGCAGTAGCTATTTGCGTTATGTGTGCCAAATAAGGATAAGCACAAATAAGCAATGTTGCTGTAACTGGCTGATACAGAAAGGCTCCCATCACTGTGCGCATGCAATGCTGCCTTCATGGCACTCATACTGGAGTGTACTTAAGTGTTTTTTTTCATAAAGCAGCGACTGCGTTTTTGATTACAAAGAGAACAAGTTGCTTCTTAAATTTCATAGTCTTTTGCAAGTTATTTATTTGACAAAGCTGATTATAAAAGCTGTTTGTCCTTGTGTTTTACAAAGTTCTGTGCAGGATAAGGAAGAGCCACTCGAAAAGTAGGCATTCGTTGACTTAATAAAAAGTTTAAAATGCCATTGAAACAGGAATCTGTTTACAGTGAGTGTGTGTGTGTGGGGGGGGGGGGGGGCAGGGAGTAGTTAGTGTTCAATTAAAGGGTTGAATGTTCTACGGGGTTATTCAAAATATGACTTTCTGGGTCACGGTCAAGGTCAAAAACGGGAGTTGACTATTATCTCGAAAATGGTTAGAGATAGAGCGATTTGAGCTCATTTTCGACCCTTTGGGCCTAAACAACGTTACATAAGAGGTACCGCGGTTTCCTTACCTTCTGGGTCACGGTCAAGGTCAAAAACTGGAAGTTGAATGTTATTTCGAAAACGGTTAGAGATAGAGCGATTTTGGACTCATTTTCGACCCTTTGGCCTAAGCAACGTTACATAAGATGTATCTCGGTGACCTTGACCTTCTGGGTCACGGTCAAGTCAAAAAAGGAAGTTGACTATTATCTGGAAAACGGTTAGAGAGAGAACGATTTTAAGCTCATTTTCGACCCTTTGGGCCTAACCAACGTCACATAAGAGGTACCTCGGTGAACATGACCTTCTGGGTCACGGTCAAGGTCAAAAACCGGAAGTTGACTATTATCTCGAAAACGGTTAGAGATAGAACGATTTTGAGCTCTTTTTCGACCCTTTGGGCCTAACCAACGTCACATAAGAGGTAACTCGGTAAACACGACCTTCTGGGTCACGGTCAAGGTCAAAAACCGGAAGTTGACTATTATCTCGAAAACGGTTGGAGATAGAACGATTTTAAGCTCACTTTCGATCCTTTGGACCTAACCAACGATACATAAGAGGTACCTCGGTGTCCTTGACCTTCTGGGTCACGGTCAAGGTAAAAAACCGGAAGTTGACTATTATCTCGAAAACGGTTAGAGATAGAACGATTTTAAGCTCATTTTCGATCCTTTGGACCTAAACAACGATACATAAGAGGTACCTCGGTTTCCCTGACCTTTGTCATGGTCAAGGTCAAAAAAAGGAGATTGGATCAAAGCAGCGATAACGAAGGGGTATTGTGTGACTTCGAGGTTTGTCACAGCTGAGCGAGTGTGGACATAAAACAAAAGGGACGCAGTAATTAGTGAACAGGTTATGCCTAACCATGATGGGAATGAAGCTCAATAAATCGCACAATATTGAAAACTCTCCATGCAAAAGTGTATTAACGATAAATTATATGTTTAACATTCTAACTGACTGCTTCCAAGCGTTAATTTCGTCACTAGGTGGCGAAATCGGTCTAGTTTTCTGTGCAGTTCTTTTCTATTTAAGTAATACTGCTGCAACAATAACAAGAAGGTGATTTGATTGAGAACTTCTGCAAAAAAAAAAAAAACCTTACCCCTGAAATGTTGTGGATAAGACCCTGGTATCTGCTCATCGAAGATCCAGCTACCCCAGCACCAAGAGCCTGAAATGAGCGCAAAATGTACATCATTCATTGGACTGCCTCACCGTGCACTTCAAAATGCCCGGTTACTGTAAACTTTAAAGTTCACCAGCCATAAAAATAGTGCCAAGTGGGTTGTGACGGTGAAGAGTGGAGGGATGGTAATAATTTCACTGGTATGTAAACGAAGAAAGTACCTGCTTAAGTCAACACTTAAAAAAAAAAACCAAGACACTTTAAAAGGAACCCAGCAAACATTAAGACGTCAGAATGGCGTCGGGTCGACGTCGTGACCCGACGTTTCCGACGTCGAACTGACGTTCCGGTTTTGGTTGTATATGAAATGGAACCGACGTCGGGTTTTCAACGTTAGAATGACGTCCGGTTCCGACCTAAATCCGACGTCGGAATTAAGTCGGTTTTAGGTTGTATATGAAAATGGAACCGACGTCGGATTCAGACCTGAAACTGACTAGAGTTAATACATACGAAAGCATTTTGCATGTAAATTTTTACAACCTAGAAAGAAAAATACCGACGCGCCATCAAAATTCTAAAATTTTCATGTAAAAATTACGTTTTTTCTTCCTCTTTTTCAAAATGACTTCCATTTCCGGTGAGCGATAATAATGTTAATCGCTTTTTCGTCGTTTTTGCAACGTCGGAATGACGTCAGAAAACCGACATCGCCTCGACGTCGGAATAAAGTCGGGTTTTAGGGTAATAGGTCAGGATATATGGTTGTGAAGTCGTCGCGACCAAAATACAACCTTTTTATTCCAGACCTTTGGTATTCCAGACCAAGCTGAGCGGTTTCCAAAGGGAGAGAGTGTGGAGAGATTGTCACTCGATTTGTGCCTCAAAACCATTAATGTTTACACGTTATTTTTTTGTCTATTTTAAACAAAATTTAAACCGTTTTCAAACCTCGACCGCTCTCAACTCCCCGATTATGCCAATACTGGGAAATTCTGAAGAATAACAAAATATACTGATGAATACAGTATATTGAAAAATACTGAAGATATACAATACTGAAAAATATGAAGAGTACAGAAGAATGGTGACGAATACTTAAGAATACGCGAGAACACTGAAAAATACTGAATACTTACCAGCAGTATGGTGGGTACTGTAAAATGGATGTGCTTCACGTACAAGGCCAGGCTATTGAATTTTTCGAAATCGATGGAGAAGTAAACGATGGTCATTACAAACAGCAGCAGTCCATGGATGAGCTGGAGAGCACCGAGCCATTTGAGCACCCCCACACGACTTGACATCAAATAGCCCTTCCGCATCTTTTATTTGTTTGTTTGAAAATGTTCACCAAAAACAAAAAAAAACAACAATGCTTCTGTTGTTGAGATGTTCGTGTGTGGTGGTAAGCTGTGCTGCTTGGTCAATAGCCTACAATTGAGAAAAAAATGCGAAAATTGGAACTGGTGAAATCAGGATTATATTTCACCCCCCTCCCGCCCCCTCCATCCTCCCCTTGAGAGAGGGTTGTGGGGGCCACTTGGTAACAGATGTGTTACCACGTGTGCCCCCCCCCCCCAAAAAAAAAACGCAGAGAAAGGGGTAATTTTGAAGACGGAAGCGGCTCGCACTGAATGCCCATTGCGATAAAAAAAAGGGGAGGGAGAGAGGGAGAGAGAGGTCTCATGGTTTATAGTGGTTAATGGGACGATATTTTGAAATATAAACCAAATTAGAGTTTTTGTCAACTCCAGGCGGGGGAGGTGTGGGAGGCCGGAGAGGTGAAGGCGGGGGAGGTGCGCGTTTTTCTGCATTTCGCAACATTTTTCCTTGGAAGTATTCAATGTCAATGTTAGCACTAACATTTGCCAAAAATCACGAATTGAAATCACGAAATATAAACCTGAGAGCAACCCTCCTCCCTTCTTCTTACCCCCCCCCCCCATCGTTTCCACCACCACCACCCGTAATTTCATTTCCTTGTACGAGTCCTGTGTTTTGTGTTTACGGGCAGTTAGCTGTGACCCAATTGTAATTCTAAACGCATAAAAGACACAGTGCGGCTTGTTGAAATCTACTTGGGAAAAGCTTTGAGAATACAGTGTTGCCCTGCAACTGGGACCAGGAGTGGGGAGAGATGAACAAATATGCAGGATGGTCCTATTTGCGGGGCAGTCCTATTTGCGGGATGGTCCCATTTGCGGGGTGGTCCCATTTGAGGTGCAGTCCCATTTGCGGGGTGGTTCCATCTGTTGGGGATGTCTATACCCTATATACCCTATAGAGTTCTGCAATAACTTTTTACGTTGGCATTATTTTTTATATCACCACTTTATAGGCCATATAAACTTGACATAATCACCAAGTAAATATTGCGACTTTGGAAAAACATACGATAAATATCGAAACAACTGGATTAACGTCTGTTTTCGGGTAGCTTATAGATTATTGATTATACGACGTCTATTCAACGTTTACAAAAAAAAGGGGTAGCAAATGGAAGTCGAAACAGCGTCTATCTATTAATTTGTACAGACGCCTGGGAAATATGAATCTAGAACAGCCGTGAAGGTAGTCCCACTCAGAGTATGGTCACCCCTCCGTAACAGTCCTCTCACCCCTGGGCCATCCAGTCACACAGGATATATATGAATCGATTTCCATGGATATTCTTCTAAAGGAGGTCGGGGGGGGGGGGGGAGGAAGCTTGCGTGCAATATAAGTATTTTACGTTCTCATTTCAGTCTGTTTTCCAAGAGATTTGTCATGGCTACCATTTCCGGTCAGCGATAATACAGATAGCGTTTTGATTACGTGTCCGGCGTCTGTTGTCCGTCTATTCAACGCTGTACCAAAGACGTTGATTAGCCGTCGGAGCATTTTGATTGCATATGGGTGGGTGGTGGGGGGAGGGGGGGGATCGACGTCGCCACCTCAAAACGTTAACTCGGTGTCGGTATGTTCACTGGATAACATCTTGTGGAGGGGGGGGGGGGGGGGTCGTGCTTGTTTACTAATTACAAAAACCTCCATATTTACTCCCCGACCCGTGCGTTCTATAGTCTTAACCCCACCCCCACCCCACCCCTCCCCACACATCGTATTTATTACATATCTTAACAGCTAAAATCCGCATCCAGTCCAGTTCGAAAAGAACCTCTCTTTGTATGGGAAACGCGATGCACTGAATGAAAATCTACCCCTCTGCCCTTTTTGACGAAATTGACACTCCGTGAGGACCGCACCTGACCCAAAAAATGTCCCCCACACATCCTCTATTGACGCCCATATATCCCCCCCCCCCCAAAAAAAAAAAAAAATGACGCCAACAGCGACCGAAATTGACGCCAAAATCATTGCAAATTTAACACCAATATCATCCATAAGATATCGTCCGGTCACTCGGCACTACATGTGACCACCACACCGGTACTACATGTGACCACCACACCGGTCAAGTCCAAAAGTAAGGTGAAGAACAACCTAAAGGCAACTCAATTTTAAAGTTAAATTTGTGACTGTAAAACATTTCCCTGTTAACTTACAGTTGCTAACTTACGGCTGCGAGTTCTTTACAACCAGTTTGTGCTTTCTCTAATCAGAATTTCCACAATTTATCCCTCGGATTATCAAAAAATAGACGTGTTTATTGACTGGCTTAAGTTCATATTGTGTTTACAATTAAGGTTGTTTTGGGGGAGGTATGCCCAAGAGTTCATATGCAGTGTACTGTGACTTCGCTACAAGTTCGCACACCCTTATCACGATTTCCCCCCTTAAATATGGGCAATAATGACTCGCTTTGGCATTCAAAACCGAGCAAAAAGGAAACCATAAAGAAAGTATTTTCATTCACAATCATCGTATATACACATTGGTTAAAAATATTGACGATTTTGTTTTGTGTTTTCTTTTGGTATAAATAAACAAGAATAGTCTTACCTTGTTATGGGCGAAAAGACAGCAATATCCGGTATCCAAATGGGGTTGTTTTATGGCAATGTTCCGCTCCGCTTATTTTTTCCTTTTCAGGCCGACCTCTGTCGGGCATTTCGGGTAGTGTCACTCTAACAAGTACACCAACAGATTACTTACAATAAGGCCGCCTTATGTCAAGTATCCGTTTCGTGTCCACTGTACACAAGTACAGAACGCTAACAATACCAATATATCTTTTTTATATATATATATATATATATATATATATATATATATATATATATATATATATATATATATATATATATATATATATATAAAATATTTAGAAATAGCAAGATACCTGTGTGCTTTATTGAGGGGTTTATCAATATTTGATGTCATATTTTGTTTACTTATCAATATTTGATGTCATATTTTGTTTACTTATTCATCGAATCAAGCTGGCAAAGTCGTGACCATTTTGTGAATATTTTCCGCGGCTGTCCGAAGTGACCACAAACCACAATGTACCGATATCATACCAACGCATTCACTTTACGCAATTCACTACTTCGTTACCGGATCACACCCCCCCCCCCCATCCTCCTGCCCCACCCCACCCCGTCTTTGCTCAGTTTATTAACAGGAGGTTGTGTTGCTAAACATTCCGATTGTTTATTTATCACAGTTTTTTGCTATTTTTTTTTCGCAGCTGCAAAATGTTGACATCTTTTTTTCTCTCCAATAAGAGAGTAATTCAATTTATCAGACAACAAAATCAGCCAACGCTCAAAACTATCACTTTTTATGTTTTTTACGGAAGTTCTTAAAAAAACAAAAAACAAACAAACAAACAAATAATGAATTGAATTAAAACCAATACACAATTGCCTTATTTATTTTCTCGTCTATCATTGTGACGTTTGAACAAAGTCGATTTTTGGTTGTTTGTCGAAATCAAAACAACGTTTGCTCCCCAAAGTTAACTGTTGATTATCCGACTTCTAATCCGAGTTGATAAGTTAGGTTGAACCAAAGTGAAGTTATAGAGACGTCGGAAAAATACTAATAAAAAATCGTCGTCTAAGACAGCGACAATCAAAAAATGCCGTGGTCACCCTCTATCCAAGTTACCCCCACCCTTTGGTTATCCAGTACCGCAAGACATGTACGAATTCGAATTCCATGAAAGTTTTTCAAGCTTGGGTGAAAAAAAAATTGCGCGTTCTTGATATTTTTTATTCGTCCTCTTTTTGGTTTATTTTTGAAGTCACCTGTCATGGTTATCATTTCCGGTGAGCGATAACATGAGAAGGCTGCTTTTTTTTTTTGGTTGTGAGTCCGACGTCCATTTAACGTCGATTCCCAGACGTCTGTTCAAAGTTGTACGTCGGAGAAAGTTGTCTTTTGGTTGCGATCAAAAGTAACGTCTAATTCTTTATCCAACGTCTACTCAACGTTGCTTCAAACACGTTCATAAGACGTTGATCTATGGCTGCAAACAATCACAACCAAATTGCAACCACGGTTAATCTTGCGGGTTTTGGTCGGGGTCGGGAACCTCAACTCGACATTGGCATCTTTACTGGGTTGTCCTCTGGCGTGATGTGGGGGGGGGGGGCAGGGGGTGGGAGAGGGGTGGAATGCTTCACTGGGGGTGCCATTGAACTAACCCACACTGTTAACCCAATATTACGATTGCTATTTTGCTTGGCCTAAACAAGATCTTGGGAGAGAGAGGAGGGGTGAATACAGGCAAGAGTCCGTGAGATTTCTCATAATAGGGAAGGTGAATAGGGTTCACATACCTACACAGGCTACAGAGCAATCTCGGTAAAAGGACCATCCTACAAATGAAACCACTTCGACAAAAAGGAACCACTTTAAGTAGCCAAATTCAGCTTGTCCTTCATACAGAAGACCCACATAAATAGAACCAGCCCAGAAAAATCAGACCGCATAAGTGAAGATCCACCTGCGGTACGATTTTCGGGGTTCTGCTGTACTTTTAGAACAGTTACACCTCACAGTACACAGCAAATTCGTGTACTTTTTTTCATACCGCATGTATGACAGCAAATAAAAACGTTTAAGTCTCCTACCACTAAGGTAGAGTGCGCACACAGCAGACATGCCACCGAATTTATTATTTGTTTGTTCGTTTGTTTGTTTGTTTGTTTTTTTTTTTATGTTTTGAGAATTTACGTTTTATAGTTTATCTGATTAGGAGAGGTAAAACAACACTGAATTAAAAAAAACGCAAGCCGTGGTGTATTTGGGTTACAGAATACGCTCGTAACGTGGCAACAAGCGTACATTTTGTAACCCCCCCCCCAAAAAAAAAAAAAAAACACACACACACACACACAAATATGACTAGGCAGTTATATGTATACACCTATTGGATTGAGGCCACAATCCTTTGGGACATGGCTAAGTTGGATGGGATATATATGGCAGGAAAGACGTCCCCCTACCCCTTTTCTGCCGTCACGTCGCTATCCCTTTTCCTGTGACCCAAAAATAGTCAGTGATATTTTTTTCAGATCTGGCAAAATCAGTGATCTTTCCGAGTTATCTTTTACCAAAAGAAACAAGCATGTCCAAGGACATGACTCAGCCGAGTTACCAAACAAGGAAAGAGAGAAAAACTCTGAAATGAATACTGTTAGGCAAAAAATGAAGAACTTTGTTTCTGAACGTAACTTTTTCTCCATTTTAATACACAAAAACGAGTTTTCCAGGGCGGAAGCTACCCGAAAATGGATGTTGGAGAGGTTGGGTTTTGACTATTCACGTATTTACTGACATTTAGACAATTTTACAAAATGTTTAAAATTCCACTATTTTTTTTTTTTTTTTTTTTTTTTTTTTTTGTCATTTGGGAAAAAAGCAAAGTCCAGGTGGAGAAACACCTAAGAAACTTTCGATTAAAATTTTATAACTATTTGAAAAAGACTGAGAGAAATGAATGGTTTGACAATTCAGTTATTTACCACCATTTATACCAGTTTTTGTCAAACTTCAAAGTTCCGCCATTTCGACAGTTTTTTTTTTTTTTTTTTTGGGCTCACCGCAGTTCCTTTTTCTTTCTTTTTTTGTGGTTATGCGACTTTAGCAGCAATCTTGGAGGGGGTAGCGAATATTTCCGGAAGCTATCAGGTCAGTTTGGTGTGTCGTCTGCAGTCCACCTAAACTGCCTTCTAGACCTAATAGCTCCCCCTACATCCGCCTTTCCGTTACTACCCCCTCCTCACCGTCGCCCTCCTCCCTCCCATTCCCTCCCCCTCGTTTTCTCTCTCCCTCCCTCCGTTCCTCCAATTCCCTTCCTCCCTCCCATTCCGCCCTCCCTCCCTCCGTCCCTCCCTCCCATTCCCTCCCTCCCACTCCGTCTCTCCCTCCATCCATCCCTCCAATTCCCTTCCTCCCTCACTCCCCCTCCCCCTCCCTCCCTTTCTCCCTTCCTCCTTTCCTCACTCCCTCCCTCCCCCTTCCCTCCCTCACTCCCTCCCTCCCTCCCTCCCTCCCATTCCGCCCTCCTTCCTCCCCTCTCTACCTCCCTTTCCCTCCCTCCCTCCCTCCCATTCCCTCCCTCCCTATGTTTACCGTCGCCATAATGTTCATATGCAAGGCTGAAAACGCCTGACCTTCGTTGAAATATTCTTTTTTTGTCACAAAATCAAGATTGTTCACGATTCCAAAGTCATCTCAAGGCCATACAGATGGTCATAGTCTACTCCTATACATACCATAGAAATGTCATTGCTATGAAGATTGGTTAGAGAGAGGAGGGGGGGGGGGGGGCAAAGTATACACGTGACCCTGGCACCTGACTTACGCGTCTCATACATATATCTACAAAACTGTCTGTCTACCTATGTATATATATATCTTCCTCCTTGATATGACAAATGCTTTTGACTATAGGTCATACAAAAATCTGAAACATACGAGTAAATCTGACACATGTGTATCACACATGCCACTTGTGCGTGCACCTGATGCATGAACCTGACAGTGCATGTCACACATGTTTCTCCTCCATGTACCTGACACATGCATCTGACACATGCGTTTGACATCTGTACCCTACACACATACCCACACTTGTTTATTATTACTGACACGTGCACATCTGCTCGTGCGTCCTAACACAGGCACATCTACACGTGCGTCCTAACACGTGCACATCTACTCGTGTGTCCTAACACATCCACATCTACCCGTGTGCCCTAACACACGCACATCTACTCGTGTACCCTAACACGTGCACATGTGCTCGTATGCCCTAACACATGCACACCTGCCCATGTTTCCTGGCACATGCTCATCTATTCATGTATTGATATAACATGCGCGATAACACGGGCAAACCCAACCCAGCAGGCACACTGTCGGATAAAGAAGTCGGTCCGACGTCGATTGGTCGTTCAAAAGAAAAAACAGGAAAACGAATTCTAAACGACTTCGGCCTCCAACTTGAAAATCCGAGGTTCTGTCGACGTCAGAAAACTACCACATCCCGATGTTTGGAGTCGGAAACAGTTTTAATTTTTGTAAAATTTTGAATTTGAAGTTGCACAGTCAAGTGACAAATCGGCAAGAATTCACGAAAGTAATTCTCAGACATCACAACTCTAACCCTAACCCTAACCCTAACACTAACCCTAACACTAACCCAGGCAACCTAGGGCGACTGAACTAATGGGGCCCGATGTCCTGTGGGTGGTCCTGTGTCTGGGGTGGTCCTATTTGTGAGGTTCTTCATAATGAAAGGGTTACAAGGAAAATATGATCATTAAAAAGTGGTGATAAGTGTGAGGCGGTCCCATTTACGGCCTGTGAGGTGGTCGCATGTACGGGCTGTGGGGTGGTCCCATTTACGGCCTGTGAGGTGGTCCCATTTACGGCCTGTGAGGTGGTCCCATTTACGGCCTGTGAGGTGGTCCCATTTACGGGATGAGGTGGTGTTATTTACGGGCTGTGAGATGGTCCCATTTACGGGCTACGAGGTTGTCCCATTTACAGGCTGTGATCTGGTCCCATTTACGGGCTGTGAGGTGGACCCATTTACAGGCTGTGATCTGGTCCCATTTACGGGCTGTGAGGTGGTCCCATTTACTGGCTGTGATCTGGCCCATTAACGGGCTGTGAGGTGGTCACATTTATGGGATGGGATGGTGTCATTTACCGCTTGTGAGGTGGTCCTATTTACGGGCTGTGAGGCGGTCCCATTTACTCGCTGTGATCTGGTCCCATTAACGGGCTGTGGGGTGGTCCCATTTACAGGTTGTGAGGTGGTCCCATTTAGGGTTGTGAGGTGGTCCCATTTACGGGATGCGAGGTGGTCCCATTTAGGGCCTGTGAGGTGGTCCCATTTATGGGCTGTGAGGTGGTCCCATTTATGGGAAGAGGTGGTGTCATTTACGGCCTGTGACGTGGTCCCATTCACCGGCTGTGAGGTTTTACTATTTACGGGCTGTGAGGTGGTCCTATTTACCTGCTGTGAGATGGTCCAATTTACGGGCTGTGACGAGGTGGTCCCATTTACGGTATGCGAGGTGATTCCATTTGCGGGAAGTGAGGTGGTCCCATTCACGGGCTGTGAGGTGGTCCCATTTACGGCCTGTGAGGTGGTCCCATTTACGGCCTGTGGGGTGGTCCCATTTACAGGCTGTGAGGTGGCTTCATTTACAGGCTGTGAGGTGGTCCCATTTATGGGATGAGGTGGTCCCATTTACTGTATGCGAGGTGGTCCTATTTACGGGATGGCCCTACGCCGATGGCTTGGGTTCCGCTGCAATCGCTTTTTTGTGGATTGTATGCAGTGTCTAGGGTGAACGATTTTCCTTTATTATTATTATTATTATTATTATTATTATTATTATTATTATTATTATTATTATTATTATTATTATTATTATTATTATTATTATTATTATTATAATTATTATTATTATTATTATTATTATTATTATTATTATTATTATTATTATTATTAACTTATAAGCCCTCTAGTTTGTAGCAGAATGTAAATAACTTATATTTTTTTCTTTCAACTGTATTTTTCAGTGACCTTGCATGCCAGCAAAAAGGGAGTTTTTTTTGGGGGGGTGGGGTGGGGTGGCATTCGACAAACCACCTTTCATCAGTTTTCCAGTCTTTGCTTGTGTTCTTCAGAATCTCACATCCCGCACATACCCTGTTGGCGGACATCTTCCCCCTTCAACAGCCCCCCCCCCTCCCCGCACGATCCCTCCACCTCCACCGCCCCCACCCCCACCCCCACCCCCCTTGTGCCTCCCCTCTCACCAGCCATTAACAATAATAAAACTGACGTGCATGCATCTGTTTTTAAAATTGCAAGTATCTAGACTGTAACGAAACAAACTATTGTATGACAGGGTAAACGAATTGCATGACGGGTATTCTTGTGAGCTCAATCGTGTGCCCTTGAAAAGCGAAGATATATCACATTTGCTGTAAGCTATGCGTGTCGTAGCATTTCGTTTGTAATTGCATTCCTAGTTTTTTTCTCCCCCCCCCCTTCGAGTGGCGGGGGGGGGGGCGGGATGGGGCGACAGTTGGTATCTTATCTGTTACCAGGCCAATTTCGTTTAAAGGGGGGGGGATTTTTCATTCAGTACTTTTTTGCGTTTCCTACAAAAAGGAGGGTTATTTCGGAATTTCAATGCGCGTTTTTTTTTAAAAAAGGGGGCATTGTTTTGGGGCTGTTCTAAAAACTTGCGGACACTCATTGTAACCAGATGGTACGTGAGTGCCCCCCCCCCCCACCCCCGGTTTTTCTTCATTCTTACATGGCTCAAGTCCGTTGAACTGTGTTCAATTCAACCTATAATTTTATAGACCCCTAAAAATATCTCTTTTTCCCAAAAGTGAATTTGCACGAAATGCTGAAATTCGGTTTCAAGGGCGTGTGATTAAATTATGATACAAGCCTGTCTCAGAAGCCCACCCATGCGTGAAAATTCCATCAAACAAGATAGTTCATGTGCGCTCATTTTTTTGCGTTGCGTTGGGAAGAATATTCGGAAGAATATTCGCTGTTTAGGAATTAGCAAGAGCCATGCACATATGTCACAGAATTGGAAGGATCGTACTGGCGAAGCACTGACACTGAACATATGTACTGCAGAACCAAAGAAAAGAAACTAATGATTATTTTATCATTAAACCTTCAAGTGGAGATTTGGCCATTACGATTCCGGTAGTGTTTCGAATTGCAGTACGTTCTGGGTGAGAGGCGAGGGGGTAATGATCATCGCGGCCCCTGGATTCCCATTCTCGGAGAAGACAATGTCACTTTCGGTGCCCCACCCAGTGGAAGAAATGATTAGGTAGGCGCCAGGGTGTGCGAACGTAACCTGTCGGTGGCCTACCCTTGGGAAGGGAGGCATACCGTGGTGGGGGGGGCAGGGCATACCGTGGCGGAGGGGGGGGGTCAGATCATACTGTGGTAAAAGGGGCAGGGCACACCGTGGTCGGAAGAGGGCTTAAGGGCATACTGTGGGGGGGGGGGGGTCGGGGGGAGGGGGTGGCAGGGTATGCCGTAGCGGAGGGACAGGGCATAAGGCGTTTGGAGAGAGGAAGGTCAGTGGTATACCCTGGTGGGGTGCCGGACCAATCACTCCAAGTGTTGTCTCAAAGATAAGGTCAATAAAGGTCATCGTCCCAGGTCGAACTTATCAATCCTCAGGAAATCATTATAACAGTGTATATTTTTAAGCACTGAAAAGCGGCGTCGTTGCGATAGAGTTGCTGTATATACGAGAACAACTATCGCAATAACGTCATTGTGACCCCCCCCCCACCCCCAGAAATATATAACCCCTCCCCCCCCCCCAGAAATATATACCCCAACTCCACCCCACACCACACCCTCGTTGTTTTTGTCGCCGATGTCTTCGTATTAAGATAATTATCAGTCACTCGTTGTAATTATATTCACTTCATTTTACAACCATTTGCAAAACATAAAAAACACAAACAAAAACTAAATGAATAAAATATAAAAATAACTAAACAAAAAAAAAAAACACTTTTTCTTACATATTATTTCGAGAATTGATATTATTAGTCATGCATCCCATAATTTCAAGACTAAGTAATAAAGACAGTCCACCCCTTCCCAGAGTCCCCTACCCCCCCCCCCCTCCCTCTCCCGCCCAAATAAAAACATCAACCACGACTAAAAAGTCCTGACGTTAATTACACTTCAACTTATTTAGTTTCCTTTGACTTTTAGTTGAATAAAGAGTTTCTTTCTTATAAAAAACAACTGCTGTGTTCTTTTCATCATTCTTCTATTAATCAATTTATCATAACCATTTTTATCTGCCATTTTTTTTTTCGAGGGTGGAGTTTGAAAATGCAGCACCTGACTGTTTCACCTGTATTATATTCATGGTATAATTTATGGGAAAAATTCATTATACTGTCATCATTTTATGAATGTTAGTTTTATC
>OX457028.1:3082995-3112995 GCA_949752745.1 Protula sp. h YS-2021 | reverse complement strand
TCTTCCATGTAGCTTGCTTTTAGGGGGATTCAAATGCCATTCTATCTGACGCTGAGCTAAGTTATTATGAATTTGGCTTTGGTTCAACTCTTGTATTAATGCGCGTACTTCTTTCTCACAAGCTGTGAGATTTGTACCATTATCGCTGAAAACTTTGATTGACTTCCCTCTCTGGCTAATACACCGTTGCAATGCATTTAGAAACGAATATGTATCTAGTGTGAATAATTTCCAAGTGAATTGCTCTTCTTGTGAAACAAGTGAAAATAAATCCGTAATGTATGCATTGCCTGCGCCCAAATTTAACCAACAGCTAACCGAAATAGTCTAGGCGACCACCGATTCTCAACAAGCCACGATCAGAAACGTGCCACAAGCAGGAGAGTGAAGACGATTTTGGAAAATCTTGCTGTTGTATATGCTTCACTACTTCACAGGCGGCGACATTCAGTTCACCGAATAGTACAATTTGTTTGTGATGCAAGTATTTAACCATAAGTACTGCTTGAATCGTAGCAATCAAGCCATCGATTTTGGTATGGTTAGTCAATCCGAATGTCTTGCCATCCTGTTATCAACAGAAATGGGAGACGTGCGAGCACAAAATGTCTGTTTCACCTCGCGTTCCACAGGTTGCTTGAGCTGGATACTCTCCATGGCCGTATCGTAGAAACTCTGGTCCTCTTGAAGCCAAATCTGCAGGACTACTTCAAATAGGTACATGCTTCCAGTCGGACGAGAAGTTATGTCGTGAATTATTGCTAGTCTTATTGTAAAGCTCTTAACTCACTTCGTTTGGTTGTAAATTACTTCACGGTGGACATAGAATCTGTCCAAAAGAATGACCTATCAATTTTCATGTCCAATTCTGTCAGAACTATTTGATGCAACTTGACGGCAACAACGGCAGCAGACAGGTCTAGTCTAGGAATAATCATGGCTTTAATTGACGCTAGTCTTTACTTGACCATGAGCAGAGAAACTTGAGTATTGCCGTTTATATCATACACTTTCAACTACGCGATCACCCCATAGGTTATCTCCAATGCACCAACAAAATACTGAAGTTTTGAAGTGTATTCTGTTTCTAGTCCAGCAGGTTTCAAATAACGTGGAACAGCGATGGCTGCTGGCTTTGGTAGAAATTCTAACCAGCCGTTCCATCTCAAAACTGTTGATTCTGACACACGCTCGTCCCACTCTAAACCAAGATGACATAAACATTGGAGAATCAGCTTTTGGAAAAGGTTTGCTGTAAAAACAAGACCCAAAGGGTCGTACAGTGAGCTCGCCATCGCCAAAATTTTCCTTATCTGTATCATGTTTTTTCCTGTATCTGTACGTGATAGCTAAACTGGTCCGCCTCCACGTTCCACCTCAAACCTATGACCTTCTGAAAGGGAAGAGTGTCGTCAATCTCAATGTTGCAGACTGTGGACGCCCTCTCACTTTCCGGAATGGACAACAGTTTGCGACTGTTTGAGATCCATTTCATTGAGAGCCTAAATTCACCCCTCTGCAGTAGTTTCCGAAGTTCTGATGCGAACGTTGCTTCGGCCGTCACGGCAGACACAGATTTCAGGCAATTGTCCACATAGATATTGCGCTGCACCGTGCGAAGTGCGCCCTGGCTAAATTCAGCTCATTGACCTCTACAGTTTTTTTAAGCAGAAGGATGTGCAACTAGGCGAAGAATTCACACCGAAAATGTGTGCGGTCATGTAGTATTCCTTCAGCGGCTCATTGAGGTCTCCGTTTTCCCAACAAAGGAAACGTAGTAGATTACAGTCATCATCTTAAACGTTTACCTGATGAAACATTGCTTCAATGTCTAAGACCAACACGAATGATTCCTGACGAAGTTGAATTAAAACGCCCACAAGGCTGCTCATGAAGTCAGGTTCCTGAAGAGTTGATCATTTAATCACGTACTTCGCTGTGCAGTCGAAGACGACACTCACTTTATCTGATCTATTTGGATTTTGAACAGGATGCTGCGGAAGATACCATACTGGTTTGTTATTAACACTTGACAAGCCTTTGGCTTGCAAAAGTTATATGAATTTGTGCGAGCAGCCGTTCGTCCTTTTTTTTTCTTTTTTTTTTTTCTTTTTTTCCGATTTTTTGTGTCTTCTTGTTCTCTGACACTATGAGCCCTAGGACCATGAAACTTGGGACTTATGAAGGGCTTGATCTGAACGTGTGCATGTCACTTATTACTTTTGTCTTTGATTTCGTTTTCTTTGTTAAAACGCCATGTGAAAAGAGTAAATGCAGTGCATTTAAAGTAAATCACAGAACACAGTTGCTGAGCTTTGTGTGAGCTCTCACTGCGTAAATAGATAACACTGCGTATAGCCTGCTCATTCAATAAAACCATAAGCCAACAAAAACCAAACACTACTCGGCTTTTAAGACGTATTCAAGCTGTGTTGTTTGCAATATTATTTTCAAGAAATAACTCATTGAAGGAAGTATTTTTGCATTTAATTTTTGTCAAGTGTTTAACATTTCGCTAGCAAAATAAGGTTCTGGTTTGCAATTTCATCCAAACACACTTCGTTGGCGTAATCCATAGTCCTTGTATTTGTCAAATAAGTTCCAGTCTTTCTGTAGCTTGCGTTTAGGCACACGCAGTCTAGCTTCTGCCAGAGATCGATTATTCGGTAAGCAGGTTGGACCATTTCTCCATGGCAAGAACAATTTGATACCTGCCATTCTGAGTTGTCACTGAACTGTTCATCATTTCAAGTGCGCGTTTGTCTTCCTATGACATCTCCTTCTTTGACTGGATTGCAGGATCCCCAAAGTCACTCTTCAACATCATCTCCAATTGATTCTGCAACACATTGATTTGCTGAAAATTGAAATGCTCTTCAGGGATGCTGCCTACGCCAGTTGGTCCTACGCCAGAAGTGTCCACCCGAGTAAGGAATTTATGGCATATGATTCTTTGCGATTATCTCTGCGCTCTTCAAGGGACCAGAATACCTCAGGAACATCGCTTTCGATCTTTAGGGATACCTCTGCTTTGTTGATCTTTGGTATGTGAATTCCTTGTAGGTGAAGTCATCTTTCCACAAAGTCTTCATCAGGCAAACTTGTCAGTGATATTGGCAAATTTTCCGCTGAAGGAACACGTTACAAATCACCACATTCGCTGCCATCAAATGACTAAACTATCAAAGAAGTTTCCCTGCCATGTATTGGTGACGTCTGATTGATTGTTGTGATGTGAAACGATGAAGGGGTACTTTGAAAGCTGAGTTGTTTCAGTAGACGTTCGTGGCATAACGTAACGTCCGAACCGGCATCTAACAACGTGTACGTTTCTATGCTTTTGCCATTTGCTTGGACTGAAACTATACCCAAACAGACTTTTTTATTGGTAATTGTAGTGCAATTTACATTTGAACTGGCTTCAGTTTTCTTTTCTTCAACTCCCATTTTGGAACCTTTTCGGTAATTGTCATTTTGTACGAGGTCATTGTGTTTATCTCCACAGTGAGTGCATTGTGACGTTTTGCAATATGCCCATGCCATAAAAAATTGTAACATAACTTCTTTTACGTATGTAGTCACTTCTTTCTTGAACCGACAACCTTCAAAATTGGGCACACTTATCCAGACAGTGAGGACCAGTACATAATATACAACCTTTAGCTGTGGCACCTTCATTGCTTTGTTTAAACTGTGAAACTCGTTTCTGGTCTTCTTTGCCATTACCCTCACCGTTTTTGCTCATACTGCTTTGAGCTCCAAGCATTGTACCTCTGTGAACACCTTGTGTACCTTTGTGACCACTCGACCTTTTGACTTCAATCTGAGACTGACCTTTCGTTTTTGTGTCATTGGCAAATTCTTGTCCAAAGACCGACGATGCTACTTTTCCTCTATTCTGTATGAATTTTCACAGATGGGAAAAGTTCGCTCGACTTTAGATTCCACTATGGAATCTGCATTTTCCACCCATTTTTGCCTGATATGGCTGGGTAAACGCTTCACAATACCCCGGAAAGTTTGACATCGAACATATAGCCGAGCTCGGACAATGTGAGCTGATACTTCGACATCTCATGTGATAGGCTTACCAAAGACTGAACATCATGCGCCTTGATTTGAGAACCGCTCGTAAGACTGTCCATGTATCAACGCGCTATAGCGTGTGGCCTACCGTTCTAGCAACTGACAAGCACGTATATAACCTTCGTTTTGTTCTAACAATACACAATCTTCAATAAGCTATTTTGTTTGCCCGGTACAGAGCTGAATGAGGTATCTGGCACTTGCTGGGTGATGTATCTGGGTGATGTTGCTGGCACTTGCATGGGGTTCATCGACTGCTGTGCATGCAGAACGCATCACAAAGGGTGTGGCATGGACTGACAGCAGTTTCGGAGACTGTTTGGTACCTTTGGGCAGTGTTCCAGTTTGACGCTCAGGTAGCGTGTACGAGTGCACTTTGTCCGCTAAGGGCGATCTCATATTTGTACGAGAGACGAAAAATGGTTCTGGCCGGATTCCCACCGAACGCGCATCAACTAAAGACATCTGGTCGCATACCATATCGTTGTCAGGCTTCTGCTAATATATATGCAACTAGCTTCGCTGCATGTTTGTAACTTGTGGTAATTGCGCACATATATTATTATTATTGTTATTATTATTATTATTATTTTATTATTATTAATAGTGGTGTGTATGTATGTATAACCTGTTCATAATTAATGACAATTAGGATCGTGACGAAATAGTGTTACGTCATTATAAAATGAGTTTGATTCGATAGATTGCTTACAAAAATAGAATGACGCTAAAATTTAAATAAAAAAAATAAACAGAAATTTCAGAAATTTTTATATTTCTGAATACTTACGTACTTCTTACTCATTTTGTATATATTTTATGAAAAAATAAAACAACTTGTCTGAAAAATGCACAGAACATCAAACATAACTACTTTTAAAAGCAAATTGCCAAAGACATGGAAGTTTTTTCACATAAATAAAAAGAATTTTTTCATTTAAAAAGTATAATATATTATACTAATATATACTACTAATACTGTACTATATAATACTAATATATAATAGTCATCTATTTCTATTTGAGTTTAAAAAGAATTTATTATTATTATTATTTTAATTTTTATTTGAAAGTAGAAGAAAACTTAACTGGATTTAATCTGTGCGGGTTAGCTAAACCTGTCTTGAACTAAACTTGTTTAAGCAATTCCGTAAAAGGATTATAAGCTATTTTCTTTTGATTGTACCGAAGGCTTCGCTGATATCAAGTATCAAGATATTATATTAGTAGGGGTATGTGGTCTGTTTTGTCAATGTATGTTCTGGCAACGTATCCAGAACATACAGTCTGTTGTGGATACCGTTGGTATAAATGATAGACAAAAGCTGCTATTATCGATCATCGGAAGTGACGTCATGAAGTGATTGGTTATTCTTTGGAAAGGAAGTGAAAGATTGGAGACGAATTGGCAAAACAGTCGTGGTAAGTGACTTTTTTTTTTTTTATTATTATTATTATGATAATATTTAATTAGTCATATTTCAATGGTTTCCCATTACAGTAACCACACACACAGCATAAGTACATGTGTACAGAGTGTGGGGGAAAACCGACTGAGAAATTTAAGAGTGCACTCGTACAGAGTGTGAGGGAAAACCGATCGATAATTTCAGAGTGCACTCGTGCAGAGTGTGAGGGAAAACCGATTGATAATTTCAGAGTGCGCTCGAGTGTGGGAACAATCAATAAATTTGAGAAGGAATGGGATTTTCCCTACGTTAAGTCCAATGTTATGTTTTAAGTTATAGTAGTTGGAAAATGACACTTCTAAAACACATTTAACAAATGTAGTTTTTTGATAACATATAATATATAAAATAAATTTGAACATTTTAGCATGCTACTTATTTGAATGTTCTAAAATTATAGTAGTGGGAAAATGGTGGTTCTAGACCAACTTTAACAAATTTAGTTTTTAACACCATATGATATATAAAATAAGTTTGAACATTTTAGCACGCTACTTATTTGAATATTCTAAAGTCATAGTAGTGGAAAAATGGTGGTTCTAGACCAATTTTAACAAATTTTGTTTTTTGACAAAATATGATGTATAAAATAAGTTTAAACATTATACAATGGTGTAGTAGAGTAAAAATGAGGGTTCTAGACCAACTTTAACAAATTTTGTTTTTTGACAAAATATGATGTATAAAATAAGTTTGAACATTTTACCACGGTGTAGTAGGGTAAAAATCAGGGTTCTAATCCAAAATTTAATTTTTTTTGAAAACATATTATGCTTTTCTTTTCTTAATGCTTTCAGGTATCGTCAGAACACATCGCTCTCCGCTAGATGTCTCTGCAATACATGCCAAGGCGGTATAAATAGGATGAGTGAGACCTACATTTCATCATATCAGTTCAAGCAATTGACGTGACAACAACAATGGCATCTAATTCAGACACATCAGTCGTCTGTCATGATTGTAATGTGACATTTCCATCTCTGGAATTGTTCGTAGCACATACATGCAAACAAGCTAAGATGAAACGTGCTAATGAAGAGCTTGTTGAGATGATTGAAGCCAAGAGACGAAAGACGGTACAAGATGGTGTTATCAGACCTGATCCGTTCCTCTGCTGTGAATGCATTAAAATATTTCCATCTATGGATACTTATGAGGCACATGCATGCATACCAGCTGAGATGGAAAATGCGTCTCATCAAGAACATGTTTCAAAGAAAGAAAAAACAGGACAAGTAGGGAGAGGTAGAAGGGTTAGTCTGGGAGAAAACGCGCAGGAAAGACGATTTGAGTCTGAGGATGGATCGGATTTACTGCTTGAAATGCGACAACAAGAGAACCGAATCAAGAGACATTTGTTAGAGACGTTAAATCATGGCATGAAATGGTACATTGTCGTACATGCACGCTTCAAGAAAATGACACCAAATGCTGAAGGCGTGATGGTAGAACAGGTGGATAATGCCTTCATCAGTAGTCCAACATATGCAGCATACAATCCAACGGATATTGAGAAGGACTTACCAGAAGCCTATAAAGAATTGTTTACCAGGTTTGATGAACATGAGCGACAAGGTTCTGGCTGGGTGTTGGATAACATATTTTTCATTGAAGTGCATACAGCTACGTCAGCGCCTCTGGAAGCAAGCAGTTTTATCCCACTGCCGAAGAAAGTGAAGAATACATTAGGTGTGTTAAACATTCAGAATAAAGTCAACAAATGTTTCTTATGGTCTGTACTGGCTCACCTTCACCCTTCAACAAGCAATGTCCCACAGCGTGTGCATCAATACAAGCTATTTGAGAACGAATTGAAGGTGGAAGGCATGACATTTCCAACACCGATTACAGACATTCCAAAGTTTGAAAAGGAGAATGATGTGTCCATTAACGTGTTTGGATATGAACATGATGTCGTTGTTCCCATACAACTCAGTCGAAACACCAGTGCGAGAGAAATCAACTTGCTTTTGATTAGCAATGACAAGACAAGACATTATTGCCTCATCAAGAATTTCAGCAGACTGGTGGCTTATCGATCAAAGCATAATGGTGTAGCTTTTTATTGTTTCAACTGTCTTCACGGGTTTAGGCGACAAGATCTGTTAGACAAGCATCGTGAAGTGTGTGGCAAGCATGGCGCGCAACGTTTATCATTTCCCAAGGAACCATTCGTTAAGTTTAAGAATGTAGCCGAACAACAGCGAGCACCGTTTGTGATTTATGCAGACTTTGAATGTTTCACGCAAAAGCATGAAGAAGGAGACAAGTATCAACATCATCGTCCAAACAGCTTTGCCTATGTAGTTGTGAGTCAGTACAACACACGTGCACCAGTCGTGTATCGAGGAGACAATGCTGTAAAGGTCTTTTTAGACCATATGTTGAATGAACGTGATCGTATTGTACGTGGTTTAGAGCGACCAAAGGAAATGGTGATGACTCGCGAAGACAAAGAGAATTTTAAGAACGCTGTTGATTGCTACATTTGTCATGAACCTCTAGGAGCAGATCGTGTGAGAGATCATGACCATGTCAATGGCAAATATTGCGGAGCAGCGCACAATGAATGCAACTTACAATTCCGACTTAGAAAGGATCAGCAAGGGGATAAAGATTCTTTTATCATTCCTGTGTTTTTCCACAATTTGCGAGGCTATGACAGTCACCTTATCATGGAGGAAATTGGGAAATTCAAAGATGAAACGATTACAGTCATTCCCAACACCATTGAGAAATATATTGCATTCACCATGAGCAATCTGAAATTTACAGACAGCTTTCAGTTCATGAGTACCTCTCTACAGAAGTTGGTATCCAACCTTGCAGCAGAAGGGAAAGATAACTTCTACAACATGACCTCTCACATTCACGATAGTGATCAACAAGATTAGCTGCTGAGAAAGGGCGTGTACCCCTACGATTACGTGGACGAACCATCCAAGTTTGCTGAAACACAGCTACCATCAAAGGATAAGTTTCATAGTCAGCTTAGCGAAGAGGACATTATCGATGAGGATTATGTGCATGCGCAGAAGGTGTGGGATACATTCAACTGTACCATATTTGGTGAATACCACGACCTGTACCTGAAATCAGATGTGTTATTACTAGCTGACGTGTTTGAAAATTTTCGTCAAGTATGCCTCAACACGTATGAATTGGATCCTGCTCACTACTATACAGCACCGTCGTGGGATGCAATGTTAAAAGTGACAAAGGTGAAGTTGGAATTGATCAATGACATTGACATGTACCAAATGGTTGAGCAAGGGATACGTGGAGGAATATCCGTAATCACGCAAAAGTATGCGAAAGCGAATAATCCCTACGTAGCAGATTACAATTCTGAGATACCAAACAACTATTTGATGTACCTCGACGCAAACAACTTGTATGGTTGGGCCATGTCACAAAGCATGCCACAAAGAGGATTTATGTGGGTGAGCGAGCCAGAATCCCTCGACTTCATGGATGTGGATGAAGATGACGACATTGGATTCATTTTGGAAGTGGATTTAGAATATCCAAATTCAATCCATGATCATCATAATCACTACCCAGTGGCTCCAGAACGGAAATGTGTCAAAGTTGAAGAATTGTCAGAGTACAGTCAGAAGCTGCGGAAAGATCTAAACATGAAAGAGAAATCCAGTGAAAAGCTCATTCCTAACTTGTCTGACAAGAAGAAATATGTACTTCATTACAGGAATTTACAACAGTACGTCTCACTGGGGTTGAAAGTCACTAAAGTTCATCGCGCCATCATGTTTGAACAGAGCAAATGGTTGGCAAAATACATTACCTTGAACACGGAAAAGAGAAAATTGGCCAAGAACCCATTTGAGAAAGACTTCTTCAAACTGATGAACAACTCGGTGTTTGGCAAAACCATGGAAAATGTGAGAAAGCGAATCAATGTTGAACTTGTTCACAAGGAAAAGCGGTTCAAGAAACTTGTAGCCAAACCTTTTTTCCACAAATTCAAAATTTTCAACGAAGATTTGACCGCAGCACATTTACGCAAAGTGGATTTGCTTCTGGATAAACCCATTCAAGTTGGTTTTACCATTCTCGACCTCAGCAAAGTGCTTATGTTCAACTTTCATTACAACTACATCATGGTCAAGTATCCCAATGCCAAGTTGTTGTTCAGCGACACCGACAGTCTATGTTATGACATAGAAACGGAAGATATCTACAAGGATATGCAGCAAGATGCTGACCTGTTCGACACAAGTGACTATCCGCCAGATCACTTCCTACATTCCAACGTGAACAAAAAAGTGCTCGGGAAAATGAAGGATGAAACTGCAGGCATCCCCATTGAAGAGTTTGTTGGACTCAGACCGAAAATGTACAGTTTATTGTGCGGTGGGAAAGAAAAACATACAGCTAAAGGCATTACTCGAGCTTGTCAAAGACGTATTAAACATGTACAGTATAGAGACAGTTTGTTCAAGAAGACTCAAACGATGGCTACGGGACACATTATTCGAAGTCATAGTCACCAGCTTTTCTCGGAGAAGATTAGGAAGGTAGCCCTCTCCCCATATGACGACAAGCGATATGTGCTGAATGATGCCTATTCCACTTTAGCGCATGGACATTACAAGGCTATGGTATAAAAGGGGGAGGTCCTCCAACGGAAGAGTTATTTGAGGTGTGAACATTGAAGTGTTAACATGGAACGTGAAAGTCGTAAGAGATCTACAACTGATATGGATACTCTTGCAGATGCAGTTAAAGACTTAAAAGTGAAAAATCCTACCACTACCATCAAGAAATTGAAAGTGGAGACGGCACCAACACCACAGTCGTGGGATGGAATGCTTTCTCTAGGAAATGGAAAGTATATCAAGATTATGAAACAAAGCAATGAAGGAGTGGTAAACATTCGCAAGTACCTGAGAGATGAGGGGACTGGAAAAAACCGTCCAACGAAAAAGGGAATTTTGCTGACAATACCTGAATGGAAAATGCTGAAGAAGCAGGTGAAAGAAGTGGATAAAAGGCTTCGCAGACAAGAAGACGGCTCATAACAAGGTAAAAACATGAATGCACTCATGCTGAACGGTGGTGCTTACCTTACTGTAAATGATAGGAATGAAGTGATACTAGGTTCTCAGACAAGTTATCATCGGTTTAAATCTGAAGTGTGGAAAGACTTTAAAAACATACCACTTGAACATGGGTTTAAACGTAGACTTGAAAATAAAGTGGAAGTGACAGTGGCTGAATATGATTCTAACATACGTGTAGAAATCTGTAGAAATCTTTTACAGGATTATCCAAAGGATTACAAGGGAGTTGTGCCAGATACACCATATACAGATTTGATCCTCTTTGATATCAAGAACTGGCGCGCAGTCTTACGATTCCTAGAAGCTATACAACATCCACTCTTCGCCATCTTGCGAGCATAAAAACGTCTTTGCAGACAAGGAGACAGCTCATAGTTCATCTGACTGTTGAACGAGATGGAAGACTTTTTATCGGAATATGAACCCATTACGCATGGATTCTCATATCTGAGAAACGTATATGATGACATCGTGCTAAAACATTTTGGAAAGCATACCATTCTATCAACTGACGAGCAATCTGTGTTGAAAGACCATCTAGAGAAGCTGAGGATACCTGGCTTTCTCCTGAAACTCTCAGAGGATTTAGAAGTGCGTGTGACTGAGAACTATTTAGACGTGTTTGTACGATTTCGCCAATATGACGAGCTTACAAAATGCTACGACTACATCACCCTCAACACAGTGGAATGGTACGCTCTGTTACAAGCATTGGATTGGAAAGAACCTAACGCTTGAATTCAAAGAGGAAGGAGTGCAACTCATGCGAGGCACCAAGTCCATTGAACTGACGCATCCCATGTGTGTTATGGTGATGAACATTGACATGAATGATCATGGATATGAACTGAAACTGTCTGAACATGAAGATGTTAAAATAATAAAGTTTGGTAATGGACAGTGTTATGCTAGTTTTCATAGCATTTACAAACGTGAATGTAATGTCTATGATACATATATTAATTTAGATTGGTATGAATGGCATGTGTTTATTGATGTATTGAATGTATTTGTAAAATAAAAATTCAATGTAAAATAATTGTTGAAATGTAAATAATGTATAACACAATAAACAAAGAATGTTGTATAAAACTGTCTTGTTTATTTACAATATTCATAATACAATTCACAATTACCAACAACTTAACTAATACAACTTAACTAATACAACATCAATAAAATAATGGTTTATAATGTCTATATACAAAATCCTTTACAACAAAATCACCATCACTTCTTCTTAATACATCAATGATTTCAAAAGGACTATGTCCTCGAGCTCTTTGAATTATATAATACACACAATAAAATCCACATGTAGAGGATATCGGTGTTTGTAATGGAACTGAATTATAAATGAAATTAAACTTTAAAAACTTATTCAAACGACTGTCTATAGGTAAAAGTCCATAAGAGTCAAAATATTCTGCAGGGTCTTCGTCATAATATACTGCCACCCAATGCTCTCCTGGCTCATCATGATCGTCTGTGTTGATGACATAGGCACCGCGTTGTAAAGATGGTAACTGGTCCATGGCAAACACACCTTGAAACAAGTCTTTTGTCGTGGCATCATGGGATAGGATGGCTTCTATCTGCTTCGTGTTCATGACTGGTAGTCGAATTGAATGCTACGATTTGCACTTATTTCAACAATGTTATCAAATTCAGCATACACTATAACATTAACTGTATTTTGCAAGGCACCAGCAAAATTCATTTCTAGTGTCAAATTCCCATGTTTGATAAGGGCATAATGATCAGCACCATCATAATCAGGTGTTAAGTCAAAAGAAAATAAAGAATAACCTCTAGGCCAATCTTCCCGTTTTATAATGGAACTTTTCTCACCATCCAATCTATCAAAAGATTTGTAAAGTGTTTCAAAAGCATCAAGATATTTGCCTCGATTTATATCAAGCTTGAGAGGTTTGGATAGGACTGGTTCACCATCAGAGTAAAGCTGCATAAAGTTAAGATCAAAATGTTCAAAATTGTATGGATTTCTCAATACTGTTCCAGCAAAGGATTCATTATGAACCATTCCAATGACAATACGTTTTGGTAATTGGCCTAAAAAGATGCTATCTTTCACAAAAGATTGAAATCCAGTTGGAATAGCTAAAACTTTACACTCTTTTCTATTAATAATAAACTTAGCAGGACTTTTCATCAATGCATCTGCATGTCCCAATTGAATACCTGGACTAACCCTCACTTTGCGAATGGTTAAAAACGCTTCTCTCACTTCTACTTTAAAACCATTATTTGCAGCCATTAATACATATTCATCTTTTTGTCTATGTAAACGTAATTTCATACTAACACCATTGGGAAGATAACGATCCTGCTCAAACAAATCTACCCTTAAACCACCTGTAAGCATAAACTCACGGCTTAGACGTGTATACAAATAGCGATTATGTAAACCATTATTTCCTGTTTCAGCTATATCACCACCTTTAATATTAACATGAAAACCTGATACATATCTTTCATGATTAGGTCTTTTCACCTCATGAGTATTCATTGACCCGGCAGTATCTTTATAGATGAGACGCATAGAGCGCTCAGAATGGAGACTTTCTTCCGAGTCATGAATGAGATGAGATATGATGCTGGTATAACCATGGGTATTGTTACTATGTGATACCAATCGATCATTTAGAAATAATTCAATATTGGACCATAACCCATTAAACAAATCATTGATACATGACACGTTATCATCTACACCACACGGTGTACCATCAGCCTTTACAATGCGACATATAATATGGAGTTTACTGTTCTTTAAATCTAGATATTCTTCGGTAGTCATTGGTTGATAGTCTACATTATAACTTTTTTCTACAGCAGTTTGCGTTGGTGGTATGTGAAACCATTCTAATGGAGAAAGACTACATTCACAAGAATGATTATGAATTAAAGACATGATTAAAAAATATCTTTCTTATATTTTGTTGATGTTATCCGTTTAGCTGCCTTTCGCCTTCTGACAGGTTTTGCTGGTTTCGCTCTCTTTTGTCCTCCTAACTCATCACCAAACATACGTTGTGCTACTCGACCTGTAACATCTTTCGCGACATCTTTTGCAGCCTTTTTAAGATGTGGTGCAACGATTTTAGCCCCTGCCTTAAGCAGTGGAATAGCTTTTCGAGCCAATGATCCCAGTATTGAACCAATACCATCTCCATATTGTATTCGCACTCCTTTAAATCCTGGTAATTCTCCACCCACTTGACGAAGAAAATGGTTGCGATAAATAGATGGATTGTGTGTGTATGCTTTCATAATGCTTTTGGTCGAAAATGAAGTTTACAGATCACCTTTCCAGTTTGAAATGGAACATTATGGCCTGTGTCGTCCTCAATATTCATTTCTATCACGTCAAATTTGGATGTGTTTACAGGAACATAATGAGGTTCTCCATAAGTTTTCATGATAATGTCTCCATCATGTCCTTGTATTCCAACAGAACGTAGCAAAGGAACATAATAATCACCAACAACTTGTGGCTCACAAATACTACAGTACACATAAAGTGTATAAAATCCCTGTTTCACATCGGCTTTATGTTCAGCTGTGCACGTTTCAGTATACCATTGATCTGGGATAAATCCTAAAATCTCAGCTAATCCAGTGGAGAATGACACTTCAAAGCCGTAATTTAGAAATAGAAAAACACGTCGTCTAATTTTATCATACTTTATCTGAATAGCTTCTTTAAGGTCATCTTTCATAGAATTAGTTGCTTCTTTATTGACTGCCTGACATATCTCTTGTATGGATCTGTAGTAACCATAAGGAATATTGATTGTGTCAAGAACAATATTATTCAGTGGTTGTTGTCGATACTGAATAGAATAGTCCATTCCATGTCTCATGGTTGTCCATGTATGTGGATATTGAATTTCAGCTAAAGCCACTTCATATTTTCCGTTCAGATAGATGGTTCGAGGCATACGAATTTGATAATTCGAAGTCTTGTTGTTGGGATAATAGTTCATACTAGCATTGCTGGGTAAAGTAATGTAAAAACTTGTTGACTCCATGACAGCTAAATCGTTTATGTGATGTAGATAGACTAGATGTGTATATACATTACTTCATGTTTGACACTCTTCATCTTCACTTTCTACATTGTTGTCTACATTGTCGTCTAAATTGCTATCTACATGATCTACATTGGTATCTACTACTTCTCCCTGACAACAAGCACTAACACACCTAATTTTTACAGGAATAGTATTTTTATTTCCATTTTCTTTACAACAACAACACCATAACTCTTTAATCCATGTTAAAAAGTTTCCCATCCTTCTGGAAACAACCTTTGTTGACGTTGTTGTATCTCTTTTGTAATATCTTCACGAGTTGTCTTTTTACCAAAAACAGTTTTTGGAATATTAGCATCTACAATTTCCTCAATAAACTGCTTCCAACCATGCGGTGGTTCTCGTTGTTCTTTTCTTCTTGTAGCAACCAATGCTTCTTTCAACAAATCAATAATGTTGGAATTTGTAATGACAGTACCCGTTTTTAAAACAAGTTCATTTTTATCTGTCCATCTCGTACCATATTTCTTAAGTTCTGCTAGAAGTTGTGTTAGTTTTACATGATAAATAGGTTAAAAATGGCTTAGAAACTGTTGGGACTTTTCTGATTTTTCTGCTTTGGATGATGTAACAGACTTTTGTCGCTGTTGTTGCGACTGAATTGTTCGTAAATGACGGCCAAGAACTTGAGACATTTCTATTGCCTTTTCACGAGTTCTTTTCCCACGTAAAAGTTTATTCACTTTCGTTTTGATTTCACCATCTTTTCCCTTCTTTTCTAACAACATTTTATATTCATATTCAGGAATGAGGACCATTTTCATAGTATGTTTCATTTTAACAGCAACTGAGCTAACAAGGGCAATGCAAATTTAGCAATAGCTCCAATGAATCCTCCTTTCTGATTAACCAACTTCTTTTTTCTTCGAAGTGATATCTTCTTATCTGCTAGTGTGCGTAGGGTATGACGTTCACGTTTGAATACCTTATACCTTTTTGAGCTTAAGGGTAAATGTCCTCGCAATATATTCAAACAAATTTCAAACAAGCTAGTTAATTCCTCCTTAGTAGCTTGTTGTAGCAAGGATTTACGTCGCTTAGGCCTGCTGCGTGCGAGCAAGTGAAGAAAAGGTTGATTCGCTTGAATACGTTTAGACATCTTGGCTGCGAATGGTCAAGTGACTTGGTTCTTGTTCATACGCTACCTTATCAACATATACGTAATGTGTATCTTTTGGTAAAATGCCTGTACGAATACGTAGTTGATCATTCGTCTTCGGCTTCAAATCAATGAATAAATAGCCATGAGGTTTGCTGGTAGCATCTTGATAGGCTTCTATGAGAAACTGAGATTTTCCAGGATACATTTGTCGCGCTAATGTACTTATTTGTTGGCTGTCTCTAGGATTTTTAAACAGAATGATGTAATGTGTATTCAAACTAATATTTCGCATTTCTCTACCATGATGGAATAAATTATGCACAATAAAAATAATGCTTAGATTTTGATGACTGCTACCAACACTAAAGAGACGTGTCATTCGCTCATCACTATGACATTTGGTCATTAAGTCATCAATGATGAGTAAGTTTGGCTTTTTCGGGTTAAAACGCTCTTCAATGTCATCTGGAATGCCTTGGTAAAATTCCACACCTTTCATTCCCTTGTATAAAGGCTGATCTGCTGCATAGAGCCATAAAATGGTTTTTGGAGAGGGTTTAATTAACTTTTGTTCTAGAATTTCTCTAACTAGAGAAGTTTTACCACTGCCTGTAGGTTCAGAGACCAAACACGTGAATGGATGCTTCATTTTCGAATATCTGTTTCTTTCACCCAACTGTTAAACTTCTTTGGCCAACCTAACCACTTCACAAATAATTCTTTAACACCTCGTCTTCTTCGTGTTTTCAAGACCTTTTCAATTCTGTAGACTGATTCAATATCTTTTGTCACTTTCTGCAGTTCTTCTTCATAAAAATGTCCATCAATATCTTCATCTAAAAAGTCTTTCACACGATACAAGTGTATTCCTTGCTTCTTACAACGATGTGTGATAATGAACACTTCTTGCGTCCACTTTATATGATAATCCCGTTGAAATACATATTTCATGTGAGAAATGCGAACCTGATCACCAATTTTAAATTTGTAGGGTTTTTTCTTCTTTGGTTTTAATTTCAATTTGTCTACATACATATACTTCCACACTTTCGATTCGTTGTCTTTACGAATATCTGCAGGAGCATACTTATTAGGGAGGGAGCCATGAGGTCTATGGTTGTAATTATACACTAAGTCTGGAAGGATGTCCATACATCGATACGTTTGATTATGTAGGAAATATCGATACATCATTCCCTTTAGAGTACGAATGACTCTCTCAGCAAAGTTGGCTTTGGTTTCATTCTTTGTCGTATAGGCATGTATTCCCTCCTTCTTCAAAAATGCTTTTACCCATCTGTTTTTAAATTCAGTTCCTTTGTCTGACCTTAGAGTTCGTGGTCTTCGTTGTGTTTCATGAAAAATCTTTTGAAAGGCTTCTATGACACTCGTATGTGATTTATTAGGCATTGGTTGCACCCATAAATATTTGGAAAACACATCAATGACAACCAACAAAAAACGGGTGTCATCATTATATGGAGCTATGTTTCCCATGTCAGCTAAATCAATATCCCACATGTCATCAATTCCACGTGTAATGACACGTTGCCTTTTAAACCTGTATTTTACAGGTTGTAGTAAACTGAAAGCATCTTGATCCTGTAGCCATTTCTTCACTTGTGAATGAGTGACTGGTTGATCATGTTTTCTTAATATGTGATAAAGTTTGTATGGACCAGCAAATGCCCCGGGTTGACCAGGTTTAAAATAAATATTGGTTAGGTAGTCTTTCCACGTCGACATGTTAACACTCAATGATTAACACTTGTCAACATATCTTGTATTTTATTTTTTCTTACAACTCAATCAACATGTTTTTATAACTCAATCAACATATCTTACAAATCAAGTATTGATACAATGGTGTGAATAATTGGAGTCCATTGATCTTCAATGTACATTAACCAACTACTTAATTCATCAAATGTGATAGCATCTACACCATATTTTTTACAACGTTGATTTGCATTATCTAACACTTTATCTAAATGAATGTAATATTTAGCTTCATTCCAATATGTATAGACACATGCAGAATGACAAGTATGTTCTGAACACTCTTCCTTTTGACAAGCAGGACATACTAAACATGCAAACTTTTTTACAGCTAATAACATTTCTTCACAATATGTCTTTTGCACAATATATTGTCTCAATGTAATGTCCGTTATTATACTGCAATGTAGATTAACCACTCTCTCACTTCATCAAACAGTCTTGGATCAAATCGAGCAAAGTGATATGCTGCTTCCACATCTAACTCCTCAGCTCCGTCAATATTTGAAAGCATACACTCTTTGATGAAATCCTCACGTAATTTCGGTACGTTCAGCGTGGAATGAGCACGTTCCCAATAGATGTCAAAGTGTTCCAGTTGTTGTTGAATAGATCCAAAACGCGTCAGTTCACTTATCATGTAGTCCACATACGTCTCCTTGAAAAACGTTTCTAAATCCATCTTTCACATATCCATATGACACGTCTACACACTTTGACGACTGGCAAGCAAATGACTTGTAGTCTTACTCGGCAGATACTGTTAGTGAGCCGCACTTGTTGCAGAAGTTGTCAGGTTCACACAACTTGCAATTGTACTTATGGCAGTGACAATCATAATCCTCAGCATATCCGTAAGCACCACAATATTCACAGGTAAGTCCAAGTTGATTTTGCACGTTCATATTCTCCAATCGAACTTCAGACAGTCTTTTCTTGGATAGCTTTGACACTTTCATTCGATTGTCCTTTTGCAGCTTAACAGGAGTTTTCTTCCCATGACATTCCGTACATGGCAGTAAGGTTGAGGTTATGCTATGGATTTCCTGAAGCAATGTCCCCCATTCACCATCATTCATGTTGATGTAACGCGTATATTCTTTCCCTTCAAACAGTGATGTTTGCACAAAACTCACATAGCGCATATCCAAGTATGAAATGACTTCAAGCCACTTCGTTTGCGTTAAGTACAGTTTGAAGCCAATGTTGCGTAATCTTGTCAAGTTCTGACACACAATCTTCCACAAGGATGGTGATAAAGCAAGCCATCTCTCTCCACGTTTGATTCGAAGAAATAGCCCAAATTCTCCATGCTCCACAGTAATGGTTAAGTTTGCACTAATTTTAAAGCTGCTTGTCTTCTCCATGGCTGCGCGTTGAATGATGACTTCACTTCACCCTTCTCCTTTTATACCATTAGAAATTGCAGAGTCAGCTTTTTTATAGTTCTTCAAACATTTTACAAAGGTTTGAATTCACTTCAACTCGTTCATTGTTGAATCGAACAAGTTCTGATGCATTCGTCGTCAATGGAACGCTATCATCATAATGTAAAATAATTCTAGCAGCTACAACTAGTATGAGTTCAGCTGCCCAAGTTGTATTCGCGCGGATAAATGCTGAATCAATGTCGTAAGTTGATGGTAAAAGTAGTTCTTCACATTCCTGTAGAAATGAGTGGATGAATTCATCTCTTGGAATTATCTTTCCAACAGCTTCCCAATGCTTATGCAAATTCTTCACTTGTAAAATCCAATTAGATTCAAAAGCAGGAAGCTTTGAAAACACATAGTCAACATAGTTCACTTTGAAGACGTCATCCATGGTCTCTACACATGGGTGAAGAAGTAATGTTGACATTGTTAATAATCAGGTGAAGGCGGAGAGCGATGTGTCCTGACGATGCCTGAAAGCATTAAGAAAAGAAAAGCATAATATGTTTTCAAAAAAAAAATAAATTTTGGATTAGAACCCTGATTTTTACCCTACTACACCATGGTTAGAACCCTGATTTTTACCCTACTACACCATGGTAAAACTTATTTTATACATCATATTTTGTCAAAAAACAAAATTTGTTAAAATTGGTCTAGAACCACCATTTTTCCACTACTATGACTTTAGAATATTCAAATAAGTAGCGTGCTAAAATGTTCAAACTTATTTTATATATCATATGGTGTTAAAAACTAAATTTGTTAAAGTTGGTCTAGAACCACCATTTTCCCACTACTATAACTTTAGAACATTCAAATAAGTAGCATGCTAAAATGTTCAAATTTATTTTATATATTATATGTTATCAAAAAACTACATTTGTTAAATGTGTTTTAGAAGTGTCATTTTCCAACTACTATAACTTAAAACATAACATTGGACTTAACGTAGGGAAAATCCCATTCCTTCTCAAATTTATTGATTGTTCCCACACTCGAGCGCACTCTGAAATTATCGATCGGTTCCCCCCCCCCCCCCCCCCCACTCTGTACGAGTGCACTCTTAAATTTCTCAGTCGGTTTTCCCCCCACACTCTGTACACATGTACTTATGCTGTGTGTGTGTGGTTACTGTAATGGGAAACCATTGAAATATGACTAATTAAATATTATCATAATAATGATAATAACAAAAAAAAAAAAAAAAAAAAAGTCACTTACCACGACTGTTTTGCCAATTCGTCTCCAATCTTTCACTTCCTTTCCAAAGAATAACCAATCGTTCACTTTCCTTTTCCAAAGAATAACTAATGTTTCACTTCATCTCCTATGTGTATTCCAGTCAATCCTTCACTTGTTCTTCAACAGCACAACACAATAGGTAAGAGCAACTGTTTTCACTTTTTTTCCCCTGTGTATCCAACGGCAGTCAGAGCATGAATGATACATATGTGCACAGACAATGTGCTCTTATAGGAGTGTTGAATCACATCCTAGGGGGGGGGGGGGGTCCCATGATATGATATACTTCTTCACCGGGGGGGGGGGGGTCCCATGCTATATGATTGTTCACCAGGGGAGGGGGGGTCAGTCCTGACTGCCGCCTAGGGGGGGGGGGGGGTCCCATGCTATATGATTGTTCACCAGGGGGGGGGTCAGTCCCGACTGCCGCCTAGGGGGGGGGGGGGTCGGTCCATAGTATGTCCTGGGGGGGGGTCCCCATGCTATATGATTCTTGACCAGGGGGGGGCAACATGATGACGTCACTTCCGGTCCAGACAGTATGACGTCACAAAGTGCGGTGATTCTCTCCTTTTCACCCTACTGGAGAACAACAGTTGTTGTTGTTGTTTCAACAACAGTTGTTGCCATTGCTTCCGGTGAGCGATAATAGCAGTTTTGTCTATCATTTATACCAACGGTATCCAGAACAAACTGTATGTTTTGGATACGTATCCAGAACATACATTGCTAAAACAGACCCCCTACCAGGGATGGGGGCACATGATGACGGCACTTCATGACGTCACTTCCGGTGAGCTATAATAGCAGTTTTTGCCTATCATTTATACCAACGGTATCCAGAACAGACTGTATGTTCTGGAGACGTTGCCAGAAGATACATTGCCAAAACAGATGACGTCACTTCATGAAGTCACTTCCGGTGAGCGACGATAGCAGTTTTTTTCTATCATTTATACCAATGAAAAGAACAGACTGTATGTTCTGGAAACGTTTCCAGAGCATATATTGCCAAAAAGACCATATACCCCTACTTATATCATCATTGTCAGATGCTATCGCTTGTCATTTATTTATATTGCAACGTTTTGTTTTCACAATCAAAGGGTCATTAATTTTAGGGTATTTCTTTCTTTTTACCATGTTTTAAATGGCGTTACGTTGCCAGTTTTATGTTCGTTTGGGCAAATTCTGCCTTTAACTGTGTAACCTAGAAGTTCCTTTTCAACATGCTCATTCATTGGAGAAGGTGCGCATTTAAAATGTTCAGCTAGTGTCGTCTCAGAACTAGCACATTTATTTTCAACATTTGATAGCCTTTCAAATTTCAATGGCTGCATATAGATCGTCAAGTTTTACTACATCTTCTCTATCATTGTATTGTAAAACAGAATACATATAATCTGCAGTCATTTATTTGATTTTTCGTTCGTGCTGTTTACAATGTTTATCATTACCTTGCGAAGATGTAGCGATAGTTATTTTTTTCTTTTAGAATTCTACAACACAGGTAGTTTGCAAGTAGCTAAGGCGGAGGAACCCCCAAGGAATTCCCTTGAAACTGTTTTCATAATTTTTTTTTTAAATGCGATGTCTCAGAACGTCTCTGTGTTGGATGTATTATGATTTCCAAAAGATTACTTTGTTTTTGTAGACACCTGCATACATCTGAAACATGGGCAAGGAAAGAAGTTTTGAAGTCCGCAAAAGGGCGAAAATCGGGGTCCACACAGTGGTTAACAAGACAAATAAATGACCCATATGTTAAACAGGCGAAACAAGAGAACTACAGGTGTCGAAGCGCTTTCAAACTTATTGAAATTGACGACAGATTTAAAATATTTAGATGCGGTGACAGAGTAGTTGATTGCGGAGCTGCTCCAGGTTCATGGACACAAGTTGCTGTCGGACGAACTAAATCCAGACAAGGTTTATTTATTTCACTCCTTATGGTTGCAATGTTACGAAATAAACCTATTTGTCGACATAAGTTTGTAGTCGAATAAGCTAATCAAATAGCCAAAGCGCGAAACTGAAGCCGGGTCAGTATAAGCGAAGTCATACTTTCGGCGTTTCGAATAAAATGCGCAAGTATTTTGAATTTCGACTGCGAGGGAACCGGGTAAAAATGAAAGAAATGATCGAAAAATATAGACGAAGTATCGCAAAAACAGGTTGTACTAGGATAATAAAAAATTGAAACTATTTGTTAAAACCTTGAGTACATTTTTAAAACAACATGCGGGTTGTTAACAACCCGACTGATCTTTGGTGCAAGAGAAATTTGACATTTAAGCGAAATCTCTCTATCATTTCTTTCGTTTTTACCCGATTACTTTCATTCGAAACACTAAATTTTATGCATCTTTATTGGGAACGCCCAAAGTATGATTTGGCTTATTCCCTTAAAAATCTAGTCGCAACTAATCATGGGCAAAATTTGCATTTATGGGCAAAATTGTCCGACGTTCATTGGCAAGTAACAAATAAAAATCAGAATCATTAATTGCTTTCGGGCAGTATTTTTGCAAAGATCTGACACCTAAAACATTGTTTCTGTTCCGTACTGCTATTGTAAATAATTGCAGTCATGCCTTTTCATAACAGAAAGTGATATCAACCACAACCCCTACTAACCTATCAGTGAACGCCCTTCCAATTTCATCGCATAACTATATAAACGCACTAATCCCCCCTCCCCCCTCCACACACACACCTCCAACTTTACAAAAATGTTAAAAAAAAAAAATAGCAAATACTTTTAATAAGCGCATCTCATCTAAATTTAGTCGAATCACTCCATGGTCACACGACCCCAAGGTGATCCTATATCAGGGTATTGCTGTACCAAATAAAATAACAGCGCTTTAACTCAGTGGTATATTTGTGTGGTTTTTGTCACCCCCTCCCCCCCCCCCCACCCCACTGTATGCACCAGCTTGTTGTAGAAACAGTCATTGCACAAATATCCCTATCCGACTCCCACCCTCCATAAGCAACCTTAGGTAAAGAAACCGGTAAGAGCGCATAGTTATGTCATCATTTTTGTTACAGATGGGACAAAAGCGGGACTTGTCGTTGCTGTGGATCTCCAAGAGATGCAGCCGATAGAGGGAGCTATCGCATTAGCGAACAGTGATTTTACGTCCACTGAAGTTCAGAGAGAGATATTCCAGGTGTTGAAAGGCGATCGAGTTGATGCAGTAATAAGTGATATGGCTCCCAAGGCCAGCGGTGTAAAAGACTTAGATCATGATAATATAATCCAGCTTGCTTTCAGTGCATTGAAGTTTTCATTTGTTGTTTTAAAAGATGGCGGAACTTTTCTGTGTAAGATATGGCAAGGATCGGAAGAAGAAAAATTGAGGAAATTAATAAAACAATATTTCAAACAAGTTAAGACCGTAAAACCAAATGCCAGTCGAACTGATTCTGCTGAAGCCTTTATTCTAGCCAGGGATTTTACACGGACTAAAACTACATAGCATTTATGAAGTAATCATTGTATTATAGCTAGTAGAAAATAAAAAATACATTTGTCGACTTTACACTGTGATTTGAATGTGCTTAATCGTGATAAAGCCATGCCAGAATGGTTATAGTTTGAAATTTTGCCGGAAAAATTACGCCCTCAAAATTTTCATACACTGACATTAAATGAAGTCCCCCCATTTTTGGCAGGTCAAATGAAACAAAATTGAGAGGCTATTTGAAGACGTGGTGGAGTTGAGAAGTTTTGTTTACAGTTGCTCAGCTTTTCCTTCTCTTGGTACTCCTGGCGCGGTTGGTGGATCTTCTGTAGCTTACGCAGGGTGAAAGATAAAGAGACAGACAAGCGGGTTGTAATATTGAAAGAATTCAGGCATCGGTTTTTTTTTTGTTTTTTTTTGCCTGAAGGCGGAAATCCGCCCTTTTTGAGCCGAAATTTGTGGTCCTCGAGATCAGCTGAATTCTACAATAATATTTTTATCTCTTTTTGAGAGGGGGGGGGGGGGGTGATTTTGGTTTTCAAAATTTTGTCATGTTTTTCGCTCGCGCCTTCGGCGCTGGTCCTGTATTTCTTACAATGTGCTATTGTAGCTGGTCAGTTTACGCAAGTTTTCAGCTTACAGCGTCCCCCCCCCCCAAAACCTAAGCTGAAAGCTGTGATTTCCGAAAAATATTATGTTCGAAATTTTCCGCCCTTTTTGGGAAAGCCGAAAACGATGTCTAATAATTGCATATTCCTCAAAACTGTACTTCAGCGAAATACTAAATAAGACGACAACACCCTTCTCCCAACTTCCTCCTTTCCTAGATCTGGAACTGTTCTGTAGTCTTGAAGTTTCGGTTGTCTCGACAACACCCACCTCCCCCCCCCCCCCCGAGACCCCGCCCCCCCCCCCCCCTCAAATGTCAGCGCTAAATAAATAGCAATTACAACGTCTTCGTAATTACAGAGGGGACTAGATTTCGGGCATGCAGCGACCATAGGGGATTTTCGAGGATGAACAATTTACAGGAAAAGAAACAACTAACAATATATTCTATCGGCGCCTCTTGCCTTACTTTCTCACACTAAGTAAGAAAACGGGGAGGAGAGGAAAGGATACCAAGAGTGGGGGAAGAAAGGAGAGAGTGGGGGAAGAAAGGAGAGAGTGGGGGAAGAAAGGAGACGTCGGGTCAGGGTGGGGACGAGGGAGGGGAGGAGGAAAGAGACACGGGGGAGGCACCGCGGTTTGAGATGGGGAGGGCGGGAGGAGAGGGTTAAGAAAGGGACACCGGGGTGGGTCCGGAGGAAAGGGACATCATGGGTGAAGGGTGGGGGACAGCGGGGTGGGAAGGAGAGGGCTGGCGTGGGAAAGGGGAAAAGGACACCAAGGGTGGGGGAAGGAAGGAGACACTGGGGGGAGGGTAGAGGAAGGGGACCCCGGCGGGGACACCGGGTGGGAAGGGGGAGGTTGGGAGGGGGAGACGGGAGTAGGGGTGAAGGGGAGGAAAAGAGGTGCACCACGAGGGGGAAGACGGGGCCACTGGGGGTGGGCATTTAAAGAAGATGTTGCTAAAATCGCGCTCAACAGGACAAGAAAACACAGTTTATTTGTAACAAGAAATTATTCTTTATTTGTCCTAAACTGTCCAGCATCACATTAAATAAATGAACTACAGAAACTCAGTCAGGTGTCAGAACAATGAAATCCCAACCGACGTCCATTTTTTCCCTTTTACTTTGCCCCGTTGTTCTGCTGACTAAATCCTTGACTACTTCTTGACTACTTGTATGACATCCTCGTGCTCTAGTCTGTGCTGTAGCCCCACTCTCTGCGGGTTATATTTCGTGCTGGTGCCCTGCCAACGCAACACAAACATATAGGCAGTGGCTATTGGGCGAATAGTATTCGCACCACCACTTTCTGGACATGTTTTCCAGCTCCTCTACCCAAACGTATCTCAACTACTTCTCGCGGCGCCGATAAAGTAATCCTAACATATTATGATCAGTTTCTTTCACCAGACTTGACCTGTCTATTTCACAAAAAGCTCCACAGATTCTACACCTGACTGAGGAACACAACCCCAAGCTGCCTACACTCTACAATCTACATTCCCTTTTCTTTCATCACAAATGAGCACTATATTTTTTTTTAACCGGAAAAAAATCTTTGTATTGTTTACATGTTTTTACGACAATACCAAGGGTTCAATACTGAAGACGTAAATCAGTTCGAAAAAAAAACCTACCCACACGAGAGCGTATCTGAACTGCTGAGCAAGCTGCCTATGTATAGAGTGACACTGAAAATAAAGAGAAAAAAATTTTTTTTAAAAAGGAAAACAAAAGTATCAACAAGAATGTCCAGGGACATTGTGACCAGCTGAAACAGGCTAACGATGCTCAGCCTGTGAAAAGAGTGACACTGAACATAAAGAGAGAAAAGAAAAGAAAACAAACAGCAAACATGCACGCAAACAAAAACAAGAATGTCCAGGGACACTGTGACCAGCCGACACCTAGTGAATCAAGTATGAAAAGGCTTGTACGGTCGCAAGAAAGTGGTAGTCATATTTTAACCGGTAACTGAAAAAATTTTTCGAAGGCCGGTATTTCCCTAATCTCTAACTAGGCATTTTCGACTCCAGGAGTCCATTCCGAAATAAACTGCCGATGCTCAGTCTCACTGATACATACTGCCATTAGTCCATGTTAGTCTATTATAGGGATAGATCATGGGGCTGAGTGCTTTATATGGGATTCAAGCACGCGTGGAAGGCATGTGAAAGAAAACCGTACTTCCACAAGTGCTCCAATTCCATACAAAGCACGACTGCAGCAGGATCTATCCCCATTATAACACAAACATGCAAAATCGATTCATAGATAGCGGAAAAAAAGCCAAAAACTCGAGATTTTGCTCGAGAATTTTTCATGGTATTGTCCTGCGACACGAGTGTCACATAGCAACTTGCACAATGCAAAGGAAAACGTTTTACGTCTTATCATTTATTTTTAGGGGAGTGCAAATACTACTCAATTTGTGCGTGTCACGGATAAATTCTATTCGCGGATAATTTCAGAACGACGCCAGTGCATAACCTCTAGCTAAGGAACAGCCACTAGCTGAGGAACAACATCTAGCTGAGGAACAACCTCTAGCTGAGGAACAACCTCTGGCTAAGGAACAACTTCTAGCTTAGAAGCAACCTCTAGCTAAAAAAAAAGCCTCCAGCTACGGAACAACCTCTAGCTAAGGAACCACAAGTCACCGTAAATACGGTTGTTTTTCTTTCTTTCTTTTTTTTTTTTTCTTTTCTTGTTTTTGTTTTTTTGTCAGAGATTAGTTTTTTATCAATAACTAATTATTATCAGTTTTTTTTAAATGAGATGCCTGCAACTTAAACATTTTTTTAAATGGAAATTCAGCAAATTTGGGTGGGAAATTAAGTGAACAAATTAAAGTAAACAAACCGCGTGTTCCACGGTGCAGTTTCTCCTCATGATGATACCCTCGGAGAGATCCGGCTTTCCTGCAAAAAAAAACAACACAATTAATTAAACATATCATGCTTGACGCCCTCTTCCCCTCCCCCTACCCCCCCCCCCCCCCACCCAACACCACCACAAAAGTAGCCCCTGTCCATATTGTCTGAAAAAAACCCGGCTTTCCTGCAAAGTAAACAAAACACAACTCGCAATTAAGCATGTCATGCTTAACCCCCTACTCTCCCCCCCCCCCCCTACCCCCACACCAAACACCACCATAAGAATAGCCTGTGTCTATAATGTCAGCAAGAAAAATCACAGCAACCAGTGCAAATTATCATCAGTGTGCAGAAATAAATCACAATGTCACGTCATATTTTGTAAGTTTTCCCAACTAGCCTTGTTGAATAACACCAAAAAGTAAAATAATTTTCAACCTCAGAAAATATTTCTCTATCTTTTTGTATTTTTCAGTGTCGCTTTATGCTTCCTTTGGCAACGTTGAAACCAGAGTGAAAAAAACAGCATTTTTTTCAAATATAATTTTCTCGTTTGATGTTCTAAACAATTATCTTATACACAATATCAGTCCGTTTAAACGCTGCAATGCCCATTTCGTTTCAAACAATCAAATTTTGATAAAACAATCATCAATAACCACCAATAACAACCACCAATAATCAATAATCCTCACTATGAATGAATACTTACGGCCTCTTTTCTTCGTGTATAGCTGAATAAGTCCCAGATACTCCCAGACCATCTCCAGCAAATAGTCTAAGTTTAATTTCATATTACAACTGAAACGAAATACAACAAGTCACCGTACAGCGCACAGCCCCCAATCGGAACTGAAAATCCAAGATGGCGGCCACTGTGACCTTGACACTGGGACAAATGAAAACCAAAAACAACGTGTACCTATCCACTACTATAGATCATATTTATACTAAATATCAAAGGAAACGAATTATCAGGGTGGGAGTAAAAGCCGGCGATGGGACGAACGGATGGACAGACGGAAAACAGCCAAACATTTAGTCATATTCCGGAGCCTAAAGCCCCGCGTGGGACCTAAATAGATGAAACTCACTTTCTCGGTTGCTGTTTTGGTTGGAATCTTGGAGTGGGGAGGGGGGGGGGGGGGGGGGATCGTTGTCTGTGTGTGTGTATGTTTTTTTTTTTGGGGGGGGGGGGGGCTGTGGTTGAAAATGACTGGAGAAATCATGGCGTGTAACTGCGAAATGTAAACACGAAGTTAGTACACAGAAGTCCCTACCTGACCACAACGCTATCCGGTCTTCGCGCTATTTTGTCCACTTCTTCCATAGATATCTGATCAATTTTATTATAAACCTGAGCAGAAAAAAAACATTCAAATGAAGCATTCAAGATACAGTCTTGGTTTAACCAGCCCCCTCCGCCTCTAACCCCCCCCCCCCCCTCCCACCCCACCCCGCACACATTTTTAATTCGTCGGCCTCATGAAAAAATGACTTGGCAGAGAAGTGTGGTACCAGCACTCATAATCGCATCACGACAACCAAAACAAAAAAATGCAACGTGTGATGAACGACCCGCACGTAAACAAGGCATGCGGATTCTACTTTATATATATGACCGGAGACTTACATATAAAAAGGGCATGTAGAATCTACTTTCCACATATGACCCAGCACTTACATATAGACAAGGCATGTAGAATCTTCTTTCCACATATGACCCAGCACTTACATATAGTCAAGGCATGTAGAATCTACTTTCTACACATGACCCAGCACTTACATACAGACAAGGTATGTAGATTCTACATAGACCCAGCACGTACATATAGACAAGGCATGTAGATTCTCTTACATATGACCCAGCACTTACATATAGACAAGGCATGTAGATTCTACATATGACTCAGCACTTAGATATAGACAAGGCATGTAGAATCTACTTTCTACATATGACCCAGCACTTACATATAGACAAGGCATGTAGAATCTACTTTCTACATATGACCCAGCACTTACATATAGACAAGGCACGTAGAATCTACTTTCCACATATGACCCAGCACTTACATATAGACAAGGCATGTAGAATCTACTTTCTACATATGACCCAGCACTTACATAATAGACAAGGCATGTAGAATCTACTTTCTACATATGACCCAGCACTTACATACAGACAAGGCATATAGATTCTACATATGACCCAGCACTTACATATAGACAAGGCATGTAGATTCTGTTGCCCACCACGACGTCAATGAAATCATCGGGCGAGCAATCCTCCCTGAACAAAACCTCTGCGTTAAAGATTTCTGACAAGCAGTTAAGAATGACGTCAGTGATGGATTTGTTTCTGTGTTCGCATTGTTTTTTTATTTTTTCCGTTTTTTTTTTTTGGGGGGGGGGCGGGGGGGGGGGGCGGGGGGGAGGGAGAAGTCAAACTGCTTCCCCAACAGATCAGCATCTCTGTTTTATCTATTTTTAGTATTGTTATTATTATTTGGGGAAGGGGGGAGGGTTTTTTTCTTTTTCAGGGTTCATAGCGAAAACCAGACGTCAAATTCCAGGATTTTCAATACATTTGGAGGTAAAATTCCAGGATTTTCAAGGATATTTGGAGGTGAAATTCCATGATTTTTAAGGATATTTTAAAATGAAATTCCAGGATCCTAAAGGATTTTCGAAGAAATTTAAAAACATTTTAAATTCAAGAATGTC
>OX457028.1:2826574-3082795 GCA_949752745.1 Protula sp. h YS-2021 | reverse complement strand
AGCACCATTGAGGGCCCATGGAGCAGTTAGAAACTGTTTATTTCATTTTTCGGCAAACAACTCAAAGTTTACTGAAGTTTGGCTGCTCTGTTAAAAATTGAAAAAAAAAGCATTTTCTAATCTACCTTAAAATATATGTTTGGTTTTCTTTTATTTAATCGGATGCCTACTGCTTCTAATTCTTTCTCCAGCAATTCTCTGTAACGCACATTGAAATACACAAGTCATACGAATCAGCTAAACAAAACACCTTTTTACAGGCAAACGTATTTGATCAGTCTATCTCACTTATCAGCAAACAATGTTAAAACAAGTTTGTCCAAGGACAAAGTCCCAGCTTACGAAAAGCAATAAAACCAATTCCAGCGTGCACCTTTACCTTGTGTGGATGTGCGGTTCTTATTTCGGATCAGTGCGCACGTTTATTTACCTTGTGTTGATGTGCGGTTCTTATTTCGGATCAGTGCGCATGTTTATTTACCTTGTGTTGATGTGCGGTTCTTATTTCGGATCAGTACACATGTTTATTTACCTTGTGTTGATGTGCGGTTCTTATTCCATACCAATGCGCATGTTTATTTTATTTGCATTGATGAGTGGTACTTATTTCGGACAGCCCAAGTTTTCTTAGGTTGCCTTGATACGCGGTTCGCAATTCGGACCAGTTTGCATGTTTATTTAACTTGCGTTGATGCACAGTGCTTTTTTTTGGACGTGTGCCTATGTTTATTTAACTTGCGTTGATGCGCGGTTTGCATTTTGGACCAGTGTGCATGTTTATTTAACTTGCGTTGATGAGCAGTTCGAATTTCGGATCATTACGCACGTTTATTTAACTTGCGTTAATGCGCGGTTCGAATTTCGGACCAGTGCGCATGTTTATTTAACTTGCGTTGATGTGCAGTGCTTATTTTGGACCAGTGCAAATGTTTATTTAATTTGCGTTGGAGCGTGGTTCGCATTTCGAACCACTGCGCATGTGTTTAATTAACTTGCGTTGATGTGCGGTTCGAATTTTTATTAGAAGTGCGCATGTTTATTTAACTTGCGTTGATGCGCGGTGCTTATTTTAGACCAGTGCAAATGTTTATTTAACTTACGTTGGCGCGTGGTTCGCATTTCGAACCACTGCGTATGTCTATTTAACGTGCGTCGATGCGCGGTTCTTATTTCAGGCCAATGCGCATATTTCTTTAACTTGAGTTGATGCGCGGTTCTTATTCTGGACCAGTGCGCATGTTTATTTAAGTTGCGTTGATGCGCAGTTCTTATTTGAATAGTGCGCATGTTATTTAAGTTGCGTTAATGGGCAGTTCGCATTTCGAAATAGTGCGCATGTTTATTTAACTTGCGTTGATGCAAGGTGGTTATTTTGGTCCAGTGTGCTTGCTTATTCAGCTTGTGTTGCTGTGCGGTTCGCATTTCGGACCAGCGCGCATGTTTTTTTTTTTAACTTGTGTTGAAGCGTGGTTCGCATTTTGGACCATTGCGCATATTTATTTAACTTGTGTTGATGATCGGTACTTATTTTGGACCGGTGCAAATGTTTATTTAACTTACGCTTATGTGCGGTTCGCGATTCGGACCAGTGTGTATGTTTATTTAATTTGCGTTGATATCCGGTTCGCATTTCGGACCAGTATACCTGTTTCTTTAGGTTTCGTTGATGCGCAGTTCGCATTTTGGGACAAGTGAGCAGGTTCATTTAACTTGCGTTGACACGCGATTTGCGTTTCGGACCAGAACGCATGTTTATTTAAGTTCCTTCGATGCCCGACTCTTATGTCTATATAACTTGCGTCGATTCATGGTTCTTTCTTCGGACCACTGCGCATGTTTATTTAATTTGCGTTGATGCGCGGTTCTCATTTCAGACCACTGCGCATGTCTATTCAACTTGCGTCGATGCGTTGTTTTTTTTTCGGAAAAGTGCGCATGTTTATTTAACCTGCGTTGATGTGCGGTGCTTATTTTGGAAGGGATCGCATGTTTATTTAACTTCCGTCGATGCACGGTTCGCATTTCAGGCCATTGCCCGTGTTTATTTAACTTGTGTTGATGCGTGGTTCTCATTTCAGACCAGTGCGCATATTTATTTAACCTGCGTTGATGTGCGGTGCTTATTTTGGAAGGGATCGCATGTTTATTTAACTTCCGTCGATGCACGGTTCGCATTTCAGGCCATTGCCCGTGTTTATTTAACTTGTGTTGATGCGTGGTTCTCATTTCAGACCAGTGCGCATATTTATTTAACTTGCGTTGATGCGTGGTTCGCATTTCGGACCACTGCGCATGTTTATTTAATTTGCCTCGATGTGTGGTTTGCATTTCGGACCAGTGCGCATGTTTCTTTAGGCTGCGCTGATGCGCGGTTCGCACTTCAGACCACTGCGCATGTCTATTCAACTTACGTCGAAGCGCAGTTCTTTTTTTCCGACCAGTGCGCATGTTTATTTAACCTGCGTTGATGCGCGGTGCTTATTTTGGACCAGTTCGCATCTTTATTTATCTTCCGTCGATGCGCAGTTCACATTTCGGACCAATGCGCATGTTTATTTAACTTGCATCGATGCGGAGTACTTAATTTGGACTACTGCGAATGTTTCTTTAACTTGCGTCGATGTACGGTTGTTAAATCTGACTACTGCGCAAATTCATTTAACTTGCGTTTATGCGCTGTAGGAGATTCATTTAATTTTGTTTTTCAAAAATTCCGAGCAAAATTCAAAAGTTTTCCAGTTCACTCAAAAAGCACAAGCCGTATGCATGACCCCCTAGAGACGGCTCATATCGAAAATAAATGAAATCTGATAAAAACTGTAGGAGGAAATGCATTTTGAATTTTTTTCTTCAACAATTCTCTCATCGACTGAAAAACACAGGCCATATTCACGACACCCTAAGCATGCCTCAGCCCCAAAATAAATGATGTTTGATCAAACATGCAGGAGAAAATGCATTTTGAGGTATTTTCATCAAAATTCCCCCCGAAATCAAAAATTCCCAAGTCGAGTCAAATAGCACAAGCCGTATGCGAGACCTACCTAAGGATGCCTCATAGCAAAAATAAAAGAAATCGGATAAAAACTGCAGGAGGAAATGCATTTTGAAGTTTTTCTTCAAAAATTCCCAAAAAATACAGAAATTGTCGGATCGACTAAAAAGCGCAAGTCGTATTCTCAGCCCCTTAGGGATGAATCAAACCCAATAAAAAAAAGAAAAAAAAAGAAAAAAAAAGGTTCAAAACTGTAGGGGGAAATGCATTTTGAAGTTTTTAAAATTTCTTTAAAAAATCCCCAAAAATTCAAAAATTACCCGATCTACTAAAAACTTCATACCAAAAATAAATGACATCGGGTCAAAAATGTAGGAGGAGATACATTTTTAATTTTTTTCTTTAAAAATTCGCCAAAAATTCAAAAATCACCCGATCGACTAGAAAAGCACAAGCCGTATGCACGACCCCTTAGGGATGCCTCACACGCAAAAATAAATGACATCGAATCAAAATTGTAGGAGGAGATGCATTTTGAAACAAAGTTTACAGCAAACTAACTAACTAACTAACTAACTAACGGACGCCATCCGCAGACCGATAGGAATACCCCAGCTTACGTGTAACGTAAGCTGGGCTGAAAAAACAAAACAATTTTTTAAATGCGCCTGTATCCAATATATAACCTGGCATGACAGATGACCAAACATATAAGCTAGATCAAATTCATAGCAGCAAAATAAATAATTAAATAAACAACAACAAAAAAAACAAGCAAAATTCCAGAAAAAGTCGGCGGCTGGTTGTCCACTATTCTCACGGGAGGAAGAGGAGGTGGACGGGGGACGGTGACGTCATCTGTTACCTTTCGTCACGTTCAGTATCAGGACCACGAGGTGAGCTGTGCGGAGGGGGGGGGGGGGGGGAGGGCAAGGGGTGGAGGGGTGGTGGCGAGGGACAGGAGTACGACGGGGGAAGAGGGGCATTAGCTTTGCTTGTCGCTTTTAGTCGCTTCCAGCACCATGATCACGAGGTCGGCTGTGCGCGGGAGGGGGTGGGGGGGGGTAGGGGTGAGGCACAGGAATACGGCGGGACAGAGGGGGGAGGAGGGGGAGTACGAGGAGGGAGAGGGATGTCATCTGGTACCTCTCGTCACGTCCAGCAGCATGACCACGAAGTCAGCTGTGCGAGGGGTGGACACGGGGGAGGGGAGGGGGGGTAGGAGGGGTAAGGGTGAGGGAAAGGAGGACGACGATGCAGGGGGGTGAGGGGTGGGGGGTGACGGCAAGTATACGAGGGGTGAGGCAGTCGTCACCTTTGCTTGTCGCCTTTCGTTGCGTCGAGCATCATGTCCACGGGGTCTGATGTGCGAGGGGTGGAGGCGGCTAAGGATGAGGGACAGGAGTACGGCGGGACAGGGGTGGGGAAGGGGTGAGGGACAAGAGTACGAGGGGAGGGGGGTCGTCACCTTTGCTTGTCGCCTTTCGTCGCGTCGAGCATCATGACAACAAGATCGGCTGTGCGGGCCACGGCTATAACCTGCCGTCCCCGACCTTTGCCTAAAATGTAAATAAATTAATTAAAAAAAGAAGGTTCCTTTTGATATATTTTGAACTGGAAAAGACATGACTTCAACAACGAATTTTCAAGCGTGTTACTGCATAAATTTTCCCTTTTCTTTCTTGATGTGTCCCACCAATGTGAATCCCGCTTCTCTCAAAAACCCCGTTTTTCTCCTCGGTGATGAGAAAAAATGGGGTTCAAGCGACATCGAGAGAACAAAGAGGGACGAGGAGAGGGGGGGAATAGTAGGGGGTGGGGAGGGGGGGAGGCGGGAGGGAGAGGGAGATGTGACCCTGAAACCCGCGGATTTATAATACGAACCCGCCGCAGCGCCCTCTATGATTCCGGGCAGATCCAGCAGCTGGATATTAGCACCATTATACTGGAAACAACAACAACAATATCTCAGTGAAATTGCTGAAAACAGAGTAAACTTTACATGAAGTGAAAAAAATACGCTACTGATCAACAATTTTTTTTTGTCACTGGGGAAATGTTGATTGGGATCGTGCTGTAGTCGTAGCATGGTAGATTTACCTCTGTCACTTCAAGGATGTATGTGACTCACCTCTATCACTCCAGGGTACATGTGACTCACCTCTATCACTCCAGGGTTGATGTGACTCACCTCTATCACTCCAGGGTACATGTGACTCACCTCTATCACTCCAGAGTACATGTGACTCATCTCTCACTCGCGGGTACATGTGACTCACCTCTCTCACTCGCGGGTACATGTGACTCACATCTATCACCCGTAACTCGGGGGGGGGGGGGTGTGATCCACCTCTATCACCAAGGGGATACATATGACTCACCTCTAACACTCCGGAGGTGCATGTGACTTACCTCTACCACTACGGGGATGAATGTGACTCACTTTTATCACCCCAGGGATACACATGACTTACCTTTATCACTCCGAGCTTGCATGTGACTCACCTCGATCACTCCGGTGATACGTACAACTCACCTCTATCACTCCGGTGATACATATGACTCACCTCTATCACTCCGGGGATGCACGTGAGCGTTGTAAATTCATAGTGTGCCGCTTCGCTGTGTGTTGACGTCAGAACATTGAGAAGCGTCGACTGAAAATCAAACAGTAAAACAACAGAATACATGATGCCGACAGAACAATACATGATGACGACAGAACGATACATGATGACGATAGAACAATACATGATGACGACAGAACAACACATGACGATGACAGAACAATACATCACGACGACAGAACAATACATGATGATGACAGAACAATACATGATGACGACAGAACAATACATGATGACGACAGAACAATACATGATGACGACAGAACAATACACGATGACGACAGAACAATACATGATGACGACAGAACAATACACGATCACGATTTCACCAGCAGAGTTGTGTTTCTTCCAGTCCAAAAGGTATTTTCTTCCGGGCAGTGGAAGAAACCCGGAAAAAAAACCTGGAAGAAATGTTTTCTCTGGAACAAAACTAACATCATACCTGGACGTTCATTTTGCTGTCATATAGTCAAATTGTATCCATGGTACTTTATACTTGTGTGTACTTATGTATATAAGCAGCAATTATCATGCACATCAGTACCGTTTAGTTCTATTTTTATAAAAAAAAACAAAAGAAAATAAGAAAGACCAAGTAGTGGAACTGTGCGACGAAGCAAAGTTTCCGCATTTTTTTTATATTATTTTTCGAGAAATCCAAAAATAACGCTTCGCCGCACAGCTCCTCTACTCGGTCTTTCTGTGTTGAAAAAGGAAAAGGAAATTAAAATCGGCTGAACGGTGCCAGACATATAGCGCACACAAAAATCGGACGGACGACAGACGGACAGACAGAGGTCAAACCTATAGACCCCTCCGGGTTGACCCGGTATGGGTCTAAAAAATGAGCCCTCCACTGATTGGCAGTGAAGCTCCTGACGGGCCGTTACCATTGTGGTGGAAAAAACTGGACTGTCACGTAGGGGGGTGGGCTAACTGCTGTCCAAAAAGCTATGCCTCGTGAAAAGGGGTACCGATGCACAAAGTTAGAGCATTACTCAAGGGGTGAAATTACGGGACTGTCACGTAGGGTCGTGGGCTAACTGCTGTTCAAATACTGAGCTCCGTAGAAGGGGGTACCGATACGTGAAGTTGGAGCGTAATTTCACCATGTAAAGCACACAGCTTAACAGACAAAGTTGGACACAACAGATGTATTAGTAGGGGTGACTGTTGGTATGATCAGACGGATTGGTACGAAAACTGACCAATGGCGTACCGCATAAAAAACAATTTGGTTCGCGCTGGGTTCTCCGGAAAGTGAGTCAAAAAAGGAAAGTGTGACTCAGCTGGGTCCAGAAAACTCGGTGGGTTCTGAACAAAAGTGAGTCATGTCGTAAAAAATGAAAAGGTCCAAAAAGTGGACAAAAACCCCGCCAACGCAAACCCTGGGAATGCAAACAAGCATTGAACTGACCACACTGTTGCCTGCAAAACCCCGCGTGCTGCAAAACCCCACGTACTGCAAAATCCCACGTGCTGCGAAACCCCACGTGCTGACTTGCTAATTAAACACCACATTGGTTTATTCACTTCATATTAAAACATTTGGTAACTTTAAGTCACACACACACAAAAAAGGCGTCCTCAAAATGGGCGCAGAGTTCCTTCTAGTTTTGTCCACTTTGGGGCTGGAAGAAAGAATATCTTCTCGATAGTTTTTTTTTTTCGAACATGGAAGAAATTTGCCGACCCTGTTCACCAGCGTGTCTCCAGCTGTAGCGGTAAAGGCGCTTTAGGCCTTAAAATACTTGGTAAAGCCAATTATAACGCCACCGTGCAAAAAATACCGGAACCCTTACTGCTGAACCGGGGTTGGGAGAGACGGCCCGGGGGCATTCACAAAAGTACATACGGGCGGACGTGGGTAGAGGGGATATCAAGGGGAGGGCATTCACGAAGTACGGACGGAGGTGGGAAGTGGGGATCTGGAGCTGTGGGTACGCGAATGCGATAGTCAGTGAGTGGCGTCGGTGGCGTCAGCGTCAGGGAGTGGCGCCAGTGGCGTCAGCGAGTGGCGTCAGTGGCGTCAGCGAGTGGCGTCCCACCGCACCGTGGGGATGCACAGGCAGCACGGCACGGGTCAACAAGTACATGGATTGTATATAAGTACTTGAGAGATGCCACCTGTTGCCGAAACACGATGGAACAAACCCATCGCCGTTCCTCATCCCCCCCCCCCACACACACACACATGGCCACTCAGCACCATGCGTGCATTGCCGCTCGTCACCCCCTCCCCTCCCCCGCTCGTCACCCCCTCCCCCGCCCTCCACCCCCACCCCCTTACCTTGCCAACGGACGGGAAACCAATCAGCGCCACGCGGGCATCGCCGCTCTTCATCACATCGAAGCCCTCGCCCTGTAAAACGCGACAATGAGCTCACCTTACAACGCGGAATTAAAATCTCACTTCCTTTTTATTTTTATTTTTTTTTTATTTATTAATTTTTTTTTCTTTTGGGGGGGGGGGTGTAGGTCATTTGTAAGTCATTTTACAGTTATCCTACCGCCGGGCTAGCACACAATAATTTGAGCGCCGGTAATCTAGAACATTAATATACTAAAACAACCCAATGACTTATGTCTCAACACAAAAGACACCACTTTCTTTTACTTTTCTTTCTTAGTCTCTTAATTTAGGCTATTATTCGGGGTTTTCAGCCGACTTACTTTTGCGCCACTTTTGCCCGATGGCTCCAGCAGTTGCGCCCTGTATTTGGCTAACTTTGCCTTCAGCAGGCCCAGATGATACTCAGTCGCTGAAAACAGACGATAAACAGACGGTTAAAGATGCTACTTCAATTACGCTGGTATCCAGGGTATCTGCAAATCAACTAGGACAACACCGGAGGAAGCATCCGGAATAGCGAGGTTATCGGCTTCGATTACGCTGGTATCCAGGATATCTGCAAATCACCTGAGACAACAGGGGGGAGGTCATTTCCGAAATAGCGAGGTTATCGGCTTTGATTACGTTGGTATCCAGGGTATCTGCAAATCACCTGAGAGAACAGGGGGGAGTTCATTTCCGGAATAGCCAGGTTATCGGCTTTGATTACGTTGGTATCCAGGGTATCTGCAAATCACCTGAGAGAACAGGGGGGAGTTCATTTCCGGAATAGCCAGGTTATCGGCTTTGATTACGTTGGTATCCAGGGTATCTGCAAATCACCTGAGAGAACAGGGGGGAGTTCATTTCCGGAATAGCCAGGTTATCGGCTTTGATAACGTTGGTATCCAGGCCATCTGCAAATCAGCTGAGACAACACAGGGGGGGGGGGGGGGGGGGTCATTTCCGGGACAGCGAGGCTACCGGCAAAGGCGGTAAAATTGTCGGACACTGGTAGATCCAAATGGGTGAAACGAACTAAAACATCATCGGCTGGAAACATTTCTCTGTTGTCAAGTATCGCAAAAGCACCAATGTTGGGAGACGAAGGTTTCGTCACATTTATCACGTGGACTTATTGAACGGAATCGGAATGGTAGAGCGCTGCTGTCGTAAGCTTGAATCAACCAGTTACATATATGCGAGGCCTGCATGCGCTCATTAGGGGCCCGGTAATATAAAAAAAATTCTCTATTAACGGGTCTGCTGCTTCAGTACTTTATTCTTAAATACTGTTATTCTACTGTTATGCTTCTAAATGTTTTGTTTTTTTCTATCCATCAGCATTGCATTCTGACGATTCTACAATCTTTTTACGTATACGAGGGGGAGGAGACAAAATTGGTGACAACAAAATCCACTCATTCAGTCAGCTGTACATCTGGCAACGAGGAGTACGTCTATCCCCCGTGGGCGACATAGTGTAAGGCTGTTGCGTGTTGACTACGCAAAATTTAAAAGTGGAAGAGAGGCAGACGTACTGTCTAACATTTAAACGAATCAATCCATTAACCAGTAGGCGCGCGAGACTGCCGCAGGTACGCTAAGAACAGCGCCGATTTTGAAAAAATCCGCCATTTTGTCAATTGAAGTTCCATCCTGAAAATTCTTGGTTACTGCACTGCGGAAGGGTTCAGAGAAGCCGTGTACAAAATTTGAAACGAATCCACCCATTAATTTGGCCTGCAGGCGCGTGAGACTGGAGCGTGACAGACGGACGGGCAGATCGAAAAGTTCAAAACTATATCCCTCTCTTCCACGTTTGCCTTTCGGACGTTTTGGCCCTAAATTCATTTTGGGATCTTATGACCGGAGACCTTACGGCAGGATACATTCTGCATTGGGTAAAGCTTGATAAAGCGTTAATTTGGGGTATCACGCGTTTTTAGCTATAGGAACGTTTTGGCCCTGAATTCATTTACGGACCTTATGGCCGGGGACAATATGGCCCGAGACATTATGGCCGTGCACTTTATGGTCATGGGCCTTACGGTCGGGACATTATGGCGGGCAACTTCATGGCCCAGGTAAAGCTTAATAATGCGCTAATTTAGGTTATCATACATTTTTAGCTCTGGCATTTTTTGGTCTTAAATTCATTTGTGGATCTTATTGTTGGGGGACATTATGGCTGGTATAGAGCTTAATAAGCCGTTACTTTAAGTTATACGTTTTTGCTTTGGGCACCTTTTTGACCCTAAATTCATTCGGGTACCTTATGGTCGGGTACTTCATGGCCGGGGTAAAGCTTACTAAATCATTTATTTAGGTTGTCATAATTTTTTGGCTTTGGGGAGGTTTTGGCCTTAAATTCATTTTGGGACCTTATAGAAAGGGACATACGGCCGATGTAAGGCTTAATATGTGTTAATTTAGCTTACGTTTTTTTCTTTGGGGACGATTTGGCCCTAAATTCATTTGGGACCTAATGATCGGGGACCATATGCCCGTATACTGTTTGGCCGGGAACGTGTTGTCCTGGTTTAAAGAGAAATTTTGCTTTGGGACGTTTCAGCCCTAAATTCATTTGGGGACTTTAAGGCAGGGACATTATTGCCGGCTACCTTATGACCGTGGCAAAGCTTAATAAAACGTTAGTTTAGCTTATCATACGTTTTTAGCTTTGGGGACGTTTTGGCCCTAAATTCATTTGGGGACATCATGGCCGAGACCTTATGACCGGAGACGTCTTGTGCTCGATTCCACTACGACAAATTTTGCTTTGGGGACGTTTTGGGAGATGACGATTGTGGGAGATGAAGTATTTTGAAAACTGGCTATCACGAAATTAAAAAATGCCCCCATTTAACCAATTTTAGGCATATCGCCAAAAAAACAATTGTGCAAAATTGTACAGAAATCCGATACAAATTGTGTAAAAAGAAAGATTTTGAAAATTTAAAGCCAAAAAAAAGTAGTTTTTCAAGAGAGGCCTACCTAAAGAACATTCGTGCAAAATTTAAAGAAAATCTGTTTAAAACTGCGGGAGAAAAGCATTTTGAAAATTTGCAACCAAAAAATTTAAAATGCCCCTCTAGAGAGAGGACTGTCCAGAGTATATCTGCACAGAATTTAAAGAAAATCTAATCAAAATTGTGAGAAAAGAAGCATTTTGAAAATTGGCAGCCGAAATATTTTAAATGCACCCATTTGGCCAATTTTTGGCGGATCGCGTAAAAAGTAAGTTTTCAAGAGAGGCCTACCTACAGCACAGTCGTTCCAAATTGGAAAGGAATCCAATCAAATTGTGGTAGAAGAAGCATTTTAAGTAAACGTTTAGAAATATGCATACGTACATACAGACGACGGATACCCCCTCTACCGATGTGATAAGAAGAGTACCACAAAGTTGGCTAAAAGGGAAAGAAATGATAGGCGACATATAACAAAAACAGCTCATTCTCGGAACATTGTATTGTGGCGTCATGTTTATTGCTGGACATTGTTTTATCTAACTCTAGGCTTTCTCTAAATTTCTACTAAAACAAGGATCGTAGACGGAATTTTTATAAACCATATGAGCTGCCAATACATATGGAAAATTTTAATATATAAATCAACCGAGGAAAACTAGTAATAGCAGTTTTAAAAAGCAGAAAAAAAACTTATGCTGCAACCCAGGACATCATTAACAATAACCTTTTTTATAGCTCATTGTGTTCACAAACAAACATTAGCTGAAATCTTAATTCATATTCATAAGGAGCGCGTCGAAACTCAAGACGACGAATCCTGGATGAAAATTAGGCAACAGTCCCTCATGGGGAATGAAAATGAATTTAAATGTGTAACTGACTGTCGACCGAAATCGCAAAGGGCTAGTATAACACCAGATTACCTGAATGTTGCATTTGCCATGAACGAAAAACGACAGAGCTTCGTAGTAGTGATGATATGGGGAGAGGATGTCATACGGAAATATAACAAGAGCGAGACTTCAAAAACGAAACGAGAAGAATGCCTCATTGAAAGCCTCTCAAACAGATGAAAACACAACGACTAAAGCTATGTTTGCGGCAGCAGGTAATGATGAGACTGTTTCATGCGAGATGAAGAAACTTATTACATAATAAATGACATAATGAACGACGGAGAATCTGTAAATAATGCCAAAGCGGAAAACGATAACACTGACGCCACGAGGAAAACAATGCAAATGCCAAACCACCCAACGCAAACCCAGAGCACGGATGAAAAAGGGGAAAAAACACCAATCATGAACAAAGTTCTTGTATATGTATCAAATGAAATCGACCTGATAGCACATGATTCGCTCGTAAAATTATGCACGGATTTCTATTCGCCAGAGGTTACAGAAACAGCCACAGCACTTGCGTTTCGGTCTTGTCCAATTATCAATAATGTGCGCATGATTAAGTGGCAAGGAAACGACACACACACGAGAAACATTGAAGATATCGTCGATCTCATTTCAAAATGTCCTATAGATCTCCCTATCTTTTGTGGCGAGGGAGCTACAGAACTTAACCACCTATCGATATCAATCATATAGATGCCCTGCAGCTAACTGCATGAATAAGAAAGGTACAAAACAACCAACGAAAGACATCTAGTGTTGAATTAATGCAAGATCTTCAGGACTTCAAAAAACAAACAAATGAAAACCGAATCTAAAATAGAATCTGACTTAATGAAAGAGCAGATCAATACAATACATTATATGTTACTGGCCGAACGCACAAGCCAGAGCCTCGTCAATGAAACAAAATCTTTAAGCAACTCCAGTGTACACATTGATAGAAGCTATAGTGCTGTCGTAACTGGAGGCACATCATTGAAGAGTAGTAATAAAGAAAGAGTGTTACCTTTAGAGATCAAAGAAGCGAAGAAACATCAGGTATGAGACAGCCAAGCAGTGACGATGGCTTTACCGTAGTGATGCCGTGGAGAATTGTATTGTATTGTTCTTTAGATCCCTTTCAACTGCTATGGCCATATCGGGATCCCCCTACCACATTATACAGAAATGGGACATTCCAGCCCTCCTTCTAACCCTTACATGTGGAGTGCCTCACAGGGTAGCAAGGAGGAGTCCCAATTTTAAAGTCTTAGGTATGACCCTACCGGGGTTTGAACCCACGATCTTCCAGTTTCGGGGCGGACACTCTAACCACTAGGCCACCGAAGCTGGTGTCGTGGAGAAAGAGCGTCATTGGTACAGGACGACAAAGCAATATAACGGCGGTAACTAGGCGCCCGTGTGTCACAGGAAACAACCTCAGATGACATTACTTACCACGTTACAAGCATAATGCCTAGAGCACACGTGGAATGCATCCCATTGAAAACAAGATCAGGGTTTTATCTCAACTACAAAATCTTTGCGTCCCAGGGACGCCACGCTTTCATATTTTCTGCAAGATTCCCAACTTAGAAATCGTTTAAAGTGAGCATAGTTTCAGAGTCAAATGATGAACTTTCCTCAAACTGGCCACATTGAGTACTGCTTCGTAAGCATTTTCCTAAGCGTTCTCCACAAGGGATGAGGCCCCAACAATTTAAAAATGGAAGGTACAACGGACAACAATCATAACGCTTATACAGATATAGGGGTGAAACTTAGGATTTTTTTGACGTGGCCCGCCGGGCCACGAGAATAAATAACTTGGTGGCCCGAGCCAAAATCTGGTGGCCCGGATTATTTTTGCAAATAAAACGGTAAAACAAAATAAAACAGAATAAAAACCCACAAAATACATTTCTGACACTAATATTCACTCATGTGACAATCTTAAGTTTTCATTCAATGTTTTCCGCCAAGCCAAGCGCAAGCCAAGCGCAAGCCATGCTGCCGTCTCTTCACATTCGATGGATTCTGTGTCAACCGTTTTCGTGATTTCAAAGTCTCGAGCGCAGGGTTTTCTAGGGCGCATCCCACCCATGCTCCACAGGTTGATGGCGATAGTTGGATCAAATGCTGCTATCTCGCTCGATTCTAGCTGAACCATTAGCAAAGCGCTCAAATGCGAGTCAGTGAGGGTTGAACGCAAGTTTGATTTCACTCGCTTCATTGTGCTACATTATCCCTCTCTTTCAAATGTTTCGTGGCCCGCCCAAATTCTGGTGGCCCGAGTCAAAATCTGGTGGCCACAGGCCACCGTAATTTTCAACCCTGCAGATAATATATCCGTGATAAGCTTTAATTGCAACGGCGTTAAAAGTTCCATTATGCAAATTCAAGAATTAGGTTTTCAAGAACTTTGCTCCGCCAATCTAAAATCTACCTACTAAATGACATTGATAAAATTATTTTGGTTCTGGAATCTCCCTAATCAGTACAACTGATGAAATTATTGTCGGAAGAAAATATGGCGGTGTTGGATTTCTCTGGAATTCTAAACTAAGTAATGCGTCTTGCATAGATTTTAACAGCACTTGGGTCTATGGCCTACAAATCAAATCAGCTGGTAGTTTAAAACCCCTCGCATTAACTGTCTATTTACCCTACGAATCCACCGAAAAAGAAGACGATTACTTAAAAAACCTTATTATATAAAATAAGAATTCTGAAACAAATAAGAAACCACATATTTTTTGGTAGGCTATTCCGGAATAGACTACTAATAATTCAAATGTCACAGAAATCAATAATGCTTCATTTTTCTTAGACCAAAGGGTGAAAATAACTTAAACAATGTAAATTCTTCTTTTTGGCGAAAGGAAAACAAAAATGTTCAAAAATTGAATTTACATTTGTATTTTATTAAAATCTCGGTAGTTCAGTATTGAATAACCTATTGAAATTTAAAATTTTCAAAATATTAACATTTTCAATTTATTATTTTAAATAGCCAACATATTCCCCACAGGCCCCCCATCAGTTAAACACGGCCATCAATAGTCAAGGGCTGAAATTTTCTAAGTTCAGCTGGTCCATTTTCCTTGGACGAACCTGGCCCATTTACAATACCGATCTGTGCTTGCTCCCATAGAAGCCACATACCAAGTTTAACTAAAATCCTTGCAGCTGTTTTTAAGTTATCGTATTAACAAGCGCTTGATGACAGACCGACCGAGAGACCGACACGCGGTCGAATGCATATATTCCCCCTGTGGGGAATAAATGATGAAATAATGAAAGTAATTCGATTTCTGTGACATTCGATTTATCGGTAGTCTATTCCGAAATAGCCTACCAGAAAATATCTGGTTTCTTATTTGCTTTAGAATTCTTATTTTAAATAATACGGTGTTTTAAGTTGTCTTGGCCAAATTGAGGCTATTACGCAAAGCAGCGATGCACATTGTATTTATATATAAGGCGATTTTAATGCCAATCCATCTAAATCAAATAATTCTTACATGTCAAAATTTGGAGAATACTTGCATCACTTTGCTGAAGAACGCGATTATTTAGTTTCAAATGTAAAAGTCCTACATATTCATATATCAGCTATGTCTGGAACACCACCTCGTGGCTTGACCATTGCATAACGACCAGATATGGTCATGAAAAAATAAAGGAAATTAGCCCTTTACTCATATGTATCACCAGATCATAAACCAATTAAAATTTATATTGAAACGGAAGAAACCTTGATTAGTTCCAACCTTCTTGCAAAGAAGTTACTGTCCAAAAACCCCAAAGAATTGTATCTGCGAAATCCTAAATAAAGAAAATATAGTATGTATGATTGACAGCTATTTGATCAATCATTTGATTTACGCCGATGATATTATTTTAATAACACCATCACTAAGGGGATTACAAAGGTTGGTAAACCTCTGTCACGATATGGTAAAACAGCTTGATATTTTATTTATTTTTTTTATGAAAACAAAACAGAGTGTATGATATTCCGTACCAAAAAAAAAAAAGCATTTATGTACAGTGCTATAGCAGCAAGCCATTACAATATTGTAATAAAATGACTTATTCAGGGCATATCATAAATGAAACAATCGAAGACGACGATGATATAAAAAATCAAATGAGAGCAATATACGCACGGAGAAATATGCTGAAAAATAAATTCTTACATTGTACACGGGAAGTGAAAATTACCTTGTTCAAAACTTACATATCGAACTTCTACACATTCCAGTTATGGTGTTGCCACAACAAAAACGTAATGAAAAAATTTAAAGTTGTATACAATAATGTATTTCGCTTTTTATTCCTATTAAATAAGAAATGGACTACGAGTCTGAAATAAAATCTATCTATCTCTCTAAATTGAAACTTAAAACTATTAGTTGAAACTTTTAATAAGCATTTGTGAAATAGCATACAGTTTGTTAAAAAAAAACACGATTGCTCTTTGGTGTAGAGTATTTGACAGTTGGATGAAATCTCTATCATTTCTTTCATTTTTACCCGTTTAGTTTCTATTCAAAAAGTAGAAGTTTTGCATATTTTATAAGCCTAATCACACTTCGGGTGTTTCGAATAAAATGCGCATTTCCTTCATTTTTACCTGGTTAGTCTGTAATCGAAACGCAAAATTTTTACTGTGATTTGGTTTATTTTGAACGCCTAAAGTGTGATTCTATTTATTGAACCAGACAACAATTAAATTATTTCCTGTTTGCCCGTAAACAGGAAGTGTATTTGAAAACATAGGGCAGAATTTGGCTGTACGTAAAAGTAAATACATATGGCATAAGAGGCTTAAAAAGTTGCAAAGAAAGGTGTTGAGATTAGATTATGACTTTAGATTAGTTTTATTCGCCGGAAGTTTCTAGTTTTTTATATAAGTTTTAACGTCCGGTTGAAAATCGTTGACTTTTGGTGTATGGAGACGTCGGGCTAAGAGATAACACCTTTGTGAAATTGTGAAAAAATTTAATTGGTCAATCCTTATTTTAGTCCATAGTTTTTGTCGTCCTAACTCTGTGAAACCATTGTTGGTTTGGTTCAACGACATGTCTGGAAGGAGCCAAAATACCACCCGAGAAGTCGGTTAAATGAAACAATACCCCTTTAAGTGATAGAACTATCTCAACCAGTTCATGTTCCCCATTTTGGTATACTTTTTCTTTTAATATTAGTTGTTTATATAGTTATCTGACAAATTAATTCGATAAATTCTTAGATTTCGGGATGATAAAATAATATGGCGGATTAAAGTTGTCCAAAAATATTTTGCCCGGAAATATTTAATTTCTCCATAACTGAACAAAAACACTTCAGTTTGCTTTGTAATTCTCTGGAAACATGTCTAAAATTCTACACTTTCGACATTCCAATGGGAAACACCGTTACACCGAAAACAAAAAAAGTAATAGTTGAAAAACCACTAAAAATTGGCGGACGGTCCTAGGTTACTGGTAACTTCCTGGCATGTGACAAGTAGGCCAAAATGTATACAATCGGCCGAGAACAAGAAAAATACCCTGTTATATGCGTTTTGCACCGACGCAAGCACTGGCACTTTTTGATCACGTGATGAAAATCTTAATTCTCATTGGTGGATGTAAGGTTGTGACTAGCTCCAAGAAGCGGTACTCTACAAAGTTTCTGGGCACCGCTTCAAAGCCTCGTTATATAACGATAAGCAAGTCAACTGCGCTCGCTCTGAGGCACCCCTGTGGCTACTTTATGCGTGATTCAACGACCCATAAGTTTTTGTTGGCATTTACTAAAGGCCCTCAAAGCACAACGGTAATGATACGTAACTTCTGTGTTACGCTTTCTTTAAAAGAAAATAACACGGAAACAACCACAATTCTCCCGAAATAATTGACATTTGTTTGTATACAGGGATGATACTTTATTACGTGAAAGAAAAACAATAATTTTTGCAATTATCCTCCAAAAACTTTGGAATTGATATTTCAAAAAATGCGTAAAAAATAAAAACGTCAAATATTGTGGGTAAACAACATAAATTTATACATGACTCTGCATTTATCAACTATTTTAGTATATATGTTACAAATAAAATATGACCCCTTTATTTAAATTTTTAGTCATCTGACTTTGGTCATGTGGCATTTAAAGGCCGGAATGTAAACAAACATTTGACAGGTGGATGCAAAAGCTAACTTTTCTACACTTTTATGAACAAATACAAGATATACAGCTCACTAAAAATTATGCCTGTTTTACAAAAAGGATCTACTGGGCATGAATTTTCTGTCAAGGTTTATACCTTTTCGGCTAAGCATGCGGCACACACTCTGTGTTATGCGGTGAAAGATGCCGACACTGAGGGACGCACCAAAGGGGAGTCTAGTGTCTACCAGGTATGTGTGCTGTTTATCACCCTTGAATTTCCATTTCAAACCTGTAAACTGCTGTGAAAAAGCGCTTAAAGGCACGTGCCTATATGCCGATTTAATGTCCACCTTGCTCATGAATGACCCTTGTTTGGTCAAGCTGACCGCAGTGTCCACAGACGTAAATTTGTGCTTGTCCGGGCAGGCGAAGCTGTTGACTGAGTTTCCCTCCGGTTTGGAACAATCGTGAATGAGGCGGATACCGTCTTTGTCCTTAGGCACGGCTGATAGCGGGGAGATAATTACCGGTTTTTCAAGAGCAATTTTGTATCTTCCCAGGGAGAGTTCTTTCTTTATCTCGGTTTCGACTAAATCTCTGTATGTGAGTTCCGCAGATCGACTATTTGGAGCTTCGGAAGGTTCAATATACTGGGTGTTGGTGTTTACGATGTCGAAACCATTCTTTATGCCGTTTAAAATGAAGCATTTGTCGGTATCTGAACACAATAATCGTCCCAGGTCGTGATTTTTTCAGCAAGCGGGTTAGAGACGTCTGGTTGCTAGGCGTGAGTGTGCTCGGGGTGATCTCTGAAGCACTTCAGGCGCACGTGTGAAAACCTGCACCCTGGGAGGGTGCACCCCCGGCGGCCATTGAAGTTCCGGCAAATCTCCTTCCCGTTGTGGTCCCTGGTAACCTGAGCTCGGGTGCGGGGGTGTGGGTTGCGGGGTTGGCCGTCGTTGCGTCCTGAGGCCTGGAAGCGGGAGGAGAAGATGCACACTCCCATAAGGTAAGTGTCGTCTTCCCCCCACCTGAGCTGACCCGTGTGTACGCGCTGCCGGTACTCGAAGTCGTACCGCATGCAACGGTTGATCGGGTAGTGCTCGCACATGTCGGCGAATTTAATGACGTACAGGTTGTACCCGTCCCGATCTTCCTGAGACTTGAAGTGTCCGGAACGTCCCAGCGCTTCATAGATGCGCCCATGCCCTTTTATCCATTGCTGTAGAGTGGTGTCTTCAGGTTTGGGTCTGCGCCCGCTGGTTGAGAGGACGATGTGTGCGTCGCCCTGCATCGAGAGAACCGATTCTTCGCTCTGTGAACCGAGGAAAGAGCCACAGAAGTCCTGGACGAAAAATGGTTTCACATTACCTGGCGTCTTGCCGGTGAGCCACGGGTCGTTTTCGGTCGTCGGTCTGTCCTTGAGGGACTCTAGGACGGCTGCCATCTCCGTATCGCTCGTCTTCGGAATGGTCGCGAGGGTGACCGGTTCCGTGTCCTTTTCGGTAGCAAGGTCAGCATTTGGCGAGCTGGACGCTTCGGGGGGCGCAACACGCTTGTCTAGCCTGTCCGCTTTCCTGTCGGCTTTGGCGTCGCGCAGGTCGCTAATCGCTGCCTGGAGGGCTTTGGTTTGCCCTATCGAAAGCTTTAGGGCCTTCAAAACTGTTGCATCGATCTGCGCGACTGTGTCCACGGACAGAAATTCCTCATTCACTTAAGCCTCTACAGTACTCTTAGTGAGGTGTTTTTCAAGGGCCCAAGCTTTCAGTTCAGTTACAGCCTTAGCAACGTGTTCTTCATCCATCGTAATTCAGTTTAATTCCAGAAGCTTCGCGGTTTTAACTTTGTATAACCCGGCAATTATTAAATTAAGTAGCTGCTTTATTTTTTATTATTTTTTTCTTTTTTAAAAACTGTAGTTTTTCTGCGCTTGCAGATGGGATGGCAGTTTTCTTTCCTAAAAACTGTTATTTCTGCGCTTGCAGATTGCGAATGAGAAAAGAGAGATAAGATGCCCCTTTTTAAAACACACGCATTAATCCGTAGAGACAAGAGTAACAGACGGTCAGTGACATTTAACAAACAAAATTTCGACGGCGAAGACGCCCAGTGTTTAAACAACAATTAGGAGATGGCTAGTAAACTGCCGGAGAAGCCCAGTGTTTAGATAAGAAATAAGAGGTGACCAGTGACATTAGCAACCACTCGGCGGAGACGCCAAGTGTTTAGACAGGAATTAACTGTGAAGGTGGGCAGGCAGAGTTACACGCCACTCGCCCGTTTTAAATGTAAATAATCAGATTATTTATAGTATTATTGTGGTCTGTGGCCTTACAAGGACGAGACAGTAATTGGGACAAAATTATGGGTTTTTAATGATTTTAGGGAAATATCCCTCAACTTACACGTGAACAAATATATGCCACCGATAGAAGAGGTCTAACCAAACATTGCTAATAAAAAACATAGCAACTTCCCAGTATACGGATATTAAAATACACAAAAGTATAAAATGTGTTTCTGGAGTAAACAACAGACAAGTTTGGGACATAAAATGTCGGCATGAACATGAACCAATCACAAACAGCGTTACAACCGATGTCCCAGAACCAAGATAGCGACGTCAACAAACAGACAGCTGATCAATCTGGCTGGTTTTATTAACTTTTCTTGAACAACAAATGATCCTTTCAATTTTCCGTGTGTTCGTTCTGGTTGGCTTATGTAGTAAACAACAGAAGGCCCGCCCATGCACACTTGACACCCTATATGCAAATCATCGGTTTGTTTACAACGGGGTACGGACAAAATGGCAAAGGACATAATGGCAGCGGACATAATGGCAACGGACAAAATGGCAAGCGGACATAATGGCAACGGACATAATGGCTAGAGGGCATAATGGCAAGCGGACATAATGGCAAAGTGGCAAAGAGGACAAAATGGCAACTTAAGAAAAAATGAAATAAAAATGAATGAAAAAATGTTCGATTAACCGCATTATAAAACAACTAGTTTACGGTGCGTCCACCTCATGTCTATGCGGGGGGCGGCTCGAATCTTGCCTACCTTCTAACTGTCTGGTTACTTGGAATAAAACAAACAAAGGGGGCCCAAAATTCATGAACGGATGACTGCCCCACCATTTGTGCCACCTAGGATGACTGCCCCACCGGCGCACTGCCCCACCGGATGGCTGCCCCACCAATAGCCTTCCTAATTATTTTTCATCTATCTGGATGGCCTTACTTTTTGTGGCTAAATCTTGCCTTTAGAAATCCTCTGCCTTCTGTCCCACCCCCGCCCCCTTTTGTATTCAGTCGACAAGTTGATTGATCAGAGGACTGATTGATAAGTTAATTGGTTTGTTTCAAGTCTCATAAAAGTAAAACTATCTAGATAGGTCATCCTAGGCTGCACCAATAGTGGGGCAGTCATCCGGCTGGACAGTCATCCTGCGTTCCCTACGTTTCTACTTGAGCACGCCACAACACTAGGGGAAAAGCTCGGGGAAATGTTCCCCAGCGGTAAGTGAGAACTGTGAACTGATTGGCTAAGTGACTATCTAAATAGATGCATTACACATGAATTCAATTATGTTTATTTATTAAGTCATTAAATGCCATTGCGTTGAATAAAAGTTCGGTTGAAATATCGTCTTTTTTATTTCAGTTGCCATTTTGTCCGCCCTGGCACTTTGCCATTATGTCCGCTTGCCATTATGCCCGCTTGCTATTATGTCCGTTGCCATTATATCCGCTTGCCATTATGTCCCTTGCCATTTTGTCCGTTGCCATTTTGTCCTACAACCGTTTACAACATGTGTACTACTCAACAGAATGGCCTGTCACAGTATCTGTTCAAAATCTTCTTAAAAACGAGCGATAATACGAGTTAACATTGTCACTTCCATTAAGTCACTTGTTTGACAGCCAAATGGGAAGAAAATGGAGTGAAGTGATATAATGCATCTCAATATTTGACCAGAAGGGCATAAATACCACAAACGTAAGAAAAAGTAACAGCCTAGTTTTTGGAGGCATCCGCTGTAAGGTCAAGGTTGCCGGAAGTGGTAAGTAATTCAAGTATAAACAAACTCGGACCGGAAGCACGTGCATCTGTCACTTTCAGCCCCGAAAGAACAACAAGTTTCTGTAACTGTAACAGAAACTGTGACATCTGTCACCGAACGAACACAAGGTTTATGTTACAATATTACGAGATACACTTTCCCAACTATGTGGATCTAAGGATATCCAATAGTTAAATGATTAAAGCAGGTTTCAGCCTATCTGCGTCAAATGTCTCATTCTACCCTCCGTCCAATTCCACGGTTTGGGCCTTGTTATCTCGTAGACAAAATGAATCTGCTTATTATCGCCCACATCACGTCCCCATGGGCTCAATTCGTTCCACTATCTGTCGGCAAAAATACTTACCTTTGTTTTTCTGAGTTCTTGCTATCTCTTTTTCAATTTCTGCAATTTTGTCCAATATCCCCATATTTAAGCCTTTTTTTTTTTAGAGACGTGAAAGGAATATCTATCTGCAGTTTGGTTGTGTGCACGCGTATATAATGTCTGTTTTAATCATAACATTCGGTGCCACATAGTCTTGTTACATATCTGGAGGTTGTATACGAGGCAAAACGTCGTAATAATAATAATGTCAAAAAACTTGCGCACTATCAGCATGAGGAGCTGCGCAATGTTGAGGTGGATTCCTTTTTAGGTAGGGAAAGGGGCTGGTAGAAATGGTTGCCAATGATGCATTAAAAACTTGCTTTCAGAGAAATATTTGAATCTTGACTCCTATTGCACTCCCAAACTGAAATAAAATAATAATAATAAAAATAGAAGCAAAAGAATAAAAATATAAAAAAAATAAAAAAGACAACAGTCTGCAAAATAAAAAGTTTAAATATGAGTTTTAATTGGAAAATTTTGCCTGCCAAATGCCGCTTTTATCGTCTTCATGTCCCCTTGAGACAAAAATCATGGATCAGCACTTGGTTTTTCCCTTTTCTCTCCCATTTTTCAAGAGGAAGCAACTCCACTATGTCAATAAAACTTATTTGCCGTTACACTTTTGGATGGCCCTCACTTTTTTACTGAATTGCAATACTAATACAACGCTACTCCAAGCAAACTAAGAGAACACAGATTTTTTTATTCTTAGAGGCTCTCTTGATTAAAAGTCACACATTAGTGCTTAACTGAAGCGTTATGAAGGTGTACGAAAATATTGTTTTAAATGCCATTTTAAAATCAATTGTGTCATTCAAGAGAGCTTTTTTATTAAACTTTTTTATTTTTATTAAGCTTCTAAAAGCATCTTCTGCATCTGAGCACGACATCTTTCATTGCACGTATAAGAATCAATTATCGATTGCTATCGATGTTCAATGTACAGCATTAGTATTTGCAGACTGGTTCATGGAGAAGCTGTAGACGAGATTCTTTGCTGTTTCAAGAGTGAACAAACAATGAAACGACTGTCGTTATGAAAGAGTTAACATACAGAAAGGCTAAGGAGGTTACTATAGTCATGGAGAAAAAGACTTATCTAATATACAAGATATGTCCAGAAGTGCCAGCAAAGTGAAAAAATCTGGTGCATATCTGACGTATTTAATTTCGTAATACTCATTTTTATGAGTAAAATATCTTGTAGACGTAGAAGCCATCACTGTGGGTTTTCAAATGTATTAACATTGGTTATCACGATACATAATAATAAGAAATTCTTTGGAACACATAGCACCACATGAGTACCCACAACAGTTGCCCTGTTGCTGTGTTTACTATGCCTGTCAACCAACCGACCAATCATCGCACGCTGCAGTTCCCTTCATGTGATCAAACCATACCCAATTTATCGTACAAGACGATCCCAATTGATGGGGAGGAGGGTGGGTACACATTGAGTGATGGCTTCTACGTCTACAAGATATTTTACTTATAAAAATGAGTATTAAGAAATTAAATACGCAAGTTTTAATTTCGAAAATATCAGCTTGTAGACTACGAAGCCATCGCTATGGGACACTAGAACTGGCGGTGGGAATTGAATATCCAATGCATACGGATTGGTTGACATACCGTCTACAAGACACTATGCCATATACAATGCAGAAATAAAAGAAATAAATTCAATTTCCTCTTTTAATTTCAACGGGGTCTCACCGCTTGCTGCCCATTTAACAACAATTTACAATATTCAGTGGGGGTACACCTCGAAATGCCCATTATCAACACACATTTAGTTCGATGAACCGAAGTTACCATACTTATGCCCCACCCCTCTTTCGCAAAAGAAAGAGGAGAATGTGGAAACACAAAGCAAGTCACTAGTACTTAGCGACTCATAACGAATGCGCTACATGTCTAACCTGATGAGCCTTAATCAATAACCGCTTCTGGATTACGTCCTCCGGTTCCTTAATTATATCAGGATAAGCTGACAAAACAGTTTTCTTGATATAATTAGAAATAGACGCTTTCGAGGCAAAAGAAGAGGAAACTTCCTGAAGTCGTGATAACTGCGTGCCCAGCTCTCCCACAATGCCCTGCTGTTGGCAGAGGGAAAGACGGACGGTGGAAAGTAGAAACTTTCCCGTTTGCAGAGCCCACTCAATGCAAACTGTTTGCTGACAATGAGGGTAAAGCTCGAAACGGAAAACCGAGAAAATCGCTCGGAAACTATCCGAATGTCTATTACGCATAACCCACACCACGTCTGATGGCCGGAAAGCATTTACCGAACGAAAGCCGGTCTGACAAAATTCAGAACTAAAGCGTGTAGGAATCAGCAAAGTCAGCAAACATACCAAACATACGTAGTAAATATATCCAAGATAAGCAATATCCACAAAAGTATGCATTAAATTGGGTATGGTTTGATCACATGATATGGTTTGATCACATGATAGGAACTGCAGCGTGCGCTGATTGGTGGGTTGGTTGACAGGCATAGTAAACATAGCAACAGAGACCTGATATGGGTACCCATGTGGTGCTATGTGTTCCAAAAAATTTTTTATTATTATGTATCGCGATAGCCAATGTTAATACATTGGAAAAACCATAGTGATGGCTTCGTAGTCTACAAGCTGATATTTTCGAAATTAAAACGATGGTTCACATACTTAAGTTACTAATTAAAATCTTTATTTTTAATCATTTGAAGTTTAAAATCTACTAACATATTTACATAAACATTTAGAATTTTTGTGCAGTTATACATAATTTTAAATTTTTGTACTAAGCAAAGGAAAATGTTTAGAAAATAACTTTTTGGACAAAGTTGCTCGTTCATTGGATGATTGTACTTTCATTATTTAAAACATCATTGATTTGTTCTAATGAAAAACATTGCGCAGAAAGGTTTTGTAGAAATATTTGCCAGAAAATAATTTCTGTCACTGGTTTCCGGTGCTTTATACCAACCTTTCTAATCCTCGGAAATACAAACAAACCAGGGCTGATGTCGAGACATGAAATGTCCTCTCAGAGACACTATAGAATTGACTTTTTGTTCTAGTGACTATACTGGGTACGGATAAACAATTCATTCAACTGTGTCGATGTCTTCATAAACTTCCCTTGTAATGTAAATTAATTATCATTTCATTTACTTAGCCTGCGTTGAACGAATAAGAATACCTTCCGCTTTCAGTTCTGTCTCAATTTTACTTTGGCTGATGTCAGGGCAAAAACGAACCAAATGTTACTTCTACATATCTGGCTTGACAATAGTGAAATGAACAAAGCTTAATCGTCACCTTACACAGGCCTCTGTTTTGATAATTTTATAACCAATAGTGAAACTGGGCTTTAGGGTCTATCTACATTGGCGGCTATCGTGTACAAAATCTATAACAGTGCAAACTGCCTCCGTTGTTCTCGCTTTTCCGACAAGCACTATAAAAATACCACTCGACTCCAAATTAATGTCTGATCGCGTATATAATGCACGAAGAGTGTTTCAGTTAAGCGATGGGGTGATGTCTTTTACTGCAACGTATATACACCTACATTGCAGCACAGGTCATTAAAATGGTATATCGGGACTTGTGTAGTTACTTTGGCTGGAGCAAATCTCACCACTTTTCATTATATAAATACAATACATATGTATAAATAACAGGAAAGACGAGTATTAAAATTAAACGGCTCTTTTCTAAGAAATTTTAGACAATTGTAAAATATAACATTTAGCTTTTGTTTGCGTTTATGGTGCTTTGAAGTTTTGGATCTGATAGCACGACTTCATGCACATACACACATACACTTATACACACATAGGCATTCACAGTATAATGACACCACATACCATTACACATTTACTGACCAACTGAAACAAGACAACTTCTATATGACATCAGATACAGTATTTGGTCACTACTAGTTTGGAGTATTTATGTTGTAAGCCTGTTTTATAATAAATGGCCAGAACTTAAATATGTGTACAAAACGCCCAAGATGCACACTTCACAATGTAATAAGCTATAATCCGAGGTTATGTTATATATAAATATGTCTCTTTTATGACCTGCTTCTGGATATTTTTCTGATTTTGCTATTTTTTATGTTTTTTCTCATCCTTTCTTCATACTTTGACACAACATAATATGGTCGAAACATCAAAACGTTTCGGTAAATTCCAAAGTACGAATATACAGCTAGGTCAATGACACACTATTATTCATCAGTTTTCTTACAAGGGAAATGTTGTATATTTATAGCATTATTTTTTCAGGTAGTTCCGAAGTACAAATCCGCTCAGAGGTCAATGACGCACTGTTATTGATCAATCTGCTTGTAAGAGAAATATAGGACATTTGTAGCATTATGTTTCTGACATGTCCATTTTGTCTTCCATTAAGGATTAATTAAGTAGAATAAATCATTATCTTTTTTGCAATAATGTTTGGTCCGATCAAATGTATTACACTTAAATATCAGTTAAACGGTATTTTTAACGCTAAAAGAGGAAATGGGTTTTATGAAGTCCACACAAAGTAAGCTGACTCCTATTTGCTTTATGTCCCGTCAGTAATGGCATATATTGCACCGCGTTTATAAACCGTGCACCTATTGTTAGGCTCACTGTTAAAGCTATCTGGTACGTTTCGCAGAAGGAGACATTGCAACTCATTAGTATGATCAACTTGGAAAGCAAAACAATCTAACTGTTGCACGCAGAAGCTGGCGCATTCCACCAAAGATGACACTCGTTGTATGCTTATCACCAAAGATACATCAGTACTCCTTGTGTTGCGCCATAACACTTCAAAATAACCTGTTCCTGTCTCTGTAATAACAAAAAAGACCTATGCAATAAAAAGTCCAGTCTATTTTACATTTCCTACATATTCCATCCATCGCAACATGTAAAAAATTATGGTATATATTAAAATGAATTCCTGGAAATACTTTAAAAATCGAAAATTTAAAGTAAACGAACTGTGCCATGCAGTCAAAAAAATATAGACTCGATAGCACGTAATTATATTGGCGCGTCTCCAATTGTCAAGTACTATATATTAGAAGCGGAATCGGGACACACAACATATATTTGGTCCTTTCTATTTTCCTTGGTTTTCGGTTCAGGCATATCATTATTCCAGTTACAGAACACAAATATTCAGATCCAACTGCTTTAATTGTATGAATAACCGTTCTCATTCGCACCAATTAAATCTAAATTTTGTTTGCTGTCTGTCCCAGAAGTCATAAAAAAGTGCCGCAACAAATTTGGTAGATTCTGCTTGCTAAGTGCTCGAGTCACAACTTACGTTATATGTCAGTGCTTAATACTGAGCGTTTTTATTGTCAGAGAAAGTAGTAGTAGTAATCAAAATTTACTAAGCCAATGACAAAAATCGAAATGGTTGAAAAACTGACAGAAAACTAGCATCAGTCCATCTGAAGTTTTGAATGCTAGCTATGTGTTAATTCTGTTTAAGCTATGGGCGTTTGGGTCAACAATTTCTTTAAAATTATTCTCACAGAGTCTGTTTGTGTGAGTCAGTTTCACTGAGTCCCACTGAGCCGGTGCAAATTAAATCTAGAATTGTTATTGTAAATTATGATGCTTGCAGTTCACCAGTTTTACTGCAATTCAATTGATATTTCAGAAGCACTTGTGGTAGATGTAGCAGTAGTAGTAGCAGTAGTTGTAGAAGTAACCAGCAATGGACTCGCCAAACCAAACAAACTATGTAACTAACTAACTAACTAACTAACTAACTAACTAACTAACTAACTAACTAACTAACTATCTAACCAATTAACTAACTAACTAACTAACTATCTAACCAATTAACTAACCAATCAACTAAGTATCTACCAAACAAACTAAACAAACTAATTAACTAATTAACTAACTAATTAACTAACTAACTAACGAACAGACAGTGATGGAAATTCAGTAATGGATCATAAGAATAACAACGAGCCAGAATATTATAATATGAAAATATGAATATTACAAAATCCAAATGGCAATGCGATTAAAAATAATATATAGATTTAATTAGTTGGATTAGGGGAGCGGCGTACTGAAAATATAAGCCTCTTTGTAGCTTGTGAAAATGCTGCTTTTGAGTGTTCTGTCCCTGTATCATGAATAAATAGTGGCTTTAATGTTTTGGATATGGACACGTCTGGTTCTTTATGCCATAATTTTATGTTTTAAGCACATAATCAATACACTTTATGGTTCATTTTTAGCACAATTTATAGTAATTTTGTCCTATGATAGCAACTGTTTGCAGTCGAATAAAATGTTTGATAACTTGTTGGATAACTATTTTATATCGCTATTTGAAGTTCTTTCATCATAACAATTTCCTAGAAATGGATCATACAAAATATAAATTATGAAATACTGAACGAGTAAATAGTGCTGCATCTAGTGATTTTAAAATAAAATCAACACCATTGCCCTCCACTTGTCAATTTCACGTAGTCTTCTCATTCTATGTAATTTTTGTCTGACATACTTGTGATCTGAGCCTGTACAATACTTGGTCCCATGTGATCATCAGATATCCATGACGTAATAAGGTTATACCCTCCATCCATAGTCACTTGTGCTATCAAGGCAAAGGAGCCGCGATAATGAAAAATAAAGCTGCTCTCAATCTCCAGCAGCTTACTTTTAGCAACATCAAGTATACTGTTAGTGTAATCATCACCTATGTAAACAAATTTGGGTAACATGTGTGCACTCTCACTTTTTAGTAATATTTATCTCTTTTCATTGGTTGCTTTACATTGGGATGTCTGCGCCAGAAATGATACTCTGAAATACGAAAGTCTATTTCAAGACACGGAACTCTACATATTATGCAAATGGTTTTTTCTGTATTTTGTATATTGTATACAAAAATTCATCCGTCATAACATCGCATGAATAAAGTTCAAAATGCTGCAAATGGGCTTGTGGCAAAGCGTCTGGGGACCTCTGCTCTAATGTTTTGTCTTGTATATCGCTGGAAAACAACGCAGTCATAAAACATAAATGTTCAAAACTTATTTTCAAACATCATTGTAATACTAAATGATATCTTACATGATTAATATACAGTAAGTAAGATAACTTTCATGATAAGTAGAATAACGTTATTGAATATACTTTGTTATTGTTATTGACTCGTGCCCAAACTTAAATCAGTGAATTCCCTTCCACAATATATATTGTGTATTTAATAAATCATAATTCAAGCCGGTGCAATAAGTTACCTGATGATATCAGGAATATTGTCCCTGGTCTCAAGCCTTCAATAGCAACTACAAGTGTTCCTGATGCAGATGTATCTAAGACAACGTCATGACAGCCAGTCATCTGCAAAACCTAATCAACTTCACGTATGATGCCAAAAAGTACCCAAATTCATAAACATTGTGTCTGCTACACAAATCTTGTAGGTAGCATGCAACTATGGAAAAACGCACCTTGAAAAATTCTGTTTCTTTAAATTTGCTTTGTAGCATTGTAAACATAGAACTTTTTTCTGTTTCATTTTCTGAATAAGATTGTAACTTAAACACATGCATTTGAACTTCTTGCACATACAAAGGAATTATTGATCCTTTGCAGGTAAGTTTTAAACTGCTAAATCAGAAATATAAACTTATTGAAAAGTCATATTTTCAAGCTGCATAAAAATTGCTACCTCTTAGAACGAACTAAAAATGACTTACAGATAATGCACAGCTTTCTGGTTCTACGGTTGCCAGGCAAATACCTCTTGAAGTTGGTGTTGTATCAGGTATCGAATTGATCTTAAAGACACTAGTCAGATTCCAGGCATCACCCCAGGGTGTGACGTCATGGAAGCCCCACCCTTGGGCATGCAGTGTGCACCATAATCTGCTGTTTGCCAGTCGTACTGTACAGTATAAAGTAACGTAGAATTGATGTAACATTTTTGATAACATAAGTCTGTTATATGCGCTATTATATCTGCTTTTGATTTCAAGAATAAGAATAAATATATAGTAGGAAATATCTAAATCAGGATTATTTACAATTGAATGTAGATTATATCTTGGGAAAAGTTTGAATTGTGGATAAGAATGGTTCAACAGTCAAGCGCAGCATAAAAGTGTCCTGGCACCCCTTCCCCCTTCATTAGAGTAGGGTTGAGTGTGTACATATTATGCATCGAGAAACAACCGCAAAGGCTCACTGCGCTCTATGTTCCGGAAATATATGCCGTGAATTAAGACACCTAAAAGAAATACTTACTTACATATAGATTAGTTATTAAGACTTATCGATTTTATAGCACTTACATATGGAGTTCTCTCTTCCAGGATAAAATTGTTAATTAAGTTGACTCACTTTGAGTAACACTAGTTTCACACTAAGACGTGATGGCAGCTCAATGCTCACATCTGTCAATTTAATCACTTAGACGGGTTTTTTTTAACATGTAATGAAAATTTGATAGAAAGTGACAGAAGTTTTAGCAAATATTATTCTTTGATAAACAGACAACTTCTGAATGATAATACGACTTTATAAATCTCTTGTAAATAGTACCTAAGATCATACTTACTTAAAAAGCATAAAGTTGAAATTCTGTAAAGTGTGAAATACTGAATCATAATTTATTTAGTAAAAAGAGACAAAAGTCTGATTATATTAACAAAAAGAGCTCACACTTAATTGTTTCAAAATCTCCAGAAAAACTAAAATTCTTGCATTTGCTTGATTTTAATTGTCTTACACAATTGTTATTGTTTGTGATTCCGATTTTACGATAGTACATAAGCAAACTGATATTTATTAACTTAGTCTAAGTATTGTTCCAGCAATTTTACTAAGTGACTTATTTCACAATCAATTGGGACAACATTTGCTCCACTACAATCTATTTTCTAACATCTATTCTGCATGAAATAAATGTATTTGTTCATTGTTCTTAATTCAATTTGCACAATGCGGCAAGTTAGACAATTATAAATTGATAGCTTAGCTTAACAACTAGATATACCAATTATTGTATGAATAGCCCCAGATTTCTTGGCCAAGGTGTTTTAGCCTTCAGCAATAGATAGTTTTATACTTCGCATTGTGTTTGTTTTAACAAATGTTCTCTTTGCGTATTTGCATTTCAACGATTGTTAAATTATATTAACCAGATCATCATTTACGAAATCTTTCTTTCATAGGTTTTATTTCGTTTGCCTTAAACAGAAGACGCCACAACTCTTCATCACACTCATTGCAATTTGCATGCTAACAGCTAGTTTGTTGATTAATTATTTAGTTAGCTATTTATTTAGTTAGTTAGTTAATAAATTAGTTAGTTCGTTCGTTAGCATTTTTAGACAAAATTAGGTTGACCTAATCGTGCCAAAAAACCTCTTTCTGTGTACCCCTCGGTGCAATTGATAAATTTCTGCATTTTTTTTTGACAGATTGATTCGATTTTTATATTTAAGCTAGTGAAGTTGGCATCTGTACCCATGTTGTAATTCAGTACCCAATAGCAACCTCACCTGATTTAATTCAGTTGACTTCGATGCCGAGCATATTTAAACAAGTGCAATCGGTAGTCAATAGGAAAACGAATGAACGGAATAGCAACAGCTTCATATGAGTTTCAAGTATATTCTTCACTCATTTTGCGTTTGTAGAAATGGTAATAATGATAATAATAATCAATTAAAAATAAAAATCACTCTATGAGAGAGAGAACTTTACGAACTCTGAGGTTATGCGGAAGGCAAATAAACCACCCATTATCTAAAATATCAAGATAAACAGACAGGCTAGAGCCACTTATGCAAGAAAGGGTTACTTAGCAGCAATCCAGACTTTAAGATTGTCTGACTAAATACTCAGCTGCGATTGAGTTTTCCTTGCAACAGAATTGTTTGGGGACAGAAACTAATTTATCAACTAATTTTTTCTTTACAAATCTAGGAGCAACTTATCCCTTGTAAAAAAATTAATAACAAATTCTTGTCAAAGATTACCTTCCACAGAAGCTTCACTTTCAGATTTGTAAAATGCTCCAAATTTTGTCTTAGTTACAGAAGAGATTGTGTGGTGGTATAGGATAGTGAAAAATACTCAAAATGTGGCTAGTTTTGCTTGTTCCCCTTTGCAATTTGATGCAAGTCAAGGTCATTTGTCAGAAAGAATTCGTGATATTATTCAAACAGGATGTATTCATGCAAATAATCAATATTTTAATCATTTTTACACAGAAAAGTTTTAAGATTACTCGTTTTATTCAATTAACCGGTTTAATTTCTTTATTCTAGTGTTTCTTCCTTAGAACGGCTGTCATTACTCACTCACTCATGTCAATGCTTGGTACCTCGACCAACAATGGCTCTTCACTGTTGGCGCTGCCTCATCACCATAATGTCATAAACATAGTCCGTCATAAACAAATATGTCAAGTAAGAGAAACACGAAATTACTCGTTTAATCGCTCGTTATTGATTCTACCAAATTATTGTTCCTATTACAATCCTAAAAAGCCCAGTTTTTAGAGGAACGTCTTCTAATCTAATAAAACATATTTTTCTTTATATTTTGTGACACATCTAGAGGAATAGTGTGTGTTACTTGTAGTTTTACGATCTCCAGTTTTCGGGGGATAAAATAGAAGCAGATAAACTTAGAAGCATAGAAATCAATGGAGAAATAGGTAAAATTCACTTTGACATAGATATAAAGCTGTTTCTATACTAGAAAACCATTTTCATGACATATTTTTGTTTCTTTTGTTTACCCTAGTGCAACCCTGCGAATTTCTTTTACTGGGCATGCTCGCCTGAGATCGTAAATTAGTTTAGAGCTAACTTTTATTCGAAACAAAAACTTGAAAGCAAATATATATATATATATATCTAATATATATTGCAACCAATATGTGAATTTAAATATTGTTAGGTCTATTAAAAAAAATTAAAACGAAAATGCATAGTTTAAACAGGAAAGATTGAGAACATTCAGTAAGGTGAACAGATTAAACCGCTGTAGAGATTGGCTGTTGGACAACAACAACAAATCAACAACAACTCTTCACAGAAGGGAACAATTGAACACGAGTATAACCGTTTCCCGCTGCACCATTTTTGCACCCAAACTTACTTTCTGAGAGGATTGCTGGTACGTGCTACGCATGCACAGTAATGTCACACATGTACCAGATATTTCAAATTTTATTTATTTTAGAAAATTACAACGTTTTATATTATAAATTTTAAAAGAAGCATTATATACTGAAAAGTGTTTTCAGATTTTTGGAAGATAATGGAAGGGGCTAGAAAGAAAACTTGACTTTGTTAGGACTAGCATTCTATTGAATTTCTAGTCTGGTTGAAATTCAATAGAATGCTGTGAGATGACGCCAAGAGCCCATGCTTCAACGAGTAGCTTAAAGAGTCAACTGATTTTGGTCCTATATTCTCTTCCCAAAATTGAGGTGATAAGCCATGAAATCCTGGAGATTAAATGAATTTGAAACATTTAAGAGCTTGCTTCAGTTGTCCCTGGCTTAAGCCCCTTCACATTGATGTTTTTACTGTTCAAATAATTGGGCCTCTAATGTTCTATTATTTAAAGTATTTTCACCCCAGCCTCCATCAGAAGCTTCCTCGTCACAAATTTTTCTATGGTCAACATTTATAACGATCAGGAAATAGTTCATGAGTTCTCAGATATCCAAGAAACTCTTGCAGAAATTGAAGATGGCGCTTCTGGTCATTTCAGTTTTTGAGACTGATTAAAAAATAAACCAGGTGCGTACGTTTGCAATGGTTTAAGCGTGTCCGAAATTAGGTGATAATCGGTCAAGTAGTGGCGGTCGAGGCTAAAAAATATAAAAAATGCAGTGAACTTTTCCGTCTAATTTTTTTATCTGAAATTTTTCTTATGTGAAAGGCAATCTTTTTTATATCCAGTATAAAAATCACTAAGGGCGTACATACACACGAACGAATGGTCAGACAATTAACACTACCCCCTCCTGAATTGTCAGGTTGGCCAAAATTTTTAAAATTCTATAATAAATCATGCCAAGTTGCCAGTTGCAGCAACACTATACACAACACAGCTTTTGGCATGTTATATCCAAGTTAGCATTCGGACGTCGAGAACGTCTTTTTCAGGTAGCCTCAGTGACCAGATAAAATCGCAACATTGAGTTATAATTTGGTTGTGATTGGTGGCGACATAAATCAACGTGTGTGATGCAACTTTGAATAGACGTTGGCTCAGCAACGATGTGTAGCCGTTGATTATGTTCCCTACTTCCCTACATTACATTTTTTTTGTAATTTGGTTGTGATCGGAAATGCGAGCAGATCATGCCTACCCTGGATTCGCCTAGAGCACAGACGATATGAAAATGGCAGCTGAAATATTGGCCAGCAACTAAAGAAACAGTATCTAATTGATTGCAATATGTCGTACCAGCAAGCTGTAACGTCCGTATACTGTTGTTATCAAGACATTAAACATCCTTGATAAAAATGTATTGCACCAAAACTCTGCTGAACACAGCTTGTGATATGATCTGTTCTGGTAAACGTACTCAAATCGATAAAATGTCAATGTGATTTTGTGTCAGTGGCCCCTGCAAAAATCGCCATATTAAACGTAGTTGTAATTTGGTTTTGATTGGTAGCGACCACAGATCACTTTCTTTGACACAACGCTGAATAGACATTGGATGATATACTTTTGTATCATCACATCTGTTTGCAATTTGAGTGTGTTTTACCGCACATATAGATCAACGTTTACGCAAAGTTTACACTTACGCTTATTTCCGTCTTTGTTCCAACGTTGAATAAATTTCGAAGAATCGACGATTTGCGCAGACGTCGAAAAAAATCGAAGTCGCAAAGAAATTTATGACACTGCAGAAAAAGACCACAGATCCTCATTTTTGCTACACCCGGAGTTTTGCAATGTAGACTTCTACATTGAACGAAAAAGTTACGTCATATTTCAACATTATTGTAACGAATAAACAGATAACTCTTCGTACATAGGCGCACTTGATTTTTATAGGGGCGAGACGATTTTATCTACATTTGGAAATAAATTTTAACACCTTTTGGACATAAAACCAAAAATTAGAGAGTGCTTGGAGAGGGTGTTCTGTTTTCCTCATAACTAGCTTCAGTAGGAAGACGCAGAGATTAGAGCACTGGTATGTTCAGAAGATTATAATATAAGGATATGCATAAATGTGTGCGCTCTAGTGTGTGCTATAGAAAAGAATATGCGCTATAGAATAGAACCTGAACAGTTCGAAATGTACTTTAAATCATGTGTTGCTCTAGCTGTAAAAAATTTAATATATTTGAAATACATATTTTGTGGTTCACCCAAACGATGACACAATTTTATAAGATGTCACCATTTATTTGTTTGAGCGAGAACACTTTTCAGTCCTTTTTTCAATGAAGGGTGCAGGTGGTCTGTTGCCAGTAGTCATAGCGCAAAAATGTTGGCATATCAAGGAGATCCTATGCTTGCATGGATTATATGGATACGTTGTAAATATTATATAATCATGTAATGTTTATCCCTATAGTAGCAACTGTGTGAGTGGTTCCATTTCAAGGAGTTTTTGTAAGGGCACATTGTAGTAAAATAATTGAATTTGAAACATACATTCTTGTTTAGATTGGAGCATTGGGGATCGTTCCATCTGAAGGATATTTATGCTGTGGAGTTGTCTAGAACTCAAGACACTAACATAAAGAATTTTCTCCCTCACAGCTCAAGAACCATTTTTTGTTGCCACTTCGGCAAATACCGCGGCAAAGTATCAAGTATCGTTTGAAAAGGCATGTTTTCATTCCGTACTCCGCATTTTCTGCAAATAGGAGAATTCTTCCCAAGTGCTCTCTGCCTTTGATTTAAAAATGGGGTTATTGTTTCAAACTTAGAACTCCGTGTTACAACTTTCCACCTTTAACCATGACTTCAGAATTGATATTTTTTTGTTTTTTTTCTCATCAAGGACAGTTATCTGAAAAGAATTTCTTGCATTAAATAGATGATAATGATAACACAATCTATGCAATAGATACATTAAGATTCTTATGCTATTCACTCAGCAATGGCTATAAGATATAGGGTAACATGATGAGCTGCAGTGATTTTCTAACATATAAAGTTTCAGTAAAAAGCATGCATATATAAACGTTAAGAAATGAATATACATGTACACATTGACTTTGTTTTTTGTACAGTAGACTCGAAAAGTTTAAACTAAACTATTAAACGTTCTTGTTATGTCATACGATAAGGAAATCTCAAAACAAGAAGAAAAAATGTTGACGTTGTGGAGATGCAAAAACAATGATACGTGACGATATGGGATAAGGGAGGAAATCGATAAATACCGTACTTTATGTCAATACATAGAACTTAACAATAGGCAGCTGTAACACCGTAACATAACAAAAGAGAGCTGTTGTACTTTATCGTAACAATAGGCAGCTGTTACACCGCAATGAGATGTGAAGTGTTATCTACAACAATATGGATAACTTATATAAAAAAGTTACCGAAATACATAAATAATGTTAACTGTACAAGAATGGATACACAACTTTAATTCTAATGTGTAGGCCAATTCTATCATTCATATAATCAGACCCAACACCTAAAGGATTTACATTTAGAAAAGATATCAAACATTGAGCTATTTACATATTAAAACATTTACATATCAAGCCATGTGAATATCCAGTTTTTTTTTTACATGCGAGATCATTTACATATACCACGAGTTAATGCGATAATTAGGTATTTTGAGTTATTTGCAGTTCTATGGTGAGATTGTCATGAAATACGAAGAATCTAATCTCTGTAATATTATGTTGTTGTATAATTTGAGAAAATTGTCCCCGGCGATAATGAAGACAAGAAGTTTTTTCATTAAGAGTACCGGTAATGATGACGATTACATCGAAGTTGTGTAATGATGGTGATTACATCGAAGTTGTGTAATGATTTCGATTACATCGAAGTTGTGTAATGATGGCGATTACATCGAAGTTGTGGGCATTCATTGGAAATCACAACAGCAAAAGCAAAAGATGTAAATAGTGAATATTTTAACATTTATATTTATATTTAAATAGTTATTCAAATAATTATATTTAAAGCCTCCAAAGAAAAGCCGGTCAAGGAGATTCTTTAAAAAATATAATGAAAATATTTTTCAAACATTTAATATGCAGATTGCAAAGTAATTACTGGAAGCTACTTCTTAAGTGGTGTTTGTAAATTTTGAACTTTAAAAGTAACTGGGTGCTACCCAAACAATCTGGTTATTGAAGTAACGATCCCTGGTAAAACACCAGTTCTGGTATTTATTAGCAATTGCAAATAATCATAGCCTGATGGTCAGTAAACGTCACATCTACTCAGGTAAGCGCTGTTTTTTTTTAATTTCATCGACCCTGGGGATATTCTTAGAATAAATAGACTCTTTATTTTATAGTTTATAATTTTAGAGTTGAAGTTGAAGGAATAATATATGACTCCAGTTCAGAAGGGATTTTTCTTATTTGTTCCTATAAATTTTATCATTTTTAGAGCTGAAGTTAGGCTTTTGAGCCTACGCATGAGAAACTGTGAAGTTATTTTTTGGCTGTGTAAAATGTAAGGGTGTTGTGTTTAAAGTTTAACGGCATCTTGTACGTAATTCCTTTTAAAACCAGTTTTTAATCAAAACTCAGTGTTTCCATTTTAAAAAAGTACTTATGGCGTTTACCTAAAGATTCTTAAAAAGGTATGCCTTGAAATATCTGCAAAACCTACCACAAATATTTTTTAAAGAAATGTGAAACCCATGCGGTAATTTGTCGACCGATCTACGGAACTGAATCCTAACTTCTTATTCGAGGAGATGCTCTATGAAAATCACAAAGTGTGAAATTAGTAAAAAATAAGTACAGACTAAGTAGAAATTGTATTAGTATAACTATATAAATAGTGGTTGTTTTGCTATTAAATATGGTAAAATATTTGATAAGCTGTAAAAATTAAGCATTATCAGTGATTATTTGTGTCAGCCATCGTTGCTTTCTCAGTTAAATTATAACGCCAGATCCAGTTGCCTCATTGATTTCTATTGCACATAAACTGCTCGTTATTACAATTTTTCAAGATGTTATTCCTCCATTTCTGGTCCGATTCTTCGGAATTTCACAGTACTATATCCTCCTAGGTAGTCCTTTACGCTGTCTTTATATATTTTCCTTAAATTAGTCCAATCCTTTGGACATTGATACGGATGTTCTAAACTTTCATGATCAGGCTTCTATTTTGTTTGGTGAGTTGAGAGAAATAAGCCAAAAGACACACTATGTATTTTTATCTTCCCTAACATTATCTCAATAATGCTTACATGAGTGTATTGTATGTCGAATAATGTTACACACCATTTACGCACAAATATCTTTCCATATATATGACCTGTATTCTATTTGCTGTTGTCCTCAGGTGAATTTCCAAAATAAACTGACCCTTAACGAATTTCGTGCTACCTGTAAATCCCGTATCAGTTTTGTATTTGTGTGGCAAATTTGGCCAAAATTACCCTCAATATTGGCCAAAAAACGGCAAAATTTCAAAACAATGCTGCTTGTGTAGATCAGTAGATCTAGAACTGTAACGGTCATGGTTCCATGTAGTCTTTTTGCTGATTGCAAAGTATTTTACGGGTTCGGTTAAAACTGGCCTCAATAGTGGCAAAAATGGAAACAATGATGCTCGCTCCACAAATCCAAACCGATTGGTTTGAAATTTGGTAGCAAAATTCAACAGAAGAATTATATTTTGTCTAAATTGGCAGATTTTTCTTTTCACCTTTGTAATGTTTTCGACTTAAGTGAGAAACAAACATTGAAATAAAAAACACACAAATGGTCCAAATGAACGTTTCAACATCCATTGAGTTCAACTGTGATTAGAGCTAGAAAACATACAGGCTTTAAGAGCGCGTCATACATATATATATATACATTAAAGATAATGTACAGGAGCATTATATTAATTAACATAATTACGGTTTTGCGGAATTAAAAACAGTAGCTGTTACATAAGTCATACCAAGAAATTCATCATGAAATCTGCAGTTTTAATACTGATGCTGTGCATATAGGTAGTCACTTGCTATGTGAATTTGTTTGTTCTTGCTAACACTCAGTCGTTCAGTATTCGCTTGATCATACATTTACATACTTAATCTCTGCAGTGGGTGTGAATGATATTTCGTTTTTTTCAGGAATATTTTAAGAAAAGGTTGGTTAACTTTCAGTTAAAAAACTCAGAAGAGTTGGCAGCTAATAACGTCATAAAATTAAAATCTTATGGCAAGACATCATGGTATTGTGGTATTGTGGCTAACAAGGTTTTTCCGGCATTCTTCAAACAGAAGTGTGCAATAGCGGAACACTAGCGCAGGCCAAACGTTAGCGTAGTACTGGGCAGTAAAATGTAGGTTCACTAAGTGCCCAGCAAACATTCAAATTTTGAGGGTCGTAAAATGGTTGCTATTTAGTCATAACGTCAATTCAACCAAATTTGAAGTTTTAAAACGTCGTAAAAATGTAGAGTTTGGTGGAGATGTTCGAAACAGATGGATTGTGAAATGGTTTTTATTTGATCATGACGTCAATACAACTTCAAAGCGTCTTTTTTGTGCTGTCAATCATCCAGTCTTTCGTCATTGACTTTCGTCATAGCCTAGGAAACTTAGGAACATTGCTAGAAAATACTATGTGTGCCGTTCATGAGTTGTAAACAATACTTCTCTCGTAAATCAGTTAATCAGGTTTATATTTTAATTTATTACTTGATTGAGAAACCAAAAGCGAATTTTAAAAAGAGCTTTGGAATTCTTCATTATTTTCAAACATTCTAAAGATGACGGATGTTGAACGAAACCATACTCTTTGAAGGTGAAAAAATATTTAAAAAAACTTGATATTGGCTTAACACTTCATTTGTGAAAAAACATGACGCGGGACCATGAAACAATTGGTCATGTTAACTATGTCACAGTCAGATTTGTTAAATACACTGCAAGACAGGAGACGCGTTTGTTAGTTATTGAGAGAGGCTGTTGAGTGATGCTGAACAAGATGATCAAGAGCAATAAAACAGTCAAAAGGAGACTTCCAATATCCTTTTCAATCAAAAGTCATTCTGACTCGAACAACCATCTTTTCTATTTCATATACAACCAAAACCGGTACGTCAATTCGACGTCAAAAACGTCGAATTACGACGTCTATCCGACGTTATTTTTTACGTCAAAATGCCTGCTGGGTGTTGAAATATTATCAAAAAATTAATTGAGCCATTAAAATATACAAGCATGATATTACCTTTTAACTGTCGCATTTCCAGATAAAAGAGGAATAAAGGCGTTGCGAGAGATTAGGAATAAAAGAAGAAAAACTGATTTTCTTAGGCGATGCTCACAAAACTGTACATCTAACAAATTAACTACTCAGGTAGGACACAGAGCTTTTAAAGGTTAATTAATAAATTTTGGTTTTAGGCTAAAATAACTCAGCTGATTTACTTTGTTCGGGGTACAGTTATATATGCAGTAGGCTTTGGTGAATACCGGGTCTGTATTGCTTTCTTTGTGTGATAATAATCTTAGTTTTCCATCAAGTCATCATGTAGTCATGTTTCTGGTTACATCTGTAAAATGAAACTCGTATCAATCCCTTACGAGTAATACCTTACTACTACAACGCTTAGAATTTTATATTTCTGGAATAAGATCCCACTTATCTATTTATGAAGCAAGATCATGAAAGGTGGTCGTTGGAATAGACTATTATTCTGAGAGTATTATCTTACTGGTATGAATATGCAAATCGCTTTCGCATGAATATGTAATTTGCATTCGCAAGAAACAGAGGAAGTCGCCACTTAAGGATTACATATATGTTTATTGAAGAACATTATAAAATTGCATCAAAAAATTTATGCGGATCAAAATAGCATTTCCATTTAAGACGGCACAATTTTATGAAAATAAAAGAATGACATATTATGTTTTAGTCATAGTATTCAATGTGTTATAATTGTTTTTATAGCTCTATTTATTTTATTTCAATATTATTCAATGTAGAATCACAGAACATTAAAACTACATAAAACAACAGGCATCATGTCGTGTTAAACGAATAACATTTTCTATTCATATAGAAGGCTTTGAGGAATATTAAAGGTCATTTTGAGTATTTGATCCTCTTTTCGCAAAGGTATGGACAAACACCTAAGTGGGAGTTAATTCTGAATTCCTTGATTAGAGTTCGAAGACACTGTGTCTGGTTATTTGTGGTAGTGGAAGTGAACGCCGATCCCTTGCTTACCACCCCGAAGCGAATTCGAATCCGGGACCTTGGGATTACGAGATCAATGCTCTAGTCTGCTGAGTTTAACCGTTGCCCCTCACATCCTACTTTTTTCGTTTTTTCCTAACGAAACTATGCGATAACAAAGTTAAATTATAAATAATTTCATTCAAGATCTTACATGCCAATTGAGATCCTCCCAAGCACTGGCCTCCGCTGACATTTTGCACCCTCGAAATAAAATCACTGGGCCTGTAACTTAATAACGCCGTTACAGGTATAGGTTTGATCTTTTAGGCTTTATATATCCGTATAAAGAAAATATTTAGTCTTTATGTTATAGCAAGCATTACAAAGATGGATATATTTTTTCAAACACCAGTGAATTACTAATATGTATAAATAAACATATTTTGAAACCAAACAGCCGTGCATCGAATGTGCAAAATTTCGCTCAGGATGAACCTTAATAAACACTGTAGAAATCTCTGAATCATTCTATGACAATTTTGAATACGATTATGATATAATACCCTATCGTTATTGCTATCGATTATGTTTACAAGAGTTACCTTATATTTGACAAGTGTTCAGTTACAATATACTGTACAGTATGTTTATAGTTGTGATGTAGCTTTAACGAGATAGAAAACCGAACATAGTGATTTAGTTTCTCCTCTTCCCCCCTTTTATTTGACTGAGCTGAAATATTATATGGCGCCTTAATGTCTACCACAGTTTCGGGTCAAGAACTAATTCCAAAGTCTTATCAAGGAGAAAACACGTTTTATGAAAACCGATTAAAGATTAGGAATTTGTGTAAGATAATTAAAAAACATTGGTGAATTGTTGTTCTATGGGATAAACTGACAAACGCAGTTGTTGTTGGTGCCATTTTCAAAGAATAATTATGGCGGAACACATGACGTCATTGGATTACGTCATATTTGCTGCATTAGTTCTCATCAGCTCGGGCATTGGATCATTCTACTCGCTAAAACAAAACCAAAGTAGTGAGTATCTGCAGGGACAACGGAAGTTAAGTGTAATTCCGGTAGCAATTTCTACATCGGTGTCCACCATATCAGCAATTGCAGTCCAGGTTGGTACATTTAGTAAATCTCGTGCGTTTCCAGTATGTTTAAATGTCTATTATAACTGGATATGTTTACAGTTAAAGGCTAAAAAAAGAGAAACTGCTTACGTCTGAAAACATCCCCTATATATATATATATATATATATATATATATATATATATATATATATATATATATATATATATATATATATATATATATATATATATATATATATATATATATATATATTACCCACATGTGCATATATTACACAATAACTGTGCAATAATTACGATGTTTGTATGTGTCTCTATGTTATTATTTTTGGGCTTAAAGCTATAAAGTAATTCACTTCAGCGATATGAAACGTAATTTCTAGCCAGTTAAGATGTAATGCACCACAGTTCAGTATAAGCATGACCTAAACATTACAGAACATATGCGTCTTAACACAATAGAAGCAATAAAATAACAAAAATATAACTGTGATACGTAACTACAGATACTGAGCAGATGGAATTATTATTCTTTGTGGCGAATGTATAGTTTAAGAATTTTGTTTATAAAAACAAACATTCATTTTAACAGTATTAAAAGGAATTAAGATTACTAAGTGATGACCTTTGACTTTGGATCATGGGCTTGTCCGCCGAGTATTACATGTACGGAGTTGAGACTATGTTTTCTGCTGTCGCGGCTACATCAAGCATTTTAGCCATAGTGACATTTGTACCCCTCTTCTACCCACTAAATCTGACAACCACATACGAGGTAAACAATGCTTGAAAAAAAACAAGCACCCTATTAATAAGTCATGCAATTTTAGCACGTAATTAAACTGAAATCTATCGGGTATGCAAAATCTTAAAACTGATTGTTAACAGAACCTTAATTGACCTTTTCTAATGTATATTAGGCTTACAATCGCATAGTCGTGTAGTAATTCTGATTGACACCCCTTTTATTGCCTCTTTGTATCACCCATACTAATAAATTACATGAACTGGACTAATCCAAAGGACCTTTCCGTGTAAAGTATATAATTGGTTGCATTGTTTTGCAATGTTTTCAGTAGCGTAGCTACGTTTTAATGTAAGCAGTTCAGTAGTGAGCAGCATGAGGTGTTCGATGCTGCGAATGCTGCTACATGCATATTACTGTTTCATTTGTGCACGCTCTGTCAATCTTGAAATATTTCATGATAACCATATTGAAAGCAATATTTTTTTCACAGTACCTTTCCATGAGATTTATTTCGAGAGGACCACGAATAATGGCTGTAGTTTTAGAAGTAACAACCAGGGTAAGAAAGACAACATGCTTTTGCTGTGCATAATTAGTGACTCACTGTAAAAAAAAGCTGCAAGATGTTCAAATAGGCATTCAGTATAAACGTAAACAATATTTGAAAAGTGTAAATGTGATATTACTTTGTGCAAAAACCACAGTCGTTTCAGCAATTTTAATTCGTCTTTCTTTTGTTGTCCTTTTTGACCTCTAGATTTGTTCGTGTTTCGTGGTCATCCGATACTACAATTTTTTCCTTGTTTTTTATTTATTCTTCCTCATTTAGCACTATATACTATTTTTTGGTAGTCTTCAGTATTACTTTTCCAGTCCTGTATTTAATTTTACTTAATTTTAATTTTACTCCGTTATTTTTCTATATATTGGAAATGTAAGCAAAGTAATCTGACATGTGCAATCTGACTGTGTAATATAGCATGTGTCATATGACATAAATAATCTTACAATCCAACAAATATAATTTGGCAAGTTTGATCTTAATTGAGAAATTGCCGACTTTACAGCTTTTGTATTTGGGTGTAGCAATACTGGCTCCAGCACAAGCTTTGGAAAGCATGCTTGGACTCTCGGTTCCCATAGGTATATTCGTCTTGGTTGCTGTGTGCACTTTGTACACTTCTTTGGTAAGGCAATTGTAGTTAAAATGATCAATTTGTGTGACATATTGTTAATAAGTCATTTAAATATTGTTAAAAATATGTCTCAGTTATGCTACATTTTGAACTGAATTTTCGGTATTGATATTTTGTAATATTTTTTTGTTTAAGGCTCGATATAAAGCTACCAATAAGGCACTGTGGTACATTTTTAACATTATTAACATACACACTCCTGTGTGGATTGATTAAGCAACCAATTATACACAATGTAAAATAATTAAGATTAGCGTGCTGTTGAAGCACACGAGTAATACGAAAATTTGTTGAGTACATGGTGATGCCATCTGTGCTAAATAAACTGTTCATAATCAAACATATCTTTTAATCGTATACATTATGTATCAAGATTTTGAGATAAGTAATCAAGCATGATATTGACACACCATTTTGTTTCAGGGAGGAATTAAAGGAGTGATCTGGACTGATGTTTTTCAAGCAATTGTCATTCTCATTGGAATTCTTCTCGTTGTTATTGTGGTAATGGTTCCTAGTTATTGTGATACCAGTAAATAGTTATTTTGGAATTGGTCACTTATTATCGTGGTATTTGTTTAGAGTTATTATGGGCTTTATTATTATAGCAGTAGACACTATCATACCAGATAATGAAGAGTTATATTGGGTTAAATATTTTTGAAATCAAAACTTAATTTTATAAAACTAAAAATATGAAGAGCATACGAATTATTAAAAAATCACTACAAATATATGTTAATTTCTTTAGGGATACTTTCAATTTGACTCAGATTTTGATTTTCTTCATGAAATGGAAAAACGAAATAGACTTCGCTTGAAGTAAGGGATTGATATTTAGTAATTTAATATTTAATCAGCTTTTTTGGGTAATGTAAATTTTCTTGATAAATATAGTTTTAAGTAATTTTAACGTTATAAGTAAAGCCACGTAATGTTGTGTTTTATCTCTATGATAACAACAAATAACAGTAAGCGAAGATTAACGTAATGAATAAGGCAAAGATTAATCTGGAATGTGACGAATAAAGCTACATGTTACTGCAATATTCTGCATCACTGATTGCTGGCTGCATTTTGTTTTTAAAAGCGGAAAAGAAAAAGCTTTCAACAGCAGTTAAACACATAACTCTTATATTTTAATAAGCCACAAAAGAATTATGCTTCAGGCAATGTTGGAACTGGGCTAATTCATGTATTGCCTGAACACAGCGGGCTAATTCTTGTATTGCCTGAACACGCAGCCAGTTAATACGTGTTTTATCTTTACTCAGCCATCTAATTCGTGTATTGGCTCATCTCATCCAGTTAATTCGTGTATTGTCTGAACGCAGCCGGCTAATTCGTATTGTATCTTTACTCAGCCATCTAATTCGTGTATTGCCTCATCGCACCCGACTAATTCGTGTATTGCCTCATCGCCTCCGGTTAATTCGTGTATTGTCTGAACGCAGCCGGCTATTTCGTGTTTTATCATTACTCAGCCATCTAATTCGTGTATTGCCTCATCGCATCCGGTTAATTCGTGTATTCCTGTAACATATATAACCATGAGGACCATAAGTTGTGCCCATTGAGAATATTTTGGTTAACTAATTACTCTTTTTCTAAAATTTGGAAATGGTTCATTATAGGAAATAAAGAGTGTTTATTGCACGAAACTCTTGATTTTTATGTTACTGTGAAAACATACAGTCGTTTGAGAAGCTTGTTATCTATTTTTAATATCTATTTGGTCAATTTCAGTTTTAGCCCCAGTCCATTTGTTCGCAACAGTGTCTTCGCGTATCTGTCCATTACGATATATCGCTTTAGTCTGTGTAAGAATCAGTTTAACCTGATGCGATACAACTCTGTGACGTCACTAAGGCAGGCTAAACTGTAAGAGCATTTATCTGTGTTCTTTTATTTGATTACGGATGTAAGAATAAGATCGATGATTATTTTGTTTTTCTATCATTCAGTAAGTGATTACAAAAACAATTTTACTAATTTCATAAGCCTTTCCTTTATATAATAACATATATTTTATGGGTTGAGAAATCAAATGTTAAAAAAATAATTGTTGATTTCACGAATAAGTTTGATTGGTAAACTCGCTACTTCTTGTGGTATTTTTGAAGCTGAAACCAGTCCTTCCCCATTCCCTCTTGACCACAGCGTGTATCAGCCACTGGTAACTATAACGCTTGTTCATTTCAGCTCCATGTTAATAGCTCAGTGTTTCACAATTCCTATCACACTGCTGTGTGGCTGTGCAGGATTCGTGGCGTATGGGTACTATGCACAGAAAGGGTGTGACCCACTCTCATCAGGGGATATCACATCTCCTAATCAGGTTTGTCCGTCTTTCTTCCGCTTCAACTGCAATGTGTAGGGTTCAATGCAAAAAAGAAATGATAGGAAAAAGGCTGAAAAAATGCAAAAAAACCTCCATTTACTTATTCACAAATAGGCTATAATGCGTTTTGGTAAATTTAAATAAGATTTTAAAAACTCAAATCAGAGTTTATGACATTCTGTACTAGGTGGAAAGAAAGAAAAGAAACAAATTAGAGTTTAGGACAGTCTCTACATATGTTGAAAGAAAGAAAAGAAACAAATTAGAGTTTAGGACAGTCTCTACATATGTGGAAAGAAAGAAAATAAACAAATTACAGTTTATGACATTCTCTACATAGGTGGAAAGAAAAGACTTTTCCTTATCACCTAATCATATTCTAACCCTAAGAAGAAGTGTGGCCGATAAGACACAAAACAATGTTATTAAAATATGCACGACTATGTTTTAATTATGAATGCAACACTCTAGAATCAGGATTACAAAGATTTAACATTTGATCAATTTTTAAGACAAGAGACGATTTTATTTTCGAAAGTGGCAACCTCAAGTGGTTGAACTGCGTCTAGAAGAGAAATGAGTGGAGTTACTGAAAATTAAATAAAATATAAAATACAAAGAGTTCTTAAATTTTTTCTGTTACCATGGGCAAAGAAGAGTTAACTTTTCTTTTCTGAGAGAGTAAGTATGCTCTTTAGGATTAGGGAGAATGTCATTTAACACATCAATTTCATGTTGGATATTTATAGGCTTTTTTTGCACAGTTTTGTTCTCCCCAAAAGCCTAGTTAGATTTAGTTCTTTGATGGCATTTTTTGTACTGTTGCTTCGTGGATTTGTTCGAAGGGGATTTGTCGTCAGTATGGATCGCTTTTCAAAATTTCGTTTTTGAAACATTATGAATTCAAGTCAGTGGTGAAGAATAAAGTAGGTAAAGTTAAACGGATTTAATTTATGAAGTTATTCATCAATAGGTGTTCTGAAAGGTATTTTACCTAAATACCGCTAAAACAACATTGCTAAACATCTCACCGCAAATATGTTTAAAATCAGGATATTTTATATGTTTTAAATTAAATAGTTTAAGAAGAGTTTAATTAACAAATTGTATTGCTATGCATAGATTTTACCATTCTTTGTGCTGAATGTGTTGAACTACCCCTGCTTGCCCGGACTATTTGCAAGTGTTATAACTGCAGCGGCACTTAGGTAATAATTTATTCGCAACATTGTCTTGGCATATCTATCCATTGTGGTTTGCCACTTTAGCCTTTACACGAGTCAGTTTGATCTAATGCAATTTTTAGTGACGTCACTGAAGCAGTTTTTAGTGTATCTTTCATATTATGCAAATTTCCCTATTTGGACTGAAACTAAACATAGCAAGTTGCACACTGAGACACATAAACCAGGGTATTTTACTCTGTTTTCATCGTTTTACTAATGCACAAATGTATGGATAGTGTTTTTTAATTATCAATGAGTAACTAGAAATGCAATGTTATATTTTAAAAAGCAGCAAGTGTTTTAAGCACTATCACAACAATTATTCAAAATGATAGACAATGTGCACATACACACAAATTTTGCTGAAGCTACTAATTATAATAGAGCTTTATAGAGTTGTTGTAAAAACGAAAGAGGAACTTCTTAAGTAATAAAAACTGTAAACTGTGAACTATGAAGACACACAAACAGATACATCAAAGGGGGTGGCGAACTGAGAATGCATGCAATGAAAGCTATATGAATGAAAGGAAAGGGGAATACAACTACATATAATAAACTTTAATCACAGATAAAAATAAGTACACATAAATCGACACTCGGCCATTTTCAATTACTAGTGATGTTATACACAGCCAAATGATTATTTGCTATTTACTTTTTTTACTGCAGCACAGTGTCATCCGTGTTGAATGCCTTATGTGCCGTCGTGTGGACAGAACTATTCTCTCTCACACTGAAAGATATCAGTGATGTACGCAAAACATTGATCCTTAAAATCACAGGTAAATGCATAATTTCTATTCTCATAGCTGGCATGTTTCTTTTCGGTTTCGAAAAAGGGAAATAGTAAGTGCTTGTAAGAAAGTTAGTTTTAGAATTGATGATATCTCAATTTAAACAGAAATAAATGATATGTGATGTTATTTAGCATCATCAAATCAATTTTAGGTTGAACCGATTTCGAGTTTAAAAACCAACCTACAGAAATTTTTGGTTATTTCCTTCAAATACGTACAATTCAATGCAACAGAGCTTCTATTTATGAAATTAACTCGGTTTTTATTTTCTAGTTGTGATGGTGGGATTCATTGTACTAGGCACAGCATTTTTAGCAGATTACATTGGAGGAACCCTTCTACAGGTAAGTAGATGCTTTTGCAATTATAAATTCACAAAGCGAGGTAAAGTGAATGCGAAGAAATGCACACGTTTTATCAGTAAAAGTGTGCGTATTTTCTCCTGCTGAGCAAAGTTGTCACAATCTTTACGACTCTGGAGAGGTTCAGTTATAAAACCTACAAGAGCTGGTGGACTGATCCTAAAAATAACCCCTCAGCCTATAGCACTAGGCAAGTACAAAAGGTGCGCAAGGAGAAGGTACCACTCTGAGATACTTTCTTCCGCATAGTTACGTTGTTCTAAAGTAAATACATTCCGTCATGCTATCGTGCCATTTTTGATACAAGAAGGGCGTGGAATACACCTGTGCACGTTTATGGTCACATGTCCTGTAAGTTGTATATTTTGCTCGCGTACTATTGAGTTATGCCTACTTAAAAATTATAAAATATATATTTGATTATTTTAGATATCCTCTACAAAAAAATCAATATGATGCCACTAAAACGTTATACACAACGCATAATAGCTATTTGTAACTCGCTGTCATTATTTTTGTTAGATTGTAACAACAGCTAACAGCATTGCTGGTGTGGGATCACTAAGTATATTTTTAATGGGCGGTGCATTTCCCTTCATTGGTCCAATGGTGAGCTTGACAATGATAAATTTTATTTGATTAACATTAGGATATTCTGAATATTTTACTTCTCACTAAGTCATTTGTTTGAAATTAAATAATTATTTGTTTACATGAAAACAAAGATTTGTAATAGGGAATACATTTTTATACGAATAATGTATCCTTTGAAATAACTGCACTTGAAAAAAAAAACGTATCCATAATAACTCCATTTGTCAAATATATGTATTTGCGCTAAAAGTTTTTATCTGATGGCATTGATATTCACACACCAGGGATGTATGATGGGATCAACAATAGGCGTTGCTTTTATACTATGGGTGACAGTCGGACGCATCGTACACGGGACACTTTGGAGCAAGCCACAGTTAATTGATGACTTATGCTCATCAACATATAATAGAACACACAATATGTCATCACTGGGTGTCATTTATGACGTATATAACGTAACCATAGACACAACGCAACAGGATGACAGGTCACATATTCCTACGTATAAGTATATATTATAATGACAAACTCATTAAAAGATACATAAGTTGGTTCGCCATAAAGACTATTTTCTCACACACAGATCAGTTTCTTAATTGTTGCTCTTATTTTACGAAATTACAACAAATTGCTTATTTTACCAAATTAATGTTAAGAAAATATTTTCTGCTGATTTATAAATATTTTGAATTTCTGTTCTTAGTTTGGTTGCTATGCTGTACAGCATATCGCCTTATACGTACATGGTCATTGGTACATTTATCAGCATCACCTGCTCGTTATGCATCAGCATTATTCCAGGTTTGTAAGCTTTCATTACTGCTCACCTTCATTAAAAAGAAAGCATTTTTACAAACTAAACCAATACAAGGCTCTAAGGGTTTTTAAACTGTATTAATTATTTGATACAGTAAATTGAAAATAAAGGAATTTAAACGGCAAACAATCAGACGTTTCATGGGTTTGTGCATTTATATTGGTATCTGCCCTCATTTGAAACATTTAAACATTGAGGGAATGAATTAAATACCAAACATAATTCAAAGAGATTCGTTAAATCCTAGATAGGTTTAAATTATCAAATTTATTGTCTGAAATAAATACAAACCATTTTCTGAAAAGTTTTTTTATAACACTTATTAATTTTACAAGCTTTTAGAATGAAGACAAAAGTAGAAGAAAAACTATTATTTCCATTTGCAAGAAGATTAATAGTGGCAAAGACAGACGACACAGAATTACAGATACCATCGCAAAATACCAAAAATTTTGAAAAGATGAGTCAACATGATGCTAAAAATGGCACAGATGCAAATTTTGAACAACGCAAATACCTAATACCAGAAGAAAAAATTCTGCAAAGCAACATGTAGTTATTAAATGATACCAAATTTATTGTATCAATTCTTTTAAGCTTGTCAGAACTGAAATATATTAACAGGTCTTGTGCTTGATTAAAATTATGTTAAACTAATCTGATAAATTATACAGAAATAAAAAAGGGAGCATAAGCAGAGGGAGCGATAAGACTAAAGTTATTAGATACATTTTACAGCATTCAGTGCCATTACCTGAGACATCTTACGAGGAGAAAGTTTACGCAATGGATAACGACTGCATAGAAGTGAGAAGTTCATGTTTGGTGATCTAAAAAGTCCTAAAAAAAATTAAAAAAAGAATATAAGACGTAAACTTTCTTTACTCAAAGGTGTTTTTGTTATATTTATTTGGCCATTGCTAATGTATCAAAATATGTACTCTAAAAACGGAAAAAAACTGTAGTAATATAAATACTTAATAACAAAAGTAATGTAATAAAAGAAATACTGTAATAACAGAAATAGTATAGAATTATCATGCACACATTTATGCATTATTTATTACATTGATGTATCTTTTATTATAATAAATCCGGTACAAGTTCATTCTGTTTACCTAATAAAACCTAATACTGTTTAATTGCATATTATTTTAAATATAACAAGAGCTTAAAATATATTGTTTTTGCATATTACATTTATTTCCATCTCTGGGGGAGGGGGTTCTCTTCTTGTTGTGAAGATTTAAGCGCGTGTATTCGATAATTCATACTTAAATTAAGTTTAAAATTAGCCTTTTAAACTCGCTTGAGCATTTACTCAAAATATGGGTTTGAGCTGTATCACATCGAAAGATTTCAACTGCGCGATGGGGGAAATATTTGTATAATTAACTGAAAAATTACTGCAAACATATATGGTAAGAACAAATGTCACTAGCTTTTCAGTAAACCTTACTTAATTTTAAGACACATCCACGCTGACTGAGAGTGAGCCTGATTGCAGATTAAATGCGAGCTAAGTTTTATGTGTTGAATAATCAAATCTCAAATTTGTTCAAAGTTTGAGTTTAAGCATGAATGTAAGTTTAAGCCACGTTCATGAATACCCCTGTTTTTTATCTGAGTAAGGGGTAGACTAAGGTAAATTTTGTGCCTTCTTTGGCAATTTACCGTCCTCAGCTGCGTTGACTCGTTAATGAAAAATCGCTCTAGTTTTTACACTTTTTCTTAAAGCCGTGTGATCTATACAATAATCCATCATTCATAAATGTATAGGTTTTTTGAAATATCGAAAAATTACAAGCTAAATAACCAGGTAAATTGGTTTTACTCAATTAATAACTTGACAACTTACATCATTATTGATTTACATCCAGCTCTTTTATCTATATTTATGCCTTTGATCATATATTACACTAAGTACCCCGATTTCATTTTTTAGCATTAAGTTTCAATGCTATATATAAGTTTAAATTAATGTGAAAAGTTTAAGAAATAATGATTTCGTGATGAATTCCTCTCCCATAGCTTTCACATTTCTCTCTGACATTAAACACTATATTTAAAACTAGAAATAAATCGTGTGCGATCAAGTTGTTGTTGTTGTTGTTGTTGTTGTCAAGTGCTGAATGGTGAAGCATAGGTCTGAGAGAAAGAAACACTATACACCTGAATGATACACACTATGCTCTCCTTCTTAAATGGAAAACACAGTCTGAATTGAATATGAATCAGATCACGTAGCAGGTGAATATGTTAAGACTGTATAGCAGTGACTTGCAGTGACTGGGTAACTAGTACAAGGCTAAGCGATGGCACTACATTTCAACCTAATGAAGGTTCACATCGGGGCTTTTCCCACATGCGTGTATTACAGAGCTGAGTGATACACTACTTTAGCCGCACTGGTGTACCCTCATGGTTTTTGCATTACCCTATCTTTAATAATAAATTAATTTAACTTTATTTTAATTGCTTGAACATATAATGCAAAACATTTAGGTGGTTTTCCGAATTGTGAAAGAGTTCCATCTTTTAAACTATATTCAGAAAATAAAATAGATCAGGAACGCAAAACTGTTTAATTAATTTTGAAGTGGCTTAAAATAGCCGAATTATAAATGATATCACAACTTAGCAGTCTACTATTGGGTTGTACAGTGGCTTCAAATATCCCTACACAGTGTAATGTGCGGCAGCTACAATATTGACAAAGGCCATAAATCAAGGCTATGTAATCACATATTTCTTATGCATACTTCCATACGGCTAAAAGTGCACACTTCAGATCTAATTTCCATTGTAAATAGAGGCCTCAAAATTTCAATACTTTATTCAATTTCTATATCGCTAAGAAACATTAAACACAAGAATGAGACTTCAGATGTCATCACTTGCGATAGTATTACTGAATAATGTACAAATATGTGCTGGAAAACAATCCTCTTTTAAAACAAGTCACCATTTGCATTCTTAACATTGAAAGAAAAGGTACTTTTTAAAAAGTCTCGTTAAAGGACTTATAAATAAATGACATGATCGATTTGTGATAGAATTTACTGAGCTGTCACTCAAACATAACGGGTATTTTGCTAAATATCTAAACAAATTAAATGCAAATAATCTTTTCAGAAGTCTATGAGTTGGTCATTTCAGTTGTCAGTTTCATAGATTAGTTGTTTAGTTAGATAGTTAAATTTTAGATTTAAATTTTATTTCTTTATTTCATACGATAAAATATGTTATAGATATCACCATTTGGCAGCTGTGTGATCAGGAAATCAATTGACATTGATTAAAAATGTTGCTAACAAAACTTTTGTAATGAAAACAAAGCCATACATTTGCGTTAATCTGTCGAAAAAAAAGACAAGTTGATTTGGTCAAAGATTCATTGAATAAAATTCTACATGCATCTTTGAGATTGAAATGATTAAGCAGCCTTAACAGTGATTCAAACAATTTGCACTGAGCTTCAGCAAAATAAACTAATCCTTAAAAGAATTTCTTGATTCTAAATGAACAATATCCATTTCCTCATACAATAATTGACCTATGACTGAAAAGAATCTAGTGAACGGGAACTTCTTGGCGTATATAACAGTAATAGGAAACTGCAACGAGTTTGTTGATGCATTTCATGGATAGAATTTCTTTTATTAATACGTTATCAGTAATCTTTAAGTTTTCCAAATCATGGCTAATTACATGGGACTGCTGGACTACGTCATATTTAGTGCACTACTGCTTGTGAGTTTTGGCATTGGTATTTTCTACTCATTCACGCAAAAGAAAAGCAGTGAATATCTCCGGGGTCAAAAATCACTGACAGCGCTACCAGTAGGAATGTCTATGTCGGTATCCAGCATTTCAGCTTTAGCTCTGCAGGTTTACTCATAGCATATTTCATGTATAAGTATATTTTATATTTTTATGGCTTGTGCTTGCATAAAAATACTAGTACAGAGCTCTCTAACTATTTTTTAAGCTACTTTAAAACTGGCTTATATTTTCTAAATAAGGCAACATTCTGTCTGTAAATTTTTACGATGTGAGCCACAGCTGAGACAAATTAAATTTTATACGAAGGTTGATTTTACTTGTTTATGTAATTTAAAAAAAGAATTTTATTCAAACAGCCTATGAAATAATTTACATTTTTTCAAAATATTAATTTAAATATTAATTTAGTTTCAAAAGACAAATCTAATATTCTACAGAATGATATCTAACATGAAAAGGTATTAATATGTGTATGTAATTTATTTCAACAGGGTCTTCCAGCAGAATCCTTTCTTTATGGTGTTGAGCCTATGTTTATCCTGATGGAGTTCTTATCTTGAGTTATAACAATTTTTACATTTGTGCCACTATTTTACCCACTGAACCTGACGTCCACATATGAGGTCAGTGAATGCACAGTTATACAAATACAACATAAAATAGTCAACTATATTTTGTTGCTAGATTTTCAAGTTTGCTAGATTTTTTAGACACATTGCTATTCGCAGTCAAATTGATAATGAGAGCTGGCTCATTTCGTTGAATCATTTGTCTGGTAATCCCAAGCTCTTGGGTTCGAATCCGATTCGGGATGGTAAGAGAGGAATTGGCTTTCACGGCTTTCCCACAGCTAAGAACACAATGAGTCTTTTGGTCATTATTTTTATTATTTTCATTTTGTTATTTTTGCAAATTCTATAGATAAACACAAATGATATAAAGATATCTGATACAAATATACATAAAAAAATGGAATAGAAATCCCAAGGTATCGGAACTAAAGCCAATTGCACAAGATTGTCATTTAAAATTATTGGCGAATACTGAAATCAAAACTTTATAATAAATAATTCTAGGGGATTCTTTCAGGAGCAGAATTATTAGGCCAATAATCGGCTCGATCACACACATTTCACAGTTACCGAATCCAAAAAAAATCACCCATCCCCACGATCTGTTCCTGTAAAAAGTGACATAATGTTGCTATGGTTATCACATGTACTATTGTCAATATTTAATTGCTTCAGTGTCAATATCAATACAATTAGATTTCGGTTCTTTACACTGTGTTTTTTATTATTTGATATATTTTTAGTATTTATCAATGCGATATTATTCAAGAGGTCCAAGAGTTTTGGCTGCTGTCTTGGAAGTGGCTACTGGAGTATGTATTGATTTATGCACTTGTGTATTTATTTACGTATCTATGTATTATTTGTCTCCCCTTAAGGGAGACATATATAGTATTTGGTGTGTCCATCCGTCTGGACATCAGAATTATCATGCACAAATTTATGCATTATTTATTACATTCATGTATCTTTTATTATAATAAATCCGGTACAAGTTCATTCTGTTTACCTGATAAAACCTAATACTGTTTAATTGCATATTATTTTAAATATAACAAGAGCTTAAAATATATTGTTTTTGCATATTACATTTATTTCCATCTCTGGAGTAGGGGGTTCTCTTCTTGTTGTGAAGATTTAAGCGCGTGCATTCGATAATTCATACTTAAATTAAGTTTAAAATAAGCCTTTTAAACTCGCTTGAGCATTTACTCAAAATATGGGTTTGAGCTGTATCACATCGAAAGATTTCAACTGCGCGATGGGGGAAATATTTGTATAATTAACTGAAAAATTACTGCAAACATATATGGTAAGAACAAATGTCACTAGCTTTTCAGTAAACCTTACTTAATTTTAAGACACATCCACGCTGACTGAGAGTGAGCCTGATTGCAGATTAAATGCGAGCTAAGTTTTATGTGTTGAATAATCAAATCTCAAATTGGTTCAAAGTTTGAGTTTAAGCATGAATGTAAGTTTAAGCCACGTTCATGAATACCCCTGCTTTTTTATCTGAGTAAGGGGTAGACTAAGGTAAATTTTGTGCCTTCTTTGGCAATTTACCGTCCTCAGCTGCGTTGACTCGTTGATGAAAAATCGCTCTAGTTTTTACACTTTTTCTTAAAGTCGTGTGATCCATACAATAATCCATTATTCATAAATGTATAGGTTTTTTGCAATATCGAAAAATAACAAGCTAAATAACCAGGTAAATTGGTTTTACTCAATTAATAACTTGACAACTTACATCATTATTGATTTACATCCAGCTCTTTTATCTATATTTATGCCTTTGATCATATATTACACTAAGTACCCCGATTTCATTTTTTAGCATTAAGTTTCAATGCTATATATAAGTTTAAGTTAACGTGAAAAGTTTAAGAAATAATGATTTCGTGATGAATTCCTCTCCCATAGCTTTCACATTTCTCTCTGACATTAAACACTATATTTAAAACTAGAAATAAATCGTGTGCGATCAAGTTGTTGTTGTTGTTGTCAAGTGTTGAATTGTGAAGCATAGGTCTGAGAGACAGAAACACTATATACCTGAATGATACACACTGTGCTCTCCTTCTTAAATGGAAAACACAGTCTGAATTGAATACGAATCAGATCACGTAGCAGGTGAATATGTTAAGACTGTATAGCAGTGACTTGCAGTGACTGGGTAACTAGTACCAGGCTAAGCGATGGCACTACATTTCAACCTTTTGAAGGTTCACATAGGGGATTTTCCCACATGTGTGTGTTATAGAGCTGAGTGCTTCAGGTGCACTGGTGTACCCTCATGTTTTTTTGTATTACCCTTTCTTTAATACTAAATTAATTTAACTTTATTTTAATTGCTTGAACATATAATGCAAAACATTTAGGTGGTTTTCCGAATTGTGAAAGAGTTCCATCTTTTAAATTATATTCAGAAAATAAAATAGATCAGTAACACCAAAACTGTTCAATTAATTTTGAAGTGGCTTAAAATAGCCGAATTATAAATGATATCACAACTTAGCAGTCTACTATTGGGTTGTACAGTGGCTTCAAATATCCCTACACAGTGTAATGTGCGGCAGCTATAATATTGACAAAGGCCATAAATCAAGGCTATGTAATCACATATTTCTTATGCATACTTCCATACGGCTAAAAGTGCACACTTCAGATCTAATTTCCATTGTAAATAGAGGCCTCAAAATTTCAATACTTTATTCAATTTCTATATTGCTAAGAAACATTAAACACAAGAATGAGACATCAAATGTCATGACTTGCGATAGTATTACTGAATAATGTACAAATATGTGCTGGAAAACAATCCTCTTTTAAAATAAGTCACCATTTGCATTCTTAACATTGAAAGAAAAGGTACTTTTTAAAAAGTCTCGTTAAAGGACTTATAAATAAATGACATGATCGATTTGTGATAGAATTTACTGAGCTGTCACTCAAACATAACGGGTATTTTGCTAAATATCTAAACAAATTAAATGCAAATAATCTTTTCAGAAGTCTATGAGTTGGTCATTTCAGTTGTCAGTTTCATAGATTAGTTGTTTAGTTAGATAGTTAAATTTTAGATTTAAATTTTATTTCTTTATTTCATACGATAAAATATGTTATAGATATCACCATTTGGCAGCTATGTGATCAGGAAATCAATTGACATTGATTAAAAATGTTGCTAACAAAACTTTTGTAAAGTAAACAAAGCCATACATTTGCGTTAATCTGTCGAAAAAAAGACAAGTTGATCTGGTCAAAGATTCATTGAATAAAATTCTACATGCATCTTTGAGACTGAAATGATTAAGTAGCCTTAACAGTGATTCAAACAATTTGCACTGAGCTTCAGCAAAATAAACTAATCCTTAAAAGAATTTCTTGATTCTAAATGAACAATATCCATTTCCTCATACAATAATTGACCTATGACTGAAAAGAATCTAGTGATCGGGAACTTCTTGGCGTATATAACAGTAATAGGAAACTGCAACGAGTTTGTTGATGCATTTCATGGATAGAATTTCTTTTATTAATACGTTATCAGTAATCTTTAAGTTTTCCAAATCATGGCTAATTACATGGGACCGCTGGACTACGTCATATTTAGTGCACTACTGCTTGTGAGTTTTGGCATTGGTATTTTCTACTCATTCACGCAAAAGAAAAGCAGTGAATATCTCCGGGGTCAAAAATCACTGACAGCGCTACCAGTAGGAATGTCTATGTCGGTATCCAGCATTTCAGCTTTAGCTCTGCAGGTATACTCATGGTATATTTTATGTATCAGTATATTTATATTTCTATGGCTTGTGCTTGCATAAAAATACTAGCACGGAGCTTTCTAACTATTGTTTTAAGCTACTTTCAAACTGGTTTATTTTTTCTAAATAAGGCAACATTCTGTCTGTAAATTTTTACGATCTGAGCCACAGCTGAGGCAAACTAACTTTTATACGAAGGTTGATTTTCCTTGATTATGTAATTTAAAAAAGAATTTATTCAAACAGCCTATGGAATAATTTACATTTTTTCAAAATACTAATTTAAATAGTTTCAAAAGACAAATATAATATTCTACAGAATTATATCTAACATGAAAAGATATTAATATGTGTATGTAATTTATTTCAACAGGGTCTTCCAGCAGAATCCTTTCTTTATGGTGTTGAGCCTATGTTTATCCTGATGGATTTCTTATCTGGAGTTTTAGCAATTTTTACATTTGTGCCACTATTTTACCCGCTGAACCTGACGTCCACATATGAGGTCAGTGAATGCACAGTTATACAAATACGACATAAAATTAGTCGTCTATATTTTGTTGCTAGATTTTCAAGTTTGCTAGAATTTGTAGCTGCATTGCTATTTGCAGTCAAATTACTAATGAGGGCTGACTCATTTCGTTGAATCATTTGTCTGGTAATCCCAACCTCTTGGGTTCGAATCCGATTCGGGATGGTAAGAGAGGAATTGGCTTTCACGCCAACTCCCATAGCTAAGCACACAATGAGTCTTTTGGTCATTATTTTTATTATTTTCATTTTGTTATTTTTGCAAAGTCTATAGATAAATATAAATGATATAAACAGATCCGATACAAATACACACAATAAAAAAAGAATGGAAATCCCAAGGTATTGGAACTAGAGCCAATTGCACAAGATTGTCATTTAAAATTATTGGGGAATACTGAAATCAAAACTTTATAATATATAATTCTAGGGGATTCTTTCAGGGGCAGAATTATCAGGCTAATAATCGGCTCCTTCACACACATTTCAGATTTAACTAATCCAAATCAAATCAACCATCCCCATGATCTGTTCCTGTAGAAAGTGACATGATGTTGCTATTATCACATGTAGCATTTGGCAATATTTAATTGCTTCAATGTCAATATCAATACAATTAGACTTTGGTTCTTTACATCTTAATTTTATTATTTGATATATTTTCATTTTTAGTATTTATCAATGCGATATTATTCAAGAGGTCCAAGAGTTTTGGCTGCTGTTTTGGAAGTGGCTACTGGGGTATGTATTGATTTATGCACTTGTGTATTTATTTACGTATCTATGTACTATCTGCTCCCTCTAAGGGAGACATATATAGTATTTGGTGTGTCCGTCCGTCCCTGTGTCCGCAGTGACTTCTTATAAAATTAGTGAGTCGATTTTTCTCAAAATATACATACATATTGGGCTACATGTCTAGATGATAACCGTATTATTATTTTTGTTACTTCAAAAATTCTAGTTTTGGCAAACTTTTCAACATAGCGAGGGGGAGGGGCTTTCGTGCATTTTTTCACTTTGGCAGGTATTATCTCCAAAGCAGTTCGCTGAATAAGGCTCAGACGTCAAAAGAAGAACACACATATAACGAAAATGTATACTGCAAAGTTTTTTTTCATTTTCTGTAAAAATGTATTTTTGACGATTTTTTCAATGTTGTACTTTTAAGCAAGGAATTTTTTCCACTTGAATGAATGGGGAGCGGGGTAGACATATCCGTTTTTTATAACAAAAACACTGGTCAGTCTAGTTTATACATGTATTTATACATTTACGTGTTGAATTTTGTATTGATTTATTGATTAAAGTATTTATTGATGTATCGATTTATATATTCTCGGCAGGCAAAATGACGTCTATTTTGCATAAAAACGAACGTCGTTTATGAGACGTAAGAAAGACGTAAAACGGACGGGATATTTAGAAGCAAAAAGACGTCGTTTTTGGACGTCGTTACTACGTCTATAAAAGCTTGATTTTCCAATTTTTTGAGTCTAGTATCAAATTTGTAGACTTTTTGAGGGGGAATAAAACCAGCTAAAACACAACAAAATACAAAATTGATGCTCTATGCAATTGTATTACTTCATTGCTAAATAAGCGCGTAATCACAACAACGCTTCAGTAGTAAAAAATAAGCGTAAAATTGTTCTTTTTCCTTGAAGATAAATTGAATAATCATTGTTTAACAGAGAAACAAGATAGACCAAACATGTTTGCTGCCTCAGGTTTAATCAAATTTTATTTTGAAAGACTTTTTCTTTTCTGCTTTTACATTTTACCCGGGCTCACAAACAGAAAAAAATGCACTCTACATTCTTGCGCACTGAATCACAAGGCGCACTGAGAAAAGTGTGCTGAACAACAAAGCACGCTTAGATTGTGTAAAAGTTTGACACGCCCATTCACAACACCTAGTCCTCCTCTTGATGGTCGAAACTATTGTTAGCGTGCGGAACCGTTCATCGTTTCATTGCGGCAGTGGGTACAACAAACAGACAAACGGACGCCCAAACACACGGACCAGTCAGAAAGCAAGAGGTCTTCAATGTTGCACAATATTTATTTCCCCAAAACGAACGGTGAAATTGTACAAGAAATATAGATTCATAAATACATATACTCAATTTAATTCGCTTGACATGGACTATAAATAAACAACATAAACCAATAAATTTAACTAATTTGTCGCTGTCAATCCAGTTAAATAATGCCACAGGGTCTTTCACTAGAATTACACCAATAAAAGTAATTTATTACTGAATAATTTCACTTAAGGCCTCTTCAAATGTGACAGGCCAAATACGCCACGCAGACAGAAAGGAACGGAAAGCTCATACGAAAAGCTCATACTCGTAACATAAAAGAAATTGAAACTTAAAACTATTTGTTAAAACTTGATTGTTAAAATAGCATACAGATTGTTAAAAACGAATGTGCTCTTTAATACAAGAAAATTTTGAGATTTAGGCAAAGTTTGACATTTAGATTATAGCTTGTATTCGAAACGCAGAATTTTTTGTGCATTTTATTCGGAACTCCGAAGTGTGATGTGGCTTATATTTGTAAGAAACCTTATCACTGCCATTGAAGCGTACTGTAATTTTATTGTCATTTACTTCACCTCAACAAAACTGTCAGACAAAACTGTTGACAAACCTGTCAGGTAAAACAAAAATGTCAGAGAAATATTTGACTTTGTCATTTTACTGGAATCACATAGTATCTACGTTTTAGAGTGCTGAGTTTATGAAACAATTTACATGACATAATTAGCAAACACATCAAACCATTTATGTTAAAAAGCATACTAAACCTTACCTTTTAAACGGACATTATAATCCCAACGTCTTTAAAAATGAGCGCAAAAAGTTAAATCTATGCTGTCGGTAATAACAGCCTTGTGTTAAACCGGAAAAAAGACGTTTCCAAATATAATTGGAATGATCGATATTTCCAAGTTGTTTTTATAATTTTTGTATAAAATGTTTTTGATAAAGTGTAAATAATTTTTTATGCATTTATATGTCTTCTGTTACCTTTATATCTAAAATTTGGTTTAACGACTACTCTTACTTAAATCATAGTATTTTATATTACATAAAATCTTTCAATTTTCAAAGATAAATTATCCTTATACTTTTCCAATATCTTTAAGGCATCTTAAAAATTATTTACTTTCTTTTGCAATTTCGTGTTTCTTTATTGTTGAAAAATATGCGACATTAAAGAATATTAATTTGGAACTTTATGATTTGTGAAGGTTATCAATTTGCAGAAGTCATTTGTTTTCTAAGACTAATATAAGCAAATATCTTTGTAGAAGGTACATCTGGCAAAGCAAGTTTAGGTGAGAATGTGTGAATGTGGGAGGTGTCTATACCGGAAACAATTGAAAACGGTTGCTCTGCAATATGAGGAGCACTCGTTCACAACACATTGATTACTTATAAATACTTTAGTACATTAAATATATATTATATATAGAAATATACCTAAATGTATATACAGTGAAACCCCACTATTAACGACAAAAACTGACTGAATAACTTTGTTTCTAATGGTGAGATGTACCTAATTTTGAGGTCCTGTTAATTTCAATTCTATCTAACAACTACAACTAAACTATTTGGCTATTTTTCTCACACTTTTTTCATCTCTAGCTTTGATTATTTTAACTTTATCAGATAGCGAAAGATCGTTCCGTTATCTTTTCACACCACCCATATTCAGACTCAACATTTATAACAAAATAACAGCTTGTCTTACGTATTAACTGAGTATAAAGCAATCTGCTACAAATTTTAGGCAGATTACAATGTGCCTGATTTGACAGTTTGCCTGTAACATATATATTATATATATATATATATATATATATATATATATATATATATATATATATATATATATATATATATATATATATGTTACAGGCAATTTGTGTATTCAAGCAATTCGTGAATTGGCCTGAAATTTTCAGGCAATTCGTGAACTGCCTGTAGGGGTCAGACAATTCGTGAATTGACTAAAATTTTCAGGCAGTTCGTGAATTGCCTGAAATTTAAGGGTTCCTTGTTCACAAATTGCCTAAAGACGTTTCAGGCAATTTGTGTATCAAAATATTAACAATTCAAATATATTTATAAGAAAATTAAAAAAATATGCAAATATGTGCGGTGCTAAAGACGTTTCAGGCAATTTGTGTATCAAAATATTAACAATTCAAATATATTTATAAGAAAATTAAAAAAATATGCAAATATGTGCGGTCCCGCTAATGCTATATGCATAAAATATGTATGCTTGGTCCCGTAAACATATCTAAAATATCCTATATATATATATATATATATATATCCTATATATATATATATATATATATATATATATATATATATATATATCCTATATATATATATATATATATATATATATATATATATATATATATATATATATATATATATATTTATATATATATATATTGCATCAAAATGTACGTAAAATATTATATATTATATATAACTTACATAAAATACAAAAAGCTCAGTTATGTTTTTTTACGTGTAGGTATTTAACAGGACTGGAAATACTAATAGTTAGCTTAATGTAAACAATTTTGATCTTTTTAAAATCTTGCTTTTACTGGCGTCAGAACTACAAAAGATTTGCATAATAGTTGGATAAAACGAGCAAAAAACGCAACTTTGCATTGCAGGGCTTATACTGCTTTTTTGGAGGTTATGATCAAAATGGAATCTTTATGGATATCCATTGAATATCCATATGTGGTCTCAATTACTCGCGAGCGACGTGGGACCTCCTAGGGATTTTCTATATGTCTAGATATGGTTTGAATCACGTCATGACCATATTGGGACCTTTTCCAGACCATATTTTACGTCTTTTGAGCGCTGAATTTGTGTGCTGGTTCATATATTTATTATTGATTTATGTATTTATGTATCGATTTATGCATTCATGTATTGATTTATGTATTGATTTATAAATTAAAGGGAAACGTGGATATCTCTGCGAAATCTAGAGACCGAAATGCGTATTACATTGAATATCGCTCAGTTTGAATCCATGTTTATACAGTATAAATAACTACTAAGTCCGTTTAGATCAAAAATTCTTTTCAAAGACAAATAGGGTCGTGTCCAAAAATGGTCTGTATTGATATTTGATCCTAGAAGGGCCTGGGTTGACATATTGTCCATTAAATTACGCTGTTTTCACCATTTATCCATTAAGTCAATGGGATTTTGTCAAAAAGGCTGTATTATTATCTTATTGATCCGTTGATATATATTTTTTATTCGCTTAAAACATTTTGCATGACGTGTTCTTCAAACAGGGAAAAATGAGGCAATTGTCAATTGTGATTATGTGTGAATTTTGCATTTTGATCGAAATTTCTTAGTTTTTCGCAATGGTTTCTATGGTAAAAGTACGCGACCTTTCAGTGTCTTTTTTTCTCTTATAACATCGGTGACCCCCGTTTTTTCTTTTCAATTTTTGAATACATACCCTTGAAGCATTAAGCTGTGAAAGTATGAAGGGGATGTCATTTGTAGTTGAGATACTCGCATTTCCCTTTAAGCTTGATTTTTATCGACATCGTCTTTCTGTAAAACAAAAATTTCGAATCGCTCTGATTTTTCTGAGTTACGGTATTGCAACGTAGATCCATTTAACTTTGTTGCCGTATTAGCTTACAAATATGATTAAGCTATTAGAGAACATTTTTTTGGAAAAGGGTTAGGTTTAGGTATGACATTAGGATAGTATATTGTGGATACAAAACACTGGGCCCTTGAAAATACACCTCTCTTAATATTCAAGTTTATTCTTTGAAACAAAGGGGTGTTATTGTTGACTCATGTATTGTTCCGTTTTCTTGATAATGGATGAATGAATAAGATCTGGAAAAAGTCGACATGACAAAATACGACGAGTCAAATATTTGACTTATACGACAAAACGAAAAATACATTTTTGTAAAAAAATGTCTTTTAGAAATTTCCTATACTAACTGTGCTATTTCATATCAATTTAATTAAACGTACTTGCTGTAGAATTGACGCGATATTTTACCCCGATGTTGTACACTGATAACCCTTGTGGTGTGTTGCAGGTATTCTATGCCGGTGTTGTTATCCTTGCTCCTGCACAGGCACTGCAGAGTATGACTGGATTGCCTGTTTCTATTGGTCTTGTCGTCATGATCACAGTGTGTACGGTGTACACGGCTTTAGTAAGACAGCTACCTTTATTTTATAAGCCCCAAAAGGAAGATTTACCACTATAGTTTTGAGTATTGCCCGTCAGCTGGTCCGTCTTTCGTAGAGTAGTCCGTTGCCGACTGATACTTCCTTCCTGACAATGCGTTTTCCTGACATATTCGGTATAGTGATGACATTATTGTTTTGGATTTTGGATTCCCGATACAGGCTGTACTCTGTACAGAGGCTGGAGGCTGTACTCTCTACGATGACTTTGTGTGTGTTTGTGTGTGTGTTTGTATCAGCTTCAATATCAGCATCTTCCAAACTATTATTATTAACTATAATGTCATTTTGTACTGGAAGCCACAAATATGGGTATGCCATGCCCATGTCATTGTATGGCAAATATCTCATGAATCACTATGAGTAATCAGTCCATTTCTCATTGCATGACAAAGAGCCAACGAATTGCTATGAGTATTCAGGCCATTTCTCATTACATGACAAATATCTCACGAATTACTATGAGTAATCAGTCCCTTTCTCATTGCATGACAAATATCCCACGAATTACTATGAGTAATTATCCCATTTCTAAAGGCACACCATTTGCATCAATCAAATGAATGAATAACGCCATTTGCCAGTTGCTTGGTCGACATAAAATAACGGAAATAAGTGACATAACTGAAATTCTTTGTTTCAGGGTGGCATTAAGGCTGTGGTGTGGGCTGACGTATTTCAATCCGTTGTTATGATTTTTGGAATTCTTCTTGTCATTGTGGTGGTAAATAGCTGTGACGCATTAATAAAAATCACGACTTCTATCAAACAGTCAATATCTAAAAATTATAAATATCATCTTAAAACCTTTCAGTTCAAAAAGCAGAATACAAACGAATACCGTGTATTTGAACATTTAATATTTTATTCATTTATTTATTATGACATTATTACCTATGTTTTATTATTTATTATAATTAAATTACATTGTACTGATTTAATGCTGTATAGTTTCATTCCGCATGGTGTCATTTTACATTTAATGGTTAAATTTCTTTGAAAAATTCTGTCCAAGATGTATTTAACAGATGAATTTCACTTGAAATGCGCTATACCTCTGAAGTTTCTGTATTTATTGTCTTAAATTTTCAGGGGTTCTTAATACTCGATTCCGATTTTGACTTTCACTACGAACTGGAGAAACGAAACCGCTTGACTCTGAAGTAAATTTGCTGTTACTTGTTCCAGTTTTTAACCAAAATGATTTAATGTTAAACATACCAAAATTCAGTAACTCTAAATAAATAACTCTTAAAGGTGGAATTTCCTCTATGAACTATATCACATATTATGCGCCCTTGTACGTTTCACAGGCATCGGTAGTAAATGTTAACTGAGATGAAAACAAATTCTTCTGTTGCCTCTTTTTTTCAACCGCTGTCAGCGTTGCTTGTGATTTAAAGCGCATTATACAGTCATATCACGTTTATTTTTAATAAATATATTTATGACAAGGAGCTTTTTTGCACAAATACATGAGACGTGAATTTCTTTTTAATGTAATGATGTCATTTTTACGAAATTATATAAAGATAGTTCATTGCTCCTCAGCACTTGAAAGGCAGTCTTCATTGGATTGGAATGTGGTTGGATTAAACTCGTAGCAATCTCACGTCACTGCTACATATGGACTTTATACAATAACCCTTTATTATCTTGTGTGTTTAAATGACAGTTTTAGTGCCAGTCCCTTTCTGCGGAATAGTGTTTGGACTTATGTATGGCTGGTGTTCTATCGTTTCCACTGGTATAAGAATCAGTACAGCTTGATGAGATACAACGCTGTGAAAACTCTCAAAGAAGCAAAGGCGTAAGTGGAGCGTGATTAAGTAACATTACAGCATTTGTACTTGCAAGAAAATTTAAAAAACAGTCCGACAGTGCACGAAGTCGGAGTTTTAGGTAGCAGGGGGCAGTTCACCACAATTTACCTCCATGCACTCAAATACTATTTTTATTACGTGTCTTTAATTATGATGTTTATGTTCGATTTTCTGCAAAGCGTAGAGCAATCCTGATTTGTGTTCAGATGTAGCTAACTTTTCTGTGAATGAGCTGGTTTTAAACTTTGGCCATTTCATAGTGACCATTTTATTTTGTTTATGTTTTAGATTTTCAGCTCAGTTTATCACGCTGTATGTGCAAAGCTCTACGGAATATTAAAACTAACGTTAGAATTTTAAACTGAATCTCATTCAACAAGTAAAACGCTCTAGGGATTGAATAATTAATTGAAATGGGGCCCACAACAGAAATATGGTTAACAATTGTTTTGCAATTTAAGTTTTTTACCACACATCTTGCAAACAATCATGTTTCCTACCCATTTCAAATGCTGTACACAAAACAGACTTCAAGCAAGAAATGAAATACAAATGCGTATGATAGGACAATGATGATATATTTACGTAGGTCTATTGAACATGTGCTAATGGTATGACTTAATAATTGCAGACCAGAGTCACCTCCATGTGATTAAAAAAAGGAAAGGAAAATTTCATAAAAGTGTGCAGTTAACACTTCCCTCTCGGCTCTTTTCTGCAAAACTTTTTAAGCAATTCTTTGCCTATCGCCTCTAAGTCTTAGCCTGGATTCTCATTCACATGTAAATATCACCCCAGTAGGTATAAGACGACATTTCTGGGCGCTTGATCCCATTCCCCCTTGGTGGACCGACCGACGCCCCTCTTGGTGGACCGACCGACCTCCCGCCCCCTAGTGGACGAAAAATTTCCCTCTTTTATTCTTGAGGTCATGTATAACATCATTGATCAAAATCAGAATAACTGTCATTTCCATCATTTACTATCAAGACAGTGAATTGATAACATCATAAAAAAACAAAAAAAAATATGAATATTCCAAATAAAAAAGTGACATGTATATGATGTCATGAAAGCTACCAAGCTTAGATGAATTTGAGATACATATGTGCAAAACTGCTAGCCTTTCGTAAAGAAAGAGGACATTACTTGCCGCGTTTGCTTCAATGTTTTCAACTACACTAAACAGTTTGCAGACCATACATCTTATACATATGCAAACCCCAATGCAAAACATATGTATGAAAAAATTAGCTGATGAGTAAGATTAACCTCCTGCAAAGAAACAAAAGAACAAACCAGGGCACAAACAAAGAAGGTATAATTAAAGTGGGTAAAGGTAGAAGAAGAAGCCTTGGTAGGCATGCACTTCAAGAAGTGTTTGAACATGAAGATGAATCCGACTCACTGCTTGAAAAACGTATACACGACATTTGAAAGGTAGATTAGACAGTGGAATAAATTGGTACGAAGGAACAGTGATGGATAACACTGATCTGAACACTAAGACTTTTAGAACATAAAGTGAAATAGATATTGATAACGATTTGCCAAACGCATCCAAGGATTTGTTCAACAAGTTTGATAAGCATGAACGTCAAGATGTGGATGGGTGCTGGATAAGATTCTTCAGATTGAAATTCTTACAGCTACATTAGAAGCTTTATAAGTCTCCAGCTAAAATGAGTTGCCAAGGAAGATAAAAAATACAAAGGTGTTGTTAACATCAAAACCACAGACAACAAGTCTGCTTCTTATGGTCTATATTAGCTCATCGTCATCCGATGAATGACCATGTAAATTCAGTATATAAATATGAAGCGTATGAACATGAGCTGAATGTCGAAGATACAACATTTCCAACACCAGTTCCTCAAAATCCTAAATTTGAGAAGACGAACAACATTGATTCATTCATCATCTCAGTCCTATTCCACAACCTACGATGATATGAGAGTCATCTTATGGAGAGTCTAGGAAAGAGTTGAAGCTGTCACTCATTCCCAACACTGTGGAAAAGTCTATTGCAATTACCATGGGCAATCTAAAATTCATCGATTCCCCATCGATTCATGGGAGCATCCTTGCCAAAATTAGTAGCCAACTTAACAGCTGAAGGCAAAGATAAGCTTCAGAATATAACTGCTCATGTGCCCGACAGTCAGGAGCAACAGTTACTTTTGAAAAAAGGAGCATATCCCAATCACAATGTTGATGAACCTTCCAAGTTTTGCGGAAACCAACCTTCCACCACAAGAAGACTTTTACAGTTAACTGACTGAAGAAGGAATTAGTGATGAAGACTATGCTCATGCACAAAGGGTCAGAAATGTATTCCACTGCAACAACTTTGGGGAGTATCATGATCTCTACCTGAAAACAGACGTGATGCTGTTGGCAGATGTGTTTGAGACCTTTAGAAAATGTGCCTCAGCACGTATGAATTGGATCCTGCTCATCACTGTACAGAACCAGGTTTGACTTGGGACGCTGAAACATACCAAGCCTCAGTTGGAATTGATAGATGATACTGACATGTATCAAATGGTGAGGCAAGGTCTGGAAGGTGGTATTCCAGTCATTACACACAGGTATGCGAAAGCCAATAACCCCTACATTCCAGATTATGATGTGGCTAAGTCAAGAAACTACATTATGTACTTTGACGCCAACAATCTCTATGCGTGGAGTATGTCAAAGAGTTTGCCAGAATGTGGATTTGCATGGGTGGAAGATTCAGAATCCATGATCAGCATAATGGCTATCAAACAGCTGCTGATAAAAAACTGTTCGAATCATTGCATTATCTGAATACAGTCAGAATCTAATGTAAATGAAATGTAAACCTACGGAAAAGTTGATTACCAATATCAGTGACAACGAAAAGTATGTGGTATATTATCGAAATTTGCAGCAATGTGTATCTCTTGGATTGAAAGTGACAAGGGTGCATCGAACCATTATGTTCCAGCAGAGTAGATGGCTAGATAAATACATAAAGTCCAACACAGAGAATAGAGAAATGGCAAAACACCCATTTGAAAAAGACTTTTACAAATTGATGGACAATGCCATATTTGGCAAAACTATGAAAAATGTGAGGAAACGCAACGATGTAAAATTGATTCAAAAAGATGGTGGCTAAGCCTACGTTTCACAAAGTCCATATTTTCAATGAGGATCTGACTGTAGTACACTGCCTCAAATCAGATCTAATTTTGAACAAGCCCATTCAGACCGTGTTTTCTATTCTGGATCTTAGCATAAACCCTCATGTGTGATTATCACTTCAATTACATGAAGAAAAAGTATCCAGGGGCCAAACTACTGTTCAGTGACACAGACAGTTTGTGCTATGACATAGCAACCAGAGACATTTAGAAAGATATGCAACAAGATCTTTTTGATACAAGTGATTATGCAAAGGCCTATTTCCTATATTCCACTGTGAACAAAGTGTTGAGGAAAATGAAAGGTGAAACTGCGGGAGTACCCATTGAAAAGTTTATAGGACCTCAACCGAAGATGTGCAATTTGCTGTATGGTGGACAACAGAAACGTACTGCTAAGGGCATTACACGCACCTGTCAGACACGACTGACACTTGCTCGATACAAAGACAGTTTATTTAAGGAAGAGCAGTCATATGTCTTGGGAAACATCATTCAAAGTAATAAACATCATTTTTTCAGAGAAGGTTGTGAAGTTGATTTGACGACAAGGGCTATGTGTTGAATGATAAGGTTGATTTGACGACAAGCGCTATGTGTTGAATGATTTTCACAAGACGTTAGCTCATGGGCATTATACAGCTCTTAGATTGCATGAGTTACAAAAGGCGCCCATCCTCAGACATAGCAATCATTCTACATCAACATGCCTGCAGTGAGTGAGCAGCAGATGACATCTACGATAATGCCTATAGCAAAATCTGAGACAATACCTGCAGCACAGTCTGAGACAATGCCAGTGACAAAGTCTGAGACGAAGCCTAAGACAAAGCCTGAGTTGAGGCCATTGCAACAGATAAAGCAACAGCCTCCCAGGCAGCCACAATTTAGAAATCGGAAAATGGAGCTTAAGGCAGAACTCAAAGCCAAGCGAACACTTAAGTCTAAAGCAGAGCAAGGATCAGAGCCGAAAGCTGCTGCCGCTGTTGTAAAACCTGAGCGTAAAGAAGCCACTATGAAGAAGATAGTCCGGTTGATTTGCCGATTATGATAACCATTGATGGAGGAACTACCTTAAACTAGTGAAATACCACCAGCAAGTGATGGTTAACATTCCTGAATATATCAAAGATCATGCTTCTGGGATGTTATATCCTATCAAGAAGTGATTTTTTTGTCATAAAAGAATGACAAATGTTAAAGAAGCAAATGACCTCAGAAGATAACATACTTCAGCAGATTCATGAATATAAATCCTGTGACATTCAGCAAAAAAGTAATCATTTATCATCATGAACTCAAACGTACAGCTTTCTCTGGATCACTTGGGTGAACTGACAATCTGTCACTGGGGAACTTTCATTATAATGTCTTCTGAAGATCGAGCCAGGATTTTATCTACAAGTGTGAAAGTTATTGAACGTGACGTTAAACGCGGTATACAGTTTCAACATTATGAACTTATCGAATGCTACGATTTCATCACGCTCAGTGCAGAACAATGGAGTCAAGTTTATGATGCTTGGCAAGAACTTGAAACTTAGCTTTGAACCAAATGGACATGTTCAATTGATATGTGATTAAAAAGTATTGACGTTACGCCTGATATGTGGACTGTTATAGAGACTGTGTGACTTGAATGAATTGACACTATCAAACCATATCAATGTAATAGAAATTGGGTTGAAGCAATGTTATGTCAGTTTTCATAGTATTTGTAAACGAGGTGGTAATATTTATGTTACTTTTGTCAATTTAAGTTGTTCTGCGTGGGCTAATATGTTACATGATACGTAGTTGAGTTTTTGTTCTAAGTAATGAATTGTATTTTTTCTCGTTCCCAAAAATTGTATATAATTTGTTGTGTGGAATAAAAAAACATAATGCTTTTCATTTTTTGTTAATTTTTTCCTCACACAATACTTCACTATAATACATAACAATATATCATATACATGGCTTACGGGTGAGTTAATACCTCGCCAAGGATCCTCCTTATGAAAAGGGGTTTTCGAGTGAGTTAACACCTCTCCAGGGACCCTTCATTGAAATGAATGGGTTTACGGGTGAATTAACATCGCGCCAGTGACACATTAAAATGATATGACATGAGTATGACAATGTAACAGTAACCATATATAAATACACATTTAGAAACACATATATCACTGAAATTTGATTGTAAAAAACATAAAACGTTATTTTAATTTTAAACATGAAACAAGTTTAATAAAACAAAGGTTTATCATGTCCATAGAGAAAGTCTTTGACTACAAAATCATCATCACTTCATTTTAACATATCAATAATGTCAAACATGATTTCGAGCTCTATGCAATTTGTAATAAACACAATAAAACCACAAGTATTGGAAAGAAGCTGTTGCAATGGTATTCTATTATGTGCATACTTATTATTGAAAAACGTTTCTAAACGATTATCTATAGGTGCAAATCCAAATCCAAAATATTCCACAACTTTATCAAGAGAAAACAAAAAAAAACGACAATCCAATGTTCAAGAGATCCATCATTGTTGTCTGTGTTCATGACATAAGCTCCTTGCTGTAATGCTGGCAATTGATCCATAAAAAACACTCCGTGAAATAAATCTTGCGTCATCTATCTAGTTCGTGTTCATGATTGATAATCAAACTGATTATTGCGATTCGCGCTTATTTCAATGATATTCACAAATTCAGCATAGACAATGATATTGACTGTTTTTGGCAAAGCATTGGCAAAATCCATCTCTAGCCGCAGGTTTCCATGTTTGATGATAGTCGTGCGAATGATGTGTAATGGTCATCATCATCATAATCAGGTGTTAAGTCAAAAGAAAATAAAGCATAACCTCTAGGCCAGTCTTTCCGTTTTATGATGAAGCTTCTCTCACCAATTAATTTGGCAAAAAGATTTGTAAAAAACTTCCAAAGCGTCAAGATATTTTCCCTTATTGATATTAAGCTTGAAAGATTTGGACAGGACTGGTTAACCATCAGTATAAAGTTGCATGTGGCTCAGATTAAAATGTTTAAAATTGTATAAATTTCTGATTAATATTCCAGCAAAGGTTTCATTATGAACCTCTCCAATGACAATACGTTTTGGTAATTGACCCAAAAAGATTCTATCGTTTGCAAACGATTGAAATCCCGTGGGAATGGCTAAAATTTTGCATTCTTTTCTGGTAACAGGAAACTTGGCACGAGTTTTCATCAACGTATCTGTATGCTCTAGTTGAATAACTGGACTAGCCCTTACTTTGCGAATGGTGAAAAACACATCTCTCACTTCTACGTTACAGGTATCATTTGCAGCCATTAATACATATTCATCATACTCAGACCATTGGCAAAATTATGATCCTACTCAAACAAGTCCACTCTTAAGGTAACCGTAAGCATACGCTCACATATGCATATGCATATAACGATTATTTAAACCATGTTTTCCTACTTCAGGTATTACGGCAATCTCAGCATTTACATGAAACTTTTCATGATTGTGTCTTTTCACCTAATGAGAATTCATCGATCTAGCAGTATCTTTATAAATGAGACGCATGGAGCGCTCAGAATTGAGACTTTCTTCCGAATCATGAATGAGGAGAGAAATTATGCTAGTATAACCATGGGAATTCTTGCCGTGTAAAATCAATCGGTCTTCAGAAAATAATTCAATATTGGACCATAACCCATTAAGCAAATCACCGATAGAAACTAGGCTATCATCTGCACCAAAAACTGTTCCATCATGCGTTACAGTGCTACATACAACATGAAGTCTGCTATTCTTTAAATCCAAATATGCTTCTGTAATAGCAAGAAAATAAAATTCTATTGGAGTAACATCTCTAATGACAGTGAGTGGTTGATAGTCTACATTATAGCTTTTTTCAACAGCAGTTTACGTTGGGGGTATGTGAAACCATTCCAGTGGAGAAAGACTACATGCACAAAAATGATCATGAATGATTGACATTTTTTTCCATTTCCGAAATACATCTTTTGCTGTTACTCCTTTCACTTTCTTTCGTCTTCTAATAACTTTCGTTGGTGCACTTCGTTTATCAATAACCCCAGCAACTTCTTGAGCTACACGCCCAGTACGTCTTTAACCACACTTTTGCAGCCTTTTTAAGATGTGGTGCAACAATTTTAGCTCCTGCCTCAATGAGTGGAATAGCTTTACTAGCCAATGAACCGAAGAACGAATCAATACTCCATATTGTATACGTGCACCTTTAAATCCTGACAAATCCCCAGCCACTTGATGAAGGAAAGGTTTTCAATGCAGATGGATCGTGCCCATATGCCTTCATGATGCTTTATGCTTTTTGTTGAAAATGAAGTTTACAGATCACTTTTCCAGTTTTTTCAATAAATCATTTTAATCAGTTTCATCTTTATTATTCATTTGTATCATGTCAAATTTTGATGTGTTAAGGCAAAGTAATATAAAAACATGTTGACTCCATGATCACATGTTTCACATTGTTGTTGGAGTCGGGACCCTGGGATTACGAAGACTTACGCTCAAAACCACTGAGCTAAAAGTCACCTCTATATGAGTTGTAGTTTCGTTTTCTTGACAACAACATAACTATTTAAGCGATGTTAAAAGTTTTCCCATGCTTCCAGAAACTGTCTTTGTTGACGCTGTTTCATTTCTTGTGTAATATCTTCACGAGTTGCCTTTTTGCCAAAAGCAGTTTTTGGAATATTAGCATCTACAATTTCCTTAATAGACTGCTTGCAACCTCGTGATAGTACTTATCGTTCTTTCCTCCTTGTAGCAACTAATGTGTCGTTCAGTAAATCAATAATGTTTTCAACACACATTTATTCTTATCTCTCATTTCGTATCTTAAGTTCTGCCAGAAGTTGTGTTACTTTCACATAATATATAGGTTAAAATGGTTTAGAAATGCTAGCTGTTGCGACTGATTTCTCTGTAGCTGAAGCAGACTTCTGTTGTCGTTGTAACTGAATTGTTCGTAGATTGCGGCCAAGAAGTTGAGACATTTCCGTTGCAGTTTCACGATTTGGTTTCTTTTAAGTTTGTTCACTTTAGCTTTTATACCATCATTTGAAGTTGATGGTATTGATAACTTGATAATGATTTTCTATATTTTGGTTTAGGAATAAGGACCATTTTCATAGCATGCTCCAATTTTTTTAGCAAACATTGAGCTAATAATGGAAGCACATTTCTTGCAATTCTTCAAATAAATCCATCTTTTTGAATATAAACTTCTTTTTACGCTTGAGAGAAATTTTCTTGTCAGCCATTTGTCGACTGGTGGGTTGCTCACGCTTTAATTTTTAATACATATGTGGCTTCAGTGGTGAGAAACTGAAATTTCCCTGATACATTTGTCGAGCTAATGTACTGATCTGTTGACTATCTCTTGTATTTTTAAACAGAATAATTTACTATGTATTTACACTACTATTACGCAATTCCTTTCCGTAGTGAAACAGATTGTGTAGATGAAAATAATGCTTAGATTTTTATGACTACTTCCAACAGTAAACAATCTAGTCATGCCTTCATCACTGTGACATTTGGGCATGAAATCATTAATAATGTTAAGCTTTCTGTGTTGAATTGAGACGCTTTTCAATATCTCTGGAATGAATTAATGAAATGTCACTCCTTTCATGTCTTTGTACAAGGGTTGATTCGAGGCATAGAGCCATAAAATATTTTTAGGTTGACTGACTCTTTGTTCAATGAGTGATTTTACAAGAGACATGTAAACGGATACTTCATAGCACTTGAATATCAGATTCCTTTACCAAGCTGTTAAATATTTGTGTTGGCCAGCCTAACCACTTTGCAAATTATTCTTTCGCAGCTCGTCTGTTTCGTGTCTTCGAAACTTTTTCAATTTTGTATACGGATTGAACGTCTTTTGTAACAACTTGTAATTCTTCTTCATAGAAATGATCATCAATATCTTCGTCTAGGAAGTATGTGGCGGAATATAAGTGTATTACTTGCCCCTTGCAACGCTGTGTGACAATGAACACTTTTTGTGTCCATTTTACATGGTAATCCCTTTGAAATACATATATGTGTGAAATGCGAACATGTTTGCCAATGACAATTTTTTGGGGTTTTTGGCTTTTTTTGTTGATTTCAATTTTAATTTATAAACATACAAGTGTTTTCACACTTTAGATTCGATGTTCTTGGTAATGTCTACCGGTGACAATGCACTTGGTAAGGATCCATGAGGACTATGAGTATAATTGTAGACTAAGTCTTGTATAATATCGGCATATCGATACGTTTATCGATTTAGAAAATAACGATACACCATTTCTTTGGGAATACGTATGACTCTTTCTTGTTAGGTAGGTATCTATGCCTTATTTCTTTAGAAATTGCTTTACCCATCTATTCTTAAATCCTGTTCCATTATCTGAGCTCAGTGTTCTAGGTCTTCTTGTTGTTTCTTGAAAAATCTTTTGAAAGGCTTGAATGACATTCATTTGACTTTTCTTTGGGAGGGGTTGTACCCACAAGTGTTTGGAAAAGACATCTATGACAATGAGTAGAAAGTGATTGACTCGATTATGTGCTGCAATATTGCCAATATCTGCCAAGTCCACATCCCCACATATCATCAATACCACGGGTAATCATGCGTTGTGTTTTAAATTTGTATTTTACTGGTTGAAGTAATCCAAAGACATCTTGATCTTGCAACACTTTGAAATATGTCACACAATGTTTATTTTGTTTCAGTAGTTTTTACAATTCGTTATTTCCTGTATATGCTCCAACAATTCCAGGTTTAAAGTAAGTATTGGTTAAGTAGTCTTAACCAATAACTTAGCTAACATTTTGATTATTTAGAGAAAACAGTTTAACAAGTACGTTGTTCGCTACAATTCATACATATAAACTTTAATGTTCTTTAGATATAACTCATTCTTGAGTTCTGTTAATATATACTTTAATGTACCCCTCTGATTAAACAGACCTAGCTAGCTATTTAACAGCTTCCCCATTACATTGTTTCCAGCATATAATGGAAATGATAATTGTGTGACACCACCTCCCCACCATTTGTCACAAGTTGCTTCAACTAAGTTCTTATCTCTACATTCTTTTAAATTTTTACGAAATAACACACTTTGATTTAATTTTACATACAAACATCAAGCATTTTGCTTACCTTCACTGTGTGCCACCACGAACATGGTTTAATTACTTTAGCTATGTGTTTCGCTTCATATCCATTTCTACATGAAACAATAGCTAAAGCAATATCCTGACGGTTATGAAAAACTGCTTTCTCGTATTGATATAAAGCTTCACTCAAGTTAATTGTATGTCCATATTTTTCAGTTTTGTTGGAAACATGTTTGAAAGAACATCCTTATAACCACCAAATAACCACCACAACATTCTCCATGTTGTTTGGTCGCATTTCTTGTAGCAAGTCAGATCCATTTTCAGGTTCGAAAATTTCCTGTTGTGCATGTCCACCAAGACTTATTCTTCTGCCTCTACCAACTTGCGCTGCATTATACTTTGTTTGCTTCTTTGCTGACATGTTTCACTTTTTTCCTGTAATATAATGACGGTATCACTTGAACTTTTCAAAGCATGTTCATATATGGCTTCTTTTAAAATTTCTGTCACCTCTTCTCTCATTTTCTTCGTTTGAAACAATTCACATAAGATTAAATTGGCTAGAAAGAAAAACATTGTTGCTATACCTTCAACATTTAAATAATTAAGTTTTTAAACAAAGTTAAAAAGTTTCATATCTTACCTTTGAAGCAAAACTGTTAACTTAATGTAGTTTCAGTTTCTTCTTCTTTACATAAAATTATTATACAGGTTATCATGTAATCGTGCATCCAGTGTCCTACACAGAGTATAATAAAGCTGTAGCCTTCAGTAAGCTTTAAATACTGTTGAAACTGTATACAGCTTCCACCATCAGATTCAATGACTTTTATGCTAAGATCTTCTGACACTTGTAGCTGATATTCTTCTGAACATTATGGTGAAAAATGGTTAAAATCGGTCCAGTCGTTTTGAAATTATGCACTGTTGAAGTTACCACATCTGTCTTATATACTAATAAAAATGCATAGAAAACTCTGAAAAAAATATGCAAAAATCTGAAATTCGGTTAATTGAACACATGTATTCAGATGAATGAGTGGTCTAGAAATCAGAAAAAGTTTTTGCCCGTGACTTCGCTAAGAGAATAAAAATACACATTTTTCTCATGCCAATTGAACAGGTGTTAACTGTCATTTATCAAGTATTGAACTACGAGTGAAGTGCTACGGTCTCATTCTACAGATAAAGCTTACAGCAATGGATGTGACAATAAGCTTTCTTGTGATACTTAACGCTTACTTTAGCAAGAAAGATCAGCTACTAAAAAAAACCTCAGTTTTTAATTTTTCAGGACAATCAATTCTTGTGAAATAAGTGCAAAAGATTGACTGCTGATTTATGTATCTTAAAAAGTGTATTGTCGAGAAGCAGAAAACAGATTTTTCTTTAACAGCTGAGATCTAGAAATCATTCGAAGTTCAACTAAATGTCAAAAGCCAATTATAATGCACTTTATAACAGCAAAGCTCTTGCGTTTCGATGTAGTCGGCGTTTAACGCAGGACTACAAGTGAATTAGAATGCGAATTATTTACAGCATTCACATGGTCTGAAATATGCTAAAATCAGAAATTGCCACCTGTGGAGGGTCCAAAGGTCAAAAAATGAAAAAAATGCCCAGAATGATTAGAAACGAAGAAATATGCTAAAATCAGAAATTCCCACCTCGAGTGTGGGGGGGGGGGGCGGGTCCAAAGATAAAAAAATGAAAATTGCTCAGAATGGTCTCAAACGAAAACATATGCCAACATTAGTAATTCCAACCTGGGGCTTCCAAAGGTACAAAAATTACAAATGTTCAGAATAGTCTGAAACAAAAAACATGCTTAAATTAGAAATTCCCAGCTGAGGAAAGGAGGCCCACAGGTAAAAAAAAACAAATGAAAAAACCCGCTAAGAATGGTCTAAAGCGAAAACAAATGTGCTAAAATCAGAAACAAAATTCTCACCTGGGAATGGGTTCAGTCGGTCAGCAGGGGCGAGGTCGGTAGGTCCTCAGAGTCGGATTGGGGTCGAGCGTACAGAAATGTCGTCTTATACCTACTCACCCGTCCTGACGTCGCGCTAAGAAACTTCGCAGTACTGTAAGTGGCCGAGGGCCATCTGACTAGAGCAATCGCATTTAATATTTCCATGGAGACCTACGCCAGCATATAAAATTGTAATTGCATAGTATTCTCTTCAGTACCGTCTGTACTTACAGGATATTATGAATTGGAATGATGTTAATGCACAAGACGTCAAGCTTTTTAAAAAAAAAATCAACTTTTTTACGGTGTAACTATGTAATTTTAGAGAAGGTTTCTTTGATTGCCCTATTCTAAAACCATAAGAGGTTGTATGTTGTTCGCCCCACTGTCTGTTTGCCTATCCGTCTATTAGCGTTTTTTTCTTTCTTGGATCTTGTAAGAATTGCGGCTGCGATATGTTCATAATACATAATGTTCATAATACATTATAATGATTTGGGTTGTGCTAAAAATAACTTTGGCAACACAACCACATTCTCCTTCAAATGCACTTTCATATTCTGTGACTTTGCTATTAACTGAGCATTGGTCTTAGAGTTGTTGCAATGACGTCGAATAGATAGCATCACCAAGCATGAGTTTAAGTTTATTTGCATGTAATATGATTGCAAAAATTTTTGCAATATTTTCAATTTCTCAGGGCTATACTCATTGCACAAGTTTTTAATCTGATAGTTATGGCTCCGACGATACTAACGGGGCTGGTAATATACGCCTATTATGCTCAAAAGGGATGCGATCCCCTGGCGGCCGGAGAAATCTTAACAGCTAATCAGGTAACAATTTAAAAGTCATATCTCTCTTCTGTCTGTTTGCTGTGGCTATTATGTTCTTGTAGACTGCCGTTTTTCTAAGCTGTAATTTATCACTGTGCGCAATTTACTTAGCACTACATTACCTTTAGGGTGCAACTGAAGTGAGGTTATTTCTTTTTCCTGTTAATTTTCTTTGTAGATTTTACCCTATTTTATGTTAGACGCATTAAATTATCCGTGCATTCCTGGTCTTTTTGCTAGTGTTATTGCTGCCTCTTCTTTAAGGTATGGAACACAAATATCATGTTTATTATGATTCCTGCTGTGATAAAAAAGTTCTCTTCAATTTATTATTTTTAACGGCTTTATCAATTTTTATTTTACGTTTGGCAATTTCTTGAATAGTAATTCATGTAATATTAACGAGAAATCCGTTCAACTGCAATGACTTAAACACTTGTTTGATGATATCAAACGGGATTTACATCACCATAAGCAGATAAGTGGTAAGAAGCTCATTTGTCTTACAGGTGCGATGAATGTTGTGATAGGTTAGTACCATTTAAGCGTTGAATGTTATATTAACTAAGCACAGTATCTTCTGTGTTTATGTTACCTTAGCACAATATGTTCTCTATTTATGTTGCCATAGTACCATATCTTGCGTGTTTATGTTATCAAAGTACCATATCTTCCGTGCTGAATGCCTTATGTGCCGTAGCATGGACTGAAATCTTTTCGCTTAAGTACGGCGACATTAGCGACCCGAGGAAAACACTTATTCTCAAGATTACTGGTAATTGTAATTTCCATATTTTTAACCGTATACCGAATACCTATGGAACACCATACATAAGGAGGCTACGTTCAAATTAACTATGTGCAGTATAATGTTTTAGTTTACACATAAATAGCAAAATGGCCCAAGTAGTTCACATTTGAAAGTATATGTAATAGCTGAAAACTACGTCACATTTGAAAGAACATGATATTAATTATAGATAAATTGTAAATATGCTGTGATTTACTGGTAAAACTAAAAGTGCTATTTACTACAATTGCAGTTGTAATTGTGGGATTCATGACACTGGCAACCAGTTTTGCCGCACATTATTTGGGAGGTACTTTCACGCAGGTGATGATATAAAGGTCGACAATACACAAAATGTAATACGTGTGGAAATAAATCTGTAAAACGCAAAATGTCGTAAGTGTGGGAATAAAATGGCAAAACGCAAAACGACGTAAGTTTACTAATAAGTGTGCAAAACGCAAAACGTCATAACTGTTGGAATAAATCTGTAAAACGCAAAATGTCGTAAGTGTGGAAATAAACCTGTAAAAAGCAAAATGTCGTAAGTGTCCAAATAAGTGATCAAAACGCAAAACGTTATAAGTGTGGGAATAAATCTGTAAAACGCAAAAACGTCGTAAGTGTGCTAATAAGTCTGCAAAGCGCAAAACGTCAAAATTGTTGGAATAAATCTGTAAAACGCAAAATGTCGTAAGTGTGGAAATAAACCTGTAAAAAGCAAATTGTCGTAAGTGTCCTAATAAGTGATCAAAACGCGAAACGTCATAAGTGTCTGAATAAATCTGTAAAACGCAAAATGTCGTAAGTGTGGGAATAAATCTGTAAAACGCAAAATGTAGTAAGTGTGCTAATAAGTCTGCAAAACGCAAAACGCCATAAGTGTGGGAATAAATCTGTAAAACGCAAAATGTTGTAGCTGTGGAAATGAATCTGTAAAACGCAAAACGTCACAAGTTTGGGAATAAATCTGTAAAACGCAAAGCGTCGTAAGTGTGCTAATAAGTGTGCAAAACGCAAAACGTCATACTTGTTGGAAAAATTTGTAAAACGCAAAATGTCGGAAGTGTGGGATTAAATCTGTAAACGCAAAATGTCGTAAGTGTTCTAATAAGTATGCAAAACGCAAAAAGTGATAAGTGTGGAAATAAATCTGTAAAGCGCAAAATGTGTGGGAATAAAATGGCAAAACGCAAAACGACGTAAGTTTACTAATAAGTGTGCAAAACGCAAAACGTCATAACTGTTGGAATAAATCTGTAAAACGCAAAATGTCGTAAGTGTGGAAATAAACCTGTAAAAAGCAAAATGTCGTAAGTGTCCAAATAAGTGATCAAAACGCAAAACGTTATAAGTGTGGGAATAAATCTGTAAAACGCAAAAACGTCGTAAGTGTGCTAATAAGTCTGCAAAGCGCAAAACGTCAAAATTGTTGGAATAAATCTGTAAAACGCAAAATGTCGTAAGTGTGGAAATAAACCTGTAAAAAGCAAATTGTCGTAAGTGTCCTAATAAGTGATCAAAACGCGAAACGTCATAAGTGTCTGAATAAATCTGTAAAACGCAAAATGTCGTAAGTGTGGGAATAAATCTGTAAAACGCAAAATGTAGTAAGTGTGCTAATAAGTCTGCAAAACGCAAAACGCCATAAGTGTGGGAATAAATCTGTAAAACGCAAAATGTTGTAGCTGTGGAAATGAATCTGTAAAACGCAAAACGTCACAAGTTTGGGAATAAATCTGTAAAACGCAAAGCGTCGTAAGTGTGCTAATAAGTGTGCAAAACGCAAAACGTCATACTTGTTGGAAAAATTTGTAAAACGCAAAATGTCGGAAGTGTGGGATTAAATCTGTAAACGCAAAATGTCGTAAGTGTTCTAATAAGTATGCAAAACGCAAAAAGTGATAAGTGTGGAAATAAATCTGTAAAGCGCAAAATGTCGTAAGTGTGGGAATAAATCTGAAAAACGCAAAACGACGTAAGTTTACTAATAAGTGTGCAAAACGCAAAACGTCATAACTGTTAGAATAAATCTGTAAAACGCAAAATGTCGTAAGTGTTCTAATTAGTGTGCAAAACGCAAAACGTGATAAGTGTGGGAATAAATTTGTAAAACGCAAAAGTGCTAATAAGTCTGCAAGTGTGCTAATAAGTCTGCGAAACGCAAAACGACATAAGTGTGGAAATAAATCTGTAAAACCCAAAATGTCGTAAGTGTGCTAATAAGTCTACAAAGCGCCAAACGTGATTAGTGTAGTTGAAATCAAAAAAAGCAAAACGACGTTAGTTTACTAATAAGTGTGCAAAACGCAAAACGTAATAACTGTTGGAATAAATCTGTAAAACGCAAAATGTCGTAAGTGTGGGAATAAACCTGTAAAAAGCAAAATGTCGTAAGTGTCCTAATAAGTGATCAAAACGCAAAATGTCGTAAGTGTGGGAATAAATCTGTAAAACGCAAAATGTTGTAACTGTGGAAATGAATCTGTAAAACGCAAAACGTCACAAGTTTGGGAATAAATCTGTAAAACGCAAAGCGTCGTAAGTGTGCTAATAAGTGTGCAAAACGCAAAACGTCATACTTGTTGGAAAAATTTGTAAAACGCAAAATGTCGGAAGTGTGGGATTAAATCTGTAAACGCAAAATGTCGTAAGTGTTCTAATAAGTATGCAAAACGTAAAAAGTGATAAGTGTGGGAATAAATTTGTAAAACGCAAAACGACGTAAGTTTACTAATTAGTGTGCAAAACGCAAAACGTGATAAGTGTGGGAATAAATTTGTAAAACGCAAAAGTGCTAATAAGTCTGCAAGTGTGCTAATAAGTCTGCGAAACGCAAAACGACATAAGTGTGGAAATAAATCTGTAAAACCCAAAATGTCGTAAGTGTGCTAATAAGTCTACAAAGCGCCAAACGTGATTAGTGTGGGAATAAATCTTAAAACGCAAAACGACGTAAGTTTACTAATAAGTGTGCAAAACGCAAAACGTAATAACTGTTTGAATAAATCTGTAAAACGCAAAATGTCGTAAGTGTGGGAATAAACCTGTAAAAAGCAAAATGTCGTAAGTGTGGGAATAAATCTGTAAAACGCAAAACGTCATAAGTGTGGTAATAAATCTGTAAAACGCACAAAGTCGTAAGTGTGCTAATAAGTCTGCAAAGCGCAAAACGTGATAAGTGTGGGAATAAATCTGTAAAACGCAAAACGTCGTGAGTGTGCTAATAAGTGTGCAAAATGCAAAACGTCATAAGTGTTGGAAAAATTTGTAAAACGCAAAATATCTTAAGTGTGGGATTAAATCTGTGAAACGCAATATTTCGTTAGTGTAGGAATAAATTTGTAAAACGCAAAATGCCGTAAGAGTGGAAATAAATCTGTAAAACGCAAAACATCATAAGTGTGGAAATAAACCTGTAAAACGCGAAACGTCGTAAGTGTGGGAATAAATCTGTAAAGCGCAAAATGTCGTAAGTGTGGGAATAAATCTTTAAAACGCAAAATGTCGTAAGTGTGCTAGTTAGTCTGCAAAAAACAAAACGTCGTAAGTCTGGTAATAAGTCTGCATAACAAGAACTGGATTATCTCATACACACTACATATCAAGTAGAAATTCTGTAGATAATTTGGTTTTGGTTGGAAGCAGGTACCGATTACCACTTCATAAATTGTTATAAATTGTATTTAAATAGACCAATACAAGAATCAGTTGCGAAGTTCTAAATGGTGGCAGTAAGGACTTCATACTGGACTTAAATAAGGCATTGAAGGAATATTCTAGTCTTAAATGATGTTGAGATGGCATATGAAACAATGAGTTACTAAAAAACCTAATATTTTTTCGCGATGTTCGGTAATACTATAAGTGTTAGAAACCCAAATAGTATATGTGAAAATTATTTATTGACAAATTGAAAAGGAAATGGCAAATACAAAAGAAACATTTGGTTGGTTGCTGAAATCTGAAATGTTGTAATTTTCTCTGGTTTACATGTATATCATGTCGATGTTTTCTATCAGATCTCAACTACGGCTAATAGCATTGCTGGTGTTGGCTCTATGAGCATATTTCTAATAGGTGCAATATTTCCATTTATCGGACCAGCGGTAAGAATATTGCATTCTCCTTAATATTAAGATATAACATATCAACATATAACATAGAACAAAGTTTTATATTTGCCGTCGTATCATAAAATTATTACTTGACACACTTAAATAATTTGAGGTACTTTATATGGGTAAGATTTTGTTGTCTTATGCATGCGTATTTGTAATTTTCATTCCAAATGTGATCTAACATTTGTTGCTAAATATTGTTATTTATTAGTTGAATTACTTTACACAATTCACGTGTGTTGATTAATACTTGAATATTGAACTGCAAGGATAATGTATTTCTGATTTCACTCAGTCTAGGTTTTAGACAACTTCAACAATCTAAGAAAACATGAGTTGCATAAAATGCGTGAAGTTGCTTAATCAGACGGAATGAGAGAAAAGGAGGAGTACAACGAAAGTGAGGAAGAGAGAGTTGTAAAGAGGTTAAGGACACACAAAATTTAAAGACGTTTTGGCATAGCGAGATAGAAAAAAATAAATGAGAGAAAAAGAGAGAAAAGAGAGAGAGAGAGAGAGAGAGAGAGAGAGAGAGAGAGAGATAGAGAAAGAGAGAAGTGAGGTATGTTGGCTTCAGTATGTATGTGTAGTTGACGTGGTCAGTTGAATGAGAAGCAGCGCTTAGTGTAGCTTACTGCGATTATGTTATAAACATATACAGATATATTTTATATGTCAGCTACCATTTTCCTCTCTTTCAGACTGAGAAGACTTAGAAGCATTGTAAAATGTTTATATACCTAGATGGAGTCATGATGCCATTCACTGATCAGTTGTTAAGCTAATTAATTGGCAGGAGGCATCATAAATCTTACCATGAATAATCCACAGTATAAAAGCAACACTTAGAGCCGATACTATAATTCAGCCCTAGAGAATAAAGAGCACACCTAATATCTTTAAATGTTCTTTAGCAGTGGTTAATAATGCGAATAGCTGAAGATTTAATCCTATTATTTTTAAACTTTATTCATGACAGAAAATATATTTTGACAGTCCCAATTTAATTTAGACTTATTAATTCTTTAAAAATAAGAGAGTACTTTTGTTTATACACTTTACGGTATGTACACACATAATTGTATATGTAAGTAAAGAGCAAATTTGAATTCGTTGTTATTGTTTCGGAGCTGGAATCAAGTCTTAATTTTGTTAGCCTTTATAACCTTCTTTAAGTACTATTGATCCGATAAATAGAAAAGCACCAACTAAAAGAAAGTCAAAGGTGCAACGCCAGTAGTACTGTGATTGTTATCTAACAATGGTAAAGAAAGATTCACAAAACCTAGGTTAAGTACATTTGAGATATCAATTGAACGCTAAAAGTAAGAACCATCGAATTAAGTATCATAACATTTGTTTGCTCATATGAAGTATTGCATTTTACATCTGAGGAATATGAGGAATGGAATAATTTAGTGTTAGACCTTTGTACTGTAAATGATAAAATGTTTAGGTCTGCCACTTACTCGTGTCAATGCACCGCCAAAATATTCAGCTGTAACACTTTCTCCCAGTACCAGTAACCCGATAGCAAATACGAAATGAAATCCATTTTACTTCTATAAATGTTAAATTCACAGGGGGAAAAGTTGACAGATATAATATTTACAGATGACAATAATGTCAAAAGTAATAAAGGAAATCTATTGCATTAGTTAAAATTACAGTTACTGTTTTTATTATAGAATTTATGGAAAAACCGTTTCCAGTGTTCAAATACATATGATTTGCTCGTTATATAGAAGCACGTATGAAAGTAATAACCGGTTAGCTTGAGAGTATGTGTTGTCTTCTTGTCACTTATGTCTTGGCACTTAAAACAGAAGATTTCAGTCCACGCAACTCCACTCAATTCATTCAGCAATAAGGAAAACGTACTGGAAATAAAAATATTATTGCACGTATTTTTAAACAAAATATTATTGCTATTTGTAACAATAGTTTTGAAAAACTTCACTGCATTCCAATACATCCTCATTTATTGAAATCACAAAAAATTGTTTTGTATCAAAGCATTCAATTTTAAATTAATTTAAGCAAACTTTTAACCGATTGCAAAAACAAAACTTCAAACGGATTATGAATAAACTTCTTAGGTTAGCGTATGGATATACTTTACCTCAAAGCCGATGCCGCTGTAACACTTGCCAATATTTCAGGAATACACGGATAGTTCAACATGTGCATTACAAAATATGGCCATGTGTAGGAACGAGAAAAGAAGACAGGCAATGCTTAAGCCAAATCACATTCCCAGAATCCGATGAGATGAAGCAGGACAAAGCAAAATTTCTAACGACTGTGCACTATATTATTTGTACACTTGTAAGAACTTTGCAAATTAAGATCCGAAAGCTTTTATTATGTACTTCTGATTGGTGGCAACTATGTGTCTGTCGCTTGCCCATGAATGTGGCTGTGGTTAAATGAAGATAACTTTCCCACATCAAGTATATATAGAGTTACCCATTGAACCTAAATTACTTCCGGTGTCCTTGTCTGACCAATTTTACTTCTTTATTTGACTCCAGTCAGATTGTTGACAAGGGATTTTAATCAGATCAATGCAATATACTGTCTTGGTGTATAAAGAACAACCTGGTGTTTACTTGATTTGGGGATGAGATCTGCTTGTCTGCTAAGGTATCACATCCTGGTTGAGCATGGCATGCATATACCACCAAGCCAGCTAGCCAAGATGAAAATAAAGTTACCATTGTAAAGATCTGGGCAATGAGCACAGCTCTGTAATAAAACGGTCGATACAGTGGGACACTTCTCAACAGATATTTCATTCACAATATAGGCATAGGACAAGAACAAAATAAACATGAAATATTTAATAATACTTATGCTAAGAAAATAACGAATTATAATCATTTTCAATGCTTCATTCTGTAGCAGTACAATTATGGCAAAAAGAAGTCTGTCAAGAAGTTCCACACGCTTTTTAGCTTCTCGCAAGCTGTTTACAGTGTTGTATCTCATCCAACCGAATTTATAAAAGCCGAACCGAATAAGGATTGCCCACATATACGCCCAGACACTGTTCCGCAAGAGTGATTTTGCCCAGACACTCAAGAAGTTCGTGAAATTAAAGATAACAAGTTTTTGTTGAGATATATATTTTATTCCATGTTTGCCAGAACACGTACAAAGAAAACAGTGATATTTTAACAATTAGGCCAGGTATGTGCGCACATCCGTACTTACCGCTCTTCCAGTATCAAAACAATGTAACTATGCCACAAAAACCATAGCAGAATGACGAAAACATCTAATATATAAGACGAAATATCTATAATAAAATCATGAAATAAAAATAAACCATATGATTTACCCGAAAACTCTGCCTTTTCCTTCTGCACCCTCCCACATTCAGCGCTACAAGATGCGGGCTGATCAGTCCATAAACACTTGTGGTTTCGTCAGTTTCGGGGTTCTAAAGAAAGAATAAAAGCTCTACATCATTCAAAGAGTGTCTATTGTCATACAATATCTGTTTTCTCTATTGAATTCATGTAACCTTTCCAAGACAAATAAAAATATATGTATAGTTGTATTCACTTGATACTGAGAAGTTTCCGTTATGCCATTTCGGGGTGATAATAAAAATAAAAATGTAGTCTTAACACGCCCCCCTGCGAACAAATGTATCTTTGTCGAATAAAATTTCACATTACGATAAATGTCTGGAACTCGTTTTGCTTTTTATTTTGAAAATGAATAAGTTAATTTTTATCGATATTTTATAGTACGTCAACTCTGATCCGGGTCGGTGGGGTTTATGTGGTATGTGTTGCCAGGGGTGTACAAAAAAGAGTAATTTTGAGGACTAGGAGGAGGAGGAGGATAACTTTGAGGCCAGACACTGTCCTTTCGGATTGGAAGTTTCGTTTTAAAAAGAGATTTTCATTCAGTACCCCACACTTGGCAAATTTTGGGGAAATTGCTTAATAAGTAATTGCTTTTAAGCATTCTTATCATTACTACAATTAGAACTATCCGTGAAACTGCGACACATGACTGAGAAACAACAGACCAAACGAGTCCTGGTTACCACCCTGAAGCAATCAAAGATATATTTTTCAGCCTTTTTATGTTTATGTTAAGACATGCAATGTTTTTTATTCTTATTAGTTTTGACAATACTTTCTCAGCATCCTTAACACAAAAGGTTTGGGTGATTGACAGGGTTTACTTTAACAGTTATAAAATGGGTTTTCTTCATCAGTCAGAAAAAATAAAATTAAGATTAGAAACAGAGTTTGTAATAACTCAGTAATCTATATACACTTTTTAATTAACTTCTTAAACATCAAATAGATGTAATTGTATTAAAATTTAGAATTTTATGTACGATTTTAAAATTTTGGAATATAACTGCATTCTAGCTTTCTGTAAAGAACAGCTCGCTACTTAATTTTGTCTTACTTCTGCCGTATATACTTTGCATACTGCTAGAAAGAACAGTATGCCAACTTGTGGAGATGTACCTCGAGTCCCTGTGGACGAGCTAGGATAACCATGCTAAGGTTTAACACCTGTAATATACAATAATATGAAAGGCAGTAAAACTGTGCAAACCAATTGCTGTTAATATAGAAGAGCGTTAAATATTGTTCAGCTTCTAATCATTAAAAGATAGTAAATCAATTTTTCCGCTGTGTCAGTTTCTTGTTTTTATATGTTTTCATAGTACACATAGTAGTTGTAGCAGGTATTAGAAGTAGAAGCAATCATGTCGAAATTATGAAAGCTAAATTATCATTGTGAAATTATTAAATAACTAATTTATTATTGTCAATAGTGAACAAATTTAAGCTGAAAAATTAAACTTGCAGATATTTCTAGAATATCTACCATCGACCTCGCGATGATCCTCGCGAAATGAATTGCATCGACAAATACAAAAACAGGAAAGTATTTTCTTAATCTACAATGGTGCATTATCTTGATGCTTTCAACTAAAGTATTCTCTTCAAATACATTTAAATCCTAAGCAGTTCATGCAGTTTTTAACTACAACAAGCTTTGGCTTTTGTGAGCTTTACATTAACCTGATGCAAAGACTAGTTATTTAAAGATTAGAAATTGTTATCTTGATTTATATTAAGACCCTTATTTTAACCTCATTAAAGAGGATTAGATGTACCTGGTACACATACACAAAAACATTTGATAATGCATTAACAGTACACCGGAAGAATTCAATGAGCATTTCTGTTCCTACATATTACCTACTTACTTCTTATTACCAATGTTGGCTATTATTGTATTCAAGTAATTAGTGTTCAGTTATTTTTTGCATAATATATATGGCACAAAAGTACATATCATTTCGTGTATTGCTGTTTTTCTGAAAAAAAGTAAAATAAAAACCCAACATGGATTGCAGTACCTGTATAGTGTAAGTAGAGACAGTGGAAACAGCCGTAGATATTCGTGTTGGCATTACCCCTGGTCTGTCATATTCTAAAACTCGCCAGTAACACTTCACTAAATGTGACGTACTCCAGTGTTCTCATAGAGCCTGTCATTATTGATGTAATTGAAGTGATTCCCTCAGTACTACAATGATGAACAATACGTTGCATTTGACTTATGACAGATACTTCTTTCTTCTGCAAACCTCTGACAAAGAAAAAATATTGTTACACCTATCATTGCTGCTGCGGGCGATATTTAGATGCTTCATACACTGTTGTGGGTGATGATTCGATGTGTCTTTGAAGCAATGTTCGAGGCTGTATAAATTATCATGATCACGCACATACAAAGCGTTCAGTTTCATCAATAGCTTGATTTCCTATTCCTGACTATCACTGGTGATACTGACATTACATTTCATTACCCACAGTCAGTGGTTTGTAATGTAATTGATATCAACAGCGTTCAGTAACAAAAAGGAATGTATATTAAAAGAAGTTATAGAAATTGAATGATAAAACAGCACTTGAATTAAGAACTGTGCCATGTGTCTACAGCTCTATTTCAATAAATACACTGAGAAAAAGAGGTATACAGAAGAAATAAGCAGCTATCAACCGTGCACGTATCGACGTTACAAGGTTTACTGTAAAATAAAACGACGTATCAGTGCTGTATACATCAATATTCATAAATCCGAGATTATTACAAAAGAAACGCTGTTTACACTGAAATTCTAGTATATTGCCTTTAAAACGTGCATCTTTGGGGGGAGGGGGTTATTTGTCAAATGTACTAGAATAGGCCTTTTTTATTTCGAAAGGATATGGGATGTAATAGATATCAGTAGCGTTCAGTAACACAAAGGAATGTATATTACAGTGTGTTAAAGAAGCGAAAGATATTGAATGATTAAGTAAATATCCTACAACAGCCATGTTCATATGGCTCCATTTCAAAAAGGCATTTTTGTACAATATGTTTTCTTTATTCACTTTTCACTATATCAGTTGGCAAATGCTTTCATTGTAAAACAACTGATCAGTTTCATAGAAAGGTTTAAGTGAATAACAATGTAAATTTTCATACAAAGGTCCCACAGAGTGATTGGTATGCATTTTCGCCTGCAGGTCATATTATGTAAGTAATAGAATACGTATCATGAGACGCTGTTCACTACTTGACGCCAGATTCATTGTAGCGAATGTCCCAGCTGATTTTCAGGTGAAAAAAATCTTTCAGGTTTGGAGTTTATGCAACAAACAAAATAGACACGACAACTACCAGCTTATTATAATAAATGCGAGAATTATGCATTGATTCTCTCGGGATTTCACTTGTATCTCTCTTTGTACCATTTTCTGATATGGAGACATGCTCCACCTTTTATTTAAATACTTTTTCCCATATTAATTTTCTCTTCATATGTCTATAGTTTTATTTTAAAGCTATGAGAACGTCCAAAAAACAATGAATAGTAGAGAATAATACTCTTATAAGATTCAGGAACATTCTTAAGTATGTTGACCATCAAATGTACAGTTTAAGAGAAACTTACTTTCTTTTCTAGTGCAACTATTTGCAATTGTCATTTTTTGTGACAATTCTTTTTACATTTTGTCATATCCTACATACATATCTAACTATTAAACGGTCCTCACGAAGACTTAAAATCTCCATATCTATAGAAGTACGCTTTTATTAACAGTTCACTTTAATCCGGACCTTTTCCCGATAACGCCGTGTTAAAGCACACTTTTTATTTCTGTTTATTAATTTTTAACAAATAAGAATTCAAAAACGTGCGTTATGTGGTCACTGACGTTAACATGCACAACTAATTCTGGTTGTTTCTTTCAATGAGATTGATGTACGCTACCCCAATGATTCTACTTATCATAAATCAAGATCGCAAAGAGTTATCTATTCATGAGCTGCGTGTTCTTGTTTATTATTTCTTTGATGTAAACCTGCATTGGTTATTCTTACTGGCAAGGATGTGAAATCAAAAGAGTGACATGATCCGTATTTGGTGCTACACTATCCACTCTCGTTGATGTATTGTAACAGGTAATAGTGTAAAAATGTATTGTTTCCAGAAAATGCTATGTGAAAGTGCACTTGCTACCGCAGCTTTTTTTAAAAAAGAAGACAGCATTTTATGTTTTAATGTTTTATGGTAAAAAACGAAATACAGTTAATAAATATCAATAATCATATTGAAAGAAAAGATTCCTCAACGGTGAATTTATATAAACATATAACGAATCATTTCAGTTTATAAATTGCCGATTTATTACCAACCTGAGGACTTTTGTCCAATTACCTCTTACATGCATCTGTAAGAGTATATTCTGCAACTGGCAACAAATATTGCCATTATTTAATACCCATTTGAAAATACCATATTTTTCTCCATAAGTCATTATTCTTTATTTTGATATTTTACAATATAAATGATAGCAAAAGTAAACTATAGAAACATAGGAACAAAAGAAACATAAATAAAATTTAAATTTTATATCAAATATACAACGAATAATTCAAGCTTATTGATCGTTTATTATTGATTGGCTTACTGCCGCTGTCATGACTTTGCCTTCTGTCGACATGTTGTAGCTTACACACACACACACACACACACACACACACACACACACACACACACACACACACACACACACACACACACACACACACACACACACACAGATGATGACAAAGAAAGAATCGGCGGTCTAAAACGACTTAGGAGAGCATTATACCCCAATCACACGGTGGGCCTTTTGCTCCATTGAATAAGCTAGGAATCTAATTTGGTGAAAGAAAAATAGTATGTTATCACCCACGTTGCTGAACTGCTTATTTAATTGTATTTGGTCACTGTTTGTACAGACGAACGCACTGCGGAATATCTGATTTGGGTTAGAAATGTTTGTTTTCTTATTTTTTCGTGGCAAAAACATTAATAGACGATATTGATTTATTATTATAATTGTTTGCAGAGCAGAAAAAAGGAAGGGTATGCGTTTGGCCTCGCTTTGGTCGTGTTGATCCATATTACCCTCTTATGAATGATACCCTAAGGGAATACCCTATTGATATTGTAAAAAAGTAATAACATTGCGCGACATCACAATGTTTTTGATCTTATAGCTGACTGGTCATCAATGCATCACCGTTCACTGTATCACCACCCTGTTACTGCACGTGTGGCATTAGATTTAGTTAATTCTATAAAGAACATAAATAACATTTAAGAAGGTTAATTTACGCAGTATCTGACACTTGTATTGGTTTCAGTCACACTATCTGACACTTGTTTTGGTTTCAGTCACAGTATCCGACACTTGTATTGGTTTCAGTCACAGTGTCTGACACTTGTATTGGTTTCAGTCACAGTATCTGACATTTGTATTGGTTTCAGTCACAGACTTATATAAACAGTGAGATAACACGAGAAAACACGAGATGTGACAAAATCTGGTGGCACATTTGTTCCGGATATAACGAAACGGAAAATACCTCCTTTTAAAGTAATAATTAAAGTAACTGAATAAACAATTTGCAGAAAAGTGAATGAAATATATATTTCGAAAGTAACTACTACTTACAATATAATGTAATAAAGTTATTAGGGTTTGTTCAGAGGGTAATATTAGAATTGATAAAAGTTTTTATCACTTCTTTATTGGATTTTAGTGGCCATTTTCAGATAAATGTGCTTGATTGATTTCTTACGAAGCGACTGCAGATTTTCATCCAGCAGTTGTTATTTTAAGAAATTCCACAGCACATTTTTTCTTTGACATGCTTCGCTGAATCTTTATAACGCAATTGCTAGTATAATATTGCCAAGGAATTCCCATTTGTAAAGAATGTCATTCACATGTTTTTCGTCCTATATATCAAATACATCGAACCTAATTGATGCAGAAAAACAACGTTTTGCATAAAACGTATATTTCCTTACCAATCTGATTTGCTTCGTTCTAAAATTTCCATGTTATTTCTAAATTTATTTTCTTTAAAATGTAACAGGAACATTGCACGAAGGCATTAAATAATGTGTTAATGAGTGTCGGCTTCCCGTGCAACAATGTGAAGCATGAAGCAACCGTAGCGTCACTGCGAAACGTACGAATTTTTGTCTTTGCCTTTTCATCAGAAAAAAATAAGTTTCGATTCTCGGCAAGACCAGTTTACCTTAAAAATACTTTATTTTAGATTAATCTAAAATAAAGTAGTGTCAGTGGAATATTCTTTTATCAATATTTCTAACAAATATTCAAGCAGATATTTTGGACAAAATATGCCTTTGAAAACCAGCTTTTGAAAATTTGTATGTAGTGCAATGTGTATATAGATGGATTGATGGGATATAGACCGAAACAAAGCGGTATGTACTCATACATACTTGTACATTCGTTTTTTACAGTTTGCAACTGCCTACAGTTATGTACGGCGGAATTCGACAGGGAAGGACTTCAAGAAGACTGAATCAGCAGATATTATTGAGCCGATTGTAGGCAGGTAATAGCACTTCAGTTATCACACCCTATTGGCTTTTGAAAACTCTGTTTAAAACCATTAGGAAATGTCCGGTATGTACTAAAAAGGGCATTGCATGTGAAATCAAATTTGCGTTAAACTAACCTAACATAAACTGAATCTAAGCGGCTTTCTTTTAACAAAATAATTACACAAGTTGGATGAGGCCGGAACTATTTGCACAGTAAGAATAGTGAATATTAATAATGCATTAAAATAACATTAGGCTTAATACAATGCAGCTGCGATTAGAGGATTTAACATGAATCTTTGGCGAGGCTATAAACCAGGTGTGCACCATACTTCATCTAAAATTGAACTATGCTAGGATCATTCTATTGAATTAAAAGTAAAACATATAAAACTGCATGTATATCGAGACATTTAAATTGTGTGTGTAGTGCTTTCGTTTTTATAAACTTTTCGGATGCAGTGCATGACATGTAAGAAGTTACAGAAGAAATAAAACTTCTTGGGTCTATTATTGGATAATATGATTATAAACACACTGAAACGACTGAAATGCCCCGCGAAAGAGTCATTTGGTAATATATGTGTGCCATGTGTGTGTAAATAAAAGGAGGAGAAAAACGGCAGTAATTTTCAGGAAAAATGAGTTCCGTGCAGAGTATTAATTTCGTTAAAAAGGGGGGTAATTTTCATTTAGCACTCTTTTTTTCCGACAAAGGGTGGAGAGATTCTTTCAGAACTGCACTCCATGTTTGGTCAAAAAGGAGGCACAGTGGTACTGCGTCTTTAAGGTTAACCAGTTGGTACCTGAGTGTCCCATGAGTGTCCCACCCCAAGGGATGAAATATAATGGCTCCTTTACACAACAAAATTGACCTACGCTATGTTCTTAACTTTTATCAGGGTATAATTCAACAGAAATTCACATTGCTTTTGTCCAAAATTTAGGGTGATTTTTTCCTGATGATTAAAATTACATGATAGCGGTCTGATAATAACTGTGTCACACAAGAAGAAAGAAATAGTAACGGAAGTCCAGGGATATGTTGACACTTGTGGTGGATTTTAAGAGCACATACGATCGCAAAGTAGCATTATTTCCTTGCTTATGAGTTTGTAAGCCAATTATTTTACTACATTCATTGCAGTATAGCTAGAAAAAGATTACGTTAAACCTAAAAAACGTTAAAACACTTTTTGAAATATAATGTGATATTTTACACACTGTATTGCAGATTGTCTTCACCGACTGGAATGAAAATCGGAATGAAAATTCTATGAACGGCTACTTTTTTCCTTGCACTTAGGCGTGGTAGCCAATCAAACATGCACTGAAAAAGTAAATAAGTAAATAAATAGCAACTACTACGGCCGAAGAATATAAATTGTGTTATTCGAAGTCTAACTGGAAAAAATCAGACGGCACTAACCTCATCCAATTCTCCATCCCGTCTTTTATCCCTCTCAAATAAGAGAAGTTCACGTGAAATTTATCTACCCTGTAACTGATGACAGGGAACGCGTGTTTATATATAATTTTTACTAACGCCTGTGACTGGCCTACTGTAATATAAGCCTTGTAACTAGATGTCTGAACTCAATTAGAAGTGTATATGTACCTTTATAAAGGCGTCTGTTGAAATATCCTTTCAGTTACTGTGTTCAGTAATGTAAAACAAATACCATCGTATTGTTGAAAGTATAAAGGCACTTTATGACTTAGCATGTGGATGTGGATTGAGAAAAAAATCACAAAATAACTAGTGAACGTTTTTAGAGCAGGGAAATTGTGGAGAGCAATGCAGTGAAACTCACTAACTCTGTCTCTGTCCAACCGCCATTTCTGAAATAATTAAATATAAAACATAATGGCAAAGTATATGAAACCTTTGGAATATGTCATCTTTTGTGCGGTTCTACTTATCAGCTTGGGTATTGGTATTTTTCACTCATTTACCCAAAAGAAAAGTAGCGAGTATCTTCATGGTGAAAGAAAACTTGGTGCATTACCCGTTGCCATATCAACCGCTGTTTCCACACTATCAGCAGTGGCAGTACAGGTTAGTCCTAACACAATAAACCTACTAAATAAGTAGTTAAGTAAATTAATTTTAAATAACGGTGTAAGGTTTTCGAGGTCATGTTTAATTAACAAGCTAAAATAAATATAATAAAGTATAGTACTCAAAGTCATCTTCATCAATATTCCATAATATATTTATTTTCCAGGGTGTGTCGGCGGAATGTTATCTCTATGGTGTAGAACCTATGTTTTTATTGACCGACTGTGCCACTGGCATGCTGGCTGTTTTTACTTTTGTGCCACTGTTTTATCCATTAAACTTGACTTCTATTTATGAGGTTTGTTATCTTTGTTCTTTTCACAATATATTCACTAAAGTCATCACTGTTTTAACCACAGATTACTTGGAACAAAGAACAGAACAAACCGTATATTAAATTTAAAACACGCTACTGGTTTTATTGGATTACTGTCGTGCTGACTGTTGCAGCCTTTGCATCACCGTTTTAGCGATTTATGAGATTTATGTGTTTTTTTCTGTTTTTATTATTGATTTATAATACTAAATGTAATGATTAACTTTAAATGATGATTATATAATATCTGTACTCAGACGTATATCTGTACAAATTTGAGACCTATTAATTCTTCATAAAAATACGTGGAACATTAACAAACACCATTTAATGTTATCAAGTGGGTAACATAGAAGAAATAGCAATATCCTTCAATGTCATTATGCTTAGTATTTCAGGTTCTGATAATATCTTATTGTTTGAAAGCTTACAAACTCTGAACTTTTGCAGTATTTGTCAATGCGATTTATTTCAAGAGGACCTCGTTTAATGGCTGTTATTTTAGAACTGGTAGCATGGGTAAATAATCATTCTGCCTATCTATCTATTTATCTATCTATCTATCTATCTATCTATTTATCTATCTATGTCTGCTGGTTTGCTCATCTATCTATTTATCTATGTCTGTCTATCTATCTATCTTTCTATCTATCTAACTCTATCTCTGTCTACCATTTATCTATGTCTGTCTCTCTATCTATCCATTTATCTGTCCCTGTCTGTCTTTTTCTCTGTCTCTCTGCCGGTAGATCTATAGAGCTATCTATCCACCCAGTCTTATCATTTTTTGACCAAAAAACATAAAGTTAAAGGTCGTATTGTAGCAAATCATTAATGAAAGATATAAAAAGATACAATGTAGAAAAAATCATTGTAAAAGTCTTAAAATAAAATTTAAATGTTCGTTTAGATGCATCAAGATCTAAATTCTTTCACTTTTTACACCAGCTACTGTACTTGGGGGTAGCTGTATTAGCACCTGCACAAGCCCTAGAGAGCATGCTCGGTCTACAAATATCAATCGGAATAGTTATTCTAGTTACTGTTTGCACATTATACACTGCACTGGTAAGATTTTTGTATCAACTTACAGCACAATAACTATAAACTTTTATATATATGTTATAGAATGTTACACTTACACAATTGTTATTAATTTATGATCGATTTACAAGAACCATCAGTTGTTTAGTTATTAGATATAACACTGCATTCGTTTAATTTCAATGATTTTTGTGATATATATATGTATAATATGTAATCAGGTAACACATGTGTCTGTAAAATTGAACAGAAATATCTAGATTCGTAATATTAATATAATGCGTTTGCTAGGGAGGCATCAAAAGTGTGGTATGGGCGGATGTGTTTCAGTCGGCCATTATGATTATGGGTCTTCTCGTGGTTATCATAATGGTAAAACGTTCACTTTGTTATTTTACACTTCTTAAGGCTGGTTCTTTGACATTCTTTGAAGCACATATTTAAGTATAAATTTCACTTCAAAGATATCTTGCAGGAATAATTTGGTAGTTTCGTGCCATAATGCTTCAAATTTACTGATTTTGTGGAAAAAAATAGTAAATACATTTGTTTATAATCCTCCTTTTACTTGCAAATGAAACAATAGATTTTAAGCAATAATCAAATATATGTGTGTGTAGGTCATACATACTACTTTCTTTAGTTTGTATTATACGATAAGCTACAGATGTATTTGTCTGTGTAGGGTTATGTTAAACTTGGACCAGATTTTGATTTCTATAACGCAATGAATAAATGGGACAGATTTCATCTCAAGTAAGAGAATATAACATTCATATATTATTAGGTATAATCTACACCTTAGTGTACAAAAAAATTTGAAACATGAATTTAACTTCATGTCTTTATGATAAGCGCATTACTCTTGTAATACTCGTCTTATAATGGCTAATTATTTATTCTTGGCAGCGCTTTCACTTCGATATATATTTTAACCTCGATATATATTTTAATTATTTTAAGGTACACATTCTAGTCCTGAATTTAAATGGAAGTTTACTTAAGTTTTTGAACCTTTCAAAATATGATTATTGCTTTGTTTTTACATAAGCTTCAGCCCAAGCCCGTTCCAGCGAAACAGTGTATGGATTTATATAGGGTGTTTCTTCTCGCGGATCAATTGGTATTCACACCAGTGCAGTTTGATGAGATACAATGCTGTAAAATCCCTAAAAACAGCTCAAGTGTTTGTATAAGTCACTTTAGCCTGTAGTTTAAACGAGGAATCATGAAACAGAACTAATGAACTACTAATTAAAGATTTTGTTTGCAATTAGGACGTTTATTTCACATTAATCTGTAACTTTAAGTCAAAGAAGGGGCCTCGTCTAAAAAAAAAAAAATTTAAGTTTCGGATTTTTACCAGAACAATAATTTATTAAAACATGTGGAACTTACAAAAGCGGATTTCAAAATATCCTGTCTTCAGGTAAGCCTTACGTGAAAGTAAGCATCGAATATCGTTCTAAATCATGACACTTAATGTCTAGTTTGTTCGGTGTCAGCAGTTAGAATTTAGCAAATGTGTTACTTGTGGTTTTCAGTTCTGTTATGCTTGCTCAGATATTTACTACATTGATCATATTTCTGTCTTGCTGTGCTGGTCTTGTGGTCTTTGCTAATTACGCACAGACTGGATGTGACCCGATGTCTTCTGGAGAACTATCAACAGCTAATCAAGTACTCTGTCGTATTTTGTACCAATATGAATTACATCAGCTGTTGTACAATATTATTTCAAATCAAAGAGAAGTGTGTTCGATATTATGAGGCATGACTGAAAGATTTTGCAATAATTTATTACTAGTCCCTGTCAAAACAGCGAAAGTAGAACATCCATATATTAATCCATTCTGCAAAAACATATTACACAAAAAGAAAACAAATGAAGGAAACAGAAAATATAAATAATCATAGATTGATCATACTGTTAAAGACTTTTTCTAGAAATGAACAATTCTCCGCCTTTTAATCCTTAATTCATAAAACGAATTCTTCTACTCTTTACTATTTGTCTATTTTTTTCAATAAAACTAATATCCTATCATAACCGATACGTTTATTAAATAATTTTAAAACAATTTTATCAATTTTGTATATAAGCGTACTATGAAGTGCATACCCTTTAAGACTCGAAATTGTCTTATTTCATCGTGTGCGTATAACACTCCCAAAGCATACTAGGACTGCTTACCATTTGGATAACCACCTCAGTCTTCAAATTAACTATAATCCATTGTATATTCTCCAGATCTTGCCTCATTTCGTCTTGGCTGTCTTACAATATCCAGGCATAGCGGGACTATTCGCCAGTGTGATAACCGCCTCAGCGTTTAGGTTAACTCAGTTACTTTAATTTTTGCTTTTTGTTAAAATACTTTAAAAAAGGCAAAACATACATTTAATTAATAACAAAAATGCATAACTAAATACGGAATTAAGAATTTGATTACAAATTTTATATCTTATTGAAATGGAATTAATTATGACCATTTCTAAAGTACCGTGGTTTCCTGCAAAGAATTAAAACTTGTATATATTTTGAAATTCCTTTCCTACAGCTCCGTGTCCTCAGTCTTGAATGGATTATGTGCAGTAGTCTGGACAGAAATATTATCTCTCAAGCTGACAAACATAACTGACAGGCGGAAAATATACGTTCTAAAGTTAACAGGTGTATTTTTATTGTTTTATCAACTGCAAAATACATTCCTAAATACAAACGACAAGTTACATAAACATAGTCTGTTACAACAAAGCTGGAAATTTATTGCACTTATTAATCTATTGATAAGGTTTCAGTCAAAATGGTTGATCACAAAATACCTTTTTTCGTCAATAGGACACAAATTATGTGAACATACTGCACACCGACACTACGGACCAATAGGTGTTATCATACGTGGAATCGATTGATTTATTGATTTTTTTAATTGACTGACTTGATTGAATTGCTTCTATTGGTTGAATTGATTGATTTATTGCAGCCGTAGCAAAATGTGTGATCAATTGAATTGATTGATTTGCCTGAATTCATTGATTTACTTGTATTGGTTGATTTTAATGATTTGTTGCAGCTATAACAATAGATGTGATCATGCTTGAAATTAATTGACTGGAGTGATTCGCTTGATTTGATTGATGTGATTGATTTATTGCAGCTTTAGCAATAGGTGTGATCATGCTTGGAACTGCCTTTGTTGCTAAGGCTGTTGAAGGCACCTTGCTGCAGGTAAGGTTTAAAATTTGTTTCCGATTTGTAGATAGACAATATCAATCGGGCCTGTTATGGACAAAATGTATATAATTAATTTTAAAGCATTTTAAGTAAAGAAAACTTCCACTTTACTGGACGCATATTCACAAATAGCTTAAAATGCAGGTTAAAATACACAGGTAAATCTTTTTTTATTATTTTTTCTGATCACTTTTTTCTACATTAACACAACGAATTTGAGATCTGAATAAATCCATAATTGGAAATTCCGTATTTGCTATTTTTATTAGTTAAATTGGAAAATAGTTTTTATCATTTACTCTCCAATGAATACATTTACTGAGTGTACAGGAAGTCTAAAATCGGCTGCATATTGCTTCAATTTCTGCAGTCCTGTTGTTTGGAAACAGTATTATATAAAATGAACTGCTTACACTATAATAAAGCATTTTAGAGCAATAAACTGAGATCTTGCCACGATATTTTTCCGAAAAATTTAAACAGTAAAGTTCACTCAAAGCTCTAATATTCTTTATCAAACACGCTGCCAGACAGACTGTCTTTAGAAAATATTGACCGAGGTTGCTTTGGAATATCATTGGAGCGAATGTGACAATGAAATCATTGTACAATAATTTGAATGAATAAGTCTGTACTACCATATACTCTATAATACAGTAAGGAGTGACGTTTGTCGTATTGGTTAGATTTTGGGTTCGAATCTGGCTCGGGTGCATAGCGTGGTCGCTGTTCTCGCCAGATTTATCTTGCTAAGCCAAGCAGTGAATTCTAAATTAAGTCCCGCAGAGTCTTACGACCTTCACTTTAGAAATTCACAAACATATTCACAGAGATTTGCTGAATTAGATAAATATTAAAGGATAAATATGAGTCTCCGTGGTTGTTAGATTCGAGACTTCTATTTTTTGCAAGTGATAAGAGGTGTTTGTTTAGCTCTGAAGATGATATAAATTGACGAGTTTCCCAGAAAGTGTCTGTATGTTCTTTATATTCTTTATACATATGGTCTCAAAATGTCTGAAACTTCACTAAATATGTATATACAGTACCTAGTACTTAAATTATTACCTTTGTATTCCCCAAGTGAAAGTATTATTACTCTGTTAAGATATCAACCACAACAATGAGTATAACTGGTGTGGGAACAATGAGTATGTTTCTTATGGCTGCTACCTTCCCTTTTATTGGAGCTTTAGTAGGTCCAGTAACTTTTGTATTGATGATTTGAAAGAATAATTGAAACCACTGTAATTAGATTTTCCATTTTTATGCGTCAAATTTCCATATGTATAATTAAGTCGTTTTCGCTAGCTCTGAGTTTATATAAACCTCAAAACATTAAACACAGTTAACCAATATAAGCATATGTCCTCTAAGTTAAGATTTAAATATTTGGTCTAGACTTTTAACAGCACTGTTTATTTTTTTTCAAAAGAAGCAAACTGAATATTTGGCACAATATATATGGTTTCCTCCACAATCAATGCACTCTTTATATTTCAGGGTTGCATTCTCGGCTCGGCTATAGCTGTTGTATTTGTGATTTGGATCACACTGGGCCGTATTCTGCACGGTAGCCAATGGCTGGCACCACAGCTTATTAATGACACCTGCCAATTAATTATAAAAGCTGGCAATATTTCCGTTCCCACATTAAACTACAGTGAAAACACCTCTCAGCTTTACGAAACGGATTTAAGAGAATACACTGGGTATATTTCACTTTTACTTTGAAGTTTGCTGTAAAATTATACATTTTGCAGATTTGCAATTGAAATACATGGAATTGAGATAACTGCATCTTGCAGTCTTTTCAAATAACACTCTTAATATTAATAAATCATAAAGCTTAACATGAACAAATAACAAAACATTTTCTGGCAATACTGTTCACACGAAATTAAGATTGTAGCATCATAGGTTGTGAATTTTTAATCATATTTTAATAGTATCTTTCGACCCTTAAAGCAGATCTGCTATTGACCATTTGTACAGTATATCACCTTACATTTACATGATTATTGGAACATCTATTGGTATATGCTGCTCTCTGATGTTCAGTCTCATTCCAGGTTTGTAGTCCAGAATTTCAGTCATTATGGTGTTATTTTAGTATCTACATAATTCCAGGCATTTTTATGTCATTTGTAGTATCTACGGAATTCCAGTCATATTGCTGTCATTTGTTTGTCACTTAGATCTTTAGCTCTGCACTCACAGATACACATAAATATCAAGCTCTAATTTCTCCCAAATAAAAGGAATATTTATGACAAAATTTATTTTTATTTAGAAATATACTGTTACTTCAATTGAAAGTCAAATAGAATATACTTTCAATTCTTGCTTTTGCAGCACTCAGAATGAGGACAAACGTAGATGTCAGTCTGCTCTTCCCGTACATCAGAAAGATAGTAAAAAGCGGTACAAGAGCCAATATCCTAACAATGCCATGTCAAAATGAAGAAAATGAGAATCGGATAGAAGAATATACGACAGCTGATCATTCACACAGCATAATGAGTCAGTATATTTTCGGAGAAACAAATGCTTACGCAGCTGAACGAGATGCATTTATTGGTATCTCATTGAAAAATACAAATACCAATCAAATGTGCTTATAATTATAATACTGTAATATTTCATTTTATTCTATTTTAATATATGTAGGTATTAGCTATTGCAGTTTAATATTATATTATGCTAGCACATGATGTATCATGATGTGTATACGTAACCTCCATTGTTCCAAAATTAAAGAAAAAAATGTATCGATAAAATATCTTGATATGCCACTCGCATGAGTAGCTTACAAACTCCATATATGTTTATCAGATGCCTGAAGTAAACTGAAGATTATTCCAATATCTTAGCGCAATTAAGAAAACTTTGTTGGAAAATATGATCAGAATATGTTCTGAAATGCATTGGTTTAATTGCTACTGTTAGAATAACGAAAGATCATATAAAGTTCTATTTAATGACATTTAATGAATTTAAAATTTTGAAGCATACAAAAATTGAACAGTAATATCATAATATATAAAGCACAGCTGTTTAAATATGCTACGTTTTCAATAAGATATGGAATGTGGATAGATTTTTGAAATGTACAGTTAAAACATTAAAACAGTGCAACGTTTTCTTCTTTGATTTTTCTTTATATTATCTCACATCAGTTAACGCAATTGGGATATAAAAATCCGGATGTCCTGTAAAGACATTTTTGTCAATAAACTTTTAAACCAGGTTTATAGTGTGCAACTGTTAGAAGTCACATCACTAAGTCATAATTATGCAAATATCTCAATAATCATGTATATAATTATGTAAATATCTCAATAATGATGCATATAATTATGCAAAGGTGTCAATAATTAGGCAAAAAGTTATGCAAATGTGTCAGTAATTATGCCAGTATCTCGATATACACAGTAATGCTTGTATCAGTATCTAAGTTTGCATCAACCAACAGCCATTTGAAAATGTTCTGAGATGGTCTTGCAGACCATATGAGAACTTATGACACGCATCACATTCAGGTCAAATTTTAATTCAAAAACTTTCTACTTTTCATATAGCTGCAATATCTATTATTGTCTGTCGTAATATAAAAGCCTTGTCTTTGTTAAATGACATGCAATGTAGTAAAACTTCATTATTGGAAACAGTTTTTTGAAACCGCCCAGTTATTTAACATCATTGAATCTTATACTTATCGACTATTACGTATGTATTTTGCAGTTTGTGTAAAATATAGCAATACATGAGTACGACGACGACTTGATTGTTTTGGCTCAATACCAAAGCTCAATGAATCTCAATGTGAAATCAATAATGAAATCTGTACTTCGTGCAATATATTACCTACCTAGGCCCGAGATTGTATGTCTCCATCTGCACCACGCCAGCGTACTCGATCTCCATCACTACACTGCCCCTACTCATCAGACCGATATCTTCTTCAAGCTGTTGGACAACTGCTCTTACATGAGGACATCTGCATCGTTTCTCATTGGTTGTAGATCATAGTACTAAACGGGAAGCCGGCTGCTCTGGGTGCCGATGACAGTGACCAACGGTATTCAATCTTCTTACCTTTGATTTTTATCTGTCAACTTCTTTAGTTCACGATACAGTTGTTTATTGGTGATATGATCATCCGACCTTTATGCAATAAATTTAAATTTAGAATATGGACATTTTAGCGTCTCACTTATATCTGCGTGAAGGCGTAGGGTAATCTGGGCCTTGAACAGTTCACATTCAGTGTGAGAAAAGTCGGATCATTTTTCTTGAAACGGAATCGGCAATTGTGATGATCCAGTCCAAACTAGGCATTGGGAAAAGGAAATTTATAACAAAACCTATTTCTACATAGAACGTTACTTCTGAATATTGCTTATCTTCTCCTTTTGGCTTTATACCATTCCTTTTTGGAATGGTTATTTGTTACGTATTCCAGATCTTGTCGAAGTTACATCTAAAATAATTAAAAGTTATCTTAAAATTTAATGGTTTTGTTTCGTATTTGTAACGTTAAACGTGATATAATCTCGCCAGTGCAATATCAGTCGGTAGCAAGAAACTGATATCCTTTATTAAAACCAGTTAGGTAGATAGACAGATGGATCGATAGATAGATCTTAACCGCACATAGTTGCGCATAAAATTGCCTAGATTTCAATAATATTAAGCTCAGATGACATAGTTTCTGTATCACCATCTGCATAATGTTAAGGTATCATCATGATTCAAGGCTTCCATAAAATATGTACATGAAACGACTATATCTTTAATTTTATATAAGTATATAAACTGTAAACCAATCTGATCTGTAATTTTATGAAAATGGGGTGACTGTCTTAATCAAAGTTTTCACTTTTGCGTGCATATTAAAGATAAATTAGAATTGCAAATAGCCAGAACTCTGCTAAAATCCTCGTACGTTTCTTGTGTTACTGTTTTTATTTTTTAAATATAGAAATTACTAATCTTAGCCTTTGAAAGAGCTCCAACAAATAGGTAGATCGATATTTTTTATTTCTAAACATAGAATGACTTAATGTGGTCAAATAATAGAAAAAATGTAGCTTACATGTTGTTTTACCACAAAAAATATTGCACATGATTAAAATTCGCACAGCTTGCCATTTCTGGAATAAATCATGGCGGCCTATATGAAACCATTGGAATATGTCATTTTTTGCGCGGTTCTGCTTGTCAGCTTGGGTATTGGTATTTTCTATTCATTTACCCAAAAGAAAAGTAGTGAGTATCTTCAAGGTCAACGAACACTTGGAGCACTGCCTGTTGCTATATCAACAGCTGTATCAACGCTATCTGCAGTAGCTGTACAGGTTAGTCTTACGAAATGTAACGGATACTTCAATTATCAAAACTTTCAACATCCAATTTTCAAAGACAAATGGTATCCATAATATCTTAAAAAGTTCAAATATTGCTTATTGAAACTATTCTTATTCTATTTTACATTAATACATTGTTAGGGTGTGTCAGCGGAATGTTATCTCTATGGTGTAGAACCCATGTTTTTATTGGCTGACTGTGTCGCTGGTATGCTGGCTGTTGCAACCTTTGTACCACTGTTTTATCCATTAAACTTGACTTCTATTTATGAGGTTTGTTAAATTTGATCAATATTTTAACCACAAATGTCTACTTAAGAACAGAACAAACTGCATATTGAATTTTAAAAGTATAATGTTACATGTTCAAGTCCACAAAATAAAAATGTGTTTTTTCCATTCATACATAACATTTCAGATTAACTTGAGGTTTAAAATTGCTCATATAATATGGTAACACTTGCAATTTTTTGTAGTATTTATCACTACGATTTGTTTCAAGAGGACCGCGTGTTATGGCTGTCATTTTAGAAGTGGTCACAGGCGTAAGCACAGTTTAACATACACATAACCATTCATACAAACATTCAATATAAACTTTTATCTGTTTGTCTATCTATCTATTTTCAAAGAACAACTGACACAAAACTCTTAAGTAATAAGCAAATATAAAAATAATAAGCAACAAGCATACAAATCTTATACAATAAATCATGCGGTTTATTCACAAAGATAATACGATCAGAAGCTTTTATTTGCTGGCAAATCTTATATATAATTTGAAAATTGCATTGAGTTTTATTTGATTTTTCGGGTCTTACCAACTACATTTGACACTAGCTAACGTATTTGGGTGTGGCTGTATTGGCCCCTGCACAAGCTTTGGAGAGCATGCTTGGTGTGCCCATATCAACAGGAATAGTTGTTCTCGTTACGGTGTGTACAGTATACACTGCTCTGGTAAGACTCATGCAATAAGTCTCAGACAATAAATTATGCTTTAATTTATGATAGCATTTGAAAGCACCATATATCATAACATAATTACTTGCTTTATTGGTTACATGTGAATTTATCTTTGCATTTAAAATATGTATTTATGAATTTTAAAATAATGCAACGAAGGTTTGCATGTGATCCATATTGACGTGAAAAGTGAAAAGCATCTAGAACTGCTCTTATTTCTTCTTCCCCTAATATAGATATTTCTTTGCCTTATTTAAATACTATATGCTTGCTAGGGAGGCATCAAAGGCGTCGTATGGACGGATGTGTTTCAGGCAGCTATCATGATCATTGGACTTTTCGTAGTTATCATAATGGTAAAGTCTTCGTTTTACCCATGTTCATTTTAAAGTGATACGCAAGTATCATATTGATTTTGAAGTGTGGTTTCCAAGTTATCCAACACTGCTATGCTGTTTGGATTGTTCATAATCCTCTCTGTCAGTTTGTGTCCAGTATGAAGACATTATCTACGTACTAAAGTATTGTGTTCACTTTCAAAGTGTTTTGGTTTATATCTATATGCACTTGTATATTTTGTATATTTTCCATTAGCTGTACAAAAATGTGCATACACTTAAATGTGCCTATGGGTTGATTTTTAGGGCTACACTAAACTGGGACAAGATTTTAATTTTTATAACGCAATGAGGAACCGAAACAGATTACATCTCAAGTAAGAAAGTAAAAGGATTGGAGGTGGAACAAAGTATGACAGACTGAGACTGAAATGGTTATGTGCAAATTCTTCAGTTTTTGCAAGATAAGAACATAAGAAAGGGAAAAGGATGGGATGGGAATGGGGATTTAACAGCTTGCGACTGAAATGGTTAAGTATAATTCTTCGGCTATGGCAAGACAAGAACATACTTGTATTCTTATAACCTATTTGATAATTGCAATGCGATGCAATTTCATTGTAATGTAATTGCATCGTGATGTAATTACATTGTTACGTAACTTTGTTCATGAAACAGTTACACATAGTTGCATCGTTGAAGGTGTTTTCTGGTCCTTGCTTTTAAGAAAGAAAAACATTTTTTTAATTATGCTTTATAACAAATTCAAGTTATTTAAAAATGGGTCATTTTGTTTTAACATGTATGATTTGTGTATATCATTGTTTTAATATCAGCTTTAGCCCAAGCCCATTCCTGCGAAACAGTGTGTGGATATATTTATCTTTCATCTTCTTGCGGTTCAGTTGGTATTTAAACCAGTGCAGTTTGATGAGATATAATGCTGTAAAATCCCTGAAGACAGCCAAGACGTGCGTTTCCGTAATTTTAAACCCATCATCTAACAGATTGTCGCCTGGGCAACACAATTTGATACATTATTTTGGATAAACTCATTAAAAATTATGTAAAACGTAAAAAAAAACTAAAAATTGCTAAAATAATATCTTAATGTGGTCAAACGCAAGTTTTGAGAGTTAAAGTTGAGATCAGATGGCAGTTGCATAGAGAGAATGCGCGTGAAATAGCTCTAAGGTTTTTCAAATTTGGATGACGACTGTATAACTTTTGACTTACAGCTCGGTTATGCTCGCTCAGATTTTCACCACGTTGATCCTGTTTCTATGTGGTTGTGCTGGTCTTGTCGTCTATGCTTATTACTCTCAGTTCGGATGCGATCCGCTGTCTTCTGGAGACATATCAACCCCTAATCAAGTAACTCTTTCATGCTTATGCTGCTCTGTTTTCAATTTTGATTTTAAAATATTTTGACTGATTTGATATAGTTAATCAACGTGAGCGGTTTGCGTCTATACACTGCACGCTTGACTATACCTTTAAATTATAGTCATTGCAAAATTACGTAAAACACAAAAAGTGTGCATTCTCTTCTTTTCCCAAACACCAACACTATTTTCTTTAAAAACATGAAAAAAGGAGTGCAGACACGGCGCATCATCACTGAAATGAACACAAGTGTAATACTTTAATTATTAAATCATGACACAGGTCCTTCCTTCTACTTCTATCAAAAGTATTCTATGACTTGTTAGATCCATACACACCAAGACATTAAATAATCTAAATCACACTTTGACTTTTGCCGAAATGTTTTTGCGTTTCGGCTGAATCAGTTGGAAAAAGGATATAAAGAATGATAGAAAAAAAAACTAGCAAAATTCAACAAATTTTCATTTTTCAAGCAAGATATTCACATATTAGCTAAGGGGACTGAAAAGGGGGACTGAAAAATATGTAAAATAGTATTTAAAAGATCATATGATGAGTTTCTACATTTGAAAGTGTGCATGTTGAAAGAAAATTAGAATTTTGATGTTTTTCCCTTATTATTTCTTTATAATTTATCCCAAAAATATTTGCAGTCGTAACAACACCTCCACCGGAAAGACCTGAAAGTACGACTTGGCTTATTGTGTCAATGCAGCTTGTTTTTATTAACTGTATATTAAATTTGACATTTAGGTTATAAATTCTCCTTTTATTTTTCCGTTGTTTAGATTTTGCCCTATTTCGTTTTGGATGTGTTACACGTCCCATGCATTCCAGGACTTTTTGCAAGTGTGATAACTGCCTCAGCTTTTAGGTTTGATATTGTATATTTCTGACTATGCTATGAAATTTGCTTTCTAAAAATGTGTATGAAAAAGCACTTGATGTGTCTTTTCTTATTACATTGTATAACAGTTATGTTGCCATAGCTGCATATTTCCTTGTTTGACTACTTCCGGTAGATTTAGGTATCAAATAATGATGAGAGATTTACACTTCTCTTTTCAGATTACACTCTATGACACATTATGGAAATAATTAGATTACAAACTTTTCCACTATATTGGTAATGAAAAGCTCTTCTCAATCAATGCTACATTTGGTTCTATTGTACATGTTATTGTTCAAGCTCGGTGTCTTCAGTTCTGAACGGATTATGTGCAGTAGCCTGGACAGAAATCTACTCTTTCAAACTGAAGCACATCAGTGACAAAAGAAAAACCTATGTTCTTAAATTTACAGGTACTTTCGATTGATCAATTTGCAAAATATTGCCCTATTGCAAAGGATAGATCTGTTAGCTACTATCTGTTAAGACATTTCTTCCTTATCAATACCAGTATTTAGTCTATTCACATAATATTCTAAAAATCTGAAAATATTTGGAATATAGGGTACTGCATTACAGGAATTTAGCCCAGTAATGACCTCATCAACAAAAAAAAATAAAACCGTGGTATTATTTTTTTGGCTCATTGGTAGTATATTTTACATTACTTAAGAAAAATGCCTGTTTTTAATACTGTAAGGTGAGAAAAATCTTTTCTGACGTCACATCTTTTTATAGACTAAAATGGCTTTTGCTGCTGTAATAAAAGGTGTGGATATACTTGGAACTGAATGAATTGATCGATTTGATTGATTTATTGCAGCTGTAGCAATAGGACTGATTGTATTGGGCACTGCATTTGTGGCTGACGCTGTTGGTGGTACTCTATTACAAGTAAGTCTTGCTATTGTTGTTTCTACAATCACATGCTCCACTATGATATTTTTCAATGTTCAAGTACATATTATATCTCAAAGGCACTTGTTTTAAAATTCTTGGGTATTCAATATTTTATTCTCTTTAAAAAATTCAAAAAATATTATGTGTGATACACTTTTCATATTCTTATACAGATTTAAAATAGCTTCAGATGCAACATGTTATATTGAAACATGCAATATAGAGCAAATGCTGGTGAAAAAATTTGAGTTTGAGTTTTGTGTTTAAATTAGACTTTTTATGTTAAATCCATAATTTGAATTAAACACCAGAAAGAATTTTCTAAAATCTAGATTTAGGCTATATTTAGGGTTCATTTATGGTTTTTAGATAGGTAGTTCTATGTTCTTTAAGAACTTTATGCTTTGCATTTTTTTGTACAAAATAAGAAATTCAATTCATACACTATCGAAATACACAAAACTTTATAACCAAATTTAGAATCGTTTACTTTAGTAAGTAGAAATTTTTTGCTATTTACTTATTAGTTATATTACTAATTACTTACCTATGTTATTTTTCTCTTGCCTAATTATAACTAACTTATGATGCTTTCTACATAGATAGCAACTACTGCCATGAGCATCGCTAGTGTGGGAACAATGAGCATGTTCCTTATGGCTGCTACGTTTCCTTTCATTGGACCAATAGTAAGTCTTCTCACTTGCGTCTTCTTAGTTTATAGCATGTATCAAACAAGACAATAGAACCTCAATTTTCCGAAAAGAATCATAGGGCTGGATTATTTTTATTAGATTCGGACACGCATTTGGAAGGCTTGTGAATAGAGAACGCAGCGAAGGGTTCATCGGCCTTCAACGAAATGGTATTATAACATGCGCACAATCATGGCTTAGCCAAATAGTGCGGAAAAACCCAGTGTTTTACTATCCAATTCGTGGCTTCATTGTGATGCTGTCTGCATGTTTTTACGCAAAGCAATTTTTACATCAGTCTTCATCAGCGTCACGTTGGCTTATACATATGATGCGAGCTTCAAATAATTTACACATGGTTTAAAATAATACATGCAAGATTATTATAGCCTTTGTATAATAGTATAATATTCTATATAAAATTTGCGTTGCTTAGCTTCACAGTGTGTCTACTCTACATGCTTTAGGGCTGCATTCTAGGCTCGGGCACTGCAGTTGTATTTACACTCTGGATCACACTCGGACGTATTCTGTACGGCACTGTATGGAAAGAACCTCAACTTATTGATGACACATGTCAATCACGTGACAATATCACAATACTGGCTCCAAGTGACATCACAAATTCACCAAAATTTAATCCAAGGGAATTTAGAGAAAATTCTGGGTAAATTAAGCTTTTTTACTTTTTGATTTATTCAAATTCATTCAAATTTTGATAAAGATTCTAATATGTTTCAGTATTTTCAACGCACGTGAACGTCTGCTTTAGTAACTGAAAGTTGCAAATCGATGCAAAAACCAACAGCGTTTAATAAAATTATATAAGATTATATAAAACACAGAGGAAACTGTTTATCAATTCAAAAGCTTTTGATGAAAAAAACTTCCACCTAAATCCAAATATGCAAAATAAAAATCCTTGGTCGATTGGAGAGGTTGGCAAGTACAGACTAATTACTATGTGTGCCTAAAACGTTTCAAAACGACATATAAACGCGAAAAGCTAAGTTTGAAATAATAGCTATTTTTTAACCAAACGTACAGTACAGGTCTGAAAACGGGGGAGAAAAAAAAATGAAAATCACGTTCCCCACCCCCTCTTCTGTTAACGAAATTGGTACTTCACGCGGTATGCGTCCATTTGGAAACATGGTATCACATATGATATGAAGTGCTCTCCCCAGTCTACACCGGATTTGATATATTTTTTATTGGCTACTGGCACATAGTTTTGTTTCATTGACTTTGAGTGACGGTTTTTTACAGATCTGTCTTTGAGCACTTATATAGCATATCGCCTTACATGTATATGAGTGTTGGAACGTCCCTTGGAATCTTCAGCTCGCTGATTTTTAGCATCATTCCAGGTTTGAAGAGTATAGCCCAACAAAAAGTTATAGGGTGGCTGTCTTTTCATTATCTGTTTCTCGCACTCTGGTGTGACATATCAAGATATCACAGTAAATCATCAGCATTTTGAAAATACATGCTTCTTGATTGCATCGCAGTTTTCTAATTTTTTAGTTTACTTTTGTAAAGCTATAATTTTCAGAATAATGCTAACGATTTTATGCTTACAGCACTTAGGATAAAAGAAGATGTGAATATCAACCTGCTTTTTCCGTACATCAGAAAAATTATTGACCTTAGTTCTGAGCATAGCACTCAACCAGAAGCAATTTTAGTAGACATTAAAGAGAAAAGACATAAGCTGGACTGCAAAATCGAGAAATGACAAACACCACATGTAATGGAATACCATGCATTTATAAATAGTTCTAAGGAGACACACTGTTTGCGAAACATTTACCAGCATTGCTAATAATAAGTGTGATGGTATTTCTTAGATGTATTTTCCATGATGGTCGAATAGAATCGTGTCACAATTATTTCTTCCTTGTGTTTTTTTTTTACTTCTTATGCCATAAACATTGTCATAGCACGACCTGATTCATAAATGCATGATATATTAAAGAGACAATAGATAAATTTCTGAAATCTCCAACCACAGGTGACATGTGAAGAAGGCTAAGTGTTTACATAACGCCTGTGTGGTGTTCATTATATAAATAATAGCCAAAGAATACACAAGGTAGAGTACAATATTGCTCTAATAAGAAATGCCATCTTGTACTTTTAAAGCATTTTATTTTTATTGTTTTATAAAACACGACCAAAGTACCGAACGAATAAAAACACCAGACCAACAGCACAAGATGAGCGAATCACTACACGAACAGTGTGCTAAACGAGCAAAGTAGACGAAAAATGTTCCAGACTAAGTACCAGAGAAGAAAAGACAAAACAAACAAAGTAACTAGATAATAAAGCACCGAGAGAAAAAGATAATGGTGTATTTGATTTTATATTATATTAAAATGTATTATCTATTTGGAGACAATTAAAATAATCTGTAAATGTGTACATTCCTTTCGTAGTCTTACCTTTTGTGTACGTCATGTGGAAATTCGATTGCTATATTATTACTTCCTTCTTTGCCAAAGTTGCAGTCTTTCTAATGGTAATATGTTTTCACAAATAGCCGCCTTAATATTTACTTTCCTGACTATGAAATGGCTCATTTTGTAAAGGTAAAAAACGTGTGCTCAAATGAAGGCACGTGACATGATTCATGCCAGTTACAAGGATATTTGTTGTGGTGAAACACGTCATTCTGTGCGTTTGAAGAAAATCAGATCACTCTGAGAACATTTACAATAACACTGTTTATAAATGTGAATTAATGTGAATATTGTTGAACATGTTGAACAATTTGTTGAACAATACCACGACGTAATATCTTCCAAAAATTATTCGAACACAAAAATTTTGAATGGGCTTGCCATTCGAACACGTCTTTTAAATGGGCTTGCCATTCGAACACATGTTTGAATGGGCGCAGTTTTCCTACATAACTATCCACATTTTCACTTCCCATTTTTTCCAACAATCAACCAAATGGTATAATCGTTTGAAACGTGAAAAACTAAATTTATTAAAGTTGGTTTAGAACCCTGATTTTTCCCTACTTCAACATGGTAAAATGTTCAAACTTATTTTATACATCATATGTTGTCAAAAAAAAAGTTCTTAAAGTTGGTCTAGAACCACTATAACTTTAGAACATTTGAATAAGTAGCATGGTAAAATGCTAAAACTTATTTTATATATCATATGTTGTCAAAAACTACATTTGCTAAAGTTGGTCTAGAAGCACAAATTTCCAACTACTATAACATAACATTGGACTTAACGCAGGGAAAATCCCATTCCTTCTCAAATTATTGATCGTTCCCACGCTCTGAACGAGTGCACTCTGAAATTTATCGATCAGTTTCCCTACACTCTGAGACCTTTCATGTACTTATTCCTATGCTGTGTGTGGTTATTGTAATAGAACCATTGAAATATGACTAATTAAATATTATCATAATAATAATAGTGAAAATAAACATAGAAATATGGCTATTATGTTAAAAAAGTCACATAATGTCACAGATCACATAAAGTCACATAATGTCACAGTCGCATGTTGTCACATAATGTCACAAAAAACTAAAAATTAAAAGTCTGCCCAAGTTTTTTCCAAGGAGAACAAAAAGGTCTGCTCTCGTCTTTGAATGATGTCTGTGGCTGTTCAACTACACAGTGTTACATAATGGGGGGGGGGGGGGTCATAAAAACCAAAGTTGTTCAGAATCGTCTGAAACGGATACCTATGCTGAAATCGCAAAATTTTCTTACCTCTAGGGGGGGGGGGGTCCTCAAAACCAAAGTTGTTCAGAATCGTCTGAAACATATAACTATGCTGAAATCGCAAACTTTTCTTAGCCCTAGGGGGGGGACTCACAATTTCTTACTGGTGACAGCCGACCCCGGGGGGTAGGGGGGTTTGGGGGGGTAGGGGGTAGGGGGGTCCTCACATTTTTTTTTACCGGTGACAGTCGACCCCTAGGAGGTGGAGGGGGATGTGGTAGAACTGTCATTTCCCTACTACTGGTTCTTAACACTTAAAAATCCAGAATTCTTAAAAAATCAGTGTTAAAAGTTTGCCAACTTGCCAGTTGCATTAAAACGGCGCAGCTCAGCTTTTGACATGGTGTATACCTGTAAACATTCTGAAAAAAACGTCGATTTGAAGTTGAGTCAGTGATTAGACCAAATAGCAATATTAAAACTGGTTGGTTTTGGTCGCGACCATAGATCAACGTCTTTGACACAGCGCTGAACAGATGCTGGAGAAGCAACGATGTTTAGACGTTGATTTTGCTCGCAAGAAAACTTCCACAGTATTAAATCTGGTTGTAATTGGATGCAACCAACTTCTACTCACCGTTTTTAACATCCATTGAACATAGGGTTCATTAAAATGCTTTTTTGACGTGATGTTTATTTCAGTTGGTTCCGACGCTCAACGTCTCGATACAACATGACATATAGTTTGGAAAATCGAAAATGTACATGCCGAAAAATTCCCTGATCAAAACCCCACCCCCTCCCAAAACAAACAGTCTTGTCAACGATGACAGAAACTTTCAGCCTGGTACTGGTAATGAATGAAAATTGAAGAATAAAAAATTAACGAAAATCATTACAAGTCAACCATTAGCATATCCTGTGTCAACCAATGATCCAAATGAAACTTAAACGGAGCAATGAATGCTATTCCTTGTGACTGTCTCGCTAAATAAAGTTGCTGAGCGTAGTTTCCCCTCCTCCATATTACGTAACTACAGAAAAAACCACCTCTGTGAGCCCCACTCCCTCCTCCCAGGAAAAATAAATACAAATAAGGAAAAAAATGATCTAGTGATCAAATAGTCGTCGGATTTTCATTTCGCTGTTTTTTTAAGGGATGACCGGAAGACTCAATTTTGAATTCCGTGGTGGTGAATAATCTTGTACAGTCGTTTAGCTGAGGCAACTTGAGCGATGGCTGCTGGTCATGTGGTCTTTTATCTTGTGATGCGTTTATTGATTGGTTACGTGCAGGACGTAATGAAATGACAGCAAAACGAAGGGTGAATTACTTTTTTTGCATTGCACTCCAGCTCATCACTTCTGGCTTTTCAGATCCTTATTAACGTCAATTTTGAATTCCGTGGTGGTGAATAATCTTGTACAGCCGTTTAGCTGAGGCAACTTGAGCGATAGCTACTGGTCATGTGGCATGTGGTATTTTATCTTGTGGTGCGTTTATTGATTGGCTGCGTGCGGCACATAATGAAATGACAGCAAAACGAAGGGTGTATTACTTTTTTGCATTGCACTCCAGCTCATCACTTCTGGCTTTTCAGATCCTTATTAACGTCAATTTTGAATTCCGTGGTGGTGAATAATCTTGTACAGCCGTTTAGCTGAGGCAACTTGAGCGATAGCTACTGGTCATGTGGCATGTGGTATTTTATCTTGTGGTGCGTTTATTGATTGGCTGCGTGCGGCACGTAATGAAATGACAGCAAAACGAAGGGTGTATTACTTTTTTGCATTGTACTCCAGCTCATCACTTCTGGCGTTTCAGATCCTTATTAACGTTTTGTCAGTGACTCAATTTGCAGTCTTGTCACTGTAGTTATATTTGCGTTTTCGCCTTTCGGGGACAGTTTTCGATTCTTAAATACACCCCAAACCCACTTATTTTTCTGAATTTAGAATTGAATAATAAGGAAAATATCACTTTTTCATCAAAAGAATTTTGACAACAGTATTCAAATGTTTCTCAAATTTAGTTACAATATTACTTATAGCCAAACGGTAAGTCAGACCATGATTTATGTCTAAATGTCTAATTCAGTTGTCAAACTCTTAGACACAGGTATATTATAAACAGTTAGAAATATGCTTCGTGAATATGTTTTTGTAACATTTTCATAGCGTATCTGTTCTAGGTGCTTCTGACCTACTTCAAACTTTCAGATTGCTATGTCTTTTAATATCGTTTCTGTTTACATGAGTAAAAAGTAAAGAAAGTTTATTTAAGTTACCACTAAAATACTCTGTTTACAATGGTAAAAACTACAATTGAAAGAGACAGAAAATTTTTGTGGAGCGGTGGCGCAATTTTATTTCAAAATGGGCCTAAACCACAACAAAAAGAAATCCAAACCACATAATAAATGGAATACAACATGGTTAAGAGGGAAGAACAGGAAAGTGCGTCCCTCATTCAAAAGTGCACATAGATTTCATCCTACGGCTTTTGGTCAATATTCACTTTAAAACATTTGATACAAAATTGTTTCATTTCATGTGGTTGGTTGCCTTTAAAACACTGTTGCATTGCAAAAGCATGGAATGATATTTTGGACTTCAGAAAACAACCAAAAACACTATGTATCTTGCTTCATCACATTTGTTTGTTTTTCGCAAACTTTTAACGTATCGCATCTTCTGCACTAAATATAACAGCATTGCAAAATATAAGTCGCTATACGTTCCAGTTAACTAAAACGCTTGACACTGGAGTTGAGATGTTCACCTTTTTAGGCGAAAGTATCGAAATGCAAACTGAAACTTCTGTATTACTCACAGAAACAGAGCCCCCTCCATAAAAATAATACCTCTTAGTTCAAAATCCCAATCAAAAAGCCAAAATCAAGGTGGGTAAATATTGTGTCAATTACCGCTCCTTTGCTAAATGAAGCCGAAGAGTCCTCTGGCTCTATTTTTTTTTTTACATTTTTGTGGGTTTTTGTGCTTTTGAAATTGTTGTACTTGTAAATAAATAGAGTTTGTGGAATAATACTGATTCTTTTCAGTGCTTATTATCAACTGGCAAGTAATTGCCGATGTGTTGCTTGGGACAATATTAACAACTATCATCACATTGATCAGAAGGTCAGTCACTGTGCAGTCACAAATACAACTGCATTAGTATTTTGCATAATATAGGATGTGAATTTGTGGTGTCCATTTAACGTGTCAATTTAAGCTGTTACCGTAAGATGTTTATTTAAGGAGTCAATTTAAGATGTCAATTTATGTTGTCCATTTAAGTTGTGAAAGTTTACCTTAGATAACGTGCATGTTTGTTGTTTATATGGCAACACATATCAACACGACATTAATATATTATGTTGTACGTAAAGTTGGTATGTTAATGATGAACCTATAGAAATTCTATTTGCATTGTAACAAAACAAACAATATGAATTATTGTTAAACCCAGTTTGTCTGACAGTATCACCATATTTTAAACTACCGAGCATTTTTGTCTTAACTATGTCAATGCAACATCTTAGAAAACATATGTTCTTTATATTGTAGAGTAAAAAAAGAAGAAAGCAACACAAAAATATTCATTTTGCTAATAGAGAAGCTCGCGATGGTAAGTTAAGTCTAAATTTGCTAATACAACAGCTGTAAATAAGTATAACTGTGCTCCTATTTCATGTTTGCAATTGACTAGGCTGTAATCTTTGATTATCGATAACTAACGTCCAACATGTTATTTAAAGGGATAAATTGCTAGAATTATGATGGCTTATAGCATTATATTTGGTTAATTCATTCAATCTTAAATGACATTGTAATAAAATTTTAATAAATTTCTCGATGTTAAAAGTGATTTTTATCAAGCTTAGAAACGAAGAATATCAGCTAATCAACTTGAAAATCAGTAGTTAGAAATGTTGCCTTCATGAAACGGAGAGAACACTTACAGTAACCAGCAAAACGTCATATCGTCCGGCAAGAACGAAGAAGAATACATATATAGTTTAAAACAAGATTTATCGCAAGGAGATTTCCCAGAATGTGCAATGTCATCAAATGCAATAAAGGCATTGAATGAACCAAGATATCAAATAAAGGTCAAAACAACAGCCAGGATGACATATTTATTAGCATGGACTTGTAACAACAATTCTATACGTTTAACTTTGAAAATGACAGAAAAAAAGCACATAGCTAAAACAACGAAGAGGAAGATAGTGTCGAAACATTTGAAAATGACGGGTTTGATACCGATGTTACCGTTCATATACGTTATGATGACAACAGCTACGGGAAGCGACGCGTATAATGACTGCTTCTGTTTGAATACATCATGATGACACGAGCTTTAGAAAGTGATGTGTATAATGAAGATGTTTCTATCTGTAAACGCCAGGAGGGTAGCAGCTGCAGGAAATGACATGTACAAAACCGATGTTTCTGTTATCAAACGTCATGATGGAAGGAACTGCGAAAATTTCCATATAAAATGACCTATTCTTATTCATTCTGGTTCTTCTTTTAGTATTTTATCTTTAAGCTTAAGCGAGCGCGCTTATAGAAGAATAAAGTGTCTTCGTTTGGGTTTTTATGATTTAATAAAAAATGTGACAATTAAATACAATATAAACCAGTTTTCTCAAAGATCTTTGTTTTTTTAAAGCATGGTCAAGTTTGTCACAACATGCTCTAGTGCTATAAATATATATATATATATATATATATATATATATATATATATTTATATGTTACAGGCCATGAGTGAAACCAGGCTGTGTATACATAGCCTAAGCTATGAATACATGGCCTGATGCAACCAGGCTATCTATACATAGCCTAGGCTCTTTATTCATAACCTGAATTTGCAGCCAAAAAATTTCACTCATGTCCTGAAATGTCTAATGACATTGATTGCTATCTTTATTTACTATTTATGAGTGTTTTTAATTGCAATTTGGGGTTCAAAGTAGGATTGTTTTCAACACTAATTAATGTCTGAGATGGAAAATCTTCAATCATGCCTTTGTGAGTGGTAATCCCCGTTTTATCACAAATTCCTGTTCTTTGATATGTCTTTTATGGCGACGACTGATAAATTTGGGTGTTTCAGCTGCAAGTGTTAGATCTAAGAGGGAAGTAAAGTTTGTTTATTAATGATTTATTGGATCTCCAAGTACTTTTTAAGTTGGAATTAAGTCACCCTAAGACTAAACCCCCGAAATTGTCTAGAAAGCACTTGCCGTGCCATTTCTTGTGAACTTTATTTCTCAGTCAGCAAACCGCTTCAAAATTGTACATTTGAAAATACATAAAATTCAATAAAATGCTGCAAATTAAACAGAACTAAACCCTTTAATTTACTCAAGACAACTTGAATAATATTTCACTATTAAAACGAGCCATATGCTGCTCTAATTACTCTATAAAGTGACACTTAATTTTTACACTTTGAAATTTAAATTATTTAAAACTCGTGTTATATAAACTTAAACTGATACGAAAATGATATGTACAAAATTGCTGTAAAAGCAGGGATTTTGAAGGGCAGATACAGCAGAAATCAGTTTGAAATTTGTAGTCAAAAGCTGTTGACCGAAAGCAAAGTCAATCTTGATAAGGAAATTGGTCAAAGATTCGTCAGATGCAACTGTAGTGGACACAAAAGGTGTCAAATAAAGCGATGTAGGTGTTTCAAAGCCAATGTCCTGTGCAATTCTCGATGTCACTCAAATTTGTCCTGTGCAAGAAAAACCCTAAAGGTGCCATGATGTACTTGTAAATAATTTAAATTTCAAAGTTTAAGTGTAGTTTTATTTTAATGCTTATTTTTTATATCAAAATATAATTAAAGATATAAATAAATCAATGTAGATCTCAATAATTTATATTTTCCTATCAAGAATTCAATTTTTTTTCTAAAAAAGCAGTTTTATATATCACTGAATAATTTTTGATATCAGTAAATATTTCTTGATATCTGTAAATATTTTTTGATATCAAAAATTATTTTTTGAGATCAAAAATACATTTAGAGATATCAAAAATACAATTACAGATAGCAAAAATGAATTCCTGAGATCAAAAATTAATTCTTAATCTCAATAATGCATTTTTGAGATAAAAAATTAATTCTTGATGTCAATAATTCCCTAAGAAATGTGAAAATGGCATTCTATAGTTTGCTGATTGAGAAATAAAGTTTACAAAAAATAGCACGACAATTGCTTTCTAGACAATTTCGGGGTTTAGTTTCAGCGTGACCTAATTCCAAATAAAAAAAACTTGGAGATCCAATAAATCAATAATTGAACCACCGACAATTATCAATCGTCGCCATAAAAGACATATCAAATAACAGGAATCTGTGATGAAACGAGCATTACTGCTCATAAAGGCATGATTGAAGATTTTCCATCTCAGACATCAATTATTGTTGAAAATAATCCTACTTTGAACCGCAAATTGCAATTAAAATACTCATAAATAGTTAATAAAGATAGCAATCAATGTCATCAGACATTTCAGGCCATGAGCGAATTTTTTTGGCTGCAAATTCAGGTTATGAATAAAGAGCCTAGGCTATGTATAGATAGCCTGGTTGCATCAGGCCATGTATTCATAGCCTAGGTTTCACTTATGGCCTGTAACATATATATATGAAACCAGTCATAGGGGGACCATGCCTTATATATAACACTTAGACCGACTATTTGTATGTTGTTTGATGTGCATTTTTATAGAATAAAATGTCTTTTTACGGTGCTAAATGATCTTTTTATTCAATTTCGTGCTGAACCATGTGTAAACATCTTGAAGTTAAGGAAAAAAAATAGTGGTTGCTATAAATTTTTAACAATAACATATAGCGGATTTTAAATAAAAACGGATCTCCTTAAAGCTGCTTCTTCGGCACTTGTATTTATACACGGTATAAAGTTTATTATCAAATTACAAGTTCTCGAACGTGCAATTCAGAAAAACTTTATTGGCCATTATGTTCGGATACGTTAAAAATCCAAACCATGATGACCATTTTCCACTTCATGCAATTGATGATTCAGTTCAACATCAAAATGGTGAAAGGATTAAGTAATAACAAAGATCAAATGACAACACAGATTCAACGATAACGTAGATTAATGTGAAGAATTGGTGAAGTTGTGAGCAATCAGTCCTGTGCTAATTGATTTCGTAATTGATTGATTGATGCGAGCACGCAACGTCGATCGTGACGTTGCGTGGCCGTTTCGTCACGCGTATGCGTGCAATGACGTTTTAATGATTGTTGTTGGAATAAAGAGAACTGATTTGGTATTGAAACTGAACGGACGTCTTTTATTGTGCGCCGGACTTAAAAGTTGGCCCGATCACTTTTTGTCCGTCCGTCGGTACAGTCAGCTCTACTAATTGACACATACTATATTGTCACATTGGTGGCAGCGAAAAAGAGTCAACTTTTGCTGCAAATTTGGCAATTTTTCTTTTAAAAAAAGACTTAGATTTTTTTCGCTTAAAAAAAATCAAAAAAAATCGAAGGGGATAAAGATGGAATTAAGGAGCAAAAGAAAAAGTCGTCCAAGGGCGAAGTCTTTGGAGGTAAGAAGCTCTAATTCCTTCGAGACTGAGGAAAATTTTGAGAGAGAAAATGTTAATCAAAATGCGGAAAATTTGGTTGTTCAGGGGACTTCTAGAGATGTAAATTTTTCAACAAATTCGGAGCGGATAGTCCGCCCCAAAACTTCAGAGTATAATGTCACTGCAGAAGGTTCTTTGGGGCTAGGATTAAGGAATGCTCAAAATTCCGTTGAGGAGAAAATTCCGGCAGTTTTCAGAGAAAATTCCGAAGTGTTAGATGCAGTTACTTCTGGCATTCCGTCAGTACCGGGGGTAGAATCTTCGTTTTCAAATGAAGCAAGTAATACCCCGGATATTGTAAATCAACCAGGATTTTATCCTCAAGACTCTGGTTTTACTGTGGAACGTACCGCAGCTCGGAAAATTCAGAAAACTTGGGAAAGTCAACCTGCGGTTTTTGTCGCAACCGCAGGAAACAAAAATACTGGATTTACTCGCTCTGGGGAGATATCAGTTACTCAAGTTTTAAGAGGGAGTGTACCTGCGGTTCCACGCAGTTCCATGTACAATTCTCCCCCTATCTTGAGAAGATATGACCAGAGGTCCGACCAAAACTTACCTCCGAGCAGTTCAAACTTGGAGCCATTTCAGACACATTTTCAAGCTGCGAACCGTAATTCTTTCGCAGAAAAGATGCCCTATCCTCCGAATATGGTTCGGAGAACAAATCCTCCTGGCCTTTTTGAGGAAAACATGCGTTCTTTGAACGATAAAACCAACACAAACACAAACATGTCACAATTTTTGACAGATTTTCAATCAGCTGATCGTTCGAAAATTGCCGAAGGGGCCGAACGATTCGGTAATTTCCGGAGGATGACTCAATCATCACAGGATAAAGAACTTCTTGAGCAAAATTTTTCCAAAGAAAATTCCAATAGAAGTCTAAATTCACAGGAAATTCACCAGGATGATTTAAAAGTGGTTTCAGAATATTCAACTTATCCTGCAGACCAAAACAAATATTCCAAAGCACCTGTTAATCCGGTGTTGCAAGAATTTGAGGGTCCTGTGAAATATAGTCCACAACTCAATTATTGCTGGATAGAGGGTAGAAATAGACCGAATAACAACCAAGAAAGATTACTTTTTGAGCAAAATGGGTGTCCTATGACAGAAAATGAGGGCAAATCTTTTCACAAATCAAAAGTTCCGATTGATACTGCAGAAGCAGGGGTGGATCAACACACTTCAACAAAGCAAAGAGGGGTGGGAGGAGTCTTCTACGATAGTGATCGTAGTTTTGAGACTCATTACATGGATAACATGCCTATCAGGCGTATTCCAAGTAGTACTGTCTGTGGTTTGGAAACTCAGTATGTGGATCCCATGTCTTCCAGGCATACTCTAGATAGAAATAATTGGATATCAAAAGAATGTGGCTTGGAGAACAGAAACACAGATCTCCAAGAGAACTTTGGCACCTCACCCAAGTCGTGCAGATCCTATGTATGGGAGTCGAGAAGTTTCACGATCGTTGTTCATTGACTCGTACAATCTACGAGAACATCCAGGACAAAGTTCTGGTACTTGGAGAGAAAATTTTCATTCATGCCGTGATGTTCCCTACTCGTCACCTCCAAGACAATATGCTGAGAGACGATATAACAACTCTCAGATAAATCGAAATGGTCCGTACATGGATGGCATGTGCCGTTGGCGCAACGACTCGCAAATGGTACAAGAAGTCAGACCCCCAGAAACTGTCCTAACTGGGAGAAATTACTTGTACAGCAAGCGAGATCATGTTCAATCAGAAGATGATGCTTTTGAGGATCATAATGGCTATCGGAACCCAAGGGAAAAGACGCCCTTTGAAAATCACTTCGGTAGTCATCGCGGTCATAGACCACAATACAATCGCGAACAAAACTTAAAAATCAAACCACCATCTTTCAATGGCAGATACAACGAGTGGAGATACTTTAAGAGATTATTCTTGGAGGCCGCTAGTCTCAACAATTGGAGCGAACCAGAAAGAAAGTACTATCTTCTGGCAAACCTGCACGACGAAGCACGTACATTCATAATTTCCATGGAGGGACAACTTGCTAACACAACGTGTGAACAGCTATTTCAAGCCATCGAACAACGCTTTGGAGTAGGGGATAGAAGTCATCACTTCCAGGCTCTTCTGGAGAACCATATGTGGAAGTTAGGAGAAAATCTTCGAACTTATTTGGATGAAGTGAGAAGACTAGTGTCTCTCGCATACCCAGAAGTGCCAGAATGGAGACAACAGGAATCACTTGTGAAGAAACACTTCATAAACGGCATACAAGATTACGCACTAAAACAGAAACTGTTGGTTGATCCTCCAGTATCTGCAGAAGCCGCAATGCAATACGCAGAGAGATACATCGCCGCTAAGTCTGCACTGCAAAAACAGAAGAATTTTGTCCCCAAAGAGCGGATCAGAATGGTTCGACCAGCAGAAGATGATTTTTCTGATGAGGAGGACCTAGATAATGATGAGATCAACTTCATCAAGAAGACGTTAAACGCCAGGGATGAAAAGAAGAAATCAATCGGAAAGTTCGATGTTCAGCAAATAAAATGCTTCAATTGTGGAGGTATCGGTCATTTTAGGAAGAACTGTCCAAGCCCGGCTAATTTAAACTTCACAAAGTCTCCTTCTGTGGGCAAGAGAGAGACTTTGGAAACAGGATCGAAAGAAACTGCCCAATAGATTCTCGTAGTTTTCCTGATCTGCTGTATTCGGACTGCGATTCAAAAGAGGAAGAAGAGGAAGAAGATAATGAAAAAGAGGAAGAAGGGGGAGAAATAGGCGAAAGGGAGAACAAAAGGTAATATCACGATCTTTGATGGTATCTGACGTAATCTTTTCCGAAAATAAACCTTTGACACAAAGTAAAAGTATTGAACAAGTGCAGAAAAATGATTTTGGCGACGTTATCCACAAGAAATTAGAAGATCTGGACCTTAGGTTTGCTAAGGATTCTACAGAAAGCTTGTTGAATGAACAAGAACATTTAGAGGGTGTCCGACAGATTTCTGAGAAAGGCTCAGAAGAAAGTGTGTCAAACTCTGGGATAACCAGAGAAAACCTTTCGATGCACTCTGAGAAAAACTTAGAGAATTCCGCCCATGAAATCTCTTTCAGATCAAATGAAGAAAATTTAAAGGAGACAAATCACAGTCCTCCAACATTCTCTTCCCTCTTTTCATTGAGCCAAAATGACGTCGAAATTACTATCAGTGAAGATGTTCAAAATCCTCAGAAGTCTGATTGTCTGTTAGTATGTGAGAAAGACTCTATCCTGCAAGCTGTCCAAGTCGATCCAAACGTGGTAGATAAGGCTGAAAAAGGAATTTTCCTTGTTGGTGCTATTGGCAATTCATCAATCCCTATGATGATAGTTACAGGTGCCAGTTGTTGTGTGATGTCCAAGAAAATCTACGACACTATTCCAAGTAAAAATCGCCCTTCTCTATTTAATCGCGGTTGTGGTATCAAGACAGTTACTGGAGAGACGAAGAAGTGTTACGGTGTCATCCAATACCCACTTCAGCTGGGAGAAGCGAAGCTGCCAGTTGAGTTCCATGTGGCAGATGTGTGTGATAAGGTCATTCTAGACATGTCTTTTCTCACAAATTTCGGGGTGGCGTTGGACACAGGGAAAGGTATTTTGAAGATATCGAATCAGACCATTCCTTGTCTCGTGTTGGATGGAACACCCAAACCCCGAAGAGTTTACCTGATGGGGGAATACATCATTCCCTCTGGGAGAGAGATGATATTACCAGGAAAATCTCGATTAGAAAAGGATGATGGAGGCAAGAATTCTCCGGTTCCTATGCTCTTTGAACCGAAACCTTCTTTCTTTAGAGACCATGGTCTTATTGCATGTGCCTCCACGGTAATGAACAACAAAAACGTAGTGCCAATTCGGGTTTTTAACCCTACGGATGAACCTATCGTCTTACAAGCAACTGGTGAGGGTATTCGGTGTGGATATCTGACGCCGACAAGAGTGCAGAGCGAGGTTTTCAGCAGAGCCGATCTGATTGCTCAGGTAGAAGGAGACTTAGGTAGAACTTGCGGTTACGATCTACCTGAACACCTACACGAACTCTTCCGTGAATCTTGTAAGGATCTGTCGTCAGAAGAGATGGATTTGGTGAAGCAAAAACTGATTCAATACCAGGACGTGTTCTCTTCTGGAGATAATGACATGGGAGGAACACACTGAGTTGAACATCACATCAGAACGAAGACGGAAACACCAATCAAACAACGTCCCAGACCACTCCCTCCAAAACAGAATGAAGAGGTGGAAAGGCAAATCCAGCTTCTTTTGGAGGCAGGGATGATATCAGTATCTGACAGCGCATGGTCTAGCCCTATCGTCTGTGTCAAGAAGAAAGATGGGAGTCTGCGAATGTGCTGCGACTATCGCAAACTCAACGATGTGACCATCAAGGATGCCCATCCTATTCCGCCAATTAATCAGTCCATTGACGCTTTATCTGGAGCCAGATATTTCTGCTCATTAGATTTGATTTCAGGATACTACCAGGTTCCAATGAGCGAGACCTCAAAACTTAAGACAGCTTTCTGTACAAGAAGTGGCCTTTATCATTGGAACGTGATGAGCTTTGGACTCACAAATGCACCAGCTACTTTTCAGCGACTCATGGAACGAGTTTTGCAAGGACTGCATTGGCAGGTTTGCATGGTATATCTGGACGATATTTTGATCTATGGAGCAACTGTACAGGAGGTACTCGATCGTCTAGAGAAAGTATTTCTGCGGCTTAGGGTTGCAGGCCTCAAACTAAAGCCCAAGAAGTGCCACCTGTTTCAAAGGGAGATACTCTACCTTGGATATACCATCAGTCGAAATGGGGTCCACACTGATCCTGCCAAAATAGAGGCTTTCAAAACGTTTCCAAGGCCGCTGGATGTCTCAGGAGTGAGAGCTTTCTTGGGTCTCACTAACTACTACCGAAAGTTCATCCAAGATTACGCAAAGATAGCCTTCCCGTTGAATCGTTTGCTTGATTAGGGTGGCAAAAGGAAACAAGAGTTTGTGTGGTCTTCAAAATGCGAAGAGGCCTTTTGTGTCTTGAAAGAAAAGCTTACCTCAGCACCTGTACTATCTCTACCACGAGAAGAAGGAATGTACATAGTAGATACAGATAGCAGTGCTGAAGGACTCGGAGGAGTACTTAGTCAAATGCAGGATGGCCAGCCAACCGTCATAGCTTATTCTTCAAAGGCTCTTAGCAAGGCTGAACGAAATTACTGTGTGAGCAGGCAGGAGTTACTGTCAATTGTCTACCATGTACTACAATGGAGATGCTACTTATGGGGGAATCACTTCGTCGTCAGAACAGACCACGCTTCTTTGCGATATCTTCTATCTTTCAAGGACCCAACTGACCAGCTAGCGAGGTGGATTGACGCCCTCTCTGAATACGACTTCGAGATCCAAGCAAGGCCCGGTCGAAAGAATGGCAACGCAGACGCTATGAGTAGAATTCCCTGTGGAGGAAAACGCTGTCTTTGTGCATACTCATGCTCGGATCCGACATTAGAAGAATTTGAAGTTAGCCCTTGTCCATTGAAGATGGGGTCACTAGATGGAGTTAACGAAGTTTCTTGTGAAGATGTATCCATCGAAGTTCTTCATTCTTCAAACGCGCTAGAAGTACCAGAAGAAGAAAGTGCAGAGATTCCACCGGAAAACGAAAGCAAATACCCATTTCCCTGGTCCAAAGAGTCCATGGCCCAAGCTCAAAAAGAAGACCCAGTTCTTTGCGAAGTTCTCAAATGGCTAAAACTTGGGACAAAGCCTAGATGGCAAGATATCTGTCATCTAAGTAAAGAATTCAAGAGCTATGCGGCTTCATGGAAGAATATTCTGTTAGAAGATGGACTTCTATTTCGACGGAATAGCGATCAGCGACGGGGAAATTGTGTTCAACTGCTGATACCAGAAGTGTACCAATCCAAACTTCTATACCATTATCACGATTCGATCACAGCAGGTCACCTTGGAGTTGCAAAGACTTACTCCAAGTTACAAACAAAATACTTTTGGCCCGAAATGAAAAATGCCGTGGAGGTTTGGGTGCGCACTTGCACTTCTTGTCAGAAGAAGAAATTTCCACCAAAGTCTTATTGCGCTCCTTTAAAGAAGTATGTCATGGGTGTGCCCTTTGAGAGAATATCGTGTGACATTATGGGACCCTTGGTTGAAACAAGCAAGGGCAACATATACATTTTGGTGGTTACTGATATGTTTTCTCGTTGGGTCGAGGCTTATGGCTTACCAGGCCAGACTGCTGAAACTGTTGCTGATGTTCTTGTCAAAGAGTGGATATGCCGTTTGGGATGTCCTTTAGAGATTCATTCCGATAAAGGAACTCAGTTTGAGTCCAACGTCTTTCGTGCCGTGTGTAGACTGTTGGGAATTGAAAAATCCTCAACTTGTCCTAGAAGACCGGAAAGTGATGGAATGACAGAGAGATTCAATCACGCGTTGCAACAGATGCTGTCTACCGTTATTCAACAGAATGTATGGGAATGGGATGAACTTCTCCCTTTCTTGACAATGGTGTTCAGGAGTTGTAAATCAAGCGCTGCAGGGTATACTCCAAATTTTCTTATTTTTGGAAGGGAGAACGTATTACCTGTAGAAGCCTTTGCACCAAGGACTATCGACCAAGAAGACTTCAATGTACCGGAGTACGTCAGGCATATTCAAAATATGCTCAGAAAATCTCATGCCGCCGCCATGCAATACTTACGTAAAGCAGTAGAACATCAGCAGAAGAGCTACTTAAACAGACTAAGGCCCCACCAGTATCAATTAAAAGACGCAGTATGGTACTGGAGACCAGTGTTTAAGAAAGGCCAGTGTCCAAAGTTATTAAGTTTTTGGACAGGCCCTTTCTATATCGTAGAGATCATATCTGATGTGGTGTACAGAATTCAGCAATCGCCCAAATCAAACACATTAGTAGTACATCACAATCACTTGAAGCCAGCTTATTTCAGGGAGGAACCAAACAAAGACTGGCTAGACAGAAGTATTGAGAAGTTCGGCAGGAAGTCTGTAATTCAAATCGATGAGAAGGACTTGGCTCAAGAACCAAGAAATCGTCTGGAGAGACCTCAGAGAGAACGAAAGAGACCAGATTTTTACGGAAACAGAGTCTCAGAAGATGATTTAATGTTATAGAAATAATATACGTTAGGGTAGCGTATAAGCTTTCTTTGTTCAAGCTTATCAGGGATTAGCGACCCTGCCCACGTAGCTACAGTGACCGATTTTTCCGTTCCAAATTATTTAATAAAATTGTTAGCTTCAATCATGTCTATAAGCAATAAGAAAACACAGTATTTTCTAATTAAAATTATTTGAATTCGGGATATCAACGGCTGGCGTGTGATGGTGGATGTTGTTTCACAGGAACACAGAGTAAATGCAACACCAGCAGGTGCTTGTAAATATCGTCTGCTGGTTCTTTGATCTTTAATCGGGAGACTTTGATTGGCTACCAGCTTGTTTCGAATGTTTCTGATGACGTGATCACCAAACCACGCGCTTTGGAAGCTTTCATTCTACAACTGATTTTCAATTATGGCGGAATCCTACGTAGGAACGGACCCCCGGGAACTGCCCGGGGTGATCACTTACAAATGCCTTCTGTGTCCCATGAGGCTCTTCACTATGGAGGAGATGGACGAGCATCTCGTATCTACCGATTCGCATCGAGAGAGGGCACGGCGATTCTGGCGGGCCAAAGGGAAAAACCTTTTCAAACGCCAGATCATGCAGCCGGATGGAAACCGTGTCACTGCACCGGAGGAAAATCGAGGAGGGTATTCTGTATCGGAGGTACGGCAGGAACCACCGATAACTGTGCGCACACAGATATTTCGACGAAGGCCGACAGGCACTTCAGCGACCCCATTCCGTGGCCAGCGTAGGCACCTGGAAGAAGTTGAGACACCTATACCTGGAGCACCTGGGGCGGTCCGCGTGGCTCCAGGGGGACGAGGCCGCGGGATAATAAGACTGGTAAGTAAATCTCGCTCACGATCACCTGTGAGGCCAGATAAGGACGAACCTACCGCGAATCTCTGTAAAGAATGTGGGAGAAATTTTCCTCCTACAAAAGAAGGTGATTTACAGAAAGCAAGACATTTTTTGGGGTCCACACTACGAAAATTATTTGTCTTGTATGTACTCAGTTTAGTTGTCACTTTACCGGGGCTAAGGAATTCCAGGGTCACCTTACGGTTAAGCATTCCCTAGAAATTGACCAAAAGAAAGTTCCCGATAAGGATGACTGTGTGCCCTCTGCTCTTGTGAAAGCAGAGTTGATAACATATACGTGGATACCGTTCTGTCGTGTCTGTTTTTATTCGAATTTCAAATTGTTTAGCCACTGGCTAGGTTGTTGGTGCCCGAATCATATCCCTACCCCAGGGGTACCGGCAGATTATGAGGGGATATTTTATTGGAACCCACCAACCATTCGGGAGGTTAAATATGATTTTGTAGCCCCTATCCCGAAGAATTTTATTTGCAAAGGGGTGGGAAGGGTTTTTATTCCGGAATTTCCAAAGAGAAATGAAGCAGAATGTAGAGCTAAACCGGAGGAAGCAGCTAAAGCTAAACCGGAGGAGACAGCTCTTCCTGAGACTCCGGATGTAGATCTATCCGGCGAATCCGAACCTGAGGATCCCCTTGTACTTACTTTACCCGGTGATGAAAAATTCGGAAAATTTCCAAGTTCTAAGTTCCAATTTTCAACAGAAGACTTAGAGGAGCGTTTGGCAAAAATTTATGTAAAAGAATCACAAACAGGGGGCGTATCAGAACAATCGATTACTCCACCGGATCCTCTGATTGTGTTAGGGTCCTGTAATCCATCCCCAGTACAACCGGGAACTGACAAAAAGAGGGAAGAAGTAAATTCTGTAGCAGTTAAAATACAGAAATTACTTTAAAAAAGGAAAAAGCATAAGAAACACAAGAAAAGTAAAGAAGCTGTCTAAAATATTATGTTATAGCTGAGGCCGACTTCGGGAGTGGACCTGGAGAGGGAGAACTCTGATGACTCTGATGGGGACGAGTGCGTGTTTCCGGAGGAGTTGGCCTTCGGTGGGGCAAGTGGCGGTTCTGCAACCGCAGAACCAACTCCTGGAGTGCACCTTGAGAGGGAGAACTCTGACGATTCTGATCGGGACGAGTGTGTGTTTCCGGAGGAATCGGCCTCCGGCGGGAGAAATTTAATTTCTCCAACATTGTTGGCGGGGCTGAGCATCGGCACCTGAAGGAGAGGTCCCCCACCCGGGTTCCATCGGCGCGAAACCCAAGAAACAGAGGGTGTCCGCTGGGTTCCCAGCATTGTGGCGGAACAGGTGCGGGAAACCGTATATAGTGAGGGGACGATAATAGTGAGAGAAGTGTCCCGCACACGTGTAACCCATGTTCCCCACCAGCTAAACTAAGCCTCGTCCCCCACCCCCCCTCCTCCGATTTTGACATTTGGGATTATGACCTTCTCTGAGCTTTTTCTCAGAGCTATGAATTGATATTAACCCGATTATGATTTCATTCTCTGTTATTTAGTGTCGTTTCACTATTTTGCTCTACCCCCGTAGTATTAGCCAATCAGGCAACCGGTGGCTTGCTACCACGTGACCTGATATATTGAATGGTTTAAGCAAATTTAGTTAGCTCTGACTGTATTTTTATTAGCGCAACTATATTAGCCAATCAAACCCGTTGTTTTCTGTCACGTGGTTTACTCTATTGGATTGCTTTAGCAATGTTATTTGGCTTTGACCATGTATTTTATAAGTGCAACTATATTAGCAAATCAGATCCGTTTCTTGCCGTCACGTGATCCACTCTATGGGATTGCTTTAATCTAGTTGTTTTTTTTTTGCCTTTGTCTAAGCAAGGGTGCACAGATGTCCCCCCTTTCCCTGGTTTTGGTTGCGTTCGCATCCGCCATCTTGGACAGGCCTCGTTTTCGATTTAATGCATTGTATTGCTTTAGCAGTCTTAGTAACTCCACCCATCTAACTATTTTAGCCAATCAAAATCGTGGTTTTCTGCCACGTGGTTTACTCTATTGGATGGCTTTGACAATGTATTTTATTAGTGAAACTATATTAGCCAATGAAACTCGTGGTTTTCTGTCACGTGGCTTACTCTATTGGATTGCTTCGATGGCAAAAATAGACCTAAATTAAAAAAAAAACTATTATCATGAATTCTGCGTGTTGTCTGGCGTTGGTGTTTGCTTTTCTTTTCCAGTGGTTCGACTGCGAGTGCTTCTATCGAAAGACTGATAAAGAGCCTAGACTCGTTGCATTTAAAAAAATGTAAATATATGTATCGAATGTTAAACTAGAGTGATGAACTGTATTTTTGGCACCTATGGCTGGGATGTGTTCTCGATAGGCCCAGTGAATGTGGGGGTAGGGCCGCTTGGCGTGCGGAGAGGCCCCTCGTACCAGAATGTGTGATTTCTGGTATTGGAAGCTACTTGAACGACGCTAGCGTTATGATCAGTTAGTGTACGAGGAACAGTTTGTTGGAATCTATGGATGGGATGCGTTCTCGATAGAACCAGTAAATGCGGGAGTAGGGCCACTTGGGTTGTGGAGAGGCTCCTCGTACCGGAATGTGTGATTTCTGGTACTGGATGTTTTTACTTGATCTTAGCGTTAAATGGGAAAAGTGACTTTTGAACCGTATATTTGGCAGCTATGGCAGGGATGTGTTCTCGATAGTCCCAGTAAATGTGGGAGTAGGGCCACCATGAGTGTGGAGGGGCTCCTCGTACCGGAATGTGTGATTTCTGGTACCGGAAGTAGCGTATTAGTCACAAACTCAGTGTGTTTCGAAGTGAAATCCATTTATTTGGTTATATGATTCCATGACTACTAAATTCAGGTCGTTTGCAACGAGTCTATCGCTCAAAACTAGTCTACCGGATGCACTGCAGGCCTAAAGTGCCTTAAGTGCCTTTGTGTGACATTGCTGCTGATCTGCTGATCCGATCTGCAGCCAGATCCGCTTTTACAGTACCAGATCTGCATTTACATAGACTAATGGAACATTTCTGTTATCTGAGTACAGGGACTCTAATTTTAGTTAGGGCTTAATGGCTAAATTGATGTGAGTGAATCATTCATTTCATATTGCTAATGTATTTTAATTCCATTTCATTAGGGCTTAGCATTGTAGTTAAATTTATTTTTTTTATGGACAATTTCATTTAAAAAAAACAGTGAGAAAAGGGAAAGGATGAAGTGAGTTTAAAACAAAAAAATAAGTAAATAAAAAAAAATCGAATTATTCCTACTCATTTTTAATGGATAAATGTTTAGGTGACATTTTCATCGCTTATACAGTAGCATTTCAAAATTTTGGATGGGGGTTGTCTTCACATGCTAGTATTATAGTACTGATCCACCAAATCGGCCTTATTTTTAAGATAGAGCTACTGTATGACATCATTTTTCATGATTCGTTGACTGTAGTGTGTCTGTGTGAGTGGATGTTAGGTCAAATGCTGTAGAGGGATACACAGGATCTACAGGATTTGCGGTAACTTACACCAGATAGGTCTGTTTGTTTTTTCTTTATTAAAAAAAATTAATTAAATTTAAAAAAATGTTTAGTAGTATTTCAAGTCGTGGCTTTTGGCGTTTAGAGTGCCTCAGTTACTTAGAGTTTTGTTTGGTGTGATCTACCATCGGCGGTAGAGAGTACCCTCCCCCCAGCTGATTTGAATAACAAATGGTCAGTGTTCGAATTTTAAAAAAATGTTTAGTAGTATTTCAAGTCGCCTCAGTTACTTAGAGTTTTGTTTGGTGTGATCTACCATCGGCGGTAGAGAGTACCCTCCCCCAGCTCATTTGAATAACAAATGGTCAGTGTTCGAATTTAAAAAAAAATGTTTAGTAGTATTTCAAGTCGCCTCAGTTACTTAGAGTTTTGTTTTGGTGTGATCTATCATCAGTGGTAGAGAGTACCCCCCCCCCCCAGCTCATTTGAATACCAAATGGTCGGTGTTCGAATTTATTTTGTTGAGATGATAATGTTGCATAAGACAAATGACCGTGGATTTAGCGATTTGTGTTCTTGGGAGTTCCAGCCCCAGGTTGGGGAAGTGGTAAGGAATTCTACCTTGCTTGACAAGTAGAAGGTTCTACATACTGATGTAGAATTTTTGCCCCCCCCCCCACTTTCTTGCTCTGTAGTACTGTTTAGCATTACGGAACAAGTTTCACCTTATTTCTTGCTCTTTAGTACTGTCTAGTATTATTGAACAAGTGCCCCCCTCCCACCTTTTTACTTAAAAACCGTTGTTTCTGAAAATGTATATAAAAATAATTTTGATCGTGGATATTTTTTTTTAAATATCTGCATATTGTTATTCTCAGTTAGATATATTTTAGTAACATGCATTTAATATATATCTCAGGATAAGTAGCATGCATTTCTAGTGATGTTGATTAAAGTGATTTTACTTTTATATCTCAGTATTAATTAGAGATAGGGTTGCCACGATAGTCTTGGTAGTTTTTGCGTTGGTAACCAGTATCAGTCTCAGTGTGTAGTAGGTAATAAACGCCGGTTCTGGGTCACTTGATGACGTCATCATGTCTGGAAGTGACGTCATACTGTCTGGAAGTGACGTCATCATGTCTGGAAGTGACGTCATCATGTCTGGACCGGAAGTGTTGTCTGGACCGGAAGTGACGTCATGATGTCTGGACCGGAAGTGACGTCATCATGTCTGGACCGGAAGTCATGATAAGCGTTAGGATAGGCGCGACCATCTGTGACGTCATCCTGACGTCATACTGAGATGATGCTGTCTGGAGCGAAAGTGGTTTGGCCGAGTCAATCAACATGAAGCCAATGAACTCGACCTGTCAATCAGTGTAACCATGGCAACAGAGCCTAAAAAGCCACGACCCCCCCCCCCTAGGACAGACTATGTACCGACCCCCCCCCCCCTAGGACAGACTATGTACCGACCCCCCCCCCCCTAGGACCGACTATTTACCGACCCCCCCCCCCCTCGAAATTGTGATTTTTGCATATTTATCCGTTTCAGACGATTCTGAACATTTTTCATTTTTTCGACCCCCCCCCCCTCGAAATTGTGATTTTTGCATATTTATCCGTTTCAGACGATTCTGAACATTTTTCATTTTTTCGACCCCCCCCCCCTCGAAATTGTGATTTTTGCATATTTATCCGTTTCAGACGATTCTGAACATTTTTCATTTTTTCGACCCCCCCCCCCCCCCTAGGCGAGCAACATTCTGTCAAGTCAGCTTCAGTTCCATCAGAGGGGTATATAAGGGATGAGCATACAGCAGTGACAGTCATTTCGGTGAGTGGAGCAAGGAAGTACAAGTTGTAGAACTACAATTGGATCACATCAGATCAAGGGATGGCATCCAGTGACAACTATTTCGGTAAGTGTTTATTGAAACTTTATAAATAAAAAGTGAACTTTGTAAACAAACTTTAGTTATTTGCATAATTGAAACTTTGTAAACAAACTGTGTAAACAAACTTTATAAACAAACTTTATAAATAAACTTTGTAAACAAACTTTGTAAACAAACTTTATAAACAAAATTTGTAAACAAACTTTGTAAACAAACTTTGTAAACAAACTTTGTAAACAAACTTTATAAATAAAATTTGTAAACAAACTTTATAAACAAACTTTATAAACAAAATTTGTAAACACACTTTGTAAACAAACTTTGGTTATTTGCTTAATTGAAACTTTGTAAAACAATACCTTTCGTTATATGAAAATTTCACCATTTGATTCAGTTTTATGTAAAGTTTTGTTATAAAGTAGTCATAGGCTATTTGCGCAGCTGGCTGTATGCATTTTTACCGCCATTACAGTGCTTCTTCGCGGATGAATACCATTTGGCAGACCATTTAACTTCACCGTCAGTTAACTTCACCGCTAGATGTCTCTGCTGTGTAGCAGTGCAGCTGTACAACTCGACAACTGTAAGTGAGACATTCATATACACAAGTAAAATTCTGCTGAGTCAGCAATTTTTTAACAAAGTTACACACCATATTTTGATTACATGGAAGTAGTATAAAAGCATGAGTGAAACATGTCAACTAGTCAACTAGTAATACATTCTGTCAACAAGTCAACAAGTGGATATTGTGTGACGAGAAAAGACTTGACAATGTCGGCCTTACTTTTTCACAGATGTATGACTATGGATGACGTCTTCAAAGTGAATTATGCTGACTATGTGTTTTCAAAGCTTCCTGCTTTTGAATCGGATTGGATGCTGCAAGTGAAGAACTTACATCAGCATTGGGAAGCTGTTGGAAAGACCATTCCAAGAGATCGTTTCATCCGCTCGTTTCTACGTGAATGTGAAGATCTACATTTACCGTTAACTTATGACATTGATTCAGCATTTATCAACGTGAATACAATTTGGGCAGTTGAGCTCATGTTAGATGTGGCTGCAAGAATCATTTTACATTATGATGATGATGTTCCATTGAAGACGAATGTATCAGAGCTTGTCCGATTCAACCATGGACGAGTTGAAGTGAATTCAAAACTTTGCAAGTTCTTTGAAAAGAAAGCTGACTCAGCAAACAGTTGGGTATAAAAGGGAGTGAACTCAGCAGAGTGAAGTCATTTCTCAGCAGACAGTTGGAGGGAGTGCATCATCAGTACATTGTAGCAGCCATGGAGAACAATACAAGCAACGCAACGCAGCGCAGCAGCAGCTTTAAAATTAGTGCTAACTTAACCATTACTGTGGAGCATGGAGAATATGGGCCATTTCTACGCATCACACGTGGAGAGAGATGGTGTGCTTATTCACCATCTTTGTGGAAGATTGTATGCCAAAGCTTGAAAAATTTACGCGACATTGGCTTCAAACTGTACTTAACGCAAACGAAGTGGCTTGAAGTCATTTCATACTTGGATATGCGTTATGTGAGTTTTGTGCGCACGTCACGGTTTGAAGGGAAAGAATACACACATCACATCAACATGAATGATGGTGAATGGGAGACACTGCTTCAGGAGATGGACAACATCAACTCAACCCTATCACCATGTGAGGAATGTCATGACAAGAAAACGATCATCAAGCTGCAAAAGGATGGTCGGATGAAGTTGTCAAAGCTATCCAAGAAAAGGCTGGCTGAAGTTCAGTTGGAGAACATGAACGTACAAAATCAACTTGGACTTACCTGTGACTATTGCGGTGCTTGTGGATATATGGAGGATTATCAGTGCCACTGCCACAAGTATAATTGCAAGTTGTGTGAACCAAACAACTTCTGCGGCAAGTGTGGAGTACTTAAAGTCTGTGAAGCAAAGTAGAAGTCAGAACTTACTCGATTTCACGATGGATGAGTTGAAGTGAATTCAAAACTTTGCAAAATGTTTGGGTATATAGTTGGACATAAAAGGTAGTGAAGTTATCATTGTGTAACCATGGAGAAGAAGACAAGCAGCTTTAAAATTGGTGAAAACGTAACCATTACTGTGCAGCATGGAAAATTTGGACAATTTCTACGAATCAAACGTGGAGGGCATTGGGTTGCTTTATCACCATGTTCGTGGAAGTGTATATGTGAGAAATTTAGAAATTTATACACCATTGGCTTCAAAGTATACTTAACACAAACGAAGTGGCTGGAAGTCATTCCAATCTTGGGTAAGCGCTATATAACTTTTGCACATACAACACTACTTCACGGGCAAGGATATACGAAGTACATCAACATGGATGATGGTGAATGGGAGACATTGCTTCAGGAGATGGATAACATTAACTCAGTCTTGTTACCATGTACGGAATGTCATACCATAAATCCTATCAAGCTGCGAAAGGATGGTCGGATGAAGGTGTCAAAGCTATCCAAGAAAAGGCTGGCTAAAGTTCAGTTGGAGAACATGAACGTACAAAATCAACTTGGACTTACCTGTGACTATTGCGGTGCTTGTGGATATGTGGAGGATTATCATTGCCACTGCCACAAGTATAATTGCAAGTTGTGTGAACCAAGCAACTTCTGCGGCAAGTGTGGAGTACTTAAAGTCAGTGAAGCAAAGTAAAAGCCCACAAGACACTGAAACAAGATGGACGCATGTTTTAAAAATGCTTATATTGACTTGATGATTGCTAAACTTGCTTGCTGTGGCACTCCAGACTATCAACTTTATCATTTGGATGCTTTTTGGGATGTTGTACATCATAGTCTTGATGTGATTGAACTGCATTCAAGATTTCTTGGAGAATGTCATAAAACTGGAATAGAAGAAGATCCTGACTTTGACTTTGATTCTGCACTTTATTCTGCTCGCACTGATGTGGAAGTATATTTCACCGTGGTTGATCATTTGAGAGATTGTTGTAAAGAAGAAGAGGAAACCGAGCAGCTTTATCAGGTAAGTTATAAAAACCTTTTTTAAACATGTTTATGACAACATAGTGAATTGTTTCTCAAAGACATAACCATGTTTTTCTTACTAGCAAATTTAGTTTTATGTGAGTGGTTTCAACGTAAACAAAGAAAGAATATGATAGAAGAGGCAGCAAATATATTAAAAGATATTTTATTACAGGAAGAAACCGACATGTCAGAATAAAGAAGCAAAGTCAACATGAAGAATCTTGTACTATTCAGCAGTCATAAGGACGTTCTTTCAAACATGTTTCCAACACGACTTGAAAAGTATGGACATGTGTTCAACTCAAGTGAAGCTTTGTATCAATATGAGAAAGCAGTGTTTCATCACCGTCCAGATATTGCTTCAGCCATTGCTTCATGTAGAAATGGATATGAAGCAAAACGTATTGCTAAAGTGATAAAGCCATGTCCTTTATGGCATACAGTGAAGAGAAGCAAAATGCAAGATGTTTTACAAGTCAAACTGGATCAGTGTGTATTGTTTCGCAACAAGTTGAAAGAATGTAAAGACAAAACTTTAGTTGAAGCAACGTATGATCATTGGTGGGGAGCTGGTGTGAAACAAGTGTCATCTGGATATCCTGGTCAGAATATTATGGGAAAGTTGTTAGAACTGTTGTGTGAGGGTTAGAGACTTTTTCATTTGCTTGCCAACCGTCATGGTGTGCAGACGTGTGAACATGTAAATTTGAAGTATATTTAACTTGTGTTGCATTGATTCAAGACTGCACAATGGCGGACATGACACTGAGACAATATATTGTGCAAAAAGCTTATTGTGAAGAAATGTTATCCGCTGTAAAAAAGTTTGCCTATTTAGTCTGTCCTGCTTGTCAACATGAAGAGTGTCAAGAACATACTTGTCATTTTGCATCTGTTTATACATATTGGAATGAAGCTAAATATTACATGCATTTAGATAAAGTGTTAGAGAATGCAAATCAACGTTGTGAGAAATATGGTGTAGATGCTATTACATTGGATGAACTCAGTCATTGGTTAGTGTTCATTGAAGACCAATGGTCTCCAGTGATTCATACCATTGTATCTATACTTGATTTGTAAAAAACTTGTTAGTTAAGTTATAAATGCATGTTAGTTAAGTGATGTTGGTTGAGTTATAAAATAAAAGCTGTTCTGTTGAGAAGGTGGTTTTCATTCGGTGTGACCATGTCGACGTGGAAAGACTACTTGACTGATATTTACTTCAAACCTGGACAGCCTGGAGCATTTGCTGGTCCTTACAAACTGTATCACATCTTACGAAAACATAATCAACCAGTCACACAGTCACAAGTGAAGAAATGGTTGCAGGATCAAGATGCTTTTAGTTTACTCCAACCTGTCAAATACAGGTTCAAAAGACAACGTGTCATTACACGTGGTATTGATGACATGTGGGATATTGATTTGGCTGATATGGGAAACATAGCTCCCTATAATGATGACATACGCTTTTTACTCATTGTCATTGATGTGTTTTCCAAATATGTCTGGGTACAGCCAATACCTAATAAATCACATACCAGCGTCATACAAGCTTTCCTAAAGATTTTTCATGACACACGACGAAGACCGCGAACTCTAAGGTCTGATAAAGGAACAGAATTTAAAAACAGATGGGTAAAAGCATTTTTGAAGAAAGAAGGCATTCATGCTTATACCACAAAGAATGAAACCAAAGCCAACTTTGCTGAAAGAGTCATTCGTACTCTGAAGGGAATGATGTATCGGTATTTTCTACATAATCAAACTTACCGTTACTTAGACATTCTTCCAGACTTGGTGTACAATTACAACCATAGACCTCATGGTTCTCTTCCTAATAAATATGCTCCAGCCGAGATTCGTAAAGACAACGAATCAAAAGTGTGGAAGTATATGTATGTCGACAAACTGAAATTGAAACCTAAGAAGAAGAAGAAGAAGTACAAATTTAACATTGGTGATTATGTTCGCATTTCTCACATTAAATATGTGTTTCAACGGGATTATCACATCAAATGGACGCAAGAAGTCTTCATTGTCACACATCGTTGTAAGAAGCAAGGAATAAATTTATATCGTGTGAAAGACTTTTTAGACGAAGATATTGATGGTCATTTCTATGAAGAAGAACTGCAGAAAGTGACCAAAGATATTGAATCTATTTATAGAATTGAAAAAGTCTTGAAAACACGTAAAAGACGAGGAGGAGGTGTGAAAGAATTATTTGTCAAGTGGTTAGGTTGGCCAAACAAGTTTAACAGTTGGGTGAAAGAAACAGACATTCAACAATGAAGCATCCATTTACATGTTTAGTCTCTGGACCTACAGGCAGTGGCAAAACGTCTCTGGTGAAGGAAATTCTAGAACAAAAGTTGATTCAACCCTCTCCAAAAAGCATTTTATGGCTCTATGCAGCAGATCAGCCTTTGTACAAGGGAATGAAAGGCGTGGAATTTTACCAAGGCATTCCAGATGACATTGAAGAGCGTTTTAACCCGAAGAAACCAAACTTACTTATCATTGATGACTTAATGACGAAATGCCATAGTGATGAGCGTATGACACGTCTCTTTAGTGTTGGCAGCAGTCATCAAAATCTAAGCATTATTTTTATTGTGCATAATTTATTCCATCATGGGAAAGAGATGCGAAATATTAGTTTGAATACACATTATATCATTCTGTTTAAAAATCCGAGAGACAGTCAACAAATTAGTACATTGGCGCGGCAAATGTATCCTAGAAGATCTCAATTTCTCATAGAAGCCTATCAAGATGCTACTAGCAAACCTCATGGTTATTTATTCATTGATTTAAAACCAAAGACAAATGATCAACTACGTATTCGTACAGGCATTTTACCAAAAGATACACATTATGTATATATTGATAAAGCAGTGTATGAACAAGAACCAAGTCATTTAACCATTCGCAGTCAAGATGTCTAAACGTATTCGAGCGAACCAGCCGTTTCTTCATTTGCTTGCACGCAGTGGGCCTAAACGACGTAAATCCTTGCTACAGCAAGCTACAAAGGAGGAATTAACAAGCTTGTTTGAAATTTGTTTGAATATATTGCAAGGACATTTACCCTTAAGCTCAAAACGGTTTAAGGAATTTAAACGTGAACGTCATACGCTACGTACTCTAGCAGATAAGAAGATATCCCTTCGACGAAAAAAGAAGTTGATTAATCAGAAAGGAGGATTCATTGGAGTTATTGCTAGATTGGCATTGCCCTTGTTAGCCAAACTACTGCTAAAATGAAACATACGATGAAAATGGTCCTCATTCCTGAATATGAATATAAAATGTTGCTAGAAAAGAAGGGTAAAGATGGTGAAATCAAAACGAAAGTGAATAAACTTTTACGTGGGAAACGAACACGTGAAAAGGCTATAGAAATATCTCAACTTCTTGGTCGTCATTTACGAACAAGTCAGTCTAGGCAGCAAAAGCCCTCATCATCATCATCACCACCTGAAAAGCCAGAAAAGTTATTTTTAAGTCATTTTCAACCTATCTATCATGGAAAAGTAACACAACTTTTAGCAGAACTGAAGAAATATGGCACGACATGGTCAGAGAAGAATGAACTTGTGTTGAAAACGGGCGATATTATAGCAAATTCCAACATGGTTGATTTGATGAAAGAAGCATTGGTGGCGACAAGAAGAAAAGAACGAGCCATACCACCACATGGCTGGCATCCGTTTATCCAGGAAATTGTTGATGCTAATATTCCAAAAACAATGTTTAGTAAAAAGACCACTCGTGACGACATTACAACAGAAATGAAACAACGTCAACAAAGACGGTTTCCTGAAGGATGGGAAAAATTTTAACATGGCTGAAAGAGCTATGTTGTTGTTGTGAGGAAGATAAATCAACTATTCCTGTGAAGATCAGATGTACAATTGCTTGTTGTGAAGGAGAAGTTATAGATCATCTAGATCATCATCATGATGTAAAAGACCATTTGCATACTTGGTCGAATGGCGCGCGCTATCGTGAAGTATATAGACAACATCAACGCACCTATACCATTTAGTTCCCATCCATCATGGAGTCGACAAGCTTTTACATCACTTTGCCTAGCAATTCGAGTATGAACTATTATCCCAACAACAAGGCTTCGAATTATCAAATTCGTATGCCTCGAACCATCTATCTGAATGGAAAATATGAAGTGGCTTTAGCTGAAATTCAATATCCACATACATGGACAACGATGAGACATGACATGGACTATTCTATTCAGTATCGACAACAACCACTGACAGAGACACTTGACACTATCAATATTCCCTATGGTTATTATAGATCCATACAAGAAATATGTCAGGCAGTGAATGAAGAAGCAACTCATTCTATGAAAGATGATCTTAAAGAAGCTATTCGGATAAAGTATGATAAAATTAGACGACGTGTGTTTCTATTTCTAAATTATGGTTTTGAAGTGTCTTTTTCCACTGGATTGGCTGAGATTTTAGGATTTATCCCAGAGCAATGGTATACTGAAACATGTACAGCTGAACATAAAGCGGATGTGAAACAGGGATTTTATACACTGTATGTGTATTGTAGCATTTGTGAACCACAAGTTGTTGGTGATTATTATGTGCCGTTACTACGTTCTGTTGGCATACAAGGCCATGATGGTGACATTATCATGAAAACGTACGGCGAACCGCATTATGTTCCTGTAAACACGTCCAAATTTGACGTGATAGAAATGAATATTAAGGACGACACAGGCTATAATGTTCCATTTCAAACTGGAAAGGTGATCTGTAAACTTCATTTTCGACCAAAAGCAATATGAAAGCTTATACACACGATCCGTCTGCATATCGCAACCATTTTCTTCGTCAAGTGGGCGGGGAATTACCAGGATTCAAAGGAGCACGAATCCAATATGGTGATGGTATTGGTTCAATACTGGGATCATTGGCTCGCAAAGCTATTCCACTACTTAAGGCTGGGGCTAAGATCGTTGCGCCACATCTTAAGAAGGCTGCAAAGAATGTCGCGAAAGATGTGACGGGTCGAGTAGCAGAACGTGTGTTTGGTGAACAAAAGCGTATGCAACCAACGAAACGTGCCAGAAGACGAAAAACAGCCAGACGGATAACATCAAAATATCGCAAAGATATTTTTTAAAGAAAAAAAAAATGTCTCTCATTCATAATCATTCGTGTGAATGTAGTCTTTCTCCATTGGAATGGTTTCACGTACCACCAACGCAAACTGCTGTAGAGAAAAGTTATAATGTTGACTATCAACCACTTACAAGCATTAGAGAAGGCGCTCCAATAGAATTCTACATTCCTGCGAGTACAGAAGAATATCTGGATTTAAAGAACAGCAAACTTCATATTGTATGTCGCATTCTAAAGGCTGATGGAACAGCGTGTGGCGCAGATGATAATGTCTCTTGCATCAATGATGTGTTTAATGGGTTATGGTCTAATATTGAATTGTTTCTGAATGATCGTTTGGTTTCGCATAGCAACAATACTCATGGTTATACCAGTATTATCTCTCATCTCATCCATGATTCGGAAGAAAGTCTACATTCTGAGCGCTCTATGCGTCTCATGTATAAGGATACTGCTGGGTCAATGAATAGCTATGAGGTGAAAAGACCTAATCATGAACAATATGTATCCGGGTTTCATGTCAATGCCGACGGCGGTGACTTGGCTGAGCAAGGCAACAATGGCTTACATCATCGTTATTTGCATACACGTCTTAGCCGTGATGTTATGCTTACTGGCGGTTTAAGGATAGATTTGTTTGAGCAGGATCGTTATCTTCCGAATGGCATCAGTTTGAAATTGCGTTTCCATAGACAAAAAGATGACTATGTATTGATGGCTGCAGATAATACCTATAAGGTAGAAGTGAAAGAGGCATTTTTAACCATTCGCAAAGTGAGGGTGAGTCCAGGTATTCAGTTAGGACATACAGATGCATTGATGAAAAGTCCTGCCAAGATCATCATCACTAGAAAAGAATGTAAAGTCTTGGCTATTCCAGCAGGATTTCAGTCTTTTGTGAAAGATAACATCTTTTTGGGTCAATTACCAAATCGTATTGTCATTGGTCTGGTTCATAATGAAGCTTTTGGTGGATCAGTATTGAGGAATCCATATGATTTCAAACATTTTAATCTGGACTATATGCAACTGTACACGGATGGTGAACCAGTTCTATCCAAACCTCTCAAGCTTGACATTACACAGAACAAATACCTGGACGCTTTTGAAACGCTTTACAAATCGTTTGATCGGTTGAATGGTGAGAAAAGTTCCATTATAAAACGGGAAGATTGGCCTAGAGGTTATGCTTTATTTTCGTTTGACTTAACACCGGATTATGATGGCGATGATCATTTCCCCCTGATCAAGCATGGGAATTTGCGGCTAGAAATGAACTTTGCTAGGGCTTTGCAACATACCATCAATGTCATTGTCTATGCTGAATTTGACAACATTATTGAGATCAGTGCAAATCGCAGCATCCAATTCGACTACCAGTCATGAACACGAAGCAGATTGATGCCATATTGAGTCATGATGTCATGACCAAAGACTTGTTTCAAGGCGTGTTTGCCATGGACCAGTTACCGTCTTTACAACGCGGCGCCTATGTGATCAACACAGACGATCAAGATGAACCAGGAGAACATTGGGTGGCAGTGTATTATGATAAAGACCCTGTGGAATATTTTGACTCTTATGGACTGTTCCCTCTCGATGATCGTTTAGACATGTTTTTAAGAAATGACTATATGTATAATTCTATCTCATTACAAACGCCAATATCATCGTCATGTGGTTTTTATTGTGTCTATTATATATTACATAGAGCTCGAGGTCAGAGTATGTTTGATATTGTGAATATATTAAAAAGAAAGGATGGTGATTTTATTGTAAAGGATTTTGTATATAGACATTATAAACCATTGTTTTATTAATGTTGTTGTTGTTATATTAGTTAAGTTGTTGTTGTTATATTAGTTAAGTTGTTGTTGTTGTTGTTATATTAGTTAAGTTGTTGTTGTTGTTATATTAGTTAAGTTGTTGTTGTTAAATAAAACAAATCAAGTTTCAAACAACTGTCTTGTTTATTGTGTTGTACATACGTTTATTTACAAATTCTTAACTACAAACACTATTTACAAAGTTTACAAACACTATTTACAAAGTTTACAAACACTATTTACAAACTCTTAACTACAAACGCTATTTACACTATTTACAAATTCTTAACTACAAATTCTATTTACACTATTTACAAACTTTTATTTACACTATTTACACTATTTACAAAATTCTTAACTACAAACTCTTAACTACAAAGTCTATTTACACTATTTACAAACTTTTTATTTACAAACACATTCATTTTTCAATACATTCATCAATGAATACCATTCATTAGAATCTAAATTGATATAGGTATCATAGACATTACATCCATGTTTGTAAATGCTATGAAAGCTCACATAACACACATCACCAAACTTTATCACTTTCACAGTTACATGTTCAGACAGTTTCAGTTCATATCCTTCTTCTTCTAAGTCCATCACACGCATAGGTTGTGTCAGCTCAATGGATTTGGTGCCTCGTGTAAGCCATATTTCTGTTTCTTTGAATTCAAGCGTTAGGTTCTTTCCAATCCAATGCTTGCAACAACGCGTTCCATTCCACTGTGTTGAGGGTGATGTAATCATAGTTTTCTGTAAGCTCGTCATATTGGCGAAATTGTATAAACACGTCTAAGCAGTTCTCAGTCACACGCACTTCTAATTCATTTGAGACTGTCAGGAGAAAGCCAGGTATCCTGAACTTCTCTAGATGGTCTTTCAACACGGATTGGTCATCAAGTGATAGGACGAGATACTGTCCAAAATGTCTTAGCACAATATCATCATATTCGTTTCTCAGATATGAGAACCCATGCGTAATTGGTTTATATTCCGTTAAAAAGTCTTCCATCTCGTCCAGCAGTCAGATGAACTATGAGCTGTCTCCTTGTCTGCAAAGACGTTTTTTTTTTATGCTCGCAAGATGGCGAAGAGTGGATGTTGTATCACTTCTAGGAATCGTAAGACTGCGCGCCAGTTCTTGATATCAAAGATGATCAAATCTGTATATGGTGTATCTGGCACAACTCCCTTATAATCCTCTGGATAATCCTGTAAAAGATTTCTACAGATTTCTACACGTATGTTAGAATCATATTCAGCCACCGTCACTTCCACTTTATTTTCAAGTCTGCGTTTAAACCCAGCTTCAAGTGGTATGTTTTTAAAGTCTTTCCACACTTCAGGTTTAAACCGATGATAACTTGTCTTAGAATCTAGTATCACTTCATTCCTCTCATTGACAGTAAGGTAAACACCACCGTTCAGCATGAGTGCATTCATGTTTTTACCTTGTTATGACTTGTCGTCTTGTCTGCGAAGCCTTTTATCCACTTCTTTCACCTGCTTCTTCAGCATTTTCCATTCAGGTATTGTCAGCAAGATACCCTTTTTCGTTGGACGGTTTTTTCCAGTCCCCTCATCTCTGAGGTATTTGCGAATGTTTACCACGCCTTCATTACTTTGTTTCATAATCTTGATATACTTTCCATTGCCTAGAGAAAGCATTCCATCCCACGACTGTGGTGTTGGTGCTATCTCCACTTTTAATTTCTTAATGGTAGTATCAGGATGTTTCACTTTCATGTCTTTGACTGTATCAGCAAGAGTATCCATATCCGTTGGTGCAGATCTTTTCATGTTGACGCTTCAGTGTTCACACCACAACTAACTCTCAAGTTGAAGTGTCTCCCCCTTATATACTGTAATGCCCATGCGCCAAAGTGGAATAGCCATCACTCATCACATATCGCTTGTCATCAAAGGGAGAGAGAGCCACTTTCCTCAACTTCTCCGAGAAGATCTGGTGGTCATGACTTCGAATGATGTGTCCTGTGGTCATCGTTTGCGTTTGGTTGAACAAACTGTCTCTATACTGCTGATGTTTCATCCGTCTTTGACACGCGCGAGTGATGCCTTTGGCCGTACGTTTTTCTTTCCCACCATACATCATACTATACATTTTCGGTCGAAGTCCAACAAACTCTTCAATGGGAATGCTCGCCGTCTCATCTTTCATTTTCCCAAGCACTTTCTTGTTCACGTTGGAATGTAGGAAATGATCTGGGGGATAGTCACTTGTGTCGAACAAGTCAGCATCTTCCTGCATGTCTTTGTATATATCTTCCGTTTCTATGTCATAACATAGACTGTCGGTGTCGCTGAACAAGAGTTTGGCGTTGGGATACTTGGTCATGATGTAGTTGTAATGAAAGTGGAACATGAGCACCTTGCTGAGGTCGAGAATGGTGAACCCAACTTGAATGGGTTTATCCAGAAGCAGATCCACTTTGCGCAAATGTACCGCGGTCAAATCTTCGTTGAAAATTCTAAATTTGTGGAAGGAAGGTTTGGCTACAAGTTTCTTGAACCGCTTTTCCTGGTGAACAAGTTCCACATTCATGCGCTTTCTTACATTTTCCATGGTTTTGCCAAACACAGAGTTGTTCATCAGTTTGAAAAAGTCTTTCTCAAACGGGTTCTTGGCCAACTTTCTCTTTTCCGTGTTCAAGGAGATGTATTTTGCCAACCATTTGCTCTGTGCAAACATGATGGCACGATGCACCTTCGTGACTTTCAATCCCAGTGAGACATATTGCTGTAAATTTCTATAATGAAGCACATATTTCTTCTTGTCACACAAGTTGGGAATGAGCTTTTCACTAGGCTTGCTTTTCATGTCTAGATCTTTCCGTAGCTTCTGACTATGTTTTGACAATTCTCCCACTTTCACACATTTCCGTTCTGGAGCCACTGGGTAGTGATTATGATGATCATGAATTGAATATGGGTATTCCAAATCCACTTCTAAAATGTATCCAATCTCGTCATCTTCATCCACATCCATAAAGTCAATGGATTCTGGCTCGCTCACCCACATAAATCCACTTTCCGGCATGCTTTGCGACATAGCCCAGCCATACAAGTTGTTTGCATCCAGGTACGTCAAGTAGTTGGTTGGTTTCAAGGGATCGTAATCTGCTACGTAGGGGTTATTTGCTTTCGCATACTTGTGTGTGATGACAGATATTCCTCCACGTAGACCTTGTTCAACCATTTGGTACATGTCAATGTCGTTAATCAATTCCAATTTCACCTTTGTCGCTTTCAACATGGCATCCCACGACAGTCCTGGCGCTGTATAGTAGTGAGCAGGATCTAATTCATACGTGTTGAGACATACGTGACGAAAGTTTTCAAACACGTCAGCCAGCAGCAACACATCTGATTTCAGGTACAAGTCATGGTATTCACCAAATGTAGTACAGTGGAATGTCTCCCACACCTTCTGCGCATGCGCATAATCCTCATCGCTAATGTCTTCTTCACTGAGTAGACTGTAAAACTTGTCTTTGGACGGCAGTTGTGTTTCAGCAAACTTGGATGGCTCATCCACGTAATCATAAGGGTACACTCCCTTTCTCAACAGTAAATATTGTTGGTCACTATCGTGAATGTGTGACATCATGTGATAAAAGTTGTCTTTCCCTTCTGCTGCCAGGTTGGATACCAGCTTCTGTAGAGAAGTACTCATGAACTGAAAGCTGTCTGTAAATTTCAGATTGCTCATGGTGAATGCAATATATTTCTCAACGGTGTTGGGAATGACTGTAATCCTTTCGTTTTTGAACTTTCCAATTTCTTCCATGATCAAATGGCTGTCATAGCCTCGTAAATTGTGGAAAAACACAGGAATGATGAAAGAATCTTCAACATCCTGCTGATCTTTTCGAAATCGAAATTGTAAATTGCATTGACTATGTGCAGCTCCGCGGTATTTGCCATTGATATGGTCATGATCTCTCACACGATCTGCTCCTAGAGGCTCATGACAAATGTAGCAATCTGTGGCGTTCTTATAATGCTCTTCATCTTCACAAGTCATGACTATTTTCTTTTTCTGCTGTATACCATGCACAATACGATCACGTTCATATACCATATGGTCTAAAAAGACTTTCACGGCATTATCGCCTCGATACAGGACTGGAGCGCGTGTCTCATACTGGCTGACAACCACGTAGGCAAAGCTGTTTGGACGATGATGTTGATACTTGTCTCCTTCATGCTTTTTCGTGAAACATTCAAAGTCTGCATAAATGACAAACGGCGCTCGCTGTTGTTTGGCTACATTCTTGAACTTGATGAAGGGTTCCTTGGGAAATGATAAACGTTGTGCGCCATGCTTGCCACACACTTCACGATGCTTGTCTAAAAGATCTTGTCGCATAAACCCATGAAGACAGTTGAAACAATAAAATGCTGCATGCTGATGGTTTGATCGATAAGCCATCAGTCTGCTGAAATTCTTGATGAGGCAGTAATGTCTTGTCTTGTCATTGCTAATCAAAAGCAAGTTGATTTCTCTCGCACTGGTGTTTCGACTGAGTTGTATGGGAACAACGACATCATGTTCATATCCAAACACGTTAATGGACACATCATTCTCCTTTTCAAATTTTGGAATGTCTGTAATCGGTGTGGGAAATGTCATGTCTTCCACCTTCAATTCGTTCTCAAATGGTGTGTAATGACTCACGCGGCAAGGACTGTTTGTTGAAGGGTGAAGGTGAGCCAATACAGACCATAAGAAGCACTTGTTGTCTTTATTCTGAATGTTTAACACCGCCTTTGTATTCTGTACTTTCTTCGGTAGTGGGATAAAACTGCTCGCTTCCAGTGGCGCTGACGTAGCTGTATGCACTTCAATGAATAATATGTTATCCAACACCCAGCCAGAACCTTGTCGCTCATGTTCATCAAACCTGGTAAATAATTCTTTATAGGCTTCTGGCAAGTCCTTCTCAATATCTGTTGGATTGTATGCTGCATACGTTGGACTACTGATGAAGGCATTATCCACTTGTTCTACCATCACGCCTTCAACATTTGGTGTCATTTTCTTGAAGCGTGCATGCACGACAATGTACCATTTCATACCACGGTTTAACGTTTCTAGCAAATGTCTCTTGATTCGGTTCTCTTGTTGTCGCATTTCAAGTAGCAAATCTGATCCATCTTCAGGCTCAAACCGTCTTTCCTGCGCGTTTTCACCAAGACTCACTCTTCTGCCTCTGCCTACTTGTCCTGTCTCTTTCTTTCTTTGTTCTTCATGAGACACATTTTCCATCTCATCACATGCATGTGTCTCAAATGCATCCAAAGATGAAAATATCTTGGTGCATTTACAGCAGAGGACTGGATCAGGTCTTTCAACACCATCTTGTACGGTCTTTCGTCTCTTGGCTTCAATCTGCTCAACAAGCTCTTCATGAGCACGTTTCAACCTAGCTGGTTTGCATGTATGTGTCACGAACACTTCCAGAGATGGAAATGTCACATCACAATCATGACAGTAGACTGTTGCCATCGTTGTTGCTTCTTCAACTGCTGGAACTGAAATGAAGTAAAATATACGTTTCACTCTTCCTTTTATACCACTTCAATGGTGTGTTGACTCAGCAGAATGTATCACTAGTTGACTAGTTGACATGTTTCACTCATGCTTTTATACTACTTCCATGTAATCAAAATATGGTGTGTAACTTTGTTCAAAAATTGTTCAAAAATGCTGACTCATCAGAATTTTACTTGTGTATATGAATGTCTTACTTACAGTTGTGAAGTTGTACAGCTGCACTGCTGCACAGCAGAGACATCTAGCGGTGAAGTTAACTGACGGTGAAGTTAAATGGTCTGTCAAATGGTATTCATCCGCCAAATGGTATTCATCCGCCAACTAGACCTGAAATGTGATAAAATGTATTCTCTCTCTCTCACACACACACAGACATGTTTTGCTTCATTTCATAATATAGGATGGCCCTTAAAAGGGCCTGAAATATTTTAGTATATCAGCAAGTTGGATTCCTGCAGCGGCATTTGTACTTGTAGTACTCCTGCATCGTAAATGGTCTTCCCGCGCACTTGAACGGATGGCTGTCGCAATAGCTCTTCAGCTTCAGAGTCATACCACACCACCAGCAGTCATTACATATTGGTCCTGGCCCAGGTAGCGTCGTCGCAAACTTGTACCAGAGCAGACCACCGCAGGTTTTACAGCAAAAGCGCTGCGGTGCGTTGTGGTGTACCGGGCAGTTGTGTGACTGTCCTTCATATTCCAACCTCACGCAGCACTTGTAGCATTGTATGGTCACTTTCTTAGTAGCTGATGTGTTGTCCATGATGTGTCTGACGATGTCTGACGATGTCTGAGCCTCGAGTCACTACACTTATATACGATTTTATCATGCTGAATGGACGATTTCATCATGCTGATTCAGCACAATTTTTGCTCTCCTGTGGGGGGGGGGGGGGGGGGTCGGTACATAGTCTGTCCTGGGGGGGGGGGTCGGTACATAGTCTGTCCTAGGGGGGGGGGGTCGGTACATAGTCTGTCCTGGGGGGGGGGGTCGGTACATAGTCTGTCCTTCCGGTCCAGACATGATGACGTCACTTCCAGACATGATGACGTCACTTCCAGACAGTATGACGTCACTTCCAGACATGATGACGTCATCAAGTGACCCAGAACCGGCGTTTATTACCTACTGTGTGTCTCTGTGCTGAATGGAGAAAATGAAGTTGCTGTGTTATATTTAGTTTGGTTTGAATTAAAAAAGAAAAAAAAACAGCGTTGCCAGTATCAGTGAATTTGGAATGCAGATATCAGGTTAAAAACTGCAGATATTTGAGAGATATCGAGATATTTTAGCGATCAGTAGAATTGGGCCGGTACTCGATTCTCAGCTTCACCTTTAAAAAGTTTTGAAATAGTAACCGTAACTGCATTCCGAATTCATTTACCAAACACCAGGAAATAAGCAAAGAATACATTTTTCTACGTTTATTCGTGCATATCACAGACAAAAGCGTGCATATATACATAAAAAATGTGCATTTGAGGCAGAGAGAACGTAAAGCCACACCAGATACATGTAAGAGTAAATTACATAAAAGATATAAATTAACGTAAATTATTTGTTAAAGAATAGAGGGATTTACGGTGCACCAAGTATATCCAATCTAGTTTAAATTTTCTCAAAGTCGTTCATCTTTGAGATGTACATATATTTAGTTTTCTTTATTTTTCTATTTTTTTTTTTGGTAGGGATTTCTTGGGCACTTGGTGAACCGTTCTAGTTATATACACCACACATAAAGCAGTACAGTTAATTACAGGCTTTAAAGAAAAAGGTTAAAGCCACGCCCACATTTATTGACAACATTTAGCTCAGTCTGTGGTCCAACAGTTCATAAGAGTTCATTTCAACTGTAAAACTGTAGTAAGCCTTGATTTGATCTTGTTGAACTGTTGTATTGCAGTACTGAGCCTGAAAACAGAAGCAAAATTGTGCATTATTATTATAAAAAAAGGTTGTTAGCCAAAATTTTAGCAATAAAAGTTCCAGGGAACGCTTCCGAAGTTTATTTATTTTTTTTACTGTCTTGACGCTCGTGCTACGCCTCAGAGAATTTTGGTAAAACATTTGTATGAATTTAATTGTTGTCAGTTTAATTAATTGTTGTGTAACTTATTCTGTTTGTTAATATATAAAAAACTACGCGTTAGCTATTCATTAACCCCTGATGTTGTGCACCTTCACCAATTCTTTCCCCAACCGTTCTCTCAAACGCTGAATTTGAGGTCAAATTCTGGGAAATTAGGGGGTAATGTGAAGAATTGGTGAAGTTGTGAGCAATCAGTCCTGTGCTAATTGATTTCGTAATTGATTGATTGATGCGAGCACGCAACGTCGATCGTTTTGATGATTGTTGTTGGAATAAAGAGAACTGATTTGGTATTGAAACTGAACGGACGTCTTTTATTGTGCTCCGGACTTAAAAGTTGGCCCGATCACTTTTTGTCCGTCCGTCGGTACAGTCAGCTCTACTAATTGACACATACTATATTGTCACATTAATGATATATATATATATATATATATATATATATATATTTCCACGACTGACCCAAACTGGTACCAGTATGGTCCCCGCAGCTATTCCTATACTGGTTCCCATGACCACATCTGTACGCATGGGCAGGATGACGAATCTGTAGCACACTGAGCGGGCGCCACATTTTAAGACATAAAGGGCAACGAGAATAAAAAATATTTCAAAGCCGTGGGAGGTAAAACTTTAGGAAATCTGAAGTAATACAAGAAAGCAACTTTATAACATAATTCAGGCGGCAAGAGTTTTCTTTAGTTTGCTTGGAAAATTCTAATTGTTATGAGAAGATTTATATGCTTGGCATAGAGGCTTTCTTGGGGCTAAACAATATGCGATTCTGAATTCTTAAACTTCAGAGTTGATCGTGGCGGTCAAAGTCACCGACGTACTTCTTACGCAAGGTCTTTTAGGTACAAAAGGTCGAAAATAAGCTAACACTACTTCCAGTTTTTACCTTTGTCATGAAAGCGGAGGCCAAGGTCACCGAGGTATCTCTTGTATATCGTCTTTTAGGCCCAAAGGGCAGAAAATAAGCTTTGAATCCCTCTACCTCTAACTGTTTTGACACTGATCATGACCGAAGAGGGCAAGCTCATCGAGGTGTCTCTTACATAATGCCTATAGGTTCTAAGGGTGAAAAATAAGGTTGAAATCGCTCTACCTGATTGCAGCGGTATGTATTGCGCCAACTAATATGAAAATCGCCTTGGTTCGAGCCGAACCCTTTTCTTGAAAGAATTAAAAAAACTTCTGAAAGCAAATCATAATCCAGGATTTCTTCGAAATTCACCTATAAATCTCCAGTTGCACTCTTGCTGCATGTTAATCATAATCGGTGTATATGCCTGTCACCGATAACATCAGCATAATCAATTTAACCCCGACACATGCAAGTTTATAATAGTAAATACCTTCTATAGCAGAAATGGAATTTAGTTCAATTGGGGAAAACGGGCCATTGTCATTTCTGTGGAAGCTTACACGAAGTTTCCTGTCCCTAAGTTGAAAACGAAGATCCTAAATCAGGATCAGTAGTCCTTAAATAGCATCATCTCATCTCTCGTTTAGAATGCCGCCATGTTTTAGCAAGACAGAGGTAGTTAGGACGGCGGCCACCTTGTCAATGCTACAAACTCGCTCGACACTGGCGGTTAACTTTTGATCAAATTGTTCATGTTTCCCTGAGCCTGTCAGGAGTTTCTTTATTTCTTCACCTGCTGTTTTTCACGGCATAAGGAGAACGTTCTTTTCAATTTCCGACCTGTCAATTTTGCTAGTCTTTCGAACTGAAATAAGCAGCAATTATTGATAAGGTCAGGTTTTCCTTGAAATTCAGCAAATAGAAAAAAATAAATATTGAAAAATGTGTTAATATATTGACTGTGCAGCTTAGACATAAATTAATATATATAAATAAACATAAATTAATAAAAAAGTAATTAGTAATTAGTGTTGGTTAATTTGAAATAATGATACTAACTTATTTAAAAGAATTAAGTTATCTCAGATACTCATCGCAGCAATTCTTTGTGATCGGTAATAAAATAAGGTTGTTATAGGGCGGATACTTGTTGTTTGTTTTGACAACATATACAATCAAATTCCAACGTTTTTCCAAAGGCTTCACGATTTTGTCGCGACGATACAAAACAACCAACAACTGCTTAAAAAAAGCCGAAACTTTTTAATAGAGGTCGCGATCTCAAAAAGACTTTGCGATGTTCACTGGGAAGTTTCAGGTGCCTTTTGAATCGCCTCCATTACCTAGGGTAACAAAGTCGAAGCAAGAGCAAGGACACAACTCCAAATTGGAATTAAAAATTCAAGATTGGCAGTCAGTTCGTGTTAGATCGTTGAACAGACGGCTAAACGGGCGGACAAACAGATGGGCGGACGGATAACATCTAAATTCATAGTCCCTCTAAGAGTTCTTAAAGCCCTGGTGGGTACGGAGCAAATTGTGAAAAGGGGTATATGCTATGATGAACTCTTAAGCGGCTGGCATTGCCCATTCGCGTCTTATCTTTTCTGACCAAACTGACTCTTCTTGTCAAATTCTTCAGATTTTTGTGTTCCACTCCCAATTTGGTCCTTGTTAAGAGTATGCTTGCAATGCAAGAGATCATTTTTTTATTTCATATGTTGTTTTATTTATGAGTTTTTTATTTATATATTGCTTGATTTATGTGTTGTTTTATTTATGTATTGTTTGTGTGTCCGGGTACTTATACAAGATTCTCAATAATGATTTAATAACGGGCCACAGGACACACCTGAAACCTGCCTTCTCTTTTGAGCAAAAACTCGATTCCACGTTATGTTAAATATCCAATTCATGATTAGAATTCCTGCTTTCGTTGTTCAGTCAATGAAGAGAAGATTTGTAGTTATGTAAAATAAATTACAGATTTTGGATTATCCCAATTATCAAAATCCCATCTTCTCCATGCTAATCTTAATTCCAGAGTAAGTCGACTTACTCTAGACTTCGGATTACCACCTCGATTGCATCTTCTCCGGAGTGGAAAGTTTGTATAAAATTCGTTCTAAATTTCGTTGTAATATCATTCAACAAACAAAATATAGAGTAAATTGAAACTATTAGAAGAAAATACAAATTAAGCTGTGAGGCATTCTTGTACGTTAAAGATAGAAATTTGGCAAATGGATTACCATAGTTTTGGAACTGTTGTGTTCAAAGAGTAATATTATTCTATCATTAAAGTTGTGGAAATTCTGTAATGCAATTTGAATGGATTGAGATTAATTTTCTGTAATTGCAAAAGAGACTTGGTTTAAATTTGATCAGTAACATGAATAGATTACATTGCTTTATCGTTCTTAATTGTATTTTAAAGTTCTAAGTAAGTAATAACGCTTTAGCGCTAAATAAGATTTGATTTAGATTAGAATTAGATATTTTAAGAGACTGCTTATAATGTAACTTATCAGAGAGTTTCATTCATGTGTGATTGCAATTTAGTTGTTATCAAGTTATAATGTAACTGGTCGAAGAGTTTCATTCATCAATGATTGCAATTTAGTTGTTAAGTAATATTTATGTAGTGCACTGTGCAGAGAGTTAATTGTGAAATCTATAGATTGTGAATATTATAGAAATAAACCAGATATTTAGCGAAATTTGTTTCCACAATTTTTCACAATTTTACCGGCAAATAACCGGCCGGCAAATACCCTAGACCGGCAATTCACCCTAGACCGGCAATTCACCCACCGGCAACTCACCTCCACCGGCAATTCACACACCGGCAAAAGACCACCGACAAATCACCCACCGGGAGATCTCCTGTTTCCAAATTTAATTCAATCTGTTTCAAAATTAAAGACATTAATGAGAAGTGTGCACTTGTGTATTTATTTTAGAAGTGCCATTACCAACTGTACCCTAAGTGGCGACGAAGGGCGTGACAGGGCAAGAAATCTCAAATGTAGATGAGTGAACAAAGCATTTTTCCCAATAATAACAGTTAATAGCAGTTGCTTAATGCTTCTATATTTCCCATGCGCATGGGTAGTAAAGAGTATTAAAAGCCTGTGGTTAAGCCGTTCAGATAATAACACTGTTTCTAACTTTTTTCTTTTTTGTTTGTATTATTTTTAAAAAAAAGTATAAAATTATAGATAAACGCATTCCCCGTATCTGTCCCAATTTATAATTATACAGTGTTCGATATTTACTGATTTTATCAGATTATTAAAGAAAGATGTTCATATATTTGAACCTTTCGCAGTTTTGCTTGAAAAGAGAGAATAGGCATATCGACTAATTAATTTCACTGACGTCACACAGTCAATTATTGATGATAAGAATAAGTGATGACATACGTAAATGAGGTAAATATTATTAAGTAACATAGCTCACTGTATACGCATTGAAAATATGAACATTGTCTGTTTCTTTTTAGAATTTCAGAAAAAGTTTTTGCCCAGCTGACAGAAATTTATTCCACATTGAAGGCACTCACACGCCAGCGACTCGAAAGTGCACAGGATGTGTTCACTTTTGAGCCTTGTGGAAGACTTCATGGCACTTGAGCACCATGTGAAGACAGATCCAGCGAAGCGACTTCAGGATGGTTGGACATTCCATTGTTGTTGGCGTATCAAATGGAAATACATCTCTCTTAGTTATTAGTTACCTAGATTAATTATTCCCACTTGGAAACATTGCAAATGGGTATGCTTTGCTAAGAATTCTGGCTGTTTATTCTATTTGTTTTGTTTCTTTATTTTTTTTTTCTTTCTCCGTCTCGAAGGTTTCTAGAAAACTCCTCTTACGCTATTTGCCGCAGGACAATGAAATTTAGCACAGAGATAGAGGGTGGCGAGATGTAGTGAAATCACAATTTTTTACCTTGACCTCAAAGATCAAAGTCAAATAGATGCCAATTATTTTTGACCACAAAGTGGTTTCCAGAAAACTCCTACAGGGTTTGACGTAGGAAAACGGCATTTGACAGAGATATATAGCGTAATGAGTTGTCGTGAAATCCGCATTTTCTTACCTTGACCTGGTCACGGTCAAATTGAGGTCAAAATATTTTTTCAAACCCCAATTCAGCACGAAAAATTGCTGGAAATAGCGCTCAAATCCTTGTTTCAATACGTGTACGGTGTCAGCAGTCAGCAACATCATGGACTGAACTTAGACATTCAGTGTCAAGATCATATGACCTTAATTTCTATATCGTAATGCGTTAGAGAAAGATTGTCCATCATTTCGAAAACGATTCGAGATAGAGCGATTTTGACCCTTTGGCCCTAAAAGACGTTATATAAGAGGTACCTCGGGGACCTTGACCTCCGTCATGGTCAAGGTTTAAAACCTGAAGTTGACAATTGTCTTGGTTAGATGGTTAGAGATAGAACGATTTAGAGCTTATTTTCGACCCTTTGAGCCTAAGAGACGTTATGTAAGAGGCACCTTGGTGACCTTGACCTTCTCTGTCATGGTCAAAGTAAAAAACGGAAGTTGACCATTATCTCGAAAACGGTTAAGGTTTAAAACCAGAAGTTTACCATTATCCGGAAAAGTTAGAGATACAGTGATTTTGAGCTTAATTTCGACTCTTGGGGCCTAAGAGACGTTATAAAAGAGGTACCTTGGTGACCTTGATCTCTTCCGTCATGGTCAACGTCAAAAACCTGAAGTTGACTATTATCTCGAAAATGGTTAGAGACAGCGATATTGAGCTTATTTTCGACCCTTTGAGATTAAAAGACGTTATATAAGAGGTACCTTTGTGACCTCGACCTCCTCCATTATGGCCAAGGTCAAAACACGGAAGTTGACCATTGTCTCAAAATCGGTTAAAGATTTTCAGCTTATTTTCGACCCTTTGCGCCTAAAGAGACTTATTTAAGAGGTACCTCGTTGACCTCGAGCTTCTACGTCATGGTCATGGTAAAAAACCGGAAGATGACGTTTATCCGGAAAACGGTTAGAGATTTTAGGTAATTTTCTACTCTTTGGGCCTAAAAAACGTAAAATAAGAGGTGCCTCGGTGACCTCAACCTCCTTCCTCATGGTCAAGTTGATCATTACATCGAAAATGGTTATAAACCTGAATTGGATAATTTGTCTCTAAAATAGGTTAAATTGTATTTACTTCGATGACCTCGTTCACGGTAATAATCCGGAAGCTGATCATTATGTCGAAGCACTGAAAGAATTGTCTTTAACCAGATATATTGTCTCTGACCTTGCGCCATTGTGAGTGGACGCCATTTCGCTACGTGCAGCAATATTCGGTCTACTGAATGTTTGCGTCTATACAGCTTGTACATAATTCAAAACTTAATAATAAATAATTATTAACAAATAAATAAAAGAAAGAGAAAATAAATAAAAAATTCTCATGTTGCAGTTAAGTACACTGAAACGTTTGGGCGGGATATCATTACGTGATAAGACTCTTCGCGTACTGAAACGCGTTTTTACGCCATCGCTGATGTGCAAGACGAGCTTGAAGGGGCAAAAGGCTGGGAAGCTCGCCTTTTTGACAACTGCAACATCTAAAGTTATGTCGTGCCAAGCCGTCACGGAAAATAAGATTTGAAGAGGCCATGGGGACAATTTTTAAAATTGCCCCGTTTCGTCAGGGAGGAACTAAGAACGCTTCTGTTTAACAGATATAGATTTTGCAACGAGCATGACTCATTATCCCCTCGCCCAACTTTGTTGGCGAAGGGGGTATAGGATCTGGTTAGTCCGTCGGCCCGTCCGTCACCGTTTAGGTAGTGGTCTTTATGCACAACTCCTTCAAACGGGTAAGCACACACATTTCAAATCCTTTACAGATTTTCTCCTCATAGGATTGTAGTTGTGCACCTCGTATTTAGTTTGTCCGATTTTTCATTGATTTAGCCGAAATTGAGGTCGAAACTTTTCATTTGAAAGTAATGCGTGCATACAAATTGAACGTGTTAAATATGTCATTCTGTGTTTATGTTACAAAACGAGCGAAGGGCGAGGTGATTTGCAGCGTACGGGTGTTCTTGTTTTTACATGTTACAGTAATTTTTCTACATTTATATGAATTTTATCTGCAAGACATCTGCTTCTGTTTTCAGAAACTGCTTATGTGGCCAACTTAAATAAAACCAAATTAAGAGTTTTTTTCATTTAAAAATCTTACTGCAGAAAAACGTTTTTAAGAACATTTTCAAAACGTTTTCCAAAAAACTTTTAAAAACGTTTTCTGAATGTTGTATATGAAATACCGAAAAAAGTTAGAAAAAAACTTGTTAAAAACGTTTTTAAAAAACGTTTTAAGGAAAACATTTTTAAAATGTTCTTCAGAAAACGTTTTTAAAACGTTTTCTAAATAATGTTTTTCGGTATTTCATATACAACCTTCAGAAAACGTTTTCTGCGACATATTGTTTTGCGGGTTGTTATTATTTGCAGTATTAATAGCATTTGTACGCGTACTAATATTACTAGTGGCAGTTACATTCATTTTTGAAGGTGTGCTTCAAACAGCTAAGGCTACTTGCAAAATTGCCGGTTATTTACATAAAAGCTACAGATACAGCATGGATTTTATCGATTCTGTATATATAATTCATGACGACATAGGGGCTTATGAAGGTGTATTCATTTTGCGATAGAGTTGTTGTCTACAGATTGTCTTCCACTAAGGTAGTTTTCATATCCCTGAGCTTTAGGAGTTCTTCATTTGAGGCAGCCTTCTCCGATGGATTCACGTTGACAGTGGGTTTCTAGAAACAACTCATAAATGGAAACAGGAGTTTCGCATCCACTGGTCGCTTCATTCTCAGTGCTATTTGAGCCAATAAAAATATAAGGATTACAGCCATTATTTATCATTAGTGGGCCGTAGTCTTGGATCGTAGTAGGGGGCCATACTGAAAATTCTCGGGAAGAATGAAATCAAACTGCACCGAATGCTTCCCAGTACGGTTTATTGACAAGGATTCGGAACCGGCACTTCACAAATTAAAATAGTTCATTTTAATACGACAATTTTCTTAATCACGTGAGCTTCAAAACTATCTTGAAGTTTGTAACTGAACGGAAATAGTCGCGGAAAAATAAAACAAAACTAGATGCTGTCAGAGAGCAGCAATATCCCCCGTGAAACCCTAAATGCATTTCATTATATACCGTATGAAAATGCTATACGCATGAAATCGTGTAGCATTTCCAATCACCTGTATCATGACATATGACAACTGAAATTATAATTAGCTTTAGGATAAAAATCATTTAAAAATATTACTCACCTAATGCGCTTTAAGAACAAAGTAACGTCCGTTCATATAGTGGTGCCCACGAAGTCCACTCCGTTTGCATATATGTCGATTTATGACGATTTTTAAAAGCCTGTCATTTTGTCAATTTTGCTTCGATCAAACTGAAACCTTGACGTTGCACATCTTTATACCCTATATGTTGCCTATATGAAATATGAAAGCTGAATTATGCTTCGTTGATATAGAAGTGGTGTCCACAAAGTCCTATACATGTGCACATATGTCTATTTTCGACGATTTTCAAAAGCCTGTCAATTTGTCAATTTTGCTTCGATTAAACTGAAACCTTAACGTTGCACATCTTTATACCCTATATTTTGCCTATATGAAATATGAAAGCTGAATTATGCTTCGTTGATATAGAAGTGGTGTCCACAAAGTCCTATACATGAAAAAACATTTTCAAAACGTTTTCCAAAAAACTTTTAAAAACGTTTTCTGAATGTTGTATATGAAATACCGAAAAAAGTTAGAAAAAAACTTGTTAAAAACGTTTTTAAAAAACGTTTTAAGGAAAACATTTTTAAATTGTTCTTCAGAAAACGTTTTTAAAACGTTTTCTAAATAATGTTTTTCGGTATTTCATATACAACCTTCAGAAAACGTTTTCTGCGACATATTGTTTTGCGGGTTGTTATTATTTGCAGTATTAATAGCATTTGTACGCGTACTAATATTACTAGTGGCAGTTACATTCATTTTTGAAGGTGTGCTTCAAACAGCTAAGGCTACTTGCAAAATTGCCGGTTATTTACATAAAAGCTACAGATACAGCATGGATTTTATCGATTCTGTATATATAATTCATGACGACATAGGGGCTTATGAAGGTGTATTCATTTTGCGATAGAGTTGTTGTCTACAGATTGTCTTCCACTAAGGTAGTTTTCATATCCCTGAGCTTTAGGAGTTCTTCATTTGAGGCAGCCTTCTCCGATGGATTCACGTTGACAGTGGGTTTCTAGAAACAACTCATAAATGGAAACAGGAGTTTCGCATCCACTGGTCGCTTCATTCTCAGTGCTATTTGAGCCAATAAAAATATAAGGATTACAGCCATTATTTATCATTAGTGGGCCGTAGTCTTGGATCGTAGTAGGGGGCCATACTGAAAATTCTCGGGAAGAATGAAATCAAACTGCACCGAATGCTTCCCAGTACGGTTTATTGACAAGGATTCGGAACCGGCACTTCACAAATTAAAATAGTTCATTTTAATACGACAATTTTCTTAATCACGTGAGCTTCAAAACTATCTTGAAGTTTGTAACTGAACGGAAATAGTCGCGGAAAAATAAAACAAAACTAGATGCTGTCAGAGAGCAGCAATATCCCCCGTGAAACCCTAAATGCATTTCATTATATACCGTATGAAAATGCTATACGCATGAAATCGTGTAGCATTTCCAATCACCCGTATCATGACATATGACAACTGAAATTATAATTAGCTTTAGGATAAACATCATTTAAAAATATTACTCACCTAATGCGCTTTAAGAACAAATTAACGTCCGTTCATATAGTGGTGCCCACGAAGTCCATTCCGTTTGCATATATGTCGATTTATGACGATTTTCAAAAGCCTGTCAATTTGTCAATTTTGCTTCGATCAAACTGAAACCTTAACGTTGCACATCTTTATACCCTATATTTTGCCTATATGAAATATGAAAGCTGAATTATGCTTCGTTGATATAGAAGTGGTGTCCACAAAGTCCTATACATGTGCACATATGTCTATTTTCGACGATTTTCAAAAGCCTGTCAATTTGTCAATTTTGCTTCGATCAAACTGAAACCTTGACGTTGCACATCTTTATACCCTATATTTTGCCTGTATGAAATATGAAAGCTTAATTATGCTTCGTTGATATAGAAAATGGTGTCCACAAAGTCCTATACATGTGCACATATGCCTATTTTCGACGATTTTCAAAAGCCTGTCAATTTGTCAATTTTGCTTCGATCAAACTGAAACCTTGACGTTGCACATCTTTATACCCTATATTTTGCCTGTATGAAATATGAAAGCTGAATTATGCTTCGTTGATATAGAAGTGGTGTCCACAAAGTCCTAAGCTTGAAGAGGGGACGGACGGACGGACAATCTCAAACCTATATCCCTCCGTTTCACCGGGGATAACGAGGAAATAAGTTGTAAAAAATCAATGCATTATAACATTGAAAAATGCTATAAAATGCATCTTGCACGCCCAACACGCCTTCTTCACGTCGAATCCCGTGAATCCCCCTGCCCAAAATACTAATGTGTACTACAGGGAAAAAGTGCCTTCTTTGCATGTATTAGCACTTTTTGTACTATTTGTGAACGTGCCAGGACACTGATGTGACAAGTGTACGGAGCGCGTGCCAGGACACTGATGTGACAAGAGTACCTAGCACGTGCCAGGACACTGATGTGACACGTGTAGGGAGCACGTGCCAAGACACTGATGTGACACGTGTACGGAGCACGTGCCAGGACACTGAGGTGACACGTGTACGGAGCACGTGTCAGTGCACCGACGGCGTGATAGCGTACCGACCATGTCATTAGGCATGCAGCACGCAAGCCCCACGCCAGTAGGTTGCGGATCCCTGTCCCAACAATATATATAATATGCAAAAAAAACGCCTATATGCGATAACGTGAAGCGTTGACAGTATCATAAAAGTTCAAAAATTACACAGGTGCCGTACTGGTAGGCTTTTTCTTCAAGCAAACACAAAATAAATATTTCTCTTGGGTTATGAAATGTTAAAGCATCCATGCCATTGGCGTATATATATATATATATATATATATATATATATATATATATATATATATATATAATTATAATAAGCGCAACAAGAGCGGCCAGTGCACACAAAACATTCGAGTACAGGCTTATACTAACACTGCCAATCGATACCTACTTAGTTTCTTGTTTTTGTAAACAAAGACAAATGTTTCCCCGACTAAACCCACAATACCTCCCCCCCCCCCCTAAAAAATCCTTTTTTTTAATTACTGAAAATATTCATTTCTGCAAACATAATAATAATTCATGGTAAAAAATTCAAATAAACAAAACTGACAGTGATCACTAAAACAGATATTACTGCACGTCTTTTTTCATCTGAGTCTGGAAGGTGGTCGCTAAAAGGGGTTTCATCCAGGTCTGAAGTTGGTCATTAGAGTAGTTTTACTCTACGTTACATTTTTATACGTTACATTTTTATCCGGGTGTGGAAGTTGGTCAAGACAGTCAGATTTTACCGTACGTCTTTTTACCTGGAAAGGTTCAAAACAAACGGGTCTTACTTCACATCTTTTTATCTAGGTGTTGAAGGTATTCTGGATTTTTTTAACCATCATCCATCACCCCTCCCTCGCACCAGCTGTCTTATGTATGTACGGCTGTAAACGCAACTCTAGAGTCTATTACCCAAGGTAACCGTAACGGTCTGTGCCCTAAGTGTAGTTATAGCCATGATATGCTACCTTGTCTACGCACATTTCCATCGGCCAAAAAGCACTAGAAAGACATTCTTCATAATTGTGCATCAGATGGCGCACCTCGGTGGCAGAAGGGAGGCATTTCGGTGCCAAAATGATTAGCTGCTTCTCATAACACGAGATATCACCTGACCCACTTTAACAGCGCAAAATGCTTCCAGGTACTGCAAACAATGCTAACAGTTAAAAAAATAGCTCACCTGTACGGAACACCTTGGCAACCGAATCAGGTATGCGGCGAAAAAAGCAATAGCTAGACCTTCTGAGGCCTATAAATAGGACAATAGCATTCCATGACCTCGTAGATAACCAATTCATCATATACCCCAACTGACACTGACCGAGTGGCATGCTACGCAATAGCTGTAAATGAGAAACGGCACTAAAAGCTCAATTTCAGGCAATAACAGATAACAATGGACCCACAGTAATGCTGTTACTGTTTTCAAGCATTCTAAAAAATGCAAGAACACTCGAGAATGTTCTATAAAATGCGGAAATCCCTAGCGTAGTTAACAATTATGTTTAGTTAACATAGTCAAAAAATGGAGGCGGCGGGGGGGGGGGGATGTTGACGTTATGCACTTTTCTTGATTTTCTATACGAGTTTAATAATGTTTAACCAAAGCCGTGCGACTTATCCGAGGAATAACTACACCAAGTTTAAAGTAGATCCGACTTTCCGCTATCGATATAATTTTCTTAACAGAAAATTTTTTACGTAATGCAGTGTTGCCAAGGAGTCATCAAGAAAAAAAGGATAAAAAAGGATAAAAAATGATAAATTTGGAGAAAAAACGTATGAAAAAAAGGATAATTCCTATTTTGCTGAAAATCGTGAAAACATTAAAGGTAATCATATTGTATAATTTTTTTGTAATTTATAATGCTCGTTTTCACAGCGATTAAAAATATTTGCATACCCGATTGTACTTTACAAATTTATAAACGAATCCGGTCAAAATGTGCCAAAAGAAGCGTTTTGACAACTGGCTACTAAATAATTTTAAATGCTCCTATTTAGCCAATTTTTAGCGGATCGCCAAAACAAGAATGTCCAGGGACATTGTGACCAGCCGAGATCTAGTGAATCTATGAATAAGCTTGTCTGGTTGCCTAAAATGGTAGTCACATTGTAAAAGCTTGTCCAAGGACAAAGCCCCAGCTTAAAGCGATAAAACCAAATCCGGCGTGCTTGAACAAGAGAATGTCCCTGAAAAATTGGGCTTCAAAGGACGAGATGGCAATGAGCTAGCTAAATAATTAATTTAGCAACGGACCCGAATATAGACAGATAAATACGTACAAAGACTTTTTCCCAGAAAAATAACTTCGAACAACGTATCGAAATTGTATCCACACATGTGTACTGTTGACACGTACTGTCGGACATACGCAATTAGTTCAAGCAGCAGAAACGACCAGAAACGACCAAACACATGCGCCTTTTGAAAAGAAGAAAACGCCGCGTCTAAAACATCATTACTTAAGTTTAATGTTTTGGTATGCGGGGTTTGCATTTCCGACCAGTGCGCATGTTTATTCCCACTTGGCACTGAAAATGCCAAATGGGGATGGATTGCCTCGAATTCTTCGCCTATTTTTTTTCCTCGCTTTTTTAAAATTTGTTTTCTTCTTCCGCCGAATCGGTTTCCAGACATCTCCTCCAGGACCGCTGAAGCTAGACCAAGCAAACTTGGCACATGTATGGAGGGTCATCTGAAGTGGTGCACCTGATAAAAATTTTTGACCTTGACCTTACTGGTCAAGGTCAAATCGCGAAAAAGTTCAAACGGTTTTCAGATAATTACTGCAGGGCCGTTGAAGCTAGAAAAGCGAAACTTGGTACATATAAAGAGAGCAATGTGATCTGAAGCAACCGATAAAAGTTTTTGACCTTGATCTTGACCATGAAATCGCGAGAACCTTTATTTAAGAAGAACAATGAGTTATCTCGAAAACGGAAAGAGATAGAGCAATTTTGACCTCATTTTCGACCTCCACCCCTTGGCCCCTATCTCGAAAACGGTAAGAGATAGAGCAATTGGTTTCCAGACATCTCCTCCAAGACCGTTGAAGCTAGACCAACCAAACTTGGCACATGAATAGAGGCCATCTGAAGTGGTACATCTGATAAAAAATTTTTACCTTGACCTTGCCGGTATAGTTGGTAGTATTTAGGAGGATATTCTACATTCAGACGTGAAAATTGTTAACAAATAGCAATATCACCTACGTTCCGTTTACAGTTATCATTCCAAGTGGGGTCTAATTCGCTGTGCGAATTTCGGTCTAGTTTAATCTGCGTTGATGTGCGGTTTGCATTTCGGAAAAATGCGCATATTTATTTAACTTGCCGTTATGCTCTGTACGCATTTCGGACCAGTGCGCATGTTTGTTTAGCTTGTGTTGATGCGCGTTTAACTTTTCGGACCAGTGCGCATGTTTATTCAATTTGCATTGATGCGCAGTTCGCATTTCAGACCAATGCACATGTATATTCAACTTCCGTTGATGAGTGCTTCGCAATTCGGACAAGTGCGCATATTTATTTGGCTTGCGTTGATGCACTGTTTACATTTCGGACCACTGCGCATGTTTATTTAACTAGCGTTGATCAGCGTTTCTTATTTTAGACCAGTACGCATGTTTATTTAACTTGCGTTGATAAGCGGTTCGCATTTCGGACCACTGCGCATTTTTATTTAACTTGCGTCGATGCGCAGTTCGCATTTCAGACCAGTACGCATGTATATTCAACTTCCGTTGATGAGTGCTTCGCAATTCGGACAAGTGCGCATATTTATTTAGCTTGCATTGATGCGCTGTTTACATTTCGGACCACTGCGCATGTTTATTTAACTAGCGTTGATCGGCGTTTCTTATTTTAGACCAGTGCGCATGTTTATTTAACTTGCGCTGATAAGCGGTTCGCATTTCGGACCACTGCGCAAGTTTATTTAACTTGCGTTGATGCGCGGTGCTTATTTAGGACCAGTACGCATGTTTATCTTCCGTCGATGCACGGTTCACATTTCGGACCAATGCGCATGTTTATTTAACTTGCATCGATGCGCAGTGCTTAATTTGGACTACTGCGAATATTTATTTAACTTGCGTCGATGTGCGGTTGTTAAATCTGACTATTGCGCAAGTTCATTTAACTTACGTTTATGAGCTGAAGGAGGAGATTAATTTAATTTTTTTTTTCAAAAATTCCGAAAAAAAAATCAAAAGTTCTCCAATTCACTCAAAAAGCACAAGCCGTATGCATGACCCCCTAAAGACGGCTTACATCAAAAATAAATGAAATCTGATAAAAGCTGTAGGAGGAAATGCATTTTGAAGTTTTTTTCTTCAAAAATTCCCCCAAAATTCTGATCGACACGAAAAGCACAGACCGTATTCACGACACCCTAAGCATGCCTCAGCCCCAAAATAAATGATGTCTGATCAAAACTACAGAAGATTTTCAGGTATTTTCATCAAAAATCAGAAATCAGAAATGGGATAAAAACTGTAGGAGGAAATACATTTTGAAGTTTTTCTTCAAAAATTCCCTAAAAATACACAAATTGTGAGATCGACTAAAACGCGCAAGCCGTATGCTCAACCCCTTAGGAATGCCTCAAACCCAAAAAAACGAGAGAGAGAGAGAGAGAGAGAGAGAGAGAGAGAGAGAGAGAGAGAGAGAGAGAGAGAGCGAGAGACTATAAAGCACAAGCCGTATGCACGATCCTTTAGGGTGCCTCATCACAAAAAAAAAAAAAAAAAGACATCGGATCAAAAATGTAGAACGAGATACATTTTAAAATTTCTACTTCAAAAATTCCCCAAAAATTCAAAAATCACCCGATCGACTATAAAAGCACAAGTCGTATGCGCGAACCCATAGGGATGCCTCACACCAAAAATAAATGAAATCGGATAAAAACTGTAGGAGGAAATGCATTTTGAAGTTTTTCTTCAAAAATTCGCTAAAAATACACAAATTGTCGGATCAGCTAAAAAGCACAAGCCGTATGCGCGACCCTTTAGAGGTGCCTCATACCAAAAATAAATGACATCGGGTCAAAAATGTAGGAGGAGATAAATTTTAAAATTTTTTCTTTAAAAATTGCCCGAAAATTAAAAAATCATCCGATCGACTAGAAAAGCACAAGCCGTATGCACAACCCCTTAGGGATGCCTCACACCAAAAATAAATGACATCGGATCAAAATTGTAGGAAGAGATGCATTTTGAACCAAAGTTAACTAACTAACTAACTTACTAACTAACAAACTAACTTACTAACGGACGCCGCCCGCGAAGTGATAGGAATACCCCAGCTTACGTGTAACGTAAGCTGGGCTAAAAATACCCTTTTTCTACTGATGTATTGATTGTAACAATAGACGCTGCATAAAAGCTGCAAATTAGGAAAAAATAGTATTTTGAACGAAAAAAACTGAAAAAAGTATCAAAATAAATAAAAAGGATGAAAAGCGAAAAAAAGGATAAAAAAGGATGAAAATTTTTAAAAAGTATAAAAAAGTATTTAAGGATAAAAAAGGATAAAATCGGGCCTTATTTTAAAAAAGGATAATCCTTTAAAAAAAAGGATGATGTGGCAACACTGGTAATGCCGCTTTTCTTAATTTTAACATATATCTAATTAGGAAAAAATAGTATTTCGAACGAAAAAAAACTGAAAAAAGTATCAAAATAAAAAAAAGGATAAAAAGCGAAAAAAAGGATAAAAAAAGGATAAAAATTTTTAAAAAGTATAAAAAAAGTATTTAAGGATAAAAAAGGATAAAATCGGGTTTTTTTTAAAAAAATAAAGGATAATCCTTTAAAAAAAGGATGATGTGGCAACACTGGTAATGCCGCTTTTCTTAATTTTAACATATATCTAATAAGGAAAAAATAGTGTTTTAAACGAAAAAAAACTGAAAAAAGTATCAAAATAAAAAAAAGGATGAAAAGCGAAAAAAAAGGATAAAAAAGGATGAAAATTTTTAAAAAGTATAAAAAAGCTTTTAAGGATAAAAAAAGGATAAAATCGGGCTTTTTTTTTTAAAAAAAAGGATAATCCTTTAAAAAAAGGATGATGTGGCAACACTGGTAATGCCGCTTTTCTTAATTTAACACACGCGTCAAAAGTTGAAACAGTCGTCATACTGATTTAAGGAATATCCATATAAAATTTTAAGTCGATATGACTTTCGACTATGGAGATATTGAGCATACAAAATCTCGTTCAAAATGTATACATATTTTACGTGATGACCTCATACGCCGCACTCGTTCCTACTCGCGAAAATAATTTATAGACTTTTCGGACCTACTTAACAACACTCCCACCAAGTTTCAACTTTCTTCGATGTTCAGCAGCTGAGAAATTTCGCACACAAGATTTGTACGTAATGACGTCATACACATGTTCTAACCATGTGACATGCGTCAAAGGTTGACCGAACCGTTATGAAAATATTATGAACAAGATCTTGTGTGCAAAAATATCTCGACAACAGAAAGTCCTATCCACTTCAAATTGTGCATGAATTTTATAGATTCTTTCGGACCTACCAAGCCACAATCCCACCAAGTTTCAACTTTCTTCGATGTTCAGCAGCTGAGAAATTTCGCATGACGTTATACACCTGCCCTAATCATGTGACATGCGTGAAAAAGTTGACAGAACCGTCCGACTGACTCAAGGAATACCCATATAAAATTTGAAGTCGATAGGACTTTCCGTTATCGAGATATTTTACACACAAGATCTTGTTCATAATATATACATATTTTACATGATGACGTCATACACCTCATTCGTTCGTTCGTTCTACAGAACCTTTCGTACTTACAAGCAACGATCCCACCAAGTTTCAACTTTCACTCATGTTCAGCGGGCTGAGAAATTTCGCACACAAGGTTTTTACGTAATGACACTATACACCTGCCCAAATCATGTGACATGCGTCAAAAGTTGACAGAACCGCCCGACCTAATCAAGGAATAAATTGATCAAGTTTGAAGTCGATCTGATGTTTCGTTCTCGAGATATCTTGCACTCAACATTTTGTTCACAACTGACTGAGACACACACAAACACACACACGTACACAGGCACGCGGTGAAACCAGCCCGAAGGCGCAGATGGAGCCTGGGTTATTTTTGTGTATGGGTATATTCCAAAAATGATCAAATACAATCTTGGCCGAATATTTTTGCTGTCTCCTTTTTAACAGGCTTCACAAAATATTGTTTAGATCTCTCAATATTCAGTGAAAACTGAAAAATATAATTCCAGCCAACTTGGACAGTATGTGTAAGAGAAAAACAGCCTTTTAAACGTAAGCTCAAAGTGAATGTAGACCTTGCACGTGGTCTTTTTAGGTCATTTCCATAACGAAATAAACAATGTTTTGTTTACAAACAAGTGTATCCGGTAGTCGGTGGATAATATAAAGTCATAAAAGAAAGGCGTTTCTAGACTTCCATTTCAAAATTATTATTACCATTATTTTCCCTGGCATTTGAAATATACGTATCAAAAAATATCACGCAAATGCATGTCGGCACGTCAGATTCCAGAGTATGTACACGGTTTACCTTACTGCGAAACAGTCTGTTAAAAAGGAAGTTTTGTAGCTGCGAAGAAGTTTCTATTAATATATTTTTAAAATAAATACTCAAATATATTGTAATGGTCTACGTTTCCCGTTAGTGACTGTTTCACAATGGGGTAAACAATGTATTTATGTTTGAATATCAATTAATACCTCGTGACCAGACCTTGAAATAAAGAAGTGTATATTAATATATTTTATATAAACCTGACAAATAAATTTATATGATGCACGTTTCACGCTATGGACAGTTTCACAACAAGGCAAACAATGTATTTATGTTTTGATATCAATTAATATCTTGTAACCGCATCTTAAAATAAAGACAGAAGTGTCCATTAATACATTTTAGAATAAACTCCCCAAATATATTGAAATGATCTACGTTTCATGTTATAGGCCGTTTCACAATAGGGCAATCTCTATATTTATATTTTGATGTCAATTGTTACCTTGCAACCAGGCCTTAAATGCTCTTAAAAAGATTTTGCCTTGACATAATAAAAACTACAGAGCGCACATATCAGATGTATGCATATGGCATTAGACATTTATTTTCTCTTATCACTATTTCTATAAGCTCAGTTTGGCCATACATTTCTTTTTCAGAATTACTGGTCCAACATCGCTTAAATGACGGCCATAATGTTTTGCAATCCCACTATAGGATATATAACATTTCCTGTCAAGGGTTCTTCTTGAATTTCACTCAATTTAGGGTTTATTTATATAAACTAAGTCTGCCAGCAAATATGGTTCCTCTGTAAATTGCACCTCATCAATTGTCTAAGTGATTGCGTCGTGTGTGCTGAATAAGTAACCGTTTATCTTTAAGTTGTGAAGTCAAAGCGCCCAATATTATGCACAGGCTTCAGTTAATACTTCTAATCAAAAGCTCGGTTGTTGGTCTTGTGTCTAGGGCCGTGTGGTGGGGGGGGGGGGGGGGGGGAGGGGGCAGGGGGTGGGATAGTGAAGTGGCCGGTTCTAAAAACATCCAAGGTTGAAGAATCTTTAGTAATTAAGTCCAAAAAATAAAGGTCGTCTATACAAGCGATATTAGGTCTATCATTTAAAAAAGCAAAGCAATTCTAACCACAAACTGAGCTAATAGAAATAGAGATAAAAGAAAAAAATGTTTAATTACAAGGACCGCAATTTTTGGCGAAAAAGAGCAACTTCTGAGACACGCAAGCTATTTCTCTGCATGCTATCCACACTCCTCTAGCAAACATTAGACAAATTTAAGATTCAGTCGAATCTAGCCACAATACCTTGACAAAAAAATACCACTGTGTGCATACCAAAGAGGTATGAACAGTGGTATTTAATATCAGTTTTCCAGCCTGAGCGAGCACATGGAAGGTGGATTAAAACTTTAATTTAAGTTAACCGTTAAAACAAATCAAGTTAAAACATTAACCTAAAAAATATATTCAGATCGGCACTTACATCAAGAACAATTAATGCAGTCATTCAAGCGGTTTTGGACCCATCACTAGTTCAAACCCAAAAAGTAAATTCTAAGAAAAAGTTACCGCCAAACACAGCTAATTCTGGAGACAAAATAATATTTTTAACATATACTGTAAAAAAGGAAATAATAATTTTAACATATATTGTAAAAAAGTACAAATAGCTTGAGCTGTTGATAATTTGAAGTTTAAAAAGGACAATGCAAAAGGTACACACACACACACACCGTGAAAACGGACGTTTCACAATGTGGTTGAAAGCCTTGAATGTAACTATTGTAAAATATGCTTTTGTAGAAACCAAGTAAAAAGTTATAAAAATATTGTTTTACAGAAAAATAAACACCATTTATCACTTTGCTATAGTTTTTGAGCTGCTACAAGGAAAACAAGCTGCTAGGACTTGGGAAATTTTGTAAACAAAAAAGGTGACACCCCCATATCTCATGAAGTCGCCCAACACGTGCTTGTTCAAGTGCTCTTCATTCATTGCTCGAGAAAATAGGCACAAACCATGTGGAAACAACTTGATTGGCCAAAATTTAATTAACCTGCCATGTGCTCGCTCACGCTGGGTCTCACCTATTGGGAAGTATAAACTAAAATTTTGCCCCAAAAAATACACCAGGCGTTTTTGGACACCCCTCTCATATGAAAGCCCATCTCTCAATTGAAATCATGGTTATGATAACTCGGTTTGTGAATGTAAAATCTGGGTTTTGGGTCCGGTTTCACAAAAAAACGGGTTCACTTTGAGCTTACGACCATAGGCTCTGACTTCGTCGTGAAGACAGGAGCACACATACACAGATACACACACAGAACGTACAAACACTGTATGTCTCCTCTTGGTCGGGGACAGGGCTGGTATGATTTAAATCAGTTGATTTAAATCATGATTTAAATCGTGATTTAAATCAACGTAAAAAAATCGCGATTTTTTATTTTTTTTTATTTTTTTAATTTGTTGATTTTTTTTCTACTTAAAATGTGTGTCATCCAGACTGTTTCACTGAAGGCACTTGGAGACGCTTTTGTTTAAACAAGGCATTTCATATGGTACGCTTATTAGTGCACATGAGCCTCTGAGGTGGGGAGAAGGCGTTTAGTTAGGGGCAGCACGCTTTAAGCAGGTAACTGCCTGTGGTGTTTGAAAAGAAACCTTTGAGTCTCATAGTATTTTTTATGATTGTTTGAGCAAGTACTCTGTAGTAGATATGTAATCGCAAACTAATCTTCGGAAACTCCCGGTAGCATCGATATCTCCAACGTACTCCGGCCTTTCTCCCAACCGCGTGTGCTTGTAAACAAAGTATTAGTGTTACGCGTCAAGCGACATTATTTAAATCCCTCCCCCAAATATCACTGCTTTTTCGATTGCTAATTGAACAAACCTCAGAGTGGAAAAGGCTGGAAACTATCGTTTTGCTACCGATCGCTCAATAAATGAAGAACTGAACTTGAAGACAGTTATCTGAACATTTGAAAATTGATGACAGTTGTCGCAGATTTTGTGAAATGTAAATGTTTTTGTAGTACCAAAGTGTTACGAGTCTTCAATTAACTGTTAAAAGGTGGTGCTTTTGGATATTTTGTCGGTTTTATTTTTTTCAGTTTGATTTAAATCAAAAACATAAAAAAATCAGATTTAAATTAAAAAAAATAAAAAATCATGATTTTTTTTGAAAAAATCAGATTTTTTTCCAGCCCTGGTCGGGGAGACATGATAATAATTATTAGAACTATAGTCAAAAGGCAAAATGGTATTGTATTGTTCTTTAGATCCCTTTCAACCGCTATGGTCATATCCGGATCCCCCTGCCACATTATACTGAAATGGGGCATTCCAGCCCTCCTTCTAACCCTTACATGTAGAGTGCCTAACAGGGTAACAAGGAGGAGTCCCAATTTTAAAGTCTTAGGTATGACCCGACCGCGGTTTGAATCCACGAATTTCCAGTCTCGAGGCGAACACTCTAATCACTAGGCCACAAACAAAAAAAAATCAGCAAAAAAAACATCGTCGAGGAAGCAGACCCCAACCGAACACTGTGATTGACTAAACGATAACAATAACTGGAATATAGGAATCAACCACCGATTACGCGATTACAAGCGCACAATTCTCATTAGAACTGAAGTTAAAAGGCAAAAAAGCCAACATTTGCTTGCAACAGAAGTCAATTAAAGGACATTCACAGTCTTTGCAATACAAGCTAGGGTATAACATCAGCAGTTAAACATGTTACGTCATCAATGGCACAGATGGAAAGCCACAGCAGAAGGGGGGGGGGGAGAAGGGGGGCGACTGGAGAGGAGGGGCACAACCCCAACAATCGCCCCCCATCCCCCCTTAGGTGGTCCTCTCCCATCGTTTGGTGGAAGAGAGAAAGATGGTGCCCTGAACTTCCCCCTCCGACCGTCTCCTCGCTCCTATTCCTAGAGCACGCCAGCCCATTGTAGCGATACCGGACATTCCGACAAGACAAGAAAAGGAAAGAAAAAAAGAATGACAGAGAGCGAGAAAAAAGGAGAAAAAACCACGTGTACGTACTCGAGGAACGAAAAGCATGTCACGGACACACAAGTCACCATCACCCGGACATCACAGATACACATGTCGCCAGAACCCGGATATCACAGATACACACATCACCATCCTGATTACTGAATCAGAAAAAAGCAAGTCATCCAGTCAGCATTCCACACGTATGACCGCCCCTCCTCCCCCGACCCCCCGCCCCATACCTCTCTATCCCTCTCCTCATCTCCCTACCCCATATACCCTTAATCCGGCTCTCAAATCCCTCACTCAACTATCCCACCCACCCCTCCTCCATACCCTCAATCCCTAATCTCAACCCCTCTCACCTTTATCCATAGCTCCACCCCCCCCCCCCCGCCCCACCCCAGTACACCACCCAACCCCAGTGACAGGGGCGTGACAAGAGAAGGGAAGGCGGGAGAGGACAGCGGGGGGGGGGGGGGAGGGAGGGGGGTTTGAGCGAGGGATGTAACCCGAGAAATGTGAAATGCGGCCTGTTACGCCAATCACACCGCAAGCGCACGCTTTACAGACCCACTGCACACACAAGCTACAACTAATATACAATTAAGATATACAGTTTACAGACCCACTACACACACACACACGAGCTACAACTAATATACAGTTGGCGCAATGTAGGATGTAATCGTATCCTTATGTTACGGTTATAAATAGCCATCTCACTTAAAGATTTTCACTAATCATTATCATCAAGATTGTACGGAAAATTCGTTGTCCCGATCTTTTTGTTCAGGATGATCCTCGCTATTTTTATCTTGTTGTAAGTATCTCTTGGTTGTTATTCAGATTTCCAGATGAAAGGACTTCCCCTGGGTTATCCTATTCGCCCCCCTCAGCGACGGGTGGCCGAGAGGCGTCATTAGACCGACTTTCGGTTTGGCTCACGCCGCTGTCCCCACGCTGTACGAATGTGGCGCTCGCTAACATCGGCTCACTGATTTGATATAACACTGTAACATACGGATTCACTGACAATGACTGTAAATATTTAGCCGCTGATTTGCCAGATTCTTTGTTAACATATATTTGGTAGGGGACCAATAATAGCAGCTTTTAAGGCGCTAAACTCGAAACTGAAAACGACAACATTTCCATAACAGTTATGCCATAAAGCAAGCATGAACAAAAAGTGTTCAAAAGTAGTTTTAAGGATAATTTTTGAAAAAAAAACGCATAAACTAGAACCGTATATCGCTAGCGAAATGTTAAACACTTTACAAAAATTAAAACGCAAAAATACTTCTTTCAATTGGTTATATCTCGACTAATATAAAGTATTTTACAACATGCATACAGTGTGTTATACAACTATGTACAGAGCTTATGGCACAGCATTTACTTGCAAAAATACACTCTTTTCACATGGCGTTTTAACAAAGAAAACGAAATCGAAGACGAAAATAAAAAGCGACATGCACATGTTCAGATAAAGCTGTTCATAAGTCCCAAGTTTCATGGTCCTAGGGCCCATAATGCTAGAGAAGAGGACACAAAAAATCGGAAAAGTGTCAAGAAGAAAAAAAAAGGACGAACGGCTGCTCGCACAATTTCATATAACTCTTGCAAGCCAAAGGCTAGTCAAGTGTTAGAAAAGCAAACAAAGCAAACATTTGCAACAATTTTTGAATTTACCGTGTTAAGACACTCATTTTTTCGCTATGGTGTAATTATCCTTCTATTAATTGTATGATTATAAACAAGTTTGTCCAAAGACAAAGTCCCAGCTTACGAAAAGCGATAATACCAATTGCATGAGCAAGAGAATCTCCCTGAAAAATTGGGCTTTAAAAGACGAGATGGCAAAGAGAGCTAGCTAAATAATTTATTCAGCAACGGACCCGAACATAGACCGATAAATACATACAAAGATCTGTTTCCAAGTAAAATGGAAACAGATCTTGTGTATCTCTTGTGGATGGATAGTCTTACAAAAGATACCTTCGAACAACGAAACAAAATTGTATCCACACAAGTGTAGTGTTGGTCAGACATACACAATTAATGCGCGGTTCGCATTTCTGACCAGTAAGCATGTTTATGTAACTTGCCTCGATGCGCGGTTCTTATTCAGACCACTGCGCATGTTTATTTAATTTGCGTTGATGTGCAGTTCTTATTTTGGACCAGTGTGCATGTTTATTTAACGTGTGTTGATGCGCGGTTCAGTTCGGACCACTGCGCATGTTTATTTAACTTGCGATAATGTGCGGTTTGCTTTTCGAAACACTGCGCATGTTTACTTAACTTGTGTTGATGCGTGGTTTGCATTTAAGACCAGTTCGCATGTTTATTTAACTTTTGTCAATGCGCGGTTCGCATTTTGGACCATTGCGCAAGTTTATTTAACTTGCGTTGATGCGCGGTTCGCATTTCGGACCAACGCGCAAGTTTATTTAATTTGCATTGATGCGCGGTTCGCATTTCGGATCAGAGCGCATGTTTATGGATCTTCCGTCGGTAGGTAGGTAGGTAGTTATTTAGTTAACTTTTGCATCTCCTCCTACAACTTAAATAGACATGCGCATTGGTCTCAAATAAGAACCGCGCAGTGACCTCTACCCCTATCCCTACTCCCCCTACCCAACCCTAACCCCTAGAACCCCTACTACCCCTACCCTACCCTAAAAAATCGTAGGGTAGTATTTTTGACATTTTTTAGCAGATTTCAATATGACGCTGCACTATAATAATATAGGTATATATTTGCACTGTCTCGTCTGGACAGAATCTATCTCCATGGAAACAAGTTTCCATAAAAATATGCATTTTTGACAAGTGGTATTTTTGATTATTTTTGGCCGATTTCAAAAATAATGCAACATTACACATCTAGAGTATATATATAGCGACTCTGTAAAAAACCAGCGAAATTTTCAGCGAATCTACAGATTCGCTGGTTTTTCACCTTTAAAATTATACAGATTCGCTGAAATTGCCTGACCAGTCATCTTTACCGACTTGATTACTTGTGTTGGGTGATATTTGAAATTTAATTGGTTTTATGTGACTTCTTTACTCCAGAGGTGTTTTACACACCTTTTTCTTGTTTTTTTGGGAATGGGATATATTAAAATCGGACAGGTGACAGTAAATTAAATAACGACAGGAAAATTTAAACAAAACATAGGTTTTATTCACACAAGAAAGCCTACGATATGATCGAAAATTTTACACATCGTTTCCTGGGTTGGAAAACAAAAAATAACTTTTATTCACACAAGATAACTTATTTACTCCAGAGGTGTTTTACACACCTTTTTCTTGTTTTTTTGGGAATTGGATATATTAAAATCGGGACTTTTAAAATTGCAAAGCAAACTGCGATGAAATCGCGAATTTACACTCCATTTTTCTGGTTGGAATATTAAAAATTGAAATTATTGTCTGTTTTTAGGTTTTGTTCACGCACGAAAGGCTCGAATGGCAACGTGAATTGCACTTAACTCGAGCTTTAAAACACCTGCACCTGTTTGACTGGCACCTTTTACTTCCAGCACAGTTACACTTGAAAAAACCTTGTCCCCCACAGTTTGATTCAAACTGTACTGCCTGTCGCAATGAAAGTTCACTTGAAAGATTGACGTCGCTTTCAGTCAGTAATTTGTAACTGCATAAATCAAACTGGTTGCGGGAATATTTTCCTTTCAGAATCCCACCTTTCACTGCAATTCTGTAAAGGTCATTCTCATCACGGCTTCTGACAATACCAAGCAGATTCCGGGGATCACCACGGCCCCGATCTACCAGTGGTACTGGGACCGTGACGCTATCACCTGGTTCACCGACTACAAGTATCAAGCGTTCTTTCCGCCTGTTTCATCTGAGCATCAGATGCCCTCTTGCGATTCTGGGCAATGTTGTTCAGCCTCATGGCTCACGAAGATCACTCTCTGGTTGTACGGCTCCCATTGGTTCCAGGTCACTTCCTTGTTGCACGGCTTCCAACAGTTCGGGGATGTCACTCTCTGGTTGCCCGGCCTCCATTGGTTCTCTGTCACTTCCTTGTTGCACGGCTTCCAACAGTTCGGGGAGGTCACTCTCCGGTTGCACGGCCCCCACTGGTTCTTGAAGGTCTGATTGCATGGCCTCGATGGCTTCATGGAGAGGTGGTTCGTCATTCCGCTGGACATCGCTTAGTTTGACAGTGGAAACTGTTGGCACTTCACCCATAAACTCGAGTAGCGGCGGTGGAATCTGCACACTGTAACCCGGTGTTTCGGGGGCAACATCTAGGACTGGTGGACCAGAATTCTGTTGCTCTTGTGACTCTTGTTGACTTGCTACACGAGTCGAATGAACGATTGCCATCAGATCTTCCTCACTTTGCAATTTTCGCAGGACTTCTTGCGGCAGATCTGAGGACGTCAGGCCTACTTTGGCGTCTGAGCCAAAAAGTGCAGCAAATGGCGAGCTCTTAATTCCACTATGGAAGCTGTTGTTTTTTTTGGAACTGGACGAACTTGTGGCCTAAGGGCCAGTTGCTTGATTCATTGTCTCCAAGCCACGCTATTAGCATGTCCTTTATGTCACAATTGGCTCGTTCGACTGAGCCCTGACTTTGAGGATGACGTGGTTTCCCATGGACAAGAACAAGATCCGGCCATAGGGATTTCAGTTCTTTTACCACCTCTGCAGTAAACTCTGATCCGTTGTCGGACTGCAGAATTTCAGGTGCGCCAAAGTTCAGAAAAATATCAAGAAGCTGGAAAGCAACACATGCAGCGCGTTTGCTTGGAAGAGCTCGTAGAACAACAAATTTTGTCAGGTGGTCTTGGTAAACCATGATGAATTTAAATTCACCATTCGGCATAGAATTGCATGTCGATTAAATCAACTTGTGCTCGGCTGCCGTAATCGCGACTCAAGATTGGTCGCACTACAGTACCCTTTGTTGTTGGTCGCTCCCTTTTGCGCTGACATTCTGCACAATGTGATTTAAAGAGTGCAATGACCTCATCCGACACGTTTGCATACTTTTTACATATTTCTTTTCGCATTTTATCGCGACCGCCATGACCAGTGACAATGTGAGCCCGCCTAACGATGTCATAAATATGTTCCAGAGCAACATAATACAGCGTTGGTTCATCTTCTGTAGCTTTCTTCCTGATCACTTTTTGAACGTCTCCACAAACCAAAACGTCATACTTCTTGAGCAGGTGATATTGTTGTGGTGTCTTGGCAGCCGCTTGCTTAGCTTCAGTGACACAATTTACAAGAAGATCATACTCGGCCTTCGGTATCAAGGCGCTTTTTGTACGATCTTGCTTTGCAGACAGAAGCTTGAAGAGTTCCGCAGTAAAACGGGTTTCATTCTCTGTTTCCATTGCTGTTGACTCATTTCATGTAGCTGAGGTGTTTTTTTGGTCATTTGATGGAAATGCAGCAATTTATATGCTATCACACCGGAATAGAGTTTCGATTCGTTGAAATCCTTGCCCTATCAATTTCTGTTAAATTAAACTATTAGTAGGCGGAGCATCGAAAACTAACACTGATTGGATAAGCCTACCGTAATTCAATTGCAGTTTATATCACCCGGAGGTGAAGAGATTTTTGTGTTGCACTCACGGAAAAATAATTGCAATTTGGCTAATGGCAATTTGAATGATACTCAGAAGGGGAGTAATGATTGCAATTTATTTAGAATCAAACAGTATAAAGCTTTGCTGTGATCACTTTTTTGAAAGATGATAACACAAAGAGAAACCTTAAGCCATTGTGAAGATTGATAGCAAATATTTTCGAACGCTTTCCAATATTGTTTTTCATTTGAGACTAGAAATTCGCATTTCAACAATGCATTTTAAAGCTAGTTAAATAAAAATATGAGCAACTTTGAAAGTCCCGATTTTAATATATCCCATTCCAAAAAGAACAAGAAAAAGGTGTGTAAAACACCTCTGGAGTAAATAAGTTATCTTGTGTGAATAAAAGTTATTTTTTGTTTTCCAACCCAGGAAACGGTGTGTAAAATTTTCGATCATATCGTAGGCTTTCTTGTGTGAATAAAACCTATGTTTTGTTTAAATTTTCCTGTCGTTATTTAATTTACTGTCACCTGTCCGATTTTAATATATCCCATTCCCAAAAAACAAGAAAAAGGTGTGTAAAACACCTCTGGAGTAAAGAAGTCACATAAAACCAATTAAATTTCAAATATCACCCAACACAAGTTATCCTGCCGGTAAAGATGACTGGTCAGGCAATTTCAGCGAATCTGTATAATTTTAAAGGTGAAAAACCAGCGAATCTGTAGATTCGCTGAAAATTTTCTGAGTGAGTTAGCGAATCTATAGATTCGCTGAAATTTTCAGCGAATCTATAGATTCGCTGGTTTTACAGATTCGCTGTAACATATATATATGTATGTATATATTCACTGCATAAAATTGCAGAACGCTGAATTGAACAGTTTTGGAGAGCTCGTCTGGACAAGACCTATCTCCGTGCTGACAAATTTCCTGAAAAACAGCCATTTTTGACAAGTCGTATTTTTGAGAATTTTTGGCCGATTTCAAAAATAATACAAAGTTGCACACCTTCAATATACGTTCTAACAGTACGCCAAAGGAAAAAGGTATATGACAAATAATTTCCGAGATATAGCCCGGACACGAGGGCGAACGAAAGCGGACAGACAGACACGGGGGATACCTAGAGCGGCCAGTGCACACAAAACAGGACTACAGGCTAATATTATACACTTTCAATCCATACCCACTTAGTTTCTTGTTTTTGTAAACAAAAACAAATGTCTCCACGACGAAACCCACGACCCCCCCCCCCCCAAAAAAAAAAAAAAATTATTTTTTTAATTACTGAAATAAAATATTCATTTCTGCAAACATAACCTTAATCCATTGTAAAAAAACTCAAACATATATAAATGGACGTCTTTTTTCATCCTTGTCTGGAAGGTGGCCGCTCAAACGGAATTTACTGTAGGCGCTTCATATCCAGATTTGAAGTTGGTCACTATAGTATTTTTACTGTACGTTACGTTTTTATCCGGGTCTGGAGGTTGGTCAAGACAGGCAGGCTTTACCGTACGTCTTTTTACCCGAATCTGGAAGGGGTAAAAATATTTAATGTAGGTCCGACTATAAACATAACTCTAACCCTTTTACCCAAGGCAACGGTAACGGTCTGTACCCTACAGGTAGTTCTAGCCATGATAGACTACCTTGTCTTCGCACATTCCCATCGGCCAAATGGCACCAGAAAGGCATTCTTCATAACTGCGCATCAGATGACGCACCTCGGTGGGAGAAGAGGGGAGGCATTTCGGTGCCAAATTGGTGAGCTGCTTCTCATAACACAAGATATCAGATGACCCACTTTATTAGGGAAAAATGCTTTTGCAAACAATGCCAATCGAGACAAAATAACTCCTATATATAGAACACCATGGCAACCGAATCAAGTATGTGGCGAAAAAAATCAATAGCTAGACCTGCTTAGACCTATAATACGACAATAGCATTCCATGACCTCGTAGATAACGACTCCATCATGCACCACAACTGACACTGACCCCTGACTGAGTGGCATGTTACGTAACAGCCGCAGATGAGAAACGCACAAAAGGCTTAATTTTAGACACTAACACATAGAAATGGACCGACAGTAATGCTGTAACTGTTTTGAAGCTTTCTAAAGAATGCAGGAACACTCGAGAATCTTCTGCAAAACGCTGAAATTCCCCAGTGTAGTTAACACCTATGCTTAGATAACAAAGGAGCCAAAAAATGGGGAGGCGGGGGGGGGGGGGGGGGGAGGGTATTGACGTCATGCATCTTTCTTGATTTTCTACACGAGTTTAATGTTTAACCAAAAGCGTGCGACTCATCCGAGGAATAACTACACCTAATTTAAAGTGGATCCGGCTTTCCGATGTAGAGATATTTTGCTTAATAACAGATAATTTTTTACCCGTCAAAAGTTGAAACAGTCATCTGACTGAACCAAAGATATCCATAAAAAAATGAAGTCGAAATGACTTTCCGTTATCGAGATATTATGCAAACAAGATTTGGTTCAAAAGTTACACATATTTTACGCGATGATGCCATACGCCGCATTCGTTCGTTCCACTCGCGAAAAAATTTAAAGTCTCTTTCGGACCTTCCAAGCAATAATCCCAAAGTTTCAGCTTTCTCCGATGTTCAGCAGCTGGGAAATTTCACACACAAGATTTTTACGTAATGACGTCATACACCTGCCCTAATCATGTGACATGCGTGAAAAGTTGACAGAACCTTTCGGCGGACTCAAGGAATATCCATACAAAATTTGAAGTCGATAGGACTTTCCGTTATCGAGATATTTTGCACACAAGACCCGTTTTATAATATATACATATTTTATGTGATGACGTCATATGTCGCATTCGTTCGTTCTACTCACGAGAAAATTCTATAGAGTCTTTCGGACCAACCAAGCAACAATCCCACCAAGTTTCAACTTTCTCCGATGTTCGGAGGCTGAGAAATTTCGCACACAAGATTTTTACGTAATGACGTCATACGTCTGCCCTAATCACGTGACATGCGTCAAAAGTTGACAGAACCGCCCAACCTAACCAAGAAATAAATCGACCAAGTCTGAAGTCGATCCGACGTTTCGTTCTCGAGATATCTTGCACACAACACTTTGTTCATAACAGACTGACACACACACACACACATACACAAACACAGAAAGCATAAACACTATATGTCTTCCCTTGGTCGGGGAGACATAATAAATTTCTCGAATAGATCCAATCAAACTGCACCATGCAAACGCATTTTGAACAAGTTTGGCCAAGGACAAAGTCCCAGCTTAGGAAAAGCTATAAGACCAATTAAAGCGTGCATGAGCAAGGGAATTTCCCCGAAAAATTGGGCTTCAAAAGATGAAACGGCAAAGAGCTAGCTCAATAATTAATTTAGCACCGGACCAGAACATACACCGATAAATGCATACATAGATTTGTTTCCCAGAAAAATGGGAAACAAATTTTTGTATCTCTGGTAAGCTGGATAATTTGCCATAGATACCTTCGAACAACGCTCGCATTTCGGACCAGTGCGCATATTTATGTAACTTGCCTCGATGCGCGGTTCATATTCTGACAAGTGCGCATGTTTATTTAATTTGCGTTGATTCCCGGCTCTCATTTTGGACCAGTGCGAATGTTTATTTACCTTGTGTTGATGCACGGTGCTAATTTTGGTCCAGTGTGCTTGCTTATTTAGCTTGTGTCGATGTGTGGTTCGCATTTAAGACCAGTGCGCATGTTTTTTTTTCTAACTTGCGTTAATGCTCGATTCCCATTTCTGACCAGTGTCTTTGTTTATTTAGCTTGCGTCGATGAGCGGTTCGCATTTTCCACAAGTGCGCATGATTATTTAACTTATGTTGATGCATGGTTCGCACTTTGGACCATTGCAACTGTTTATTTAACTTGCGCTGACGTGCGTTCGCATTTCGGACCAGTGTGCATGTTTATTTAACTTGTGTTGATATCCGGTTCGCATTTATGACCATTGCCCATGTTTCTTTATGTTGCCTTGATGCGCGGTTCGCATTTCGGACCAGTGCACAGTTCATATAACTTGTGTTGACGCGCGATTTGCATTTCAGACCGTTACGCATATTATTTAAGTCCCGTCGATGGCCGACTTTTATGTCTATTCAACTTGCGTCGATGCTTGGTTCTTTCTTCGGATCACTGCACATGTTTATTCAACTTGCTTTGATGCCTGGTTCTTTTCGGACTAGTGCGCATGTTTGTTTTACTTGCGGTGATGTGCAGTGTTTAATTTGGACCAGTTTATTTAACTTCCGTCGATGCGCGGTTCGCATTTCGGACCAATGCGCATGTTTCTTTGGGTTAAGTTGATGGGCGGTTCTTCTTTCCGATCAGTGCGCATATTTAACTTGCGTTCATGCGCGGTGCTTATTTTGGACCAGTGCAATGTCTATTTAACTTGCGTTGGCGCGTGGTTCGCATTTCGAATCACTGCGTATGTTTATTAAACGTGCGTCGATGCGCGGTTCTTATTTCAGGCCAATGCGCATATTTCTTTAATTTGAGTTGATGCGCGGTTCTTCTTCTGGACCAGTTCGCATGTTTATTTAAGTTGTGCTGATGCGCAGTTCTTATTTTGAATAGTGCGCATGTTAGTCTGAACCAGTGCGAATGTTGATGCACGTTGATGCGTTGATGCACGGTGCTAATTTTGGTCCATTGAGCTTGCTTATTTAGCTTGTGTCGATGTGCGGTTGGCATTTAGGACCAGTGCGCATGTTTATTTAACTTGCCTCGATGTGCGGTTCGCATTTCGGACCACTGCGCATGTCTCTTCAACCAGCGTCGATGCGTGGTTCTTTTTTCGGACCAGTGCGCATGTTTATTTAACTTGCGTTGATGTGCGGTGCTTATTTTGAACCAGTTTGTATGTTTATTTATCTTCTTTCGATGCGCTGTTCACACTTCGAACCAATGTGCATGTTCATTTAACTTGCATTTATGCGCTGTAGGAGGAGATTCATTTAAATTTTTTTCAAAAATTCCGAAATTTTTTTTTCCAATTCACTCAAAAAGCGCAAGCAGTATGTATGATCCCCTAGAGACGGCTCATAAAAAAATAAATGAAATCTGATTAAAATTGTAGGAGGAAATACATTTTGAATTTTTCTTCAAAAATTCCCCCAAAATTCCCTGATCGACTCAAAAAGCACAGGCCGTATTCACGACATCCTAGGCATGCCTCAGCCCAAAAATACATGATGTTTGAATAAAACTGTAGGAGAAGATGCATTTTGAGGTATTTTCATCAAAAATACCCCCCCCCCCCCGTCAAAAATTCCGAAGTCGAGTCAAATAGCACAAGCCGTATGCCCGACCAACGTAAGGATGCCTCATACCAAAAATAAATGAAATCGGATAAAAACTGTATTAGGAAATGCATTTTGAAGTTTTTCTTCAAAAATTCCCCAAAAATACAAAAATTTTCCGATCGACTAAAACAGTGCAAGCCGTATGCTCGATCCGTTAGGAATGCCTAATACCAAAAAAAAAAAAAAGAAAAAAAAAGAAAGAAATCGGTTAAAAACTGTAGGGGCAAATGCATTTTGAAGTTTTTTCTTCAAAAACTCACTAAAAATACAAAAATTGTCCGATCTACTGAAACAAGCATGTCCAGGGACATGGTGACCAGCCGTGACCTACAGAATATAGGTCCGTTAGGAATGCCTAATACCAAAAAAAAAAAAAAAGAAAAAAAGAAAGAAATCGGTTCAAAACTGTAGGGGCAAATGCATTTTGAAGTTTTTTCTTCAAAAACTCACTAAAAATACAAAAATTGTCCGATCTACTGAAACAAGCATGTCCAGGGACATGGTGACCAGCCGTGACCTACAGAATATATATCCAAGAATCACAGACAAAATCATGATCAAATTGGCAGACAGCGGTTACGAAAAAAGCCGTAACTGAATGGAGAAAATATTCGCTAACTTGCTCGGTGTAGTTGTGGCTGATGAGGAGTCATTCTTTCAATTCTTTCATAAGGGGACAAGACTACCAAGCGTGTGGTGAAAAGACCAAACACAGGGAATAATTTCGGGAAAAGCAGTGGTAGAAGAGGCAAATGCAAGATCTAATATCGTGTTAGGGTGTGTGGTGGGATTACATACAATCTGATTAGTTGGAGGAAGTCCCCAACAAGAATGCTTTTAAAAAGATGAAAATTCGCAACTTCTCGAATATATTCTAAAAATTTTTTGTAACTGCACGTTGGTGATTTGTTGGTCGACATTCTGTTGAAACGAACTGGTCACATCTCAGTGGGGGATGAAAGCCATCTATTAAATTTTTTTTGTTATCATCGTCGGCTGTTAAACGGCTTTTTAGGTAATGCGATAATGTCACACGCAAGATAGTTGTCATCACAGCGTACCAAATCAAAATGAGCGGCCATACTCAAAATTGTGGGAGAAAAAGCAATTTGAAAATTAGACACAAAAAAATTAAAAAATGTCCCCCATTTGGTCAATTTTTTTCGGATCGCCAAAACGAGTAATTTTTCAAAAGAGGTCTAAATAGGGAGTATTCGTGAAAAATTTGAAGAAAATCTGATCAAAACTGTGGGAGAAGAAGCATTTTGAAAATTGGCAACCACAAAATTACAAAAGTCCCCCATTTGGCCAATTTTTGGCGGATCGCCAAAAAGAGTAATTTTTCAAGAGAGGTCTAGCTAGAGAACAACTATCCAGAAATGGAAAGGAATCCGATCAAAATTGTACGAGAAGAAGCAATTTGAAAATTTGACACCAAAAAATTAAAAAATGTCCCCCATTTGGCCATTTTTTGGGGGATCGCCAAAATGAGTAATTTTACAAAAGAGGTCTACCCAGGGAATATGCGTGCAAAATTTGATGAAAATCTGATCAAAATTGTGGGAGAAGATGCATTTTGAAAATTGGCAACCACAAAATTACAAATGTCCCCCATTTGGCCAATTTTTGGCGGATTGCCAAAAAAAGTTATTTTTCAAGAGAGATCTACCTTGTGAACAACTATCAAAAATTGAAAAGAAATCCGATCAAAATTGTGCGAGAAGAAGCAATTTGAAAATTGTAGACCAAAAAATTAAAAAATGTCCCCCATTTGGCCAATTTTTGGCGGATCTCCAAAATAAGTAATTTTTCAAGATAGGTCTACCTAAGGAATATGGGTGCAAAATTTGAAGAAAATCTGATCAAAATTGTGGGAGAAGAAGCATTTTGAAAATTGGCAACCACAAAATTACAAATGTCCCCCATTTGGCCAATTTTTGGCGGACCGCCAAAAAGAGTAATTTTTCAAGACAGGTCTAGGTAGAGAACAACTATCCAAAATTGGAAAGGAATCCGATCAAAATTGTGCGAGAAGAAGCAATTTGAAAATTTGACACCAAAAAATTAAAAAATGACCCCTATTTGGCTAATTTTTGGCGGATCGCCAAAATGAGTAATTTTTCAAAAGAGGTCTACCTAGGGAATATTCGTGGAAAATTTGAGAGGAATCCGATCAAAACTGAAGGAGAAGAAGCATTTTAAGTAAAAGTTTACACACGTACATACACACGTATACAGGTATGTCGGGAAACAAACGACGAATCGCGATTTCTTCTCCAACTCGCGAAATGTACGCCAAAAATCTAACTTCGTTATTAGGGACTTTTCAGACATAAGTTGTATATGAAAATCTCGGTAGATTTTTTTTACATTCAATTCCGAAAGCGAAAATATATAAAAGACAACAGATTAAGAGAAATTTAACAAAGCATGAACCCTGCGAAACGGAATATTTTGTTTACATAATTTGCATATTTTACACCATTTTTTGATATCTGCAACTATAAGTTTGATGTGAATCGAGACTGTGTAAGAAATGCAAACAAACCGATTTTGTTTATAAACAAAGGCCACGTGCTTTCTGTAAAAGAGTATTAGGGAAACACTAAATAAAAGCCAAACAAGCGTAGAGTTTGTTTTCTTTTATTTACACCATAATCCCAATGTAATATTTATTTTCTTTCATTTCTATACATAAACTATTTAACATAAATTGAAGAGTTACAAAATATTGAAGAGCAGTACAAAAGATATTAAAACAGATGAATGTTTAAAAACATAGATTTATATTATACAGATGAATTGTTTAAAAACAAAATACAGATTTATACAGATGAATGTTTAAAAACAAAACTCTTTTAAAATAAAACCAAAATACAGAAAAAAATAATACAACAAAATCCCCTACTGATATAACCGTGATTTGTAAATAACCAACTCTATCTTATTTTCAAGCTCAGTGTTATGTGTACTGGTTAAAATTTCAAATGATAGACCGAAAAAACGTGAGGCAATGGAATATAAACCACATAAAAGCTTTCTAAAGAAAACAAAATACACAGCTGAAACTTTCAAACTAACATGCGAAATGTACGTACACAACCATGCACAAAATTTGCAAGTTTAGGGACCCTGCAACACAACTTGGGTGTACTACCCCATCTCGTGACGTTCATAAATTTAAAGTCGGTGACTTCGTATGAGAAAAGTGAACTGAAAATAACACAATTAAAACTTTCAAACTGACATGCGAAATGTACGTACAAAACCATGCGAAATGTGCGAACACCAAAAGTTTTTAATCACGGAAACATCGGCAAATTTCCAGGATTTGAGATCCTGTCACGTTTGCGCGTACGCCCTTCTCGCGACGTTCATAAATTTAGTCGGTCACTTCGTATAAGAATAGTGAACTTTTGAAATAACACAGGTAAAATTTTTGAACTGACAAGCGAAATGCACGTTCACACACAATCATGCGAAATGTACGTATAACAACCATGTAAGTGACACGGTCTCAAACTTTTGAAAATTTTGCCGATGTTTCTGTAAATAAGCACATTTTGGTTTCGCACATTTTGCACGGATGTGTACGTACTAAAGTCGGTGACTTCATATGAGAAAAGTGAACTGCAAATAACACAAAACTTTCAAACTGACATGCGAAATGTACGTACACAACCATGCAAAATGTGCGAACACCAAAATTTACTTAATCACGGCAACATCGGCAAAATTTCCAAGTTTTGAGGCTCTGTAACATACCATATGCTCGTACTACCCAATCTCGCAACGTTCATAAACTTTGAAATTGGTCACTCCGAACAGTGAACTTTCGAACTGACAAGCGAAATGTACGCTCATACACAACCATGCAAAATATAGTGCAACCACGCGAAATCTACGACGCAAGTATTTCTTTTTTAAACACATCGGCAAATTTGGCAGCTTTTGTGACCTTGTCACATGAAACTTGCCCGTACTACTCATCGCCGCCACTTTCATAAATTTACAGTCAGTCACTTTATACGAGAAAAATCAAATGCAAATAACACATTGAAACTTTCAAATTGATACGCGAACGCACATAACCATGCGAAATGTACGAACCCAAGCACTTCTTTTTAAATACCTCGGCAAATTTGGCAGGTTTTGAGACCCCGTTGTATGAAAATTGCCCGTACTACCCAGCCCCGCGACGTTCATAAATTTAAAGTCGGTCACTTCGTATAAGAACAGTGAACTGCATGTGAAAGTGATACAAAGAACACTCCCCGCACTTGTGTAAACCAAAACAGAATCCCACAAACATGTCATCACAGCGAAATGTCCCCGAAATAGTTTCTTTTTCTTAAATGGATCTGAAGCTTCATCCGCCTATTTATTTTTCTTGTAAAAATTTGAAAGGTATGCTCGCAACTGAACTTTGTCCCTGTGTCCCAAAACATCACATGCGAAACGTACGTCCACAACCATGTATGTGACAGGGTCTCAAACTTCGAAAATTTTGTCGATGTTTCTGTGAATTAGAACATTTTGGTGTTCGCACATTTCGCATGGTTTTGTACGTACTTAAGTCGGTCACTTGGTGTGAGAAAAGTGAACTGAAAATAACGCAGTTAAAGTTTTCGAATTGACAAGCGAAATGTACTTACACAACCATGCGAAATGTGCGAACACCAAAATATTCTTACTCACAGAAACATCAGCAAAATTTGCAACTTTTGATACCCTGTCCCATGTCATTTACTCGTACTACCCAATTTCGTAACGCTCATAAATTTAAAGTCGGCCACTTCGTATAGGAGCAGTGAACTGCAAATAACACAGTTAATACTTTCGAACTGACAAGCGAAATGTACGCATACATCCACAACCATGCGAAATATAGTGCAACCACGCGAAATCTACGAAGCAAGAATTTTTTTTAACACTTCGGCAAACTTGGCAGCTTTTGTGACCCTGTCACATGGAACTTGCCCGTACTACCCATCGCCGCCACTTTCATAAATTTACAGTCGGTCACTTTATACGAGAAAAATTAAATGCAAATAACACATTGAAACTTTCAAACTGATACGCGAACGCACATAACCATGCGAAATGTACGAACCCAAACACTTCCTAAATACCTCGGCAAATCTGGCAGGTTTTGAAAACCCGATACATGAAATTTGCCCGTACTATCCAATCCCGCGACGTTCATAAATTTAAATCGGTCACTTTGTATAAGAACAGTGAACTGCATGGGAAAAGTGATACACAGAAAATTCCCCGCACTTGTGTAAACCAAAACAGAATCCCACAAACATGTCATCACAGCGAAATGTCCCCAAAATAGTTTCTTTTGTCGATGTTTCTGTGAATTAGAATATTTTGGTGTTCGCACATTTCGCATGGTTTTGTACGTACCAAAATCGGTCACTTGGTGTGAGAAAGTGAACTGCAAATAACACAGTTAAAAAGCTTTCGAACTGACAAGCCAAGTGTACGTACACGACCACGCGAAATGTGCGAACACCAAAATGTTCTTACAGAAACACCAGCAAAATTTGGAAGTTTTGAGATTCTGTCACATACAATTTACTTGTACTACCCAATTTCGCAATGCTCATAAATTTAAAGTCGGTCACTTCGCATAAGAACAGTGAACTGTAAATACCACAGTTAAAACTTTCGAACTGACAAGCTTAATCTACGCACACATCCATAACTATGCGAAATATAGTGCACCCACGCGAAATCTACGAAGCAAGTATTTCTTTTTTAAACACATCGGCAAACTTGGCAGCTTTTGTGACCCTGTCACATGAAACTTGCCCGTACTACCCATCACCGCTACTTTCATAAATTTACAGTCGGTCACTTTATGAGAGAAAAGTGAAATGCAAACTAGAGCAGTGTGCATAGGCCACATATTCCCCACAGGCAGTGCTCTAGCACATCCCTCAAAACACATGTCGCAATTTCATGTCCCGCAAATACCTCCGCATCTACCCCTCCAGGCCTCTCTACCATCCTGCAAACAAGTCCAGCAGCTTCTGCAACAAAACAAAATGACAGACATGAGAGTTATACAAGCAAGTGGTAAATGCATTTATGTGATATAAGCGAAGACCTGGAGGGCCACTACTGCTGCTGCCGTACTTGGATTTTGCAAGTGAAATCCTGCTTAGGCAGTGCTTAAGCAATGCCTAAGCAGGATTTAACATGCAAAATCCAAATAGGACAGCAGCAGTAATTGCCCTCCAGGTCTTCCGGAATCACAGCAGTGGGCATTGATAAGCAGTCCGTTTCGCCGACAACCATAACGCACGAAACATGTTTTGAATTCTTTAAAATGCCAACACCTGGTTTGCTTGACCAAATCTGCACTACTGCTACATATATCAATATACTCCTTCCGACACACCTCAGCAACAATTCTCTTACCCTTTATAAATGCTTTATAAATGCAAAAGCCTCACTTGCCCAGCATCTTCTCAGAAGATGCCCCTTCAACAGCCGATTCCGCATTCGCTGAGAGTTTTGTGTCTTTTTCGCCCTGCGATGAATGTGTGTGTGCCCCCTTTTCACTGGTCCCTCACAAAGCTCTTTTGACGTGGTATCGGCGCCCGTAATGACGCAATCGCTGTCCGAACTACGTTCTTCGGATTGCGCAACCCCCTCCCCAACTCGGACCGCGACTTCTGTGTCACGGCTTCCGATTGCAGCAACGGGGACATTTTCTGAAAAAGTATAACACTGTTATTACAAACGCTAAATCACTGCGAGTTCGTACGACAGAGACACTGACAACTTCACATCAAGTCAAAATAGCAACTACCTTTGAAGAGACCATGAAGCGCCCAGGAATAACCTTCACATTTCATCTTCAATTCAAAGCTGAACTGTACAAAACTCTTACAATCACAGCAGTGGGCACTGATAAGCAGTTCGTTTCGCCGACAACCATAACGCACGAAACATGTTTTGAATTCTTTAAAACGCCAACACCTGGTTGGCTTGACCAAATCTGCACTAGTGTTACATATATCACGATACTCCTTCCGACACATATCAGCAACAATTCTTACCCTTTATAAACGCAAAATCATCACTTACCCAGCAACTTCTCAGAAGATGCCCCTTCAACAGCCGATTCCGCATTCGCTGAGAGTTTTGTGTCTTTTTCGCCCTGCGATGAATGTGTGTGTGCCCCCTTTTCACTTTTCACTGGTCTCTCACAAAGCTCTTTTGACGTGGTATCGGCGCCCGTAATGACGCAATCGCTGTCCGAACTACGTTCTTCGGATTGCGCCACCCTCTCCCCAATGGTGACCGTAACTTCTGTGTCATGCCTTTCGATCGCTGCAACAGGGATATTGTATGAAAATGTCAACCAGTTAATCTGTGCAAGCGAAATGAACAGATGTTTTTAAAATTATTTTAAACTCTGTGGTTACTTTTCTTCCAATGCCAATGTTAATGTAACAGCCGAGTCATAAACTATAACGTCCTTATTTCATCCTTGAATAATTTAAAGCTTAGCCGCACAGGACACGCACGTTCAAAATTCTGACAACAGTCCGTTTCGCTTCAGTCTTGCAAGTTCCGGTTCAGTAAAATAATGAAACTGCCCTTCGGATCACACTCACACAGACAAAATGAAATGTTGAATGAAACGAGAAATACGCGTCAAGCAAAATATATGTTGTATATTCGTCCACCTGTAATTACCTGAAACCGGCGCAGGGATATTTTCCGCTGCTTTCTTAATCTGTCTATAGGCTTGGTTAACATCCAAATTGTCATCTTTAACCGGTCCCCCAACAATTTCACCCACAAAATGGGTCAAGTGGCTCTGATCCCTGCCGCATAACCTCTTTGTGGCTTCTGCCCAGGCCTTGATGTATCCCTTCCCGGGGTATTTAGACACCTCTTCTGCAGAAAAAATGACGGAATGCTTAATCATTTCACATTTCATTCCATACAAGTTTAGACGCACATAAATCATTCCCAAAAACCATGCGAAAACACACAGTGCGTAAAGAAAAACGATACTTTTTCATAATTCCAAAGCGTGAGCACAAAAATTACACGTACACAATGGTCACTTCAATTTCCCTTCCACGCAAGTTACAGAGGGAACAGACAACTAAGAGAAAATTTAAAAATAGGCGGTATACGAATAAGTAAAATCTCGCATATACAGTCCGTTTAGCAATGAGAACGTGCAACTGGCAATACAGGGATTAAGCACTTCTTCTAGGATACTGAAAAAATACAAGTCCTTTTGGGTCTGATGCTTCCGGTTAGATAATCGAACCTGCAAACTTATGAAGCACTATCATGCAAAACTCAACGGAAACGGAGATTGGCAAACCACAAAACGACAAAACAGACATTTAACCCAATCACAGGGAAGGAAAAAAATCTGTCATTTCTTAATAACATATTACCAATTCCCACAGCCATAGGAAACAGTTTGAGCTTCCTGGGATCGAAAACTGTCTCCGGACTAAAAATGAAAGAATGTTTTGAAATCATGCATCACTCTCAGCGGCTGTAAGGACGTCACTTCTGTCCTTGTCAAGTTTTTTTTCAGTTATTACAGGACCAAAACAATGCTACAATACACTGATCTTTCAACTCTACAAAAGTATAATTTCGGCGAATAGGACGTCATCATTCCACAAGAACACGCAAAAACAAAAGGGAATCTAAATCAACCTGGTTTTACAGGAAAGCAATAGAAAAATGTTTAAGAACTTACGCAAAGTCAAAACCGCAAAACGAGACTTCTATACTTCCGTCAGGGTCCCGGCCTTCCACACGTGCAGGCCACCACTTCCCTCTATACATGTGAAGCACAACGTCACCTGCTCTGTAGCGCTGCAGATCAACGAACTTCTATGGGACCTTTGTCTTTTTAATGCACCCTTGTTTCAGCGGCATCTGTGAAAGCAATAAGAGAATTATCATTAGCTGAATATATTGGGAATTTGAAATAACGACAACACAATCCATAAATCTTAGCGAAACTAACCGACAAGTGACCGGATACATTTTGTGTAGCATTGTGATTTTTCTATCTTTTTTTTACTGCTATGGCCATATCGGGGCCCCCTGCCACATTATTCTGATATGGGACATTCAAAATCTCTCTGACCGTTGTATGTGTAGTCACGGAGTAGCAAGAAGGAATCCCAATCTTAGGTATGACCCGACAGCACAAGCTATAACTGCGCGAAACTGATCGATTTTTTTTTTACATTCTAAGACACCATCCATGCCGTTTTTTTTCTATCATTTACATCCTAATCCCATCTGAATTCAGTCGAAACGCAAATATTTTTCCGCAAAAGTCAAAAGTGCGAATTAGCTTATTCTTTTAAGCGTTCAAGGTGGAGGGGGGGCAAAGCATCCAGACTGCATTCAGGGGAGGGGGGGGGTTAAAATTGGCAAAAGTCTGTGTACGTATTAACAGGGCTGAAATTGGCGGGGGTCCGAAACCCTCCTTTTTGGCTACCCAGAGGCCGACCGAGCCGCACAAAATCATGTCTTCTTGCGCCCTATTTCATCTTAACACGGTTCGGATCCTCCCTAAATAGCTTTGGACCCTCCTTTTTCAAAGACCCGGGTCCCAAGGACCGGGCCTAAAAGAGCTAGTTTCCAGCAGTGGCCACTTAAAAAAAATTGTAAACCAAGAAATCCATGAAAAGAACACATCGACAGCAAGCGAAACTGAGCAACAATTTTCTGAGCAAACATTCCTAAACACTTAAATCCGTAAAATGAAAAGAGATGTTAGCCCAGAATTTGCCGCCCTCACAATTAAGCCTGTATTTTTCCAGCAGCATCTTACACATTCTTAAAAAAATGCCACAAATCACACCAAACACGCTAAAACAACATTTTCTCGTGATTCACAAAATAATCGCGCTTTTAACATGTGTGTATTTACCTTTCAGGCATATCATCATTAACTTTTTATCCACTTTTAATTTTTCAAAAATTATCCACATGTGTCCTGGACGCTTTCTGCAATGAAAGTGATGTCACCAAGAACAAAGACGCGCGCGTGACAGGTTAATTTGCATACTGAGTAAAAAAAGCATTCAAGTTCATGTACACAGTCTAGTGTTTCGCAGATAATTTCATTCCAAACCCTACCATATTTTTATAAACTAACACAAGCTAAAAAATATCACCAAACAAGCATTTTAACGACAAAAAACCTTAACAAAATAACGGATTATTTCGCGCGTAAACAGTAACAAGGCAAGCCAATCATAAAAGTAGTGCTCACACAATTAAAACAGCGCACAATAATATACAGTTAGCCTGTCATGAGCGTGGGAATCTCGAGCTTTTAGCCCGTTCACAGATCAAAGCAAATCAACTGCGCAATAGAGCTTCTGATACGTGTTTGAACTGGCAATTCCGCCGTGAAGGAGGACGGGGGTGTGGATGGAGAGGGGGGGGGGGGGATCTGAGAACCATATATGGAAGATAAATATGACATTTTTTCGCGTGTAAATAGTAACAAGGCAAGCCAATCATAAAAGTAGTGCTCAAACAAATAAAACAGCGCACAATAATACACAATCAGCCTATCACATGTGCGTGAGAATCTCTCGCTTTAGCCCGTTCACAGATGCAAGCAAATCAACTGCGAATAGCCGTTTTTCGTGTGTTTATCAACTTCAATTTCGCAGTTGGCGCGTGCAAGAGAGGGGGAGGAAGGGTGAGGGGGATCTGGCCGGCAAATTTTTTTTTCACTTCTAGACTTTACCAGAGCATTTCGCTTTTGGGGAAAGGGTTGGGTTTACCCCGAATGTCCCCCACCCCGTTGTTGCGCCAATTTAACAGTACAAATACTACAATTTTTCGCTCGAAAAAAAGCCGTTTTGATGTGCCAAAACGTAAAGTCAATGGGAAACGAATCGATTTCTCTCTCTCTCTCTCTCTCTCTCTCTCTCTTTTTTTTTTTTTTTTAAATAAAGCATACTCAAGATTAAGGACAGTGAAACTCAGTTAAAGTGATATTTTTTTCGATAAAGGGAGGCGTGTTGCACGTCATTGTCTCCCACTAGCTACACTAATGGTGCAACATATTTTTGAAGGATTGCGAACTGCAGTGAATAAAATAAGCCGATTTTAATGCGTTTATCAACTACCAATTTCGCAGTGGTTGCATATGGGAGAGGGGGAGGGAGTTCGCGCCTGCAAAAATCTTAAGTTTAACAGTGTTAAACATTTTTTTATGACTAATAGGCTTTACCATTGCATTTTGCTCTAGGGACGGGAGGGGAGGGAGGAGTGGGGGAGGTCGCGCACCCATTCTATTTGCGCTAATACAAAAATGCACTTTTGGAGTATTAGTTTCAGTCAAAGTGAAATAAGCCGAATTTAAAAAAAAGACAGCACAATTAAGATTAAGGTCACCAAGCAGTGAGAAACGAAACTCAGTTTAAGTGATATTGACGGAAAGGCTGAGTGTATATTAGACTTGTACGCACATGACACACGCTTGTACACCCCAGAAAAATATAAAATGACATCACTCAAGAACCTGCCTCTACACAGCGAAACCAGGCGAATTTGGGAGAATTTGGTGAACACAGCAGTCAAGTTTAAGGGCATCAAGTAATGAGAGATTAAGTCAATTTCAGCGCTAGCCACAGAAAGATTGAGTGTAAATAAGACATGTACGGATACGAAACACGCCTGTTCGCACAACAAAAGGTTATAAATTGTACTGAGAGTTTAAAGTGACTGCAATTCACACACAACACGCATACATGAGGCTTGCGAAACAGACCGGCTTACATAAAGAAACCGAGAATAATATGTCAAACGAATGACTTGGTTTAAAAAAAACAAGAATCTACGAAGATAAACAAACCCTAACGATTGCTTAATAAAATATGTGACACTTTGCTTCAGTTAAACAAAAATTTGTACTTTAAAAAATGAAGTGGAAACTTTCTGGTATTATCGTCCACTACCAAAAGGGGCGTTGCCTTGTTTACCCTCAACTTTAACTTTGATTTTTGAGATTTATAGGCTACAAACAAAACAATAAATAACTTTAAAACGTATTTGCGATATTATTCTTCCTGTTTTAAATACAATTATACGGATATGCCACCCCAGAATCTACTAATATGTAGGCCAAAAAGTAGACAACCACCCGGGGCCGGGTCCATTCCAACACGTGGTCGCGCTCCCCTGACACATGTGCTAGCACCTGATTGGTTGAAATATGATATAAAAATAGATTTCACACAGATCGAAAGATGTGTATGCCTTCTGATTGGCTCTCGTTCCACGTGCTTTTCTCACACAGAGTTCATGGTAGGTAGCCACCTATATGTTGGTGTGAGAACTATTTTACACAGAAATTTTGAAGGTCTCTGTGAATTTCTGCGAAATAGGCATGTGGTCTCAGGTGAAAGAGCACGTCCTGTTTCGCAAAATGAGCCCCTTACACAGATTTGCGAAACGGACGACCCGACCAAAATGCGAAACGGACCGAAATTCGGTCCGTTTCACTTTAACATTGCAACGTGATACACACCAATTCGTCTTGTTTCCCGACGAAGCCGCATCCACACATACACACGTACATACGTACATACGGACCACGGTTACCCCTCTATTGATAAGATAAGACCAGCCCGACATAGTCGGCTGGTCTGAAAGAACAAATGTGTACACGACCCGAGACTCGCACGACCCTTTAGTGGTGCTTCATACCTAAAATAAATGATATCGTATCAAAAATGTAGGCGATACATTTTAAAATTTTTTCTTCAAAAATTCACCAAAAATTCAAAAATCCCCCGATCAACTAACAAGCATGTCCAGGGACATGGTGACCAGCCGTGACCTACAGAATATATATCCAAGAATCACAGACAAAATCATGATCAAATTCGCAGACAGCGGTTACGAAAAAAGCCGTAACTGAATGGAGAAAATATTCGCTCACTTGATCGGTGTAGTTGTGGCTGATGAGGAGTCATTCTTTCAATTCTTTCATAAGGGGAAAAAATTAAAAAATGCCCCCCATTTGGCCAATTTTTGGCGGATCGCCAAAATGAGTCATTTTTCAAAAGAGGCCTACCTAGGGGATATTCGTGCAAAATTTGGGATAAGAAGCATTTTGAAAATTGGCAACCACAAAATTACAAATGTCCCCCATTTGGCCAATTTTTGCCGGATCGCCAAAAAGAGTAATTTTTCAAGAGAGGTCTACCTAGAGAACAACTATCCAAAATTGGAAAGGAATCCGATCAAAATTGTGGGAGAAGAAGCAATTTGAAAATTTGACACCAAAAATTAAAAAATGTCCCCCATTTGGCCAATTTTTGGCGGATCGCCAAAATGAGTAATTTTTCAAAAGAGGTCTACATACGGAATATTCGTGCAAAATTTGGTGACAATCTGATCAAAATTGTGGGAGAAGAAGCATTTTGAAAATTGGCAACCACAAAATTACAAATGTCCCCCATTTGGCTAATATTTGGCGGATTGCCAAAAAAAGGAATTTTTCAAGAGAGATCTACCTTGAGAACAACTATCTAAAATTGAAAAGGAATCCGATCAAAATTGTGCGAGAAGAAGCAATTTGAAAATTGCAGACATAAAAATGTCCCCCATTTCGCCAATTTTTGGCGGATCGCCAAAATAAGTAATTTTTCAAAATAGGTCTACCTAGGAAATATGGGTGCAAAATTTGAAGAAAATCTGATCAAAATTGTGGGAGAAGAAGCATTTTGAAAATTGGCAACCACAAAATTACAAATGTCCCCCATTTGGCCAATTTTTGCCGGATCGCCAAAAAGAGTAATTTTTCAAGACAAGTCTAGCTAGAGAACAACTATCCAAAATTGGAAAGGAATCCGATCACAATTGTACGAGAAGAAGCAATTTGAAAATTTGACACCAAAAAATTAAAAAATGTCCCCCATTTGGCCAATTTTTGGCGGATCGCCAAAATGAGTAATTTTTCAAAAGAAGTCTACCTAGGAAATATTCGTGTAAAATTTGAGAGGAATCCGATCAAAACTGAAGGAGAAGAAGCATTTTGAAAATTGGCAACCGAAAAATTTGAAATGCCCCCCATTTGGCCAATTTTTGGCGGATCGCCAAAAAAAATAATTTTTAAAGAGAGATATACCTAGAGAACATTCGTGTAAAATTTGAGAGGAATCCGATCAAAACTGAAGGAGAAGAAGCATTTTAAATAAAAGTTTACACACGTACATACACACATACATACGTACATGCGTACATACGTACATACGGACGACGGATACCCCTCTATTGATAAGATAAGACCAGCCCGACACAGTCGGCTGGTCTAAAAACCACAAGCCGTATGCACGACCGTTTAGGGATGTCTCACGCCAAAAATAAATGACATCGAATCGAAATTGTTGGAGAAGATGCATTTTGAACTATTTTCGAAATTTTTGCTTCCAAAAATCCCCCAAAATACACAAATTGCCCGATCGACTAAAAAAGCACAAGCCTATGCATGACACTTTCGTGGTTCCCCCTACCAAAAAATAAATGATATCGGATCAAAAATGTAGGAGATACATTTTAAAAATTTTTCTTCAAAAATTCCCCAAAAATTCAAAAATCACCCGATCGACTGAAAAAGCACAAGCCGTATGCACGACCGCTTAAGGATGCATCACACCAAAACTAACGGACGCCACCCGCAAACCGATAGGAATACCCCAGCTTACGTGTAACGTAAGCTGGGCTAAAAACAAAAAGATTTAAAATGTCGCCACCTGGCGATTTTTTTTGGAGAATCGCCATTTAGTCAAGTTTTTTGTTTGCGGATCGCAAAAAGGAAAGTTTTGAACTGAGAGCCAGCTAGCAGACATTCATACAAAACTGGACAGTAACTGGATCAATACTGTACGTTAAGAAGCATTTTCAAAACTGGCTACCACTTTATGTTTAAAGTGATCCCCCTCCCCCATTTAGCGAATTTGCTTCCCCTCCTCCCATTTGGTCAGTTTTTGTTATTTCACCATAACATAAATTTTCAAAAGAGGACAGCCTAGTGGCCATTTATGCGAAATTTGAAAATAATCCGATCAAAATTGCGGAAGAAAAAGCATTTGGAAAATTGGCTAATAAGGAATTATACAATGACCCCCCCCCCCCCCCCCTTCTGTTTGGCCAATCGCCAAAATCTTTCCAGAGAGGCCTGTCTAGTAAATATTCATACAAAATATGAAGTAATCCGATCCAAATGGTGGAAGAAGTATTTGAAAATTGGCTATCAAAAAATTATAAAAGTCCCGCATTTGGCCAATTTTTGGCGGCTCGCCAAAACAAGTATAATGTCAAGACAGAACCGTATAGGGAAATATATCACCAAATCGGAACGAAATGTGATCCAAATTGAGGAAGAAGAAGCATTTTGAAAATTAACCACCAAAAAATATAAGATGTCCCCCATTTGCTCAACTGTTGATGAATTATAACAAAAAAACAAAAAAAAAAAAAAAAAACAAAAAAAAAAAAAAACAGAAAATCCGATCAGTTTTGTGACTGAAGAAGCATTTTGAAAATTGGCAACCAAAAAAATCTTAAATGGCGGCCATTTGGCCAATTTTTGGTGAACTGCCAAAAAAGTAATATTTCAAGAGAGGGCTACCTAGAGAACATTCGTACAAAATTCGAAAGGAATCCGATCAAAACTGAGGGAGAAGAAGCATTTTGAGTAGAAATTGACATAAGTAGACACGTATGTACAGATAACGGATACTCATATTACGCTGATGTGATAAGACCCGCTTGACGAAGTCAAAAAAAATGTCAACGTTAAATTTTTAATGCCAGGAGTGGTATTCTGCTCTGTCCTTTATTTAAGGATGTCCTTATTCTTGAGATTAGATGGTTCATCCTTAATTTTTATCCTTATTTTTAAAAGGCTTTGTTAAGTTTGAGGATGGAGCAGAATAGCTTTTTTATCCTTATTTTTAAAAATAAGGACATCCTTAAAAATAAGGACAGAGCAGAATACCACTCCTGGATATTTTCTTTATACTGACGTGTGGAGGGGTCGGTCGGCATCGTGTTGTTCGGCATTGTGTCGGTCGGCATCGTGTAGGTCGGCCTCGTGTCGGTCGGCATCGTGTCGGTCGGCATCGTGTTGGTCGGCATCGTGTCGGTCGGCATCGTGTAGGTCGGCCTCGTGTCGGTCGGCATCGTGTCGGTCGGCATCGTGTAGGTCGGCCTCGTGTCGGTCGGCATCGTGTCGGTCGGCATGGTGTAGGTCGGCATCGTGTCGGTCGGCACCGTGTCCTCACTCTCTTCCAGAATCGGGCCACTGCCGAGGTCCAAGAGCATCTGGTTGATGTCAGATCTGAAGTCCCGCACTAAAGCAAAAAGAAATAAGGCAAAAGCGATTAATATGTCCCTTCCTATTCACGCTGGTTACCACGTATGTCCATGAGAGGGGGGGGGGGGGGGGATGGCGGACACTCACGTACCAGCTGGGCACTCACTACCAAGCGGTTACCGTACGTGTCCATGACCGGGGGAGGGGAAGGGAGGGGGGTGGGGGCACTCAAATACCAACTGGTTACCATGCGTGTCCATGACTTTTTAAAATGACCCCTAAACGCGGGCGTGCTAATTTGGAACCCCCCTTTTTTTGCAGGAAACGCGGAATACTGAATAAAAATTACCCCGTTTTTAACGCAACTGGCACTCTGCGCAGACTCACAATTAAAACCTTTCTCCGCGTTTTCTTTTTCAACACACATACAGCACATATGATACCAAGTGTCCCCCCCTCCACCCCCTCTCCAAGGCTTTGCATTATCTTCGCATTTGATGCGCGCTTTTTTTGAGTTGAAGCCCGGCCCCGCTTTCCTCATTTGAAACGTAAACGGCAATAAAAATGTGCATGCAAATCGCTGTTAATATAGTACAGTACAGGGCGCGTTGTTATACATCATACAGGGATGACAAAAATCTGGGGGGGGGGGGGGGTGGGGGGGGAGCGGGCTCTCTTCCGCAGTTGACAACATGGCGGGGTGGGGGAGAGGGGATTTTCTCTGCGATTCTGTTTTTCCAATACAGCCAGCAAGACAAGACTAAAACTGAATGTTTTAAGCTAAATAAATAAATAAATGAACATTTTTGGCCTCACGGGCGATGATGTGTTTCTTGACGTCACGGCCTTGACGCTTCAGCTCGTCAGGCCTTTCACGGCTCAGCTCACTCCTCAGCCTGACCACGTCAATCTTAAGGAAATTCTACAAAAGTGTGACAGAATTCATGCAGGCGGCGCAATATTATTTAACCACCACCACTACCATCACCATTACCACCACTACCATCACCAAAACCACAACCACCACCACTACCATCACCCTTACCACCACCACCACCAAAACCACCACCACTACCATCACCCTTACCACCACCACCACACCACCACCACTACAACTACCATCACCACCACCACCAAGAAAAAAGAACACCGTGGTTGGGGAGGGGTGGGGGTTTGCTGGATATCTGCAGATCATTCGCGGGAGGGGTGGGGGTGAGGGGACGGCGTCTGGGGGTGGCGGCAGTGCGTGGAAGGGGGGAGCAGGTCGTAGGGAGGAGAGGGGACAGGGTATGGCGGTGAAAGCAGAGCGTAGGGGGACGGGGGGAGGGGCGTGCGATACGAGCAGGGTGTTAGCAGGGTCATAGGACGTGTGATGGGGGGGGAGGGGGCAGGGCGTGGGAGGGAGGAGTAGGGCACGGCATGGGGAGCAGGGCATGGGAGAGAGAACGCAGGCCCAGTGATGGTTGAGGTATGTAGGGCGTGTAATGAGAGGGATGGAGCAGCGCGTGGTACTGGGGGGGGGGAGCAGGGAGTGTTATCGGAGAGAGAAGCAGGGCGTGGGGTGGCGGGGGAGGGGAGCAGGGTTTGGGAGAGAGGAGCAGGGCGCGGGGTGGCGGGGGAGGGGTGGGCTAGCAGGGTGTGGGAGAGAGGAGCAGGGTGTGGGGTGGCGGGGGAGGGGGTGGGGGAGCAGGGTGTGGGAGAGAAAAGCAGGGCGTGGGGTGGCGGGGGAGGGGTGGGGGAGCAGGGTGTGGGAGAGGAGCAGGGCGTGGGGTGGCGGGGAGGGGGTGGAGTGGGGGAGCAGGGTGTGGGAGAGAGGAGCAGGGCGTGGGGTGGCGGTGGAGTGGGGGAGCAGGGTGTGGGAGAGAGAATTAGGGCGTGGGGGTGGCGGGGGAGGGGGTGAGCAGGGTGTGGGAGAGAGCAGGGCGTTTCGGGGGAGGGGGTGAACAGAGTGTGGGAGAGAGGAGCCGGGCTTGGCATGGGGGGGGGGTGTGGGAGGGGGAGGTCGATCTTACCTCGCAGAGCCTGTAGTAGTCGCGGTCGTCGATGTAATTGATGACGTTGTCGTTCTCGTTCTCACGAGCGACGTCCGCCACGTTCTGGCCGTCCACATTCACGTCCTGGCGTGACACAAAACACGCCACCATCGTTTAGCACATATTATTGCACTCATTTATATCACTTATAAACCATGACAGAAAAACAACTGCGTTCGATTTTTTATCCCATATTTTTTTCTTATTCTTCTCTCTGTTCAGTATCTGATTTATTTCTCCTCGAACATATTTCATACAAAATCTCGCACAATAAACCGCTTGTTTATTTATTTATTTAATTTTTTGTTACACATCTGTGGCACTCTCAGAAACCCTTTACTGAGCACATCGTTAATTCCGCCCAATAGGCCTGATCGCAATGTTTGAACAACTACAGTGAAACCCCGCTATTAGGGACAAAAAGTGACTGAATAATTTTGTCCCTAATGGCGGGGTGTCCCTAATTTCGAGGTTCTGTTTTGTCTGACAACTACAACTTAAATCTTTGGCTATTTTTCTTACACTTTTTCCATCACTAGCTTTGATTATTTTAACTTCATCAGATAGCGAAAGTTTGTTCCGTTTTCTTTTCACACCACCGATATTCAGACTTAACACCTTGTATAACATCTTAACTGAGTATAAAGACAATGAATTACTTGTTCCTTTATACACATTTTAAAAGACGGAGCACATGTCAATAGGGTTTAGTAGTATAAAGCTGCTCTCTTAAGCACACATCTTTTGTAATAAGCCCTACTGTCTTTACATGCACCGTGTTCAATATAATGTACTCAAAACCCAAAGATAACAATAGCGAATAAAACAAACACTACCGAGTAACAAGCTGATAGGGGTTGTTTACATAACCTACAAAATATGGGCAGCAATTTGACTGTCCACAATAGAGGGGTTGTTTTAAATGTATAACCGTACTTACGGGATAAAAAGAGTGTCCCTAATTCTGAATAGAGGGGTGTCCACAATAGAGGGGTCTAGATATAACAGACCTCTATGGCCTTTTAAAACAGACTGAAAAATGCTGTCCATAATTCAGGGGTGTCCATAATAGAGGGGTGTCCATATCCGGGGTTTTACTGTACAATATATTTCATATAAGGGCAATAACGCAAACAAAATGTTTTTCACTTCCTGAATTCAACTTCTGAGCAGTACCAAAAAATGCCAAGAATTCGACGTTCGAATCTGTTGAGATTAACCAATCGAAATCTTTAATGTGGCCTGTTTTTTTCTAAATTTAATTCTTGCACATCTGTAATTACTGGTGACCCTGAAACCAGGTAGCCTAAGATGTAAGGGTCACAGCCACATGTTGAAAATATTTTGGGAGAATGCTACAACACCGTGAATTTGTGTAGTTGAATATTCCAGCCAGTCTTTCCCCCTTTTTTCTTTTTCTTCTTTTTTTCCCCCTTCTTTTAGCCATACCGCCACATAAAGAGAAATGCACATCCTTTAACTCGAGACATACTAGAAGCCAGCTTACGTCGAATTTGGCGCCGCGCCTCTCCAGTTCCTGGACCATATCCAGATTGTCCTTGGCAGCAGCCAGCATGAGCGGTGTCAGGCCGAACTTGTCCTTGATGTGCACGTTTGCACCGTTCTGGAGGAGGAGCCTCGCAACGTCCGTGTTCCCTGAATGACGAGGATGGATTTTAATATTCAGGAAAAACTGAGCTTCATTTCAGAGGAAGGGACGGTCCAGAAAGTATTAGCTGAGAACGCAGAGAGAAAGCAACAGTGTAGGGGAGGCGAGGGGAGGGGACGGGACGGAAGAGAGGGAGAAGAGGGGAAGGGAAGGGATGGGAGGAGAGACGGGAGAGGGGGGAGGAGAGCGGAGGAGGGGGGAGGGGGAGGGTTAGGGGAGGGGAGGGGGAGGGGGAGGGGAGTAACAACCTTTGAAGATGCCGATGTGCAGCGGGGTGCTGTCCGCGGGGGAGGGGGGGAGGGGGAGGGGGGAGGGGGAGGGGAGGGGGGAGGGGGAGGGTTAGGGGAGAGGAGGGAAGGGGGAGGGGAGTAACAACCTTTGAAGATGGCGATGAGCAGCGGGCTGCTGTCCGCGGGGGGGGGGGGAGGGGGGGAGGGGGGGAGGGGGAGGGGGAGGGGAGAGGAGGAGAGTGGGAGGGGGAGGGGAGTAACAACCTTTGAAGATGGCGATGTGCAGCGGAGTGCCGTCCGTCGGGGGAGGGGAGGGGGAGGGGAGGGGGAGGGGGGAGGGGAGGGGAGTAACAACCTTTGAAGATGGCGATGTGGAGCGGGGTACTGTCCGCTGGGGCAGTCACATCCAGTCTCCTCTTCTTGAACATTCCCTCGATGTAGTCAATGGTTTCCTGTTCGGGGTTGATGCCCCAGCCCGACTGCAAACCAAGAACACATGCAATTCCCTTACGCCAATAACCACACTCACGGTGACCAACAGATGTCATTGGATGTTAGTAAATTCAATGAAACTGAAAACGCTACACTTCTCAACTATTTTTGGTCGATTTAAAAAATAAGACGACGTTGCACATCTACAATATATATATAATATATATATAGTTTTTTTTCAGCATGCACTTCGCATTTCGGGCCAGTGCGCATGTTTATTTAACTCGCGTTGATGCGTGGTTCGCATTTAAGACCAGTGCGCATGTTTATTTAACTTCACTTGATGCGCGGTTCGGACAAATGCGCATGTTTATTTAAATTGCGTCGATGTGCGGTTCGCATTTCGGACTAGTTAACTTGTATCGATGCGCGGTTCGCATTCGGACCAGTGCGCATGTTTATTTATCTTGCCTTGATGCATGGTGCCTATTTTAGGACATTGCGCATGTTTATTTAAATTGCGTTAATGCGCGGTTGGCATTTCGGATCACAGCGCATGTTAACTTAACTTTTGTCGATGCACGGTGTGCATTTAGGACCAGTGCGCATATTTATTCCCACTTGGTATTTTCGTGGGGATGGATTGCCTCAAGCTAGACCAACCAAACTTGGCACATGTATGGAGGGTCATCTGAATTGGTGCACCTGATAAAAATTTTTGACCTTGACCTTACTGATCAAGGTCAAATCGCGAAAAAGATCAATCGGTTTCCAGACATCTACAGCAAGGCCGTTGAAGCTAGAAAAGCCAAACTTGGCACATATATAAAGAACGATGTGACCTGAGGCAAGCGTTAAAAATTTTTGATGGTCAAGGTCAAATCGCGAAAAACGTTATTTGAGAAAAACAATGATTTATCTCGAACGGTAAGAGACCGTGACCTCCAGGTCACTTTCGAGTCCCAAACCGAAACAATGGTAACAGCCATAGCAATTTTAACCTCATTTTCGCCCTCCACCCCCTATACGACGTTACGTAAGGCATAACTTCCGATGTCCTTGACCTCCAGGTCACTTTCGAGCCACAAACCGGAAGTTGGCCTTTATCTCGAAAACGGTAAGAGACAGAGCAATGTTGACCTCATTTTCGACCTGCACCCCCCATACCACATTACGTAAGGTATAACTTCCGGTGTCCTTGAGCTCCAGGTCACTTTCGAGCCCCAAACCAGAAGTTGGCCTTTATTTCGAAAACGGTAAGAGATAGAATAATCGGTTTCCAGACATCTCCTCTAAGACCGCTCAAGCTAGACCAACCAAACTTGGCACATGTATGGAGGGTCATCTGAAGTGGTGCATCTGATAAAAATGTTCGACCTTGACCTTACCGGTATAGTTGGTAGTATTTAGGAGGATGCTCTACATGTGAAAATTGTTAACAAATAGCAATATCATCTACCTTCCGTTTTAAGTTATCATTCCAAGTGGGGTCTAATTCGCTGTGCGAATTTCGGTCTAGTTTAACTCGCGTTGATACGCGGGTTTTATTTTTGACCAATGCGCATACTTATTTGACTTGCGTTGATGCGTGGTTCGCATTTAAGACCAGTACGCATGTTTATTTAACTTCACTTGATGCGCGGTTCGCAGTTCGGACATATGCGCATGTTTATTCAAATTGCGTAGATGCGCGGTTCGCCTTTCGGACCAATGCGCATGTCTGCTTTGTTTGCGTTGATGCGCGGCTAATACTTCGGACCACTGCGTTATTTAATTTGCGTTGATGTGCGGTTCTTATTTTAGACCAGTGCACATGTTTATTTAATTTGCGTTGATGCGCCGGGCTTATTTTTGACCATTGCGCATGTTTATTCAAAAATTCCGAAAAAATTCAAAAAATTTGAATTCGATAACAAAGCACAAGCCGTATTGACATCTGATAAATGACATCTAATAAAAACTGTAGGAGGAACTGCATTTTGAAGTGTTTTTTTTCAAACTTTTTTCGCACTTAAACTAGGTAGATAAAAAATCAGTGAGAATCTATCGCCTAAAAACGATAGTACACATTGAGATCAGGATTTGTATGTATTAAGTTCCATTGTAGATCCGGATTGGCTTCATCCTACTTAAACCCCAAAGTCACACAACTACACTATATTGTTGTTATGCACACGAAATGAGATCCGAATCCGGCAAATATTTTAAAGTTATCGTCTAGAAAACAAAGTACACATTGAGATATGGATTTTGGGATTCTAAGTCCAATTACAGAACCAGATGGGCTTCGATCCGATGAAAACCCCAAAAGGCACATCTAGATATCTTGGTTGTTACGCATATCAAATATGAACCGGATCCGCTCAGTAGTTTCGGAGATATCGTCTTGGAACCAAAGTACACGTTGAGATCCGGATTTTGGGATTCTGAGTCTAAATACAGATCTACATCGGCTTCGATCCGACCAAAACCCCCAAAAGGCACATCTAGATATCTTGGTTGTTAGGCATACCAAATATAAACTAGATCCGCCCGCTGGTTTCGGAGATATCGTCTGGAAACAAAACTGGTGACTGACGGACGGACTGACGGACACAGTGCGTTTCTATATCCCCCGCCTCCGGCAGGACGGCGGGGGATAATAAATGACATCGGATAAAAATGTAGGATCAAAAACTAACTAACTAACTAACTACCTAACTAACTGACTAATTTAACTAACTCGTCTGGACAAAATATCTCTCCGTACAAACAAACTTCCATAAAAATATACATTTATGACAAGTCATATTTTTGACAATTCGATTCCAAAAATAATGCGACGTTCCACATGTACAATATATATATTTTCACTGCATAAAATTTCAGAACGCTGGATCTAATAGTTTGGGATAACTCGTCTGGACAAGACCGTATTGACAAATTTCCTGAACAAGTTTGTCCAAGGACAAAGCCCCAGCTTACGAAAAGCGATAAGACCAAATCCGGCGTGATCGAACAAGGGAATGTCCCTGAAAAATTGGGCTTCAAAAGACGAGATGGCAATGAGCTAGCTAAATAATTAATTTAGCAACGGACCCTAACATAGACCGGTAAATACATACAAAGATTTGTTTCCCAGAAAAATAACTTCGAATAACGTATCGAAATTGTATCCACACATGTATACTGTTGACATGCGCACGTGTACTTAACTTGCGTTGATACGTAGTTTGCATTTCAGACCAGTGAGCATGTTTATTCAACGTTCAACGCTTACGTTGATAAGCTGTTCGCATTTCGGACTAGTGCGCATGTTTGTTTAGCTTGTGTTGATGCGCGTTTGACTTTTCGGACCAGTGCGCATGTTTATTTAATTTGCATTGATGAGCGGTTCTTATTTTAGACAGGTGTGCATGTTTATTTAACTTGTGTCGATGCGCAGTTCCCATTTCGGACCAATGCCCATGTATTTCAACTTCCGTGGATGAGTGATTCGCAATTTGGACAAGTGAGCATATTTATTTAGCTTGCGTTGATGCGCTGTTCACATTTCGGACCACTGTGCATGTTTATTTAACTTGTGTTGATAAGCCGTTTGCATTTCGGACCACTGCGCAAGTTTATTTAACTTGCGTTGATGCGCGGTTACTATTTCGGACCACTGCGCATCTTTACTTAACTCGCATTGACACGCGCTTTGCATTTTGGACCAGTGCGCACATTTATTTAACTTGCGTCGATGCGCAGGTCGCATTTCGGACCAATGCGCATGTATATTCAACTTCCGTTGATGACTGATTCGCAATTTGGACAAGTGCGCATATTTATATAGCTTGCGCTGTTCACATTTCGGACCACTGCGCAAGTTTATTTAACTTGCGTTGATGCGCGGTTATTATTTCGGACCACTACGCATGTTTATTTAACTTGCATTGACACGCGCTTTGCATTTTGGACCAGTGCGCACATTTAATTAACTTGTGTCGATGCGCAGTTCGCATTTCGGACCAATGCGCATGTATATTCAACTTCCGTTGATGAGCAATTCGCCATTTGGACAAGTGAGCATATTTATTTAGCTTGCGCTGTTCACATTTCGGACCACTGCGCATGTTTATTTAGCTCGCGTGGATCAGTGTTTCTTGTTTTAGACCAGTTCGCATGTTTATTTAACTTGCACTGATGCGCGGTTCGCATTTAGGACCAGTGAGAATGTTTATTCAATTTACGTTGATAAGCCGTTCGCATTTCGTACCAGTGCGCATGTTTGTTTAGCTTGTGTTGATGCGCGTTTGACTTTTCAGACAGTGCGCATGTTTATTTAACTTGCATCGATCCACAGTTCGCATTTCGGACCAATGCGCATGTATATTCAACTTCCGTTGATGAGTCACTCGCAATTTGGACAAGTGCGCATATTTATTTAACTTGCGTTGATCAGCGTTTCTTATTTTAGACCAGTTCGCATGTTTATTTAACTTACGTTGATAAGCGGTTCGCATTTCGGACCACTGCACAAGTTTATTTAACTTGCGTTGATGCGCGGTTACTATTTCGGACCACTACGCATGTTTATTTAACTTGCATGGACGCGCGGTTTGCATTTGTGACCAGTGCGCACGTTTATTTAACTTATTTAACGATTTCGAACCAATGCGCATGTTTACCAAACTTGTGTCAATGCGCGGTCCGTATTCTGGACCAATGCGCATGTTTATTCAACTTACAAGTTTTGGCGGATCGCCAAATAATTATTTTTCAAGAGGGGCTAACTGGAAAAGAATGGTACAAAACTGGAAAGGAATTCAATCAAAATTGTGGGAAAAGAAGCATTTTCAAAATTAAACGCCAATAAATTAAAAAATACCCCTCCTTTGGCCAATTTTTGGCGGATCGCAAATATCAGTAATTTTTCAAAAGAGGCCTACCTAGGAAATACTCGTGCAAAATTTGAAGAAAATCTGATCAAAATTGTGTGAAAAAAAGCATTTTGAAAATTGGTAAACACAAAATTACAAATGTCTCCAATTTGGCCAATTTTTGACGGATCGCCAAAAAGAGTAACTTTTCAAGAGAGGTCTACCTAGAGAACAACTATCCAAAATTGGAAAGGAATCCGATCAAAATTGTGGGAGAAGAAGCAATTTGAAAATTAGACACCAAAAAATTAAAAAACGTCCCCTATTTGGCCAATTTTTGGTGGATCGCCAAAATGAGTAATTTTCAAAAGAGGCCCACCTAGAGAACATTCGTGTAAAATTTGAGAGGAATCCGATCAAAACTAAACGAGAAGAAGCATTTTAAGTAAAAGTTTACACACGTACATACAGACGACGGATACCCCTCTATTGATAGGATAATTGATAAAAAGCGCAAGCCGTACGCTCAACCCCTGAGGGATGCCTCATACCAAAAAAAAAAAAAAAAACAAAAAAAACAAATTAAATTGGTTCCAACCTGTAGGGGGAAATGCATTTTTTCTTCAAAAACTCGCTAAAAATACAAAAATTGTCCGATCGACTAAAAAAGCACAAGCCGTATGAACGACCCTTTAGGGGCGGCTCATGCAAAAATAAATAACATCGGATCAAAAATGTGGGAGGAGATACATTTTAAATTTTTTTCTTCAAAAATTCTCCAAAAAATTCAAAAATCACCCGATCGACTAAAAAAGCACAAGCCGCATGCATGACCCCTTAGGGATCCCTCACACCAAACATAAATGACATCGGAACCAAATTTTAGGAAGAGATGCATTTTGAAACAAAGTTTACTAAATAAACAACTAACTAACGAACTAACTAACTAACGGACGCCATCCGCAGACCGACAGGAATACCCTAGCTTACGTGTAACGTAACCTGGGCTAATAAAAAGTGATTTGAAATAAAATATGTCAAAAACAAATCTTAGACATATGACAATTTATTTCTACGTTCCTTTTTATGGCTTTTCTTTCTTTCTTTTTTTTTTTTTTTTTTTGGAGGGGGGGCATTTTCCACCGTTTTTATATTACACTAGCCCTACAGCTGGTATGAAAGTTTTTATTTTTCTCGGGGATCCCTAAAAAGCTGTTTATCAATAATTATTATCTATATAATGAAATCACCACTGTTACAGTGTTCCTAAACATTTTTTTCACTGTCGTGACCTCAACAAAATTCCACTTTTTACACAGTTTTGATAAAAAAAATCATAAACTAATATCAAGAATCTGTGCTACCTTGACAACGGTTCCAAACGCAGCAACGTCGACATTTCCAGACTTGGTTTTCTTCAGGAAGAGGGGTACGCGATGACGCGACACCTCCACGTAATGCCACGAGTCCCTGGATAACACACAAGCAGCGTAGCATTAAGCCCCGCTCCATCTCTACAACAATCCACGCCCAAACTCCAGATAATATAGGAGAACAAGCCCCGGCCCCACTCCAGAACAAGTCCCGACCCAGTGTAGAATAAGCCCCGCCCTACTCTAGAACAAATCTCGCCTCATTCTAGAACAAGCCCCACTCCCACTCCAGAACGAGTCCCGCCCGCTGTAGAACAAGCCCCGCCCCTACTCTAGAATAAGCCCCGTCCCACTCTAGAACAAACCCCTCCCCCACTCCAGAGCAATTCTCGCCCCACTCTAGAATAAGCCCCACTCCCACTCTAGAACAAGTCTCGCCTGACGCTAGAAATCAAAGGCAAACAAAGACTATAGATAGCCTGACCTCTTTATATGACATCTGTCGTGGGTCTGACCGAGTTAAGCCATCTATTGATAGCGTGACTTTATCAGGACAATAACAGATAGTCTAATTATAGTCATGGCCTGAAATATACTATGGAACACTCCAAAAAGATATCACCTTCCCTTATCCCTTCCCCTGAGCCTCCAATCTCACCTTCCCTTGTCCGTTCCCTTGAGCCTCCAATCTCACCTTCCCGTGCCCCTTCCCCTGAGCCTCCAATCTCACCTTCCCTTATCCCTTTCCCTGAGTCTCCAATCTCACCTTCCGTTGTCCCTTCCCCTGAGCCTCCAATCTCACCTTCCCTTGTCCCTTTCCCTGAGCTTCCAATCTCACCTTCCCTTGTCCCCAGTGTTGCCACGGAGTCATCAAGAAAAAAAGGATAAAAAAGGATAAATTTGGGGAAATATTATGAAAAAAAAGGGATTCATATTTTGCTGAAAATCCAGAAAACATTAATGTTAAACATATTGTATCATTTTTTTGTAATTTATGATGCTCGTTTTCACAGCGATTAAAAATATTTGCATACCTGATTGTACTTCTAAATCGTCACCAATATTACCAAAAGGGCTGTCTCGCATTTTTTCCCATCATTGTAATTCGTACAAATTTATAAAGGAATCCGGTCAAATTGTGCCAAAAGAAAGTCTTGAAAATTGGCTACTAATTTTTTTAAATGCCTCCATTTAGCCAATTTTTAGCGGATCGCCAAAATGAGTAATTTTTCAAAAGAGGCCTACCTAGAATATTCGTACAAACTTTGAAGAAAATCTGTTCAAAATTGTGAGAGAAGCATGTTGAAAACTGGCAAACGAAAAATTTTAAATGCCCCCCCCCCCCCCCCCTCATTTAGCCAATTTTTGGCGGATCACCAAAAAACTTTTTCAAAGAGAGGCCTACCTAGAGAACATTCGCATAAAATTTGAGAGGAATCCGATCAAAACTGAGGGAGAAGAAGCATTTTAAGTAAAAGCTCACACACGTACATACAGACGACGGATACCCTCTATTTATGTGATAAGACCAGCCCGAACATAGTCGGGTGGTCTAAAAAAGGTGCGTACGTACTTTATCGATGGTCCCTAGGGACATGCAACTCAAAATTATAGATTGAAGTTATTGAAAATCATTCAAGAAATAAAAACTAGAGCGGCCAGTGCACACAAAACATAGGAGTACAGGCTTATGTTATACACTTTCAGTCGATACCTTAGTTTTTTGTTTTTGTAAACAAAAACAAATGTCTCCCCGACCAAACCCATGATCCCCCCCCCCCCAAAAAAAAAAAAATCCTGTTTTTTTAATTACTGAAAAAAATATTCATTTCTGCAAACATAACCTTAATTCATTGTAAAAGAACTCAAACTAAACCAAACAGATTGTGGTCACTAAAACATATAAATGGACGTCTTTTTTCATTCGAGTCTGGAAGGTGGTCGCTAAAACGGGTTTTACTGCAGGCCCTTCTTATCCAGATCTGAAGTTGGTCACTATAGTAGTTTTGCTGTACGCTACATTTTCTATCCGGGTCTGGAAGTTGATCAAGACAGGCAGGTTTTATCGTACGTCTTTTTATCCGAATCTGGAAGGGGTCACGACAAACGGGTCTTACTTTTTATCCAGGTCTTGAAGGCGGTCGGTTTTTTTTTTTTTTTTTGCTAACCATCATCCTCCACACGCCTCCCCCCCCCCCCCCCCCCCCCCCCACAGCTATTTAATGTAGGTCCAACTATAAACACAATTCTAACCCTTTCACCCAAGGCAACGGTAACGGTCTGTATCCTAAGTGTAGTTATAGCCATGATATACTACCTTGTCTTCCCACATTCCCATAGGCCAAATAGCACTAGAAAGGCATTCTTCATAACTGCGCATCAGATGACGCACCTCGGTGGGAGAGGGGGGGTGCATTTCGGTGCCAAAATGGTGAGCTGCTTCTCATAACACAAGATGTCAGATGACCGCTTCCGCAAACAATGCCAATCGATACAAAATAGCTCCTATATATAGAACACCTTGGCAACCGAATCAAGTATGCGCGAAACAAAAATCAATAGCTAGACCTACTAAGACCTATAGCATTCCATGACCTCGAAGATAACGACTCTATCATGCACCACAACTGACACTGACCCTTGACTGAGTGACATGTTACATAACAGCCGTAGATGAGAAACGCACAAAAAGCTTAATTTCAGGCACTAACAAATAGCAATGGACCGACAGTAATGCTGTCACTGTTTTGAAGCTTTCTAAAGAATGCAGGAACACTCGAGAATCTTCTGAAATCCCCAGCGTAGATAACACCTATGCTTAGATAACAAAGGAGCCAAAAAATGGGGAGGCGGGGGGGGGGGGGGGGGGGGAGGAGTGTTGACGTTATGCACCTTTCTTGATTTTCTACACGAGTTTAATAATGTTTAACCAAAACCGTGCGACTTATCCGAGGAATAACTACACCAAATTTAAAGTCGATCCGACTTTCGATGTCGAGAAATTTTGCTTAAGAATACATAATTTTTTTCCCGTCAAAAGTTGAAACAGTCGTCTGACTGAACCAAAGAATATCCATATAAAATTTTAAGTCGAAATGACTTTCCGTTATAGAGATATTATGCATACAAGATCTGGTTCTAAATATACACATATTTTACGCGATGACGTCACACCTGGCACTCGTTCGTTCTACTCGCGAAAAAAATTTAAAGTTTCTTTCGGACCTACCAAGCAATAATCCCACCAAGTTTCAACTTTCTCCAATGTTAAGCAGCTGAGAAATTTCGCACACAAGATTTTTACGTGATGACGTCATACGAATGCCCTAATCACGTGACATGCGTGAAAAGTTGACAGAACCGTCCGACTGACTCATGAAATATCCATATAAAATTTGATGTCGATAGGACTTTTCGTTATCGATATATTTTGCACACAAGAACTTGTTTATAATATATACATATTTTACGTGATGATGTCATACGCCGCATTCGTTCGTTGTACTCGCTAAAAAATTCTACAGAATCTTTCGGACCTATCAAACAACAATCCCACTAAGTTTCAACTTTCTCCGATGTTCAGCAGCTGAGAAATTTCGGACACAAGATTTTTACGTGATGACGTCATACACCTGCCCTAATCACGTGACATGCGTGAAAAGTTGACAGAACCGTCCGACTGACCCAAGGCATTTTCATACAAAATTTGAAGTCGATAGGACTTCCCGTTATCGAGATATTTTGTACACAAGATCTTGTTCCAAATATATACATATTTTACGTGATGACGTCATACGCCGCATTCGTTCGTTCTACTCGCGAAAAAATTCTGTAGATTCTTTCGGACCTACCAAGCAACAATCCCACCAAGTTTCAACTTTCTCCGATGTTCAGCAGCTGAGAAATTTCGCACACAAGATTTTTACGCAATGACGTCATACGCCCGCCCTAATCATGTGACACACGTGAAAAGTTGATAGAACCGTCCGACTGACCCAAGGAATGTTCATATAAAATTTGAAGTCGATAGGACTTTCCGTTATCGAGATATTTTGTACACAAGATCTTGTTCGAAATACATGCATATTTTACGTGATGACGTCATACGCCGCATTCGTTCGTTCTACTCGCGAAAAAATTCTGTAGAGTCTTTCGGACTTACCAAGCAACAATCCCACCAAATTTTCAACTTTCTCCGATGTTCAGCGGCAGAGAAATTTCGCACACAAGATTTTTACGTAATGACGTCATACGCCTGCCCTAATCAAGTGACGTACGTCAAAAGTTGATAGAACCGTCCGACCTAATCAAGGGATATATCGATCAAGTTTGAAGTCGATCGGACGTTTCGTTCTCGAGATATCTTGCACACAACACTTTGTTCACAACAGACTGACACACACACCCACACACACACACACAGACACACACACGTATACAGGTATGTCGGGAAACAAACGACGAATCGCGATTTCTTCTCCAACTCGCGAAATGTACGCCAAAAATCTAACTTCGTTATTAGGGACTTTTCAGACATAAGTTGTATATGAAAATCTCGGTAGATTTTTTTTACATTCAATTCCGAAAGCGAAAATATATAAAAGACAACAGATTAAGAGAAATTTAACAAAGCATGAACCCTGCGAAACGGAATATTTTGTTTACATAATTTGCATATTTTACACCATTTTTTGATATCTGCAACTATAAGTTTGATGTGAATCGAGACTGTGTAAAAAATGTAAACAAACCGATTTTGTTTATAAACAAAGGCCACGTGCTTTCTGTAAAAGAGTATTAGGGAAACACTAAATAAAAGCCAAACAAGCGTAGAGTTTGTTTTCTTTTATTTTCACCATAATCCCAATGTAATATTTATTTTCTTTCATTTCTATACATAAACTATTTAACATTAATTGAAGAGTTACAAAATATTGAAGAGCAGTACAAAAGATATTAAAACAGATGAATGTTTAAAAACATAGATTTATATTATACAGATGAATTGTTTAAAAACAAAATACAGATTTATACAGATGAATGTTTAAAAACAAAACTCTTTTAAAATAAAACCAAAATACAGAAAAAAATAATACAACAAAATCCCCTACTGATATAACCGTGATTTGTAAATAACCAACTCTATCTTATTTTCAAGCTCAGTGTTATATGTACTAGTTAAAATTTCAAATGATAGACCGAAAAAACGTGAGGCAATGGAATATAAACCACATAAAAGCTTTCTAAAGAAAACAAAATACACAGCTGAAACTTTCAAACTAACATGCGAAATGTACGTACACAACCATGCACAAAATTTGCAAGTTTAGGGACCCTGCAACACAACTTGGGTGTACTACCCCATCTCGTGACGTTCATAAATTTAAAGTCGGTGACTTCGTATGAGAAAAGTGAACTGAAAATAACACAATTAAAACTTTCAAACTGACATGCGAAATGTACGTACAAAACCATGCGAAATGTGCGAACACCAAAATTTTTTAATCACGGAAACATCGGTTAATTTCCAAGATTTGAGGTCCTGTCACGTTTGCGCGTACGCCCTTCTCGCGACGTTCATAAATTTAGTCGGTCACTTCGTATAATAATAGTGAACTTTTGAAATAACACAGGTAAAATTTTTGAACTGACAAGCGAAATGCACGTTCACACACAATCATGCGAAATGTACGTATAACAACCATGTAAGTGACACGGTCTCAAACTTTTGAAAATTTTGCCGAAAATTTTGCCGATGTTTCTGTAAATAAGCACATTTTGGTTTCGCACATTTTGCACGGATGTGTACGTACTAAAGTCGGTGACTTCGTATGAGAAAAGTGAACTGCAAATAACACAAACCTTTCAAACTGACATGCGAAATGTACGTACACAACCATGCAAAATGTGCGAACACCAAAATTTACTTAATCACGGCAACATCGGCAAAATTTCCAAGTTTTGAGGCTCTGTAACATACCATATGCTCGTACTACCCAATCTCGCAACGTTCATAAACTTTGAAATTGGTCACTCCGAACAGTGAACTTTCGAACTGACAAGCGAAATGTACGCTCATACACAACCATGCAAAATATAGTGCAACCACGCGAAATCTACGACGCAAGTATTTCTTTTATAAACACATCGGCAAACTTGGCAGCTTTGTGACCCTGTCACATGAAACTTGCCCGTACTACCCATCGCCGCCACTTTCATAAATTTACAGTCAGTCACTTTATACGAGAAAAATCAAATGCAAATAACACATTGAAACTTTCAAATTGATACGCGAACGCACATAACCATGCGAAATGTACGAACCCAAGCACTTCTTTTTAAATACCTCGGCAAATTTGGCAGGTTTTGAGACCCCGTTGTATGAAAATTGCCCGTACTACCCAGCCCCGCGACGTTCATAAATTTAAAGTCGGTCACTTCGTATAAGAACAGTGAACTGCATGTGAAAGTGATACAAAGAACACTCCCCGCACTTGTGTAAACCAAAACAGAATCCCACAAACATGTCATCACAGCGAAATGTCCCCGAAATAGTTTCTTTTTCTTAAATGGATCTGAAGCTTCATCCGCCTATTTATTTTTCTTGTAAAAATTTGAAAGGTATGCTCGCAACTGAACTTTGTCCCTGTGCCCTAAAACATCACATGCGAAACGTACGTCCACAACCATGTATGTGACAGGGTCTCAAACTTCGAAAATTTTGTCGATGTTTCTGTGAATTAGAACATTTTGGTGTTCGCACATTTCGCATGGTTTTGTACGTACTTAAGTCGGTCACTTGGTGTGAGAAAAGTGAACTGAAAATAACGCAGTTAAAGCTTTCGAATTGACAAGCGAAATGTACTTACACAACCATGCGAAATGTGCGAACACCAAAATGTTCTTACTCACAGAAACATCAGCAAAATTTGCAACTTTTGAGACCCTGTCACATGTCATTTACGCGTACTACCCAATCTCGCAACGCTCAAAAATTTAAAGTCGGCCACTTCGTTTAGGAGCAGTGAACTGCAAATAACACAGTTAATACTTTCGAACTGACAAGCGAAATGTACGCACACATATACAACCATGCGAAATATAGTGCAACCACGCGAAATCTACGAAGCGAGAATTTCTTTTTTTTAACACATCGGCAAACTTGGCAGCTTTTGTGACCCTGTCACATGAAACTTGCCCGTACTACCCATCACCGCCACTTTCATAAATTTACAGTCGGTCACTTTATACGAGAAAAATTAAATGCAACTAACACATTGAAACTTTCAAACTGATACGCGAACGCACATAACCATGCGAAATGTACGAACCCAAACAATTCTTTTTAAATACCTCGGCAAATCTGGCAGGTTTTGAGACCCCGTTACATGAAAATTGCCCGTACTACCCAGCCCCGCGACGTTCATAAATTTAAAGTCGGTCACTTCGTATAAGAACAGTGAACTGCACGGGAAAAGTGATACACAGAAAATTCCCCGCACTTGTGTAAACCAAAACAGAATCCCACAAACATGACATCACAGCGAAATGTCCCCAAAATAGTTTCTTTTTTCAAACGGATCTCAAGCTTCATCCGCCTTTCTATTTTTCTTGTAAAAATTTGAAATGTAGGCCCGCAACTGAACGTTATCCCTGTGTCCTAAAATATCACATACGAAATGTACGTGCATAACCATGTATGTGACAGGGTCTCAAACTTCGAAAATTTTGTCGATGTTTCTGTGAATTAGAATATTTTGGTGTTCGCACATTTCGCATGGTTTTGTACGTACTAAAGCCGGTCACTTGGTGTGAGAAAAGTGAACTGAAAATAACGCAGTTAAAGCTTTCGACTTGACAAGCGAAATGTACGTACACAAACATGCGAAATGTGCGAACACCAAAATGTTCTTACTCACAGAAACATCAGCAAAATTTGCAACTTTTGAGACCCTGTCACATGTCATTTACGCGTACTACCCAATTTCGTAACGCTCATAAATTTAAAGTCGGCCACTTCGTATAGGAGCAGTGAACTGCAAATAACACAGTTAATACTTTCGAACTGACAAGCGAAATGTACGCATACATCCACAACCATGCGAAATATAGTGCAACCACGCAAAATCTACGAAGCAAGAATTTTTTTTTAACACATCGGCAAACTTGGCAGCTTTTGTGACCTTGTCACATGAAACTTGCCCGTACTACCCATCGCCGCCACTTTCATAAATTTACAGTCGGTCACTTTATACGAGAAAAATTAAATGCAAATAACACATTGAAACTTTCAAACTGATACGCGAACGCACATAACCATGCGAAATGTACGAACCCAAACACTTCCTAAATACCTCGGGAAATCTGGCAGGTTTTTGAAAACCCGATACATGAAAATTGCCCGTACTATCTAATCCCGCGACGTTCATAAATTCAAATCGGTCACTTTGTATAAGAACAGTGAACTGCATGGGAAAAGCGATACACAGAAAATTCCCCGCACTTGTGTAAACCAAAACAGAATCCCAAAAACATGTCATCACAGCGAAATGTCCCCAAAATAGTTTCTTTTGTCGATGTTTCTGTGAATAAGAACATTTTGATGCTCGCACATTTCGCATGGTTTTGTACGTACCAAAGTCGGTCACTTGGTGTGAGAAAGCGAACTGCAAATAACACAGTTAAAAAGCTTTCGAACTGACAAGCCAAGTGTACGTACACGACCACGCGAAATGTGCGAACACCAAAATGTTCTTACAGAAACACCAGCAAAATTTGGAAGTTTTGAGATTCTGTCACATACAATTTACTTGTACTACCCAATTTCGCAATGCTCATAACTTTAAAGTCGGTCACTTCGCATAAGAACAGTGAACTGTAAATAGCACAGTTAAAACTTTCGAACTGACAAGCTAAATGTACGCACACATCCATAACTATGCGAAATATAGTGCACCCACGCGAAATCTACGAAGCAAGTATTTCTTTTTTAAACACATCGGCAAACTTGGCAGCTTTTGTGACCCTGTCACATGAAACTTGCCCGTACTGCCCATCACCGCTACTTTCATAAATTTACAGTCGGTCACTTTATGAGAGAAAAGTGAAATGCAAACTAGAGCAGTGTGCATAGGCCACATATTCCCCACAAGCAGTGCTCTAGCACATCCCTCAAAACACATGTCGCAATTTCATGTCCCGCAAATACCTCCGCATCTACCCCTCCAGGCCTCTCTACCATCCTGCAAACAAGTCCAGAAGCTTCTGCAACAAAGCAAAATGACAGACATGAGAGTTATACAAGCAAGTGGTAAATGCATTTATGTGATATAAGCGAAGACCTGGAGGGCCACTACTGCTGCCGCCGTACTTGGATTTTGCAAGTGAAATCCTGCTTAGGCAGTGCTTAAGCAATGCCTTAGCAGGATTTAACATGCAAAATCCAAATAGGACAGCAGCAGTAATTGCCCTCATGGTCTTCCGGAATCACAGCAGTGGGCATTGATAAGCAGTCCGTTTCGCCGACAACCATAACGCACGAAAAATGTTTTGAATTCTTTAAAATGCCAACACCTGGTTTGCTTGACCAAATCTGCATTACTGCTACATATATCAATATACTCCTTCCGACACACCTCAGCAACAATTCTCTTACCCTTTATAAATGCTTTATAAATGCAAAAGCCTCACTTACCCAGCATCTTCTCCGAAGATGCCCCTTCAACAGCCGATTCCGCATTCGCTGAGAGTTTTGTGTCTTTTTCGCCCTGCGATGAATGTGTGTGTGCCCCCTTTTCACTGGTCCCTCACAAAGCTCTTTTGACGTGGTATCGGCGCCCGTAATGACGCAATCGCTGTCCGAACTACGTTCTTCGGATTGCGCCACCCCCTCCCCAACTCAGACCGCGACTTCTGTGTCACGGCTTCCGATTGCAGCAACGGGGACATTTTCTGAAAAAGTATAACACTGTTATTACAAACGCTAAATCACTGCGAGTTCGTACGACAGAGACACTGACAACTTCACATCAAGTCAAAATAGCAACTACCTTTGAAGAGACCATGAAGCGCCCAGGAATAACCTTCACATTTCATCTTCAATTCAAAGCTGAACTGTACAAAACTCTTACAATCACAGCAGTGGGCACTGATAAGCAGTTCGTTTCGCCGACAACCATAACGCACGAAAAATGTTTTGAATTCTTTAAAACGCCAACACCTGGTTGGCTTGACCAAATCTGCACTAGTGTTACACATATCACGATACTCCTTCCGACACATATCAGCAACAATTCTTACCCTTTAAAAACGCAAAATCATCACTTACCCAGCAACTTCTCAGAAGATGCCCCTTCAACAGCCGATTCCGCATTCGCTGAGAGTTTTGTGTCTTTTTCGCCCTGCGATGAATGTGTGTGTGCCCCCTCTTCCCTTTTCACTGGTCTCTCACAAAGCTCTTTTGACGTGGTATCGGCGCCCGTAATGACGCAATCGCTGTCCGAACTACGTTCTTCGGATTGCGCCACCCTCTCCCCAATGGTGACCGTAACTTCTGTGTCATGCCTTTCGATCGCTGCAACAGGGATATTGTATGAAAATGTCAACCAGTTAATCTGTGCAAGCGAAATGAACAGATGTTTTTAAAATTATTTTAAACTCTGTGGTTACTTTTCTTCCAATGCCAATGTTAATGTAACAGCCGAGTCATAAACTATAACGTCCTTATTTCATCCTTGAATAATTTAAAGCTTAGCCGCACAGGACACGCACGTTCAAAATTCTGACAACAGTCCGTTTCGCTTCAGTCTTGCAAGTTCCGGTTCAGTAAAATAATGAAACTGCCCTTCGGATCACACTCACACAGACAAAATGAAATGTTGAATGAAACGAGAAATACGCGCCAAGCAAAATATATGTTGTATATTCGTCCACCTGTAATTACCTGAAACCGGCGCAGGGATATTTTCCGCTGCTTTCTTAATCTGTCTATAGGCTTGGTTAACATCCAAACTGTCATCTTTAACCGGTCCCCCAACAATTTCACCCACAAAATGGGTCAAGTGGCTCTGATCTCTGCCGCATAACCTCTTTGTGGCTTCTGCCCAGGCCTTGATGTATCCCTTCCCGGGGTATTTAGACACCTCTTCTGCAGAAAAAATCACGGAATGCTTAATCATTTCACATTTCATTCCATACAAGTTTAGACGCACATAAATCATTCCCAAAAACCATGCGAAAACACACAGTGCGTAAAGAAAAACGATACTTTTTCATAATTCCAAAGCGTGAGCACAAAAATTACACGTACACAATGGTCACTTCAATTTCCCTTCCACGCAAGTTACAGAGGGAACAGACAACTAAGAGAAAATTTAAAAATAGGTGGTATACAAATAAGTAAAATCTCGCATATACAGTCCGTTTAGCAATGAGAACGTGCAACTGGCAATACAGGGATTAAGCACTTCTTCTAGGATACTGAAAAAATACAAGTCCTTTTGGGTCTGATGCTTCCGGCTAGATAATCGAACCTGCAAACTTATGAAGCACTATCATGCAAAACTCAACGGAAACGGAGATTGGCAAACCATAAAACGACAAAACAGACATTTAACCCAATCACAGGGAAGGAAAAAAATCTGTCATTTCTTAATAACATATTACCAATTCCCACAGCCATAGGAAACGGTTTGAGCTTCCTGGGATCGGAAACTGTCTCCGGACTAAAAATGAAAGAATGTTTTGAAATCATGCATCACTCTCAGCGGCTGTAAGGACGTCACTTCTGTCCTTGTCAAGTTTTTTTCAGTTATTACAGGAGCAAAACAATGCTACAATACACTGGTCTTTCAACTCTACAAAAGTATAATTTCGGCGAATAGGACGTCATCATTCCACAAGAACACGCAAAAACAAAAGGGAATCTAAATCAACCTGGTTTTACAGGAAAGCAATAGAAAAATGTTAAAGAACTTACGCAAAGTCAAAACCGCAAAACGAGACTTCTATACTTCCGTCAGGGTCCCGGCCTTCCACACGTGCAGGCCACCACTTCCCTCTATACATGTGAAGCACAACGTCACCTGCTCTGTAGCGCTGCCGATCAACGAACTTCTCTGGGACCTTTGTCTTTTTAATGCACCCTTTTTTCAGCGGCATCTGTGAAAGCAATGAGAATTATCATTAGCTGAATATATTGGGAATTTGAAATAACGACAACACAATCCATAAATCTTAGCGAAACTAACCGACAAGTGACCGGATACATTTTGTATAGCATTGTCATTTTTCTATCTTTTTTTACTGCTATGGCCATATCGGGGCCCCCTGCCACATTATTCTGATATGGAACATTCAAAATCACTCTAACCGTTGTATGTGGAATCCCTCATGGAGTAGCAAGAAGGAATCCCAATCTTAGGTATGACCCGACAGCATAAGCTATAACTGCGCGAAACTGATCGATTTTTTTTTACATTCTAAGAGACCATCCATGCAGTTTTTTTTTCTATCATTTACATCCTAATCCCATCTGAATTCAGCCGAAACGCAAAAATTTTTCCGCAAAAGTCGAAGTGCGAATTGGCTTATTCTTTTAAGCGTTCAAGGTGAGGGGGCGGGCCAAAGTATCTGGACTGCGTTCAGGGGAGGGGGTTTAAAATTGGCAAAAGTCTGTGTACGTATTAACAGGGCTGGAAATTGGCAGGGGTCCGAGACCCTCCTTTTTGGCTACCCAGACTCCGACTGAGCCGCGAAAAATCAGCTCTTCTTGCGCCCTATTTCATCTTAACACGGTTCGGATCCTTCCTGAAGTGCTTTGGACGCTCCTTTTTCAAAGACCCGGGTCCTTGGGCCTAAAAAAGCTAGTTTCCAGCAGTAGCCACTTACAAAAAATTGTAAACCAAGGAATCCATGAAAAGACAACATCGACAGCATTTTCAAGCGAAACTGAGCAACAATTTTCTGAGCAAACATTCCTAAACACTTAAATCCGTAAAATGAAAAGAGATGTTAGCCCAGAATTTGCCGTCCTCACAATTAAGCCTGTATTTTTACAGCAGCATCTTACACATTCTTAAAAAAATGCCACAAATCACACCAAACACGCTAAAACAACATTTTCTCGTGATTCACAAAATAACCGCGCTTTTAACATATGTGTATTTACCTTTCAAGCATATCCTCATTAACTTTTTATCCACTTTTAATTTTTTACCCGCGCAGGGATATTTTCCGCTGCTTTCTTCATCTGTCTACAGGCTTGGTTAACATCCGAACTGTCATCTTTAACCGGTCCCCCAACAATTTCACCCACAAAATGGGTCAAGTGGCTCTGATCCCTGCCGCATAACCTCTTTGCGGCTTCTGCCCAGGCCTTGATGTATCCCTTCCCGGGGTATTTAGACACCTCTTCTGCAGAAAAAATGACGGAATGCTTAATCATTCCACATTTCATTCCATACAAGTTTAGACGCACATAAATCATTCCCGAAAACCATGCGAAAACACACAGTGCGTAAAGAAAAACTATACTTTTTCATAATTCAAAGGCGTGAGCACAAAAATTACACGTACACAATGGTCACTTCAATTTCCCTTCCACGCAAGTTACAGAGGGAACAGACAACTAAGAGAAAATTTAAAAATAGGTGGTATACGAATAAGTAAAATCTCGCATATACAGTCCGTTTAGCAATGAGAACGTGCAACTGGCAATACAGGGATTAAGCACTTCTTCTAGGATACTGAAAAAATACAAGTCCTTTTGGGTCTGATGCTTCCGGCTAGATAATCGAACCTGCAAACTTATGAAGCACTATCATGCAAAACTCAATGGAAACGGAGATTGGCAAACCATAAAACGACAAAACAGACATTTAACCCAATCACAGGGAAGGAAAAAAATCTGTTATTTCTTAATAACATATTACCAATTCCCACAGCCATAGGAAACGGTTTGAGCTTCCTGGGATCGGAAACTGTCTCCGGACTAAAAATGAAAGAATGTTTTGAAATCATGCATCACTCTCAGCGGCTGTAAGGACGTCACTTCTGTCCTTGTCAAGTTTTTTTTCAGTTATTACAGGAGCAAAACAATGCTACAATACACTGGTCTTTCAACTCTACAAAAGTATAATTTCGGCGAATAGGACGTCATCATTCCACAAGAACACGCAAAAACAAAAGGGAATCTAAATCAACCTGGTTTTACAGGAAAGCAATAGAAAAATGTTTAAGAACTTACGCAAAGTCAAAACCGCAAAACGAGACTTCTATACTTCCGTCAGGGTCCCGGCCTTCCACACGTGCAGACCACCACTTCCCTCTATACATGTGAAGCACAACGTCACCTGCTCTGTAGCGCTGCAGATCAACGAACTTCTCTGGGACCTTTGTCTTTTTAATGCACCCTTTTTTCAGCGGCATCTGTGAAAGCAATAAGAGAATTATCATTAGCTGAATATATTGGGAATTTGAAATAACGACAACACAATCCATAAATCTTAGCGAAACTAACCGACAAGTGACCGGATACATTTTGTATAGCATTGTGATTTTTCTATCTTTTTTTTACTGCTATGGCCATATCGGGGCCCCCTGCCACATTATTCTGATATGGGACATTCAAAATCTCTCTGACCGTTGTATGTGTAGTCCCTCACGGAGTAGCAAGAAGGAATCCCAATCTTAGGTATGAGCCGACAGCACAACCTATAACTGCGCGAAACTGATCGATTTTTTTTTTACCTTCTAAGAGACCATCCATGCACTTTTTTTTTCTATCATTTACATCCTAATCCCATCTGAATTCAGTCGAAACGCAAAAATTTTTCCGCAAAAGTCAAAAGTGCGAATTAGATTATTCTTTTAAGCGTTCAAGGTGGAGGGGGGGAGGGCAAAGCATCCAGACTGCATTCAGGGGAGGGGGGGTTAAAATTGGCAAAAGTCTGTGTACGTATTAACAGGGCTGGAAATTGACCCTCCTTTTTGGCTACCCAGAGTCCGACTGAGCCGCAAAAAATCATGTCTTCTTGCGCCCTATTTCATCTAAACACGGTTCGGATCCTCCCTAAATAGCTTTGGACCCTCCTTTTTCAAAGACCCGGGTCCCAAGGACCGGGCCTAAAAAAGCTAGTTTCCAGCAGTGGCCACTTACAAAAAATTGTAAACCAAGAAATCCATCAAAAGAACACATCGACAGCAAGCGAAACTGAGCAACAATTTTCTGAGCAAACATTCCTAAACACTTAAATCCGTAAAATGAAAAGAGATGTTAGCCCAGAATTTGCCGCCCTCACAATTAAGCCTGTATTTTTCCAGCAGCATCTTACACATTCTTAAAAAAATGCCACAAATCACACCAAACACGCTAAAACAACATTTTCTCGTGATTCACAAAATAATCGCGCTTTTAACATGTGTGTATTTACCTTTCAGGCATATCATCATTAACTTTTTATCCACTTTTAATTTTTCAAAAATTATCCACATGTGTCCTGGACGCTTTCTGCATTGAAAGTGATGTCACCAAGAACAAAGACGCGCGCGTGACAGGTTAATTTGCATACTGAGTAAAAAAAGCATTCAAGTTCATGTACAGAGTCTAGTGTTTCGCAGATAATTTCATTCCAAACCCTACCATATTTTTATAAACTAACACAAGCTAAAAGATATCACCAAACAAGCATTTTAACGACAAAAAACCTTAACAAAATAACGGATTATTTCGCGCGTAAACAGTAACAAGGCAAGCCAATCATAAAAGTAGTGCTCACACAATTAAAACAGCGCACAATAATATACAGTTAGCCTGTCATGAGCGTGGGAATCTCGAGCTTTTAGCCCGTTCACAGATCAAAGCAAATCAACTGCGCAATAGAGCTTCTGATACGTGTTTGAACTGGCAATTCCGCCGTGAAGGAGGACGGGGGTGTGGATGGAGAGGGGGGGGGGATCTGAGAACCATATATGGAAGATAAATATGACATTTTTCGCGTGTAAATAGTAACAAGGCAAGCCAATCATAAAAGTAGTGCTCAAACAAATAAAACAGCGCACAATAATACACAATCAGCCTATCACATGTGCGTGAGAATCTCTCGCTTTAGCCCGTTCACAGATGCAAGCAAATCAACTGCGAATAGCCGTTTCCGTGTGTTTATCAACTTCAATTTCGCAGTTGGCGCGTGCAAGAGAGGAGGAGGAAGGGTGAGGGGGATCTGGCCGGCAAATTTTTTTTTCACTTCTAGACTTTACCAGAGCATTTCGCTTTTGGGGAAAGGGTTGGGTTTACCCCGAATGTCCCCCACCCCGTTGTTGCGCCAATTTAACAGTACAAATACTACAATTTTTCGCTCGAAAAAAAGCCGTTTTGATGTGCCAAAACGTAAAGTCAATGGGAAACGAATCGATTTCTCTCTCTCTCTCTCTCTCTCTCTCTCTCTCTCTCTCTCTCTCTCTCTCTCTCTCTCTGTTTTTTTTTAAATAAAGCATACTCAAGATTAAGGACAGTGAAACTCAGTTAAAGTGATATTTTTTTCGATAAAGGGAGGGGTGTTGCACGTCATTGTCTCCCACTAGCTACATTAATGGAGCAACATATTTTTGAAGGATTGCGTCCTGCAGTGAATAAAATAAGCCGATTTTAATGCGTTTATCAACTACCAATTTCGCAGTGGTTGTATATGGGAGAGGGGGAGGGAGTTCGCGCCTGCAAAAATCTTAAGTTTAACAGTGTTAAACATTTTTTTATGACTAATAGGCTTTACCATTGCATTTTGCTCTGGGGACGGGAGGGGAGGGAGGAGCGGGGGAGGTCGCGCACCCATTCTATTTGCGCTTATACAAAAATGCACTTTTGGAGTATTAGTTTCAGTCAAAGTGAAATAAGCCGAATTTAAAAAAAAGACAGCACAATTAAGATAAAGGTCACCAAGCAGTGAGAAACGAAACTCAGTTTAAGTGATATTGACGGAAAGGCTGAGTGTATATTAGACTTGTACGCACATGACACACGCTTGTACACCCCAGAAAAATATAAAATGGCGTCACTCAAGAACCTGCCTCTACACAGCGAAACCAGGCGAATTTGGGAGAATTTGGTGAACACAGCAGTCAAGTTTAAGGGCATCAAGTAATGAGAGATTAAGTCAATTTCAGCGCTAGCCACAGAAAGATTGAGTGTAAATAAGACATGTACGGATACGAAACACGCCTGTTCGCACAACAAAAGGTTATAAATTGTACTGAGAGTTTAAAGTGACTGCAATTCACACACAACACGCATACATGAGGCTTGCGAAACAGACCGGCTTACATAAAGAAACCGAGAATAATATGTCAAACGAATGACTTGGTTTAAAAAAAACAAGAATCTACGAAGATAAACAAACCCTAACGATTGCTTAATAAAATATGTGACACTTTGCTTCAGTTAAACAAAAATATGTACTTTAAAAAATGAAGTGGAAACTTTCTGGTATTATCGTCCACTACCAAAAGGGGTGTTGCCTTGTTTACCCTCAACTTTAACTTTGATTTTTGAGATTTATAGGGTACAAACAAAACAATAAATAACTTTAAAACGTATTTGCGATATTATTCTTCCTGTTTTAAATACAATTATACGGATATGCCACCCCAGAATCTACTAAAATGTAGGCCAAAAAGTAGACAACCACCCGGGGCCGGGTCCATTCCAACACGTGGTCGCGCTCCCCTGACACATGTGCTAGCACCTGATTGGTTGAAATATGATATAAAAATAGATTTCACACAGATCGAAACATGTGTACGCCTTCTGATTGGCTCTCGTTCCACGTGCTTTTCTCACACAGAGTTCATGGTAGGTAGCCACCTATATGTTGGTGTGAGAACTATTTTACACAGAAATTTTGAAGGTCTCTGTAAATTTCTGCGAAATAGGCATGTGGTCTCAGGTGAAAGAGCACGTCCTGTTTCGCAAAATGAGCCCCTTACACAGATTTGCGAAACGGACGACCCGACCAAAATGCGAAACGGACCGAAATTCGGTCCGTTTCATTTTAACATTGCAACGTGATACACACCAATTCGTCTTGTTTCCCGACGAAGCCGCATCCACACACACGTACACACATACACACACACAGAACGTACAAACACTATATGTCTCCCCTTGGTCGGGGAGACATAACTACCTAACATCATTTCGAATACTGGATATTTTACAGTGTGATAAGATATTGATTACGTTTACGAAGAATACGTTTCGGTTCCACAAAAAATACCCTTTTCTGCAGACATGCGCACTGATTTTAACAATAGACGCTGCAAAAAAGTTTGAAATTACATATACATACAGTATAAGAGCGGTTAATATTATGGCCTAATCAAGGATTATGACTAGAGACAGAAAAAATTCTAGCAGAAAAAAACATATATCTAATTAGGAATAAATAGTATTTTGAACGAAAAAAACTGAAAAAGTATCAAAATAATAAAAAAAAGGATGAAAAGCGAAACAAGTTTGTCCAAGGACAAAGTCCCAGCTTACGAAAAGCTTACGAAAAGCATTAAGACCAATTCCAGCGGGAATTTCCCTGAAAAATTAGGCTTCAAAGGATGAGACGCAGCTAGGACTTACGAAAAGTAATAAGACCAATTCCAGCGTGCATGAGCAGGGGAATTTCCCTAAAAAATTATGCTTCAAAGGATGAGACGGCAAAGAGCTAGCTCAATAATTAATTTAGCACCGGACCAGAACATAGACCGATAAATACATACAAAGATTTGTTTCCCAGAAAAATGGGAAACAGATTTTGTGTATCTCTGATAGACTTAATAGTCTGCCACAGATACACTCGAACAACGCTCGCATTTCGGACCAATTCCAGCATGTTTACTGCGCATGTTTATTTACCTTGTGTTGATGTGTGGTTCTTATTTTGGATCAGTGTGCAGGTTTATTTACCTTGTGTTGATGTACGGTTCTTGTTTCGGACCAGTGCGCATGTTTATTTAACTTGCGTTGACGCGCGGTTCTTATTTCAGACCACTGCGCATGTTTATTTACCTCGCGTTGATAGCGGTACTTATTTTGGACAAGTGCGCAAGTTTCCTTAGGTTGCCCTGATGCGCGATTCGATTTCGGACAAGTGCACAAGTTTCTTTAGGTTGCGTTAATGCGCGGTTCGCATTTCGGACCAGTTTGCATGTTTATTTAACTTGCGTTGATGCGCGGTGCTTATTTTGGACCAATTTAAATGTTTATTTAACTTGCGTTGGCGCGTGGTTCGCATTTCGAACCACTGCGCATATTTATTTAACGTGCGTCGATGCGCGGTTTTTATTTCAGGCCAATGCGCATATTTCTTTAACTTGATGCGCGGTTCTTATTCAGCACCAGTGCGTATGTTTAGTTAAGTTGCCTTGATGCGCAGTTCTTATTTTGAATAGTGCGCATGTTGACTTAACTTGCGTTGATGCACGGTGCTTATTCTGGTCCAGTGTGTGCTTGCTTGTTTAGATTGTGTTATTGTGCGGTTCGCATTTCGGACCAGTGATTAGTTAACTTATGTTGATGCATGGTTCGCATTTTGCACCCGTGCAAATGTTTATTTAACTTGCGCAGATGTGCGGTTCGCATTTCGGATCAGTGTGCATGTTTATTTAACTTCAATTGATATCCGGTTCTCATTTCTGACCAGTGCTCATGTTTCTTTAGGTTGCGTTGATGCGCGGTTCGCATTTCGGACCAGTGCCCAGGTTCATATAACTTGCGTTGATGCGCGGTGCTTATTCTGGACCAGTGCAAATGTTTAATTTAACTTGCGTTGGCGCGTGGTTCGCATTTTAAACCACTGCGTATGTTTATTTAACGTGCATCGATGCGCGGTTCTTATTTCAGGCCAATGCGAATATTTATTTCACTTGAGTTGATGCGCGGTTCTTATTCTGGACCAGTCCGCATGTTTATTTAAGTTGTGCTGATGCGCGGTTCTTTTTTCGAATAGTGCGCATGTTATTCAAGTTGCGTTAATGCGCAGTTCGCATTTCGAACCAGTGCGCATGTTTATTTAACTTGCGTTGATGTACGGTGCTAATTTTGGTCCAGTGTGCTTGCTTATTTAGCTTGTATCGATGTGCGGTTCGCATTTAAGACCAGTGGGCATATTTTTTTAACTTGCGTTAATGCTTGGTTCCCATTTCTGACCAGTTTGTTTGTTTATTTATTTTACGTCGATGCGCGATTCACATTTCGAACCAATGCGCATGTTTATTTAACTTGCGTCGGTGAGCGGTTCGCATTTTCCACCAGTGCCCATGATTATTTAACTTGCGCTGAAGCGTGGTTCGCATTTTGGAACAGTGCACACGTTTATTTAACTTGCGTTGATGTGCAGTTCGCATTTCGGACCAATGCGCATGTCTATTCAACTTGCGTTGATGCGTGGTTCTTTTTTCAGACCAGTGCGCATGTTTATTCAACTTGCGTTCATGCGCGGTGCTTATTTTGGACCAGTTTGCATGTTTATTTATCATCCGTCGATGTGCGGTTCACATTTCGAACCAATGCGCATGTTTATTTAACTTGCATCGATGCGGGGTGCTTATTTTGGACCAGTGCGCATGTTTATGTAACTTGTGTCGATGCGCGGTTGTTAAATGAGACTACTGTGCAAGTTCATTTTACTTGCGTTTATGCGCTGTAGGCGGAGATTCATTTAATTTTTTTTTTAATTCCGAAACAAATTCGAAAGTTTTCCAATTCACTCAAAATGCACAAGCCGTATGCATGACCCCCCCCCCCCCCCCCCCCCAGAGACGGCTCATATAAAAAAATAAATGAAATCTGATTAAAACTGTGGGAAGAAATGCATTTTGAATTTTTCTTTTTCCCCAAAATTCCCTCATCGACTCAAAAAGCGCAGGCCGTATTCACGACACCTTAGGCATACTTTACCCCAAAATAAATGAAGTCTGATCAAAACTGTACAAGAAGATGCATTTTGAGGTATTTTCATTAAAAATCCCCCCCCCCCCCATCAAAAATTCACAAGTCAAGTCAAATAGCACAAGCCGTACGCCCGCCCACATAAGCGTGAGTCATACCAAAAAAGGAAGAAATCGGTTCAAAACTGTAGGGGGGAAATGCATTTTGAAGGTTTTTCTTCAAAAACTCACTAAAAATACAAAAACTGTCGACTGAAAAAAGCACAAACGTATCCATGACCCTTGAGTGGTGCCTCATACTAAAAATAAATGATATTGGATCAAAAATTCGCCAAAAATTCAAAAATCATCCGATCAACTAAAAAAACCGTATGCATGACCGCTTAGGGATGCATCACACCAGAAATAAATAACATCGAATCAAAATTGTTGGAGTAGATGCATTTTGAATTATTTTCGAAATTTTTGCTTAAAAAAATCCCCAAAAATACAAAAATTGTCCGATCGACTAAAAAAGCACAAGCCGTATGCATGACCCTTTAGGGGTGCCTCATACCAAAAATAAATCAAATCGGATAAAAATGTAGGAGATACATTTTAAAATTGTTTCTTCAAAAATTCGCCAAAAATTCAAAAATCACCCGATCGACTAAAAAAGCACAAGCCTTATGCATGACCCCTTAGGGATGCCTCATACCAAAAATAAATGACATCGGATCAAAATTGTAGGAGTAGATGCATTTTGAATTATTTTCGAAATTTTTGCTTTAAAAATTCCCCAAAAATACAAAAATTATCCGATCGACTAAAAAAGCATAAGCTGTACGCTCGACCCTTTAGGGGTGCCTCATACCAAAAATAAATCAAATCGGATAAAAAATGTAGGAGGCGATACGTTTTAAAATTTTTTCTTCAAAAATTTGCCAAAAATTCAAAAATTACCCGATCGACTAAAAAAGCACAAGCCTTATGCATGATCCCTTGGGGATGCCTGATACCAAAAATAAATGACATCGGATCAAAATTGTAGGAGGAGATGCATTTTGAACCAAAGTTTACTAAATAAACAACTAACTAACTAACGAACTAATGAACTAACGAACTCACTAACTAACTAATTAAGTAACGGTCGCCGCCCGCAAAGCGATAGGAATACCCCAGCTTAGGTGTAACGTAAGCTGGGCTAAAAAAGGACAAAAAAAGGATGAAAATTTAAAAAAAGTATTAACAAGTTTGTCCAAGGACAAAGTCCCAGCTTACGAAAAGCAATAAGACCGATTCCAGCGTGCATGAGCAAGGGAATTTCCCTGAAAATTTGGGCTTCAAAAGATGAGACGGCAAAAGGCTAGCTCAATAATTAGATCGATAAATGCATACAAAGATTTGTTTCCCAGAAAAATGGGAAACAGATTTTTGTATCTCTGGTAGACTGGATAGTCTGCCCTAGATACCTTCGAACAACGCTCGCATTTCGAACCAGTGCGCATATTTATGTAAATTGCCTCGGTTCTTATTCAGACAAGTGCGCATGTTTACTTAATTTGCGTTGATGCGCGGCTCTCATTTTGGAACAGTGCACATGTTTATTTAACTTGCGTTGATGCGCGGTTCGCATTTCGGACTAGCATGCATGTTTATTTACCTTTCTTTGATGAGCGATTCTTATTTCGGATCAGTGCCCATGTTTATTTACCTTGTGTTGATGTGCGGTTCTTATTTCGGATCAGTGGGCATGTTTGTTCACCTTGTGTCGATGTGCGGTTCTTATTTCAGACCAGTGCGCAAGTTTATTTAACTTGCGTCGATGCGCGGTTCTTACTTCAGACAAATGCACATGTTTATTTTACTTGCGTTGATGAGCGGTACTTATTTTGGGCAAGTGCGCAAGTTTCCTTAGGTTGCCTTGATGCGCGGTTCGCATTTCGGACCAGTTTGTATGTTTATTTAACTTGCGTCGATGCACGCTGCTTATTCTGGACCTGTACATATGTTTATTTAACTTGCGTTGGTGCGCAGTTTTCATTTCGGACCAGTGCGCATGTTTATTCAACTTGCGTTAATGAGCAGTTCGAATTTTAGACCATTCCGAATGTTTATTTAACTTGCGTTGATGCGCGCTTCGAATTTCGGACCAGTGCGCATGTTTATTTAACTTGCGTTGATGCGCGGTGCTTATTTTGGACCAGTGCAAATATTTATTTAACGTGGGTCGATGCGCGGTTCTTATTTCAGGCCAATGCGCATATTTCTTTAACTTGAGTTGATGCGCGGTTCTTATTCTTGACCAGTGCACATGTTTATTTAAGTTATGTTGATGCGTAATTCTTATTTTAAATAGTGCGCATGTTATTTAAGTTGCGTTAATGCACAGTTCGCAAAAATGTGCATACAGTTTTGGAACATCCTATCCAGAACACGGTACGATATTTGTCAAATAAAAATATATATGTAAAAACAGGAATTTTTTTGCAATTTGTTTTTGATATCAAAGAGAAGTGGAACTCCAAAATTTAAATAACGTCCTTTCTTATATACACTTATTTCGAGCCTATAGTTGCATACGATTATTCAAACGTGGATACAGCTTTTGGAAATTCCAGCGTTTAATTAAAAATCAATAAATGATCGGGTGAGGAATATCCAGACCCTGGATAGTCTACCCTGACAGGCGTACTCCAAATGCCCTGGTAAACTTCAAAGCGGGGGCTTCGTCAAAAACATGTGGACCCTAATTAATTCTAATTTGCATGGGAAAAATGATTGGTTGGTTGGTTTATTGGTGTTTTAAGTCCCTTTCAGCGATCTCAGCGCTATATCAGGACTACCCTGCCACATTATACTGAAATGGGCCATTCCAGTTTGAATCCCTAGGGGGATCATGATTGAGTGCACAGCCAATAGGCACGAGCAGGATTCGAAAAAATGAAAAAAGAGGCTAGTGACGGGATCGTGTCTCAGTCATTTGTTCCTTTGAAGTTTTGTCTGGGACAGTACTCACCATTATTTCCAGTAGCATCACAACATTTGGTACAGTAACTATGACACAAGAACATTCAACGTTAAGAGTTTGAGAGGTTTTGATCTTTGACATTGGCAGTGTTTTCGTGACCTTTGAAATTCTGTGGTGGCTAGTATTCAGCATCTATTAATGATACCATCTAATCGCCCACCCGAAAAATATCATATTTTACGATAAGAGAATTGATTTCTGCACTTCTGCACAAATTACAAAATTCTTGCATTATCGCCCACTGATAAATGATTGGAGGCACCCATAACTAATATTCAAACCGGTTGCATTATCAAAAGGAATGTTTTGCACTATGTTCCCTATTATCGCCCAATGCTCCTTACAAGAAAAAATATCATATTTATCATGTTTCCGAATCACAGGATTGATTCCTGCACTTTAAAAGCGAAAATTACAACTTTGTTGCATTATCGCCCAAATTTCCCTATTATCACCCACCCGAAAAATATCACATTTATCATATTTTCAGGTCATACAATTGATTCCTGCACTTTTCAAGCGAAAATTACAATTTTCTTGCACTATCGCCCAATGTTCCCTATTATCGCTTACTTGAAAAGTATCATATTTATTATATTTTCGGGGCACAGAATTGATTCCTGCACTTTTAATGCGAAAATTACACCTTTCTTGCATTATCGCCTACCCCAAAGTTCCCTATTATCGCCCACTTGAAAATATCATAGAACTGACCCGCTGACAACAAAATTACTGAAAAGACCAACCAGAAGTACTTGCATGTAACATATTGTGCCCCTCTGCAAACTGAAACTTTGCTTTTTTAAGAAGAAAAATGGAAATTTCCCAATTTTTAAAAGCTGCAAACTTCGAAGCTCAGTAGATTCAAAAATAAGTCGAAATTCAAAAATCGAAAAAAGTACTTTTTTGAGCCCTTAGTTCTAGTTTCTTCATAAAAAATTTCGGAATCTTCCGATGAAAAATGAGGGACTAGATAGGTTTTTTCGTATTTTGCCCAAATTGGCAATAAAATCGCCATAAATGGTTAAAACCAAAAAATAAAAAACTTCCTGATGCAGTAGAAGGTTAAAACTCGTGTTTAAAATTTGGTAAGAATCGGATAAAAAATAAAAAAGATATTCCACTTTTAACGGTCGCGGGACGGACAGACGGACGGCTGGACAGACGGACGGACGACACTTGTCCCCAACTCTATAGCCCTGCTGGCTGAAAAGCCAACTGGGCTAAAAAAGCACAAGCCGTATGCATGACACTTTAGGGGTGCCTCATACAAACAATAAATGACATCGGGTCAAAAATGCAAGAGGGGATAAATTTTTAAATTTTTTCTCCAAAAATTCGCCAAATATTCAAAAATCACCCGATCGACTAACAAAGCACATGCCGTATCCATGACCGCTTAGGGATACCTCACACTAAAAATAATTGACATCGAATCAAAATTGTAGGAGTTGACGCATTTTGAATTATTTTCGAAATTTTTGCTTCAAAAATTCCCCAAAAATACAAAAATTGTTCGATCGACTAAACAAGTTTGTCCAAGGACAAATTCCCAGGTTACGAAAAGCAATCAGACCAGTTCCAGCGTGCATGAGCAAGGGAATTTTCCTGAAAAATTGGGCTTCAAAAGATGAGACGGCAAAGACCTAGCCCAATAATTAATTTAGCACCGGACCAGAACATAGACCGATAAATGCATACAAAGATTTCTTTCCCAGAAAAATGGGAAACAGATTTTTTGTATCTCTGGTAGACTGGATAGTCTGCCATAGATACCTTCAAACAACGCTCGCATTTCGGACCAGTGCGCATATTTATGTACCCTGCCTTGATGCGCGGTTCTCATTCAGACAAGTGCGCATGTTTATTTAATTTTGCGTAGATGCGCGGCTCCCATTTTGGAACAGTGCACATGTTTATTTAACTTGCGTTGATGTGCGGTTCGCATTTCTGACGAGCGCCCATGTTTTTTTTTTACCTTTTGTGGATGTGCGGTTCTTATTTCGGATCAGTGAGCACGTTCATTTACCTTGTGTTGATGTGCGGTTCTTATTTCGGATCAATGCGTATGTTTATTTACCTTGTGTTGATGTGCGGTTCTTATTTCGGATCAGTGCGCATGTTTATTTACCTTGTGTTGATGTGCGGTTCTTATTCCATACCAATGCGCATGTTTATTTTACTTGCGTTGATGACTGGTACTTATTTCGGACAGCCCAAGTTTCCTTAGGTTGCCTTGATACGCGGTTCGCATTTCGGACCAGTTTGCATGTTTATTTAACTTGCGTTGATGCACGGTACTTATTTTGGACATGTGCCTGTGTTTATTTAACTTGCGATGGTGCGCGGTTTGCATTTTGGACCAGTGTGCATGTTTATTTAACTTGCGTTGATGAGCAGTTCGAATTTCGGATCATTACGCATGTTTAACTTGCGTTAATGCGCGCTTCGAATTTCGGACCAGTGCGCATGTTTATTTAACTTGCGTTGATGCGCAGTGCTTATTTTGGACCAGTGCAAATGTTTATTTAACTTGCGTTGGAGCGTGGTTCGCATTTCGAACCACTGCGCATGTTTATTTAACTTGCGTTGATGCGCGGTTCGAATTTCGGAGAAGTGCGCATGTTTATTTAACTTGCGTTGATGCGCGGTGCATATTTTAGAACAGTGCAAATGTTTATTTAACTTACGTTGGCGCGTGGTTCGCATTTCGAACCACTGCGTATGTTTATATAACGTGCGTCGATGCGCGGTTCTTATTTCAGGCCAATGCGCATATTTCTTTAACCTGAGTTGATGCGCGGTTCTTATTCTGGACCAGTGCGCATGTTTATTTAAGTTGCGTTGATGCGCAGTTCTTATTTTGAATAGTGCGCATGTTATTTAAGTTGCGTTAATGGGCAGTTCACATTTCGAAATAGTGCGCATGTTTATTTAACTTGCGTCGATGCGTGGTTCTTTTTTTTTCGGACACGTGCGCATGTTTGTTTAACTTGCGTTGATGTGCAGTGCTTATTTTGGACCGAATCGCATGTTTATTTAACTTCCGTCGATGCGCGGTTCGCATTTCAGGCCATTGCCCATGTTTATTTAACTTGTGTTGATGCGTGGTTCTCATTTCAGACCAGTGCGCATATTTATTTAACTTGCGTTGATGCGCGGTTCGCATTTCGGACCACTGCGCATGTTTATTTAATTTGTCTCGATGTGCGGTTCGCATTTCGGACCAGTGCGCATGTTTCTTTAGGCTGCGTTGATGCGCGGTTCGCATTTCAGACCACTGCGCATGTCTATTCAACTTACGTCGAAGCGTAGTTCTTTTTTTCGGACCAGTGCGCATGTTTATTTAACCTGCGTTGATGCGCGGTGCTTATTTTGGACCAGTTCGCGTCTTTATTTATCTTCCGTCGATGCGCAGTTCACATTTCGGACCAATGCACATGTTTATTTAACTTGCATCGATGCGGAGTACTTAGCTTGGACTACTGCGAATATTTAACTTGCGTCGATGTGCGGTTGTTAAATCTGACTACTGCGCAAGTTCATTTAACTTGCGTTTATGCGCTGTAGGAGGAGATTCATTTAATTTTTTTTTCAAAAATTCCGAAAAAAATTCAAAAGTTTTCCAATTCACTCAAAAAGCACAAGCCGTATGCATGACCCCCTAGAGACGGCTCATATCGAAAATAAATGAAATCTGATAAAAACTGTAGGAGGAAATGCATTTTGCATTTTTTTCTTCAAAAATTCTCTCATCGACTGAAAAAGACAGGCCATATTCATGACACCCTAAGCATGCCTCAGCCCCAAAATAAATTATGTTTAATCAAAACTGCAGGAGAAAATGCATTTTGAGGTATTTTCATCAAAAATTCCCCCCGAAATCAAAAATTCCCAAGTCGAGTCAAACAGCACAAGCCGTATGCGAGACCTACCTAAGGATGCCTCATAGCAAAAATAAATGAAATCGGATAAAAATTGTAGGAGGAAATGCATTTCGAAGTTTTTCTTCCAAAATTCCCAAAAAATACAGAAATTGTCGGATCGATTAAAAAGCGCAAGTCGTATTCTCAACCCCTTGAGGGATCCCTCAAACCAAAAAAAAAAAAAAAAGGTTCAAAATTGTAAGGGGAAATGCATTTTGAAGTTTTTTTCTTCAAAAACTCCCTAAAAATACAAAACTTTCCCGATCGACTAAAAAGCACAAGCCGTATGCACTCACACAAAAAATAAATGACATCGAATCAAAATTGTAGGGGTAGATGCATTTTGAATTATTTTCGAAATTTTTGCTTAAAAATTCCCCAAAAATACAAACTAAAAAAGTATAAGCCGTATGCACGACCCTTTAGGGGTGCCTCATACAAAAAATAAATGACATCGGGTCAAAAATGTAAGAGGAGATACATTTTAAAATTTCTCTAAAAAATCACCAAAAATTCAAAAATCACCCGATCGACTAAAAAAGCACAAGCCGTATGCACGACCGCTTAGGAAATCCTCACACCAAAAATAAATGACATTGGATCAAGAATGTAGAAGGAGATACATTTTAAAAAATTTTCTTCAAAAATTCGCCAAAAATTCAAAAATCACCCGATCGACTAAAAAAGCACAAGCCGTATGCAAGACCGCTTAGGGATGCCTCATACAAAAAATAAACGACATCGACTCAAAATTGTTGGAGTAGATGCATTTTGAATTATTTTCGAGATTTTTGCTTCAAAAATTCCCCAAAAATACAAAAATTGTTCGATCGACTAAAAAAGCACAAGCCGTATGCATGACCCCTTAGGGGTGCCTCATACCAAAAATAAATGACATCGGGTCAAAAATGCAGGAGGAGATACATTTTAAAATTTTTTCTTCAAAAATTCGCCAAAAATTCAAAAATCACCCGATCGACTAGAAAAGCACAAGCCTTATGCATGACCCCTTAGGGATGCCTCACACCAACATCGGATCAAAATTGTAGGAGGAGATGCATTTTAAAACAAAGTTTACTAAATAAACAACTAACTAACTAACTAACGGAATCTCCCTTCCCCTGAGATTCAAATCTCACCTTCCCTTGTCCCTTCCCCTGAGCCTCCAATCTCACCTTCCCTTGTCCCTTCCCCTCAGCCTCCAATCTCACCTTCCCTTATCCCTTCCCCTGAGCCTCCAATCTCACCTTCCCTTATCCCTTCCCCTGAGATTCAAATCTCACCTTCCCTTGTCCCTTCCCCTGAGCCTCCAATCTCACCTTCCCTTGTCCCTTCCCCTCAGCCTCCAATCTCACCTTTCCCTGTCCCTTCCCCTGAGCCTCCAATCTCACCTTCCCTTGTCCCTTCCCCTGAGCCTCCAATCTCACCTTCCCTTATCCCTTCCCCTGAGATTCAAATCTCACCTTCCCTTGTCCCTTCCCCTGAGCCTCCAATCTCACCTTCCCTTATCCCTTCCCCTGAGATTCAAATCTCACCTTCCCTTGTCCCTTCCCCTGAGCCTCCAATCTCACCTTCCCTTTTCCCTTCCCCTGAGCCTCCAATCTCACCTTCCCTTATCCCTTCCCCTGAGCCTCCAATCTCACCTTCCCTTATCCCTTCCCCTGAGATTCAAATCTCACCTTCCCTTGTCCCTTCCCCTGAGCCTCCAATCTCACCTTCCCTTGTCCCTTCCCCTCAGCCTCCAATCTCACCTTCCCTTGTCCCTTCCCCTCAGCCTCCAATCTCACCTTTCCCTGTCCCTTCCCCTGAGCCTCCAATCTCACCTTCCCTTGTCCCTTCCCCTGAGCCTCCAATCTCACCTTCCCTTATCCCTTCCCCTGAGATTCAAATCTCACCTTCCCTTGTCCCTTCCCCTGAGCCTCCAATCTCACCTTCCCTTATCCCTTCCCCTGAGATTCAAATCTCACCTTCCCTTGTCCCTTCCCCTGAGCCTCCAATCTCACCTTCCCTTGTCCCTTCCCCTCAGCCTCCAATCTCACCTTCCCTTATCCCTTCCCCTGAGCCTCCAATCTCACCTTCCCTTATCCCTTCCCCTGAGATTCAAATCTCACCTTCCCTTGTCCCTTCCCCTGAGCCTCCAATCTCACCTTCCCTTGTCCCTTCCCCTCAGCCTCCAATCTCACCTTTCCCTGTTCCTTCCCCTGAGCCTCCAATCTCACCTTCCATTGTCCCTTCCTTTGATGAGGAAACACAGCTCAACGCCGTTGTATCTGTCTTTTTGCACGAGGAATTTGTCAAACAGGCCTTGTTTCTGTCAATAGAAAAGTCGTATGACAAAATGAAGTTCAACGCCTATTTCTAGAACGAAGTGAGCACGTGGCATTTATAATACACACTATACACACAGTAGAATTTGAAATAGACGTCTGAAGCAAATAAGAAACCATAACTTCTTGGTAGGCCATTCTATTTATTTATTAAACAATTTTTACATTTTTGTGTTATTTTTTTATTTTTATTCCCTTGGTCATTGAAACACAGCAATAAATGAACAAGGAGATGCTGAAACATGTCATCTACAGTACAACCGCGTTATAACGACATTCTAACGACGTGACTGGCACCAAAAAAAATGACGTCGCTGATATCCGCCCGCAAAATAACAAACGTTTTAAATTTAATTAATACTCGGCTATGTTTTTAAACTCTGATTAACACCTTGCCGGTTATTGTTTTTATTTTTTCCATGCAACAAGACAATGGTAATGTTTATCAAATTTAAGCAGCGTCGATATTTGTCTCACGGCTGCATGTAAATCGGTCTCTTTACCAGAGTCTCGGTAAGGCGGGATCCCCCGTGAAGCGGTAAAAGTAAAATGAGGCCAAGTCACGCTGTAAGGTTTCAGGTTCCTACGACAATAACTTCTATGAGAAGTCGGCCAGACAAAACATCGTCTCACGGCTGAGTTCAAGCCAAAAATTCACCATATTTGAGAATTTCCCACGACGTCAATTTTTGGCCGATTTTGACAACAATGCCACGTTGCACATCTTCAATATATATATATATTTTCACCGTGAAGGTTTCACGTTCCTATGACATACCCTTCTATGAGAAGTCAGCCAAACAAAACTTAGTACTTTTTGTGGACAGACAGACCGACGGACGGGCGGACATACGGACCAGCTGATAACTGTATCCCTCCGTTTCACAGGGGATAGTTATCGGCCGGTAATAGCAGACTATAAAATCTGACCACCAAAAATGAGGAAACAAAGGAATACCGACACCGCCAAGCAACGTCGTTAAACAAATATAAAATATATAATAAATATATTATATGTCGACAGACCTGCAATATTAGCCTGTATTCGTTTGGGCATAACTATTTACCGGTCTAATAACCGATTCTAGAACTACCTGTTCTTTTCAGATTTAACTGGAACCAGTTATTACTGACCGTAACCGAGGTTACTTCCGGTGTAGCAGCCCAGAATATACCCCCACCAGAATATACCCGGGTATTACCTAGGCTAGCCCAGAATATGCCCCTGGTATATTCTAGGCTAGCCTAAAATATACCTTGGGCTAGCCCAAAATATACCCCTGCCGTGCAGAACATACACCCCCCCCCCCCCCCACACACACACATATATTTTTATGAAATATAGCATTCCTTTGAAATTTATTTATATTTAGCCCTTTACATACCGGAATAAAGTGGGAATTACATGGTGGATGCCGATTGCACTTACGTCGCAATGCCTGTAATCCAGCGTACATATGTAGAATGTTCAGTCCTTCAAAACAAATCAGTTTATCAAAAAAAAAAAAAAAAAAACGAGCACCGGCATTTGTACGTAATCCATCAAAAGTGGACCGAAAACTCCAATTGCATTTCAATTCAGTGATTGGTGTCGAACAGTAAAATGCACTGTAGGACATTTGAGAAAATCTTCCCCTGTTGCTCTTTTAGTAATGATGTACTTTTTGTAATTAAATAGGAGTTTTAGTGTAAATTAAGTTTGTTAAATTTGTGATTTTGTTACATATTGTCATTTAAAAGTGTGATCAATTTTGAAATATTATCTTTTTTGTGCTAATCTCTGGATTTATACTTGTAACTAAACACGTTATTAGATTTTAAAATATGAATAGCTTAAAGGGAGCAATGTCCCGATTCTAGAAATACTCTTATATAAGTAGCTCAACTTTGATAAATTGATTAAAGGTATTGAACGGCTGATATGCAATTGAACAATGTATACATGTTTATGCTAGATCACAGACATTACGAGTTAAATGCAATCGACATCTACCATGCAATTCACACGTTATTATTCAAGTTTGCAGTGGTTTAGATATCAATAAATTTAAGAAATGATATGAATTATTTCATAAAAATTTTGTGAAAGGGGGGTGGGGTATATTCTGGGCGGCAGGGGTATATTTCGGGCTACCTGGGTATATTCTGGTCTAGCCCAAATTATACCTGGGTATATTCTGGGCGGGGGGTATATTCTATGCTGTTACACCGGTTAAGAACTGAACTGCACGTGACATCACATGACACTGTAAACAACGGAAAACAAACATTTCTTAACAACAGGGGAGAAACGTAAAGGAACCGTGTACATACAAAGTTTATGCTTATATCGAGGTTTGAACAATAAACATTTAAATTTTTAATATCGCAGTACCGCATTACCTTTTCAAAAGCACACCTGATATGAAAACACATGCACTAAATAATGGTCGGGTTATCCTGTTCTTTTACCAAAAAAAAAAAAACAAGAATGTCCAGGGACATTGTGACCAGCTGAGATTTGGTACTTCACCTGCAATAGGCTTGCATGGTCGCATGGTTGTCATCCGTTAAACCCGGATGTTGAAAATTCGTACAAATTTATAAAAAAATCCAGTGAAAATTGTGAGAGAAGAAGCATTTTGAAACTTGGCCACTAACTATTTTTAATTGCCCCCCATTTAGCCAATTTTTGGCGGATCGCCAGAAAAGTAACTTTTCAAAAGAGGACTGCCTAGTGATTTATGAAAAATTTGAGTACAATCCGATCAAAGAAAAGCCTATCCAGTAAATATCCACACAAAGGAATGCAAATTTATAAAGAAATCCAGTGAAAATTGTGAGAGAAGAAGCAATTTGAAAATTGGTCCCCCACAAATTTTAAAATGCTCCCCATTTAGCCAATTTTCTTTTGGATCATCAAAAGAAAAAAAAACTTTTTCAAGAGAAGAAAGCCTGGTGAAAATTTACGTTAAATTAGAAGGTAATCCGATCAAAAATGTGGAAGAAAAAACTTTTGGAAAATTGGTTACGAAATATTTTAAAATGCCCCGAAACTAGAGTCTCAGTGAGACAGAATCCCCCGTGTAAGGTAAATTATGTACAGTAAAACCTCCACCACTGAACACCTCCCAATAGTGAACAACTTCTATAACGGACCAGTTATTTCGGTCTCAGATTCCTCCAATCACTTTTTCACCGATTCCAAAAACAACGATGCACATCTACAATATATATATTTTCATTGTGCAAGGCTGCAGATCCCTACGACAAATGGTTATATGCGAGGTGGTGCGGACAAAACATTGTTAAGCCCAATGTAATTTTTGGCAACTTTTGTCAATTTGTCATTTTCTAAATCGATTTTTTCTTTCATATTAGCATGTTAAATCATTTTCTTTTGGCTTTCGATACGATTGGACCTAAATTCATTTGGGGCCTAATGGCCGGGGGCATTATGGCCAGGTATTTCATAGCCGGAGTAAAGCTTAATAAAGCGTTAATTTAGGTTATCATGTTTTTAGCTTTGCGGACGTTTTGGCCCTAAATTCATTAGGGGACCTTATGGCCGGGTACTTCCTGGGCGGGAACCTTATGGCCGAGGTAAAGCTTAATAAATCGCTAATTTAGATTATCATAATTTTTTGGCTTTGGGGAGGTTTCGGCCCTAAACTTTTTTGGGACGTTATGGCAGGGGATATATGGCCGGTGTAAAGCTTAATAACGCGTTAATTTAGGTTAGGCGTTTTTTTTTTTTTTTGCTTTGGGGACGTTTTGTCCCTAAATTCATTTGGGGACCTTATTACCGGGGACTTAAAGGGTGAGGGCGTTTGTCCTGGATTCCACGACAAATTCTGCTTTGGGGACGTTTTGGTCCAAAACTGATTCGGGATCTTATGGCCGGGTACGTTATGGGTAAAGCTTAAAAAAGCGCCAATTTAGGTTATCATACGTGTTTAGCTATGGGGAGGTTTTAGTCCTAAATTCATTTGGGAACCTTATAGCCGGGGACGTTTTGCCCTGGATTCCACCAAATGTTTCAAATGTTACTTTTTCCATTAAGCGGTTGGTCAAATTGCAGTTGGTCAAATTTCTGTTGGTCAAATTGCGGTTGGTCAAATTGCGGTTGGTCAAATTGTATGTACCCGCCTGTTGGCAAACCGCCAAAAGTAAAAGTGGACCGCCTAATGAACATTTATGCAAAAATTTAAGGCATTCTAAAATTGTTTGAGAAAAAGTATTTTGAAAATTGGCAACCAAAAAAGGTTTAAATGCCCGTCATTTGGCCAATTTTTGGCAAATCACAAAAAAAAAGAATTTCCAAGAGAGGCTTGCCTACCAAAGCACAAAATTTAAAAGGAATCCGATCAAATCTGAAGAAGAAGCATTTTTGAGTAAAAATTTGCGTGCGTACACACTACATACATACAGGCGCAAGCAAAACGTTTCGGTCCAAAACCATTTCCGTCCACTGCCATAGACGATTCGGCCCAAGACTTTTCGCCCCACGTCTTTTCAGCCCAAGACGTTTCGGCCCACTAAACTATCATTATACATATTTTTTGATTTTGTGTTAGACATTCAGTTAATGCATAATTCCAAAGCCATTGGAAGTGCAGTTTGCTAAAAATCGAAACTGTAGCTATTCCTATTTGAATTTAAATCGTATATTATGTAATATCTCAGATTGCTAATATGGCTTTTTCTTTAACGATTGCAATTTTCAACTTATGAAAACCTGAACCACCTACATAAGCATACAGGGATTAGATCAATGATGTGTAATTGCAATTAACTTGAAACGCCATAGGCAGCCTCGTGAAGATTTGATCAATTGCAAAATACTTCGAAATCGTTCTTTTATGGCTTGCAGGGAATGTGGTTGTGGCCCTCCTAGTTATTTAGTGGAGGGGGAGGGGGGCCCATGTCGCACACAAGAATTCCGTTTCAACGGACAAACCCATATTTAACCTGCTCATCAAGTTGAGAATCATCTAACTAGATTGTATGTGTATTTGAATTTACTAAGTGCGATCAACAAAACAATTCATCACACGCCGTGTTAAGTCGGTAAATCAGCTCATAATGCTCTGAAGATGATTATAATTCAGAAATGAAAAATTGCAATAAAAGAAAAGCACATCACACACGACAGTCGGTCAGTTAATTAACTTTTAATCCATCACATACCAGAGTAGGTGTATGAAATGCACTTGGAATTGCAACAGAAAAATAATTCAACACAACCAGAGATGATCAGCAAATAATTGTTGAAAGCCCTCAGACCCTGGAGTTGGTTATAAAAATAAAATTTCACAGCTGTCTTGAAATAACTTATGAATACATGAGCCTCAATCTTCAACCCTTTCTAAGTAGTAACTTTTTCAGTGGGCCGAAAAGTCTCGAGGAGGAAAAAGTGGGCCGAGACGTCTTGGGCCGAAAAGGTCTACCATCTCGGACCGGGCCGAAACGTCTATGGGCCGAAATGGTTTTGGGCCGAAACGTCTAGAAGCCCATACAGGCGACGGATGCCTACGAAAGACCGATAGTGCCAGGTTTTTCGTTGGTGTTATCACCAAAGATGGTTTCTCTGAATTTCGTTGACAGAACAGAAGTGTTCGGAGTTACAAAACTGGTTTCCTAATTTTTTACAAGTGGGAAACTGCTCAAATGTTATGATTTTTTTTCTAATTAACCAATTTGTTTGAAAAAAAAATTCTTGTAAAAAAAAATAGGATATCAGTTTATTAGCCTGTACACGTCGCACATAAATCCAAAACATTGTTGGAGATAGCTGCAAAGTGTTTTATAAGATAACACTGGCATTTCAGTGATATCACCGACGCTAACACCGCACTTAGTGGTCTTTCGTAGATATCCCTCCACTGATGTGATAAGACCAGTCAGACGAAGTCGGCTGGTCTAAAAACAAAAATGCCGAACGAAGTTACACCAAAAAAGTAAAACTTTTCAAATTTAAAAGGTCACAGAACTAAAGGCAATCAAACGCAAGCACACGGAATATTCAGCGTTGTTATTAAACAGACGTGTAAAGAAACAGAGTGCAAGAATATTCTGAACAGTATGTTACCCTCTTTCGTGGGTACCGTTTTCGCAAAATCCCAAGTGAGCCTGCAGAGTGAAAAAGATTTATATACAACAGAACGAACAGCAGTAGAGGTAGGCTGCTGAGCAACGAACGCTAATAAGAACACTACAAAAAGCAAAAGGCTATTTGCATATCACATTTTAAGCACATATATGTGTGTCTATATATACAGTGCACAGCATTTCCTTTTCGCCTTAACTGTTACCTTGTGTGTCTGTGATATAATTAATTAATGTATGTTCATGTATGTATAAACAAGATAGATAATCTATACACTACACTAGACCTATAATCCGATGCTACTCCATGGCCCCTAATACTACTGCCTGATCCTCAAATCCTGCTCCCTGAGCCTCAAATCCTACTACCTTACCGTCTAATCCTATCCCCTGAAGCTATTTCATAACTCTGTACACCAACACGTAGGCCCCGCCTCTGCAACACAAAATTCACGCTGATTGGTCAAGTGGTCAGGCCAATTACCGTCGTCTTTACCTTCAATTCCGGCATAAGCATCTGGAAGATTGGCACACTTCCGGACTCCGCGACGATGTGTAGCAGGTTCTTATTGGTCGTCGGCATCATGTCCAATCGCGCGCCTTTGCTCAATAAATACCTGTGGAATCACGTGACAAGTGGCCGATAGCAACGCCAGGCCACAAACACACTACCAAAAGTCCTGCTATAAAGCGCCCACAGCCACGGCTCTCCTGTTCAACGATGTCTTGTTGAAATCGTTATTTATTGATTTATATGTATTTATTTTTTTTATATTTTTTGCATGTGAGTTTTGAAATGGTATGATATCGTCCATATCTTTTTTTTTTTTTTTTTTTTTTTGTATTTTTTATCATCAACCATATTTATATAAACACAGACTGTATTATGCTGTATAACGAGAAAGGACTTTCCGCCCATGTGACTGACTGATTGATTGACTGAATGATTGACTGAACGCAAAACATCACACATTACAGAAACAAATCTGAAGGGAGATTTGTAGATGATTCCCTGTGCACTACAGCTGATATCGGATCCATGTCTACACGAGATTTCTATCACTGTGCATGTGTAGGATGGAACAATATTTCGGTGACGCCCGGTAGCAGCCTCTCTGCGCCGCACTGGACGAAAATGCACTGTAGTGAACTGCTGAGAAACCGAAGCCCCCCCCCCCCCCCCACCTCCGGGTACCCATGCACTGACCCCGAGGATCCGTTTCACAGTACTTTTCCCAGAGGGGGATTTATCCCCCTCTCTCACCATTTTAGCCCCCTTTTTGGAACACGAGGGGGGGGGGGGGGGCTAAAAATCCCCCACTGAATTTGAAAAAGTCCCTTCTTGTTCTACCGAGGGGGTTTTTGTTCGATGATCGGATGAACATTACATTAACCTTCCATCCTGGGCAAAACACTGGTTTCAGCCCTACCGGTGTAACAGGCTATCTTACCTCCCCCCCCCCCCCCATCCTGTACAGCTTCCCCCGAGACGGGAAGCTATACTAGGCTATCTTCTTCCGTTCAAGTATATTTTGCCCCCTCCCCCCCCCCCCTCCACGAACTTTTTTGCGTTATTTTAATAATATTTGTTTATGTTAATAAATGGACTCAGTTAAACTGTATAAAACTATCTTGAGCTACTTTAGGGACTAAATTCAACATAATTCAAACCAAAATATAAAAAGGCATCCTTGATCAGAAAGGAGGGGGGGGGGGGAGCTGTACAGGGGGCAAGATATAGGTACTGTAACACCGGGCACCATAAATGCTTACTAGAATCTGCTATTTCTTACTTCACAATATTGTCTTTCTGACTCTTTCACGCAAACACCCTCCCCCCCCCCCCCCCCCGCCATGGCACACATTTTACGGCCCGAAACTTATTTGTTTTCCTTTATTTTGTATATCTCCCTCTGTTGTTGTTGTTGTTTTTTTTTTTTTTAAACCGTTCTCTTTCCCTTTCTCATAAATAAATGAATAAAGAAACGACTCGGCATTTCTGTGAACAGTAAGAACGGATCTATGTTTTTTTCACCCGTACCAGCGTCGATCATGAGCATCTTACTATTCTTCAAATTATTCATATTACTTCGCTGACGCACGGACGTTTGTTACCAGTCTGTAAACAAACTGGCACATTTTTCAGTAGAGCGAATTGGCAGGGCAGGCATCACCACAATATGATTCTTTGACCGTTATGTTATTACTAGACAGTCTGTGCAGTTTGAGCGGTGAAAAAAAAACAGAACAACAGCGATAAGACAAATCGCTCTGCCTAGCGGTACAGAGCTTTATCTTACCGGACAATATCCGTCTTGTTTCCCTCGACGGCTCGCATGATGGGTGTCCGCCTGTACTGATCCACCGAGTCGATCTCGTGGTAGCCGTGATCCAGGCAGTACTCCAGCAGCGGGCGCCGACCCGAGTACGCGGCCAGGACGGGGAAGGTGGCGTTGGGCGTGACGTCACAGGCTATGAACGCCTTCAGTGTGTCAATATCGCCATTCTCCGCAACTCTGTTAAAGGAAGGGAAAAAATAGCAAATAACTGATGGAAAACACGTTGAATACAAACCCATTTTAGTTCATTTTGTTGTTATTAGTACTGCTACATTATCAGCATATTATTATTAATTATTATTACAGTAGAACCGCGTTAATTCGTGCTTGTCGGTACCAAGCCAAAAAGTACGAACTAATCGGGGCTCAAACACGTTTTATTACATTTTTTGTCTACTCTGACTAGTGAAATATACATATACACAAAAACATTTACAAAGCATTCATAAAAAAACACGTTCAATGTGTACACACAGATCGTCGGTTAAAAACAGTTTCGTTCTCGATAACTTAGGCAATAATTTTCAAATTCACTGTTAAAATAATTGTATTTGCGCTTTTTTGATGCCATTTTCACAGTTGCAATATAAATATTTGAGTAATGTTCAGTTTTTATAGCAAACTCCAGTAGTATGTATCGTAGCAAGGGACACATAGGACTCTGGACTATAGAAGCAGCAGCCGCGTGACTACTCCGGAGTAGGCAATGACAAGGGCACGACACATGACTGTTGAGTGGGTGGTGTAGTTACTAATCCCCACATTTAAGTCGTATTTATACTATTATGTCCCTCTTTTATTGTGCAATCAACTAAGCTTGAGGAGTTTGCCAATCTCAAATCTTACAAGCTGTATTTTCTTTGATTTTGTTCTAAAAACTGACAAAAAAATAAAAATTGTTAGGTTTCACATTTGGGACCAATTATCCGAGCCCTCGTTAATTCGTACTTTTCCATACGAACCAATGAGTCCCAAACTTGAGACCGACAAATTTGGTACAGCTTAACCGGGGATACGCATTAACGAGGGGCTCCTGTAGTATTATTTTTATGAGCAGTAGTAGACGAACTAAAACTGAGCCCATTTTTAGTTACTGTTGTTATAATTATATCATTATTATCATTGTTATATAGAATGTTACAACAGTAGTATCATTAATATATGAGGAATTTTATTAATACACCTATTATAAAAATTATATTCTTGATAGTAGAAGTATTAGCACTGATTATCATTACACTTGGGGATTTTCAATTCCCTAGTTTATTGTTTTAGTATGACTCGGTAAAGTATTTCCGTATGTTTACTTTCTTCCGCCAAAAAACCTAGTCACGCGAACTCCTTCGTGACGGGTAGGGCTAGGAAGATTAAATTTGACAGAGACATAGTACAGCATGTCTAGTTGGTCCAGCTCAATATTTTTAAAAATTCATAAATATTTTATATGCAAAAACGGACATTGAAATTAAAATTTGAAACCCTTGTCACGCGAACTCCTCTGAGACCTCTAGGGCTAGGACGAACAAGTTTGGCAGATATAATGTAGGATGTGTAGTTGGGCAAGCTCATTTTTTTAAAGAAATGTATTAACATGTAATGTGTAAAAATGGACATTGAAATTTTTGCCATGGCGTTTTTTTTTTTTTTGTTTTTTTTTTTTTTTTTGCCATTAAAAGGTAGGCAAACGCTTTACATTCGCAGTTTAAGGAACTGTTATGCTATCAGCACGGGCCTATTGATCGCCCGACTCTCTACAATGAGAGCGATTACAGTATGTGTGTGCAAGCTGGAAGTTCACTGCAACATTTGGGTTTTTCCCAATTGCTAAAGAGTGATTAA